>JAWWNJ010000113.1:0-600000 GCA_037176885.1 Favolaschia claudopus
ATGGTAAGGAGGGGGCGCCAGAAGGGCGTGTCTCTGAGGGTGGGGATGTATTCTGCGCGGGTTACGGCGTCGGCGTTGGGTTGGCGGGGGGTTTGGAGGTAGTCCCATTCTTCTACTGTGTCTGGGAGGAAGATGGAGGGGCTGGATTGGAGGTTTTGGTTTGTGAGGAGAATGGGGGAAGAATGAAAGGCGCGAGTGGGGTTTCCCGTTTTTCTGAAGTATGTGCGTAGGTAGTGCGCCTTGATCTCCAACCGCCTTGATTTGTATTCCGGTATCCCAAGTTCTTCGTGAGTTTGCCTCAAATCTTCGGCGTCGAGCCACCATTGCTGTTGTGGTTTAGGCTTCAGCTGAGGCCCCTCCGGCCAGCGGGCATTGTCCATCGCCTCCAAAACGTACTGTGGTGCGGTGTCTGAATTGTACTTCTTCAAAACGCCAAGTAGTTCGGGCTCGCGGCAAGCTCCGTAGATCCATTCCTCAGATTCAACGCGGCCAACACCATAGCGTACAGTGTGTCTGGATTCCAGCAGAAAGACGGTGTAGGGTTGATATGCTTCGTCGACCGGAGACTCGTATACCTTGCCTTGAGCAAGATAAGCACCGCCTGGAAACCAGTTGGAGGCACGCAATTCTTTGGGACGGGTGAAACCAGCCATATATCTGAACAAGTCATTGTGAATCGAATGTACCAAAGACAATATTAGACTGACGTTTTCTCTGGAGTTAGAGCCTGGGTGATGTTGACGCGCTCATCGCGCTCTGCCTTGATCATACGACGCGCGACGATCTTGACCTGTTCATCGGGCTTGATGGCTCTGTCCTGGTTTGCGCGAAGATAGTCGAGTGCTCTTCTGCCAAGGCTGCCAGTGTTAAGGCGTGTTTGGGTTGCGGCGGCGTGAGCGACATGCTCTGCGGTTGCGACGACATGCGGCGGCAACGAGCGGGACATCCACCAGCCCACAATCTAAAATTTACATAAAAATTTGTTCGCATATATACGTTGTATACAATTGTTTGGTCTACACCTGTTGCTCTACTTCAACTTGCACTTGCACTTGTTCTTGTTCTTCTCGTTGCTCTGCTTCTCCAACTGCCCCGTCATTACCATTTGTCTCTCCTACCGCCTCGATCTCAACGCCCTCCTTGTCCTTCTCTTTGCGCGGCCGACGCGGTGCCCGTTTCCGCATAGGCGGCTTCTTCCCCGTTATATTGTCCACGCCGAACCTTCCATCGTCTTCAAATGGCAAATAATCATCTTCGCCTGCAGCTGGCGCTTTCGGTTTCAGCCGCACTTCCTTGAAGTTGATTCGCTGCTCCGTGTTCGCGACGTGGACGATGGCTCGTTTGCTCGCGTCAGCCGGATCTGGAATAATAGATGCATGCATGTTTCGTTGAGCGGACGCTAGAGAGGCTCCGCATACATACCCTTCCCCTCAGTGAACAACAATTCCGTCCCCAACAGCCCGTCATGCCTGCCCTTGAACACCGTGCCCGACAACTGCAAAAATGGAGTTGGCGTGTCCAAGCCCTAACATATAACTCATTCTGAGCGACTTATACGTATACGCTCCTTCCAACGATCCTGAAACGTACTATGAGGCGGTAGTGGGAAGACCGCGGAATGAGCGACGGCTCGATATCCCCCAGGTCCAACGTCACATACACCACTTCCTCTTCCTCGTATTCGTCGTCGGGACCAAATGCTTCGACCTGCTTGTATCCTGCGCACAGAGTCGAATATTCCGCCATTCGCGATTGGGGTGAAGAGGCGTTGTTTGGCTTGCACGCTTCTGCCAAATACCCCGCTCTTCCTCATCTCAATCCGACGTTGCGGCTTCTATCGTTTTTGATTTTGGTTTCCGGCGTGCAGGGTTCGTATTGTGTCCCTCTTGTTTGTTCGAATCACACTCGTGGATATTATCTTCTCTCACATTTTCTAGCGCTCAGGCTTTGTATCCATCTACCTCGCCTCGTTTCGGGCTACATGCTCTGACGACAACACCCCTCTTTTCTGCATGTCGCTGAAGCAGCTTCCTCTCGCGCACAACGTTGTTCGCTGTGTCGACAATCCTCCTTTAGCGTCGCTACCACCTCCTGATTTCGCTCACTTCTGCCGCCGTTATGATCCCATACACGTGTCTTTTGTTGCGGGCGACTGGATCACTTTTCTGTTCATCCCTGTCATCCATCCACATATCAGCGAGCCTCCCTCTCTGATCGCTCGCCTCGATTATGTTACCTTTTTAAAATCATACAAGTGCAGTAGAATATTCTTCTGTTGTCACCCTCTACATCATCGTTTCTCCTTCACATCCTCATCGCTTACCGCAACAATGTATTTCTTCCGTCAATCTGCCTTCCTCTTTCATCCCTCACACTAGCCTTCGCCCGTCTACGTTCACCTCGACATTCTCGACCGACATTGCACATGCACATATGACTATGCGCCATAACTTCCTCATTATTCCTGTCCTCGATTCCTCCTCTGTGTGTTCATTTCACTTTAGCATACATATTCTTCTTCCTTGCTCATGCATTGCTACTTTGGCTTCTTCTCTTTTCCTAGTCCATTTCTTCATCCTCTACACTTTCGATTTCTCGTACTGTACTCATCTTGCGGAACGCCGTCCATCTCATCACCCAGGCCTGGCGAGGTTCCATCTTCATCTGCGCATCTGTCTACCTTGTAGGCGATGCACCTCATCTCGCACCTGTTCACTCTGTGGACTGTGCTCCTCATCTCGCACCTGTTCACCTTGTGGACTGTGCTCCTCTTTGGCGGGACGCCGTCCCTCTCCTCACCCTGGCCTGACGAGGTCTCACCTTTATTTTTGCACCTTTCATGCTTGAGGCCTTCTCTCCCCATCCATTGTTACTTCCTCGTCACTGCGTTCTGGTTTTCCATCCACCCTCCAGCTCCCTGGGTTGTCTCTCCGCTTCTGATGACTGCTTCATGTCACTTATTTACCCTCCTTGAGTAAGCACCAGGGCTTAGTTTCCGATGTGGCTTATCTGGTGATTCATTTATTTACTATGTACTGGTGCACTTGTTCGCCATCCACCTTTTTCATCTTGATTATTCATGTATGCATTGCATCCGCTTCAGATTTTACGATTCGGTTTTCCGCCAACTCCCTTTTTTCTCATGCAGCATTCGATTCCTTCCCGTCTCTTCTCCTTATTCCTCCTTGTTCAGGATCAGGGGTAAATATCTGTCATCTACTTATCTCTGGTTCGTATTGTAATATGCGAAATCTGCCTGCCTTTCCTGTCTTTCCGACACGTTGGTTCTCTTCGGCTTTTCCTCACCTTCGGAGACCATCACATCCGATCATCACCTCGGCACGATACTCCCAGTGGCACACACTCAGTGACTCGATTGTACTCGAGAATGTGTCGTACGGTGCCAACATTGTTTTGCTTGATCACTCTCGTTGTCGGCCCCGACTGGCAGTGTCAAGGTCATTCCGACGCCAACCCGATAGCCCGGTACCGTCCCTAGAACGTTAAAACCACAGAAATCAACACAGAATACTTCAACTTATTGTACCGTTCACTACCCAAGTCTCGACATGCTCGACCAGCTTCCCCCCGAAATCTTTGGGCGTGTACTAGAAATTGCAACGGAAGCTTGGGGAATCAGCTTCCTCCCTCCCGTCTGTCTCGTCTCCTCGGTCTGCCACGACGTCGTGCTGTCCACTCCCAGTCTCTGGGGCATCCTCGTTATCGACCAGCGCAGCTCTATACCCCTTCTTACTCAACAACTCGTCAAGGCAAAGGAGACCGATCTCAGGATCACTGTTGGCCGCAAGGGAGTGCGGGCACTAGGGGACAAGCATTTGCGCAAGTTTTTGCCCAGTCTTGTTGCACTTTCGCATAATTGGGTGCGGGTTGATATATTGACAAATCTGCTCTCGTCTGCGAGCTGGGCGGACATGGGGCGAGTGGAGGTGCTGCGGCTGCGGTTTCATGAGGATTTCAATAGGGTGGTTTCGGCGGAGAAATTCTTTCAAGTGGAGGCCAGGCAGCGAAATCTTCATTCTTTCACAGCCGTGAGCCTCCCTGAACAATGGATAACACCATTCCTCACGCCGCGCATCACGTATCTCGAGTTGGAGAGGTACGGTGGAATGTTCGACGGCAATATGCCTGCATCCACCATCCACCGCTATCTCTCACTCACCCCGAACCTCCACACCCTTCATCTCCACAACATATACCTCCTCCCATTCTCCGGACCGAAGGAACCTGTCTTCCTACCGCACCTCCAGAACCTCGATCTCTCGCGCGTTTCGAATCTCACTTCCCTTCTTTTGGACCTGCGGGCGCCTGCGCTGCGGACGCTGACCATCCGCGACTGCTCCGTTGCGCAAATGACCTCCATCTTCTCACAATGGAGCCAACCCTCCTACCTCCCCACCCATCTCCAATATCTCGAACTAGCAAACTGTCTCCTGCCGCAGGACATCCCCCTGTTCATCGGGTTTCTTGCGCGCCTCCCTGCGCTTGTGCGCCTGACTCTTTTCGATACTCGCGAGATTGGGGAGGATTTGACTTCCATGCCGGGGGCACGGAGTGCGGAGACGGATTTGTTCAGGGCGCTTGCTTCCCCAGAAGGTGCGGGGCCGGTTGTGGGGGGCTGGCTTTGCCCGTCGTTGATGCATCTGTGTATCGATGCGCCGTTACAGATTGGGGATTTGCTGAGTGTTGTTAGGGCGCGGGGTGGCACCCGGACGATAATGAGGGGCGTCGGAGTACCTGTGAGTCTGCGCTCGGTCCAAGGACCGTTTTGTTCTGCTGGAACGGTGGATGAGGTCGCCGAGCTGCGAAGCTACTTTGTGGATCCTGAGGATGCGAGGTGTATCTGCTTAGCGTGTGTTTTCGGCACCAGCGTAACGGGTGAGCGTCCTTTTGAAATATCTGTGTGGGGTGCTAACTGGTCTGTTCTATCTGTAGTTTGAATCACTATCGCTTCACATCCGCATTGGAGATAACTTAGAGCTGTGCCTTGCAAATAGCATGCATTGCATCTCCACATTGCACATTGTCGCCTTCAGCGTTCAATCGCATCAGTGCCGTAGAATGACATGTCGGAGCATGTTTTAATTTATCGTTCAACGTCGGAACATGCACAGTAATCGAGATAAGTACGAAATGCGCAAAGAGATTATAATTTCGTTCGCGAAAAAGAGGAAAAATGTGAGGTGTTGAAAACGCGTATGAATAGGTGAAGCCTGCCTATTGCTCAATATGTGCGACGAGCGGAGCTGGCGCGTCGCATCTCACGGGATCGCGATTGTGACGCGTCACTGTCACCAGGCTACCACTGACCATCGCGACATGCGCCAAACCATAATGATTGGCCACAAAGTTCCCGACCAGTCATCCACAGCTCTCTACAGCAGTATAAGTACCGATTCTACCACCGGTCTGACGTGCCGTCGATCCCTTCCGCAAACTTTGAGTCGATAATCATCATCGCTGGCGGCTGTCCCGAGTCCAAGTCCCCAATCGCTCTCAGGGGTTCAAAAGGCATCTGCTGTTCCGAGAGTCGTGTCGTCGTCACTGCCTCAACGTTGAAGCGCTTAAGAGCATAGTGGGATTTGGGTGGCAGCTGCTTTCATTTTCCGCGTCCACCCGCCCACTATGTCGTTTGGAGAGTATTCTCTCCCGACCGACACGCTAGCCGCCATCCTCGGCGCGTATCCATTCTCTGTGGGCGTATTTCGCGAGCTGTTGCAGAATTCCGACGATGCGGGGGCGACGAAGCAGGTTTTTGTGCTTGACGCCAGATCGCATGGAACAGGGAAGCTGCTCCATCCCAAGCTTGAATCAACGCAGGGGCCGTCCTTGTTGGCTTATAACGATGCTGGTATGTGCTCGTTGACGTGTTATTTCGTGCACGCAATTCAATTATACTCTATCGTATCATAGTGTTCTCGGATGCCGACTGGGATGCGCTGCAAAGCATCCATCGTTCATCGAAGAAGCAGGATACCAACAAGATTGGCAAATATGGTATAGGATTTCGCTCGTGCTATCACGTACGCTCATTTATATCTATCCCACTGGTTTTTAAACTAACTCGAGCGCTTAGATCACCGACAACCCACAAGTCCTGTCGGGTATGTCTTGATATGGATTATCGGCTGTTTTCATTAAACTGTTATCTATATTCAAGGGTCTTCATTGGGTATCCTCGACCCGCATCACCACTTCACCGAGTCCGGTGGTATAAAGATAGACTTTGCTACCAAAGCTGCTGAACACAGTGACCAGTTGGCTGCATTTGAATTCTTTCTTCCCGCAGACGCCCACCAGCGCGACTTCTCCGGCTCCGTCATCCGGCTGCCCCTCCGCAAACCCGGGGCTCGGAGCAGTATCAGTTCCAAGGCCGTAGACGCTACCGAAATTCGCCAACTATTCGCGGACTTCATTCGCGAGGAGATTGGCATATCGTTGCTATTTCTACAGAATATTCTCTCTATTGAAGTGCACGCGGTCGATGCGCAAGGCGGTCGGGAATGTCTGGCAAAGAGTACGATACAGAAAGACAAGACAGTGTCGTGGACCGATGGCAGCGATCGGCACACCTCCTTCAAATGCACCGCAATGGTCGAGACCCCCTCTCTGGGTCAGGTCGAGAAAACCTGGCGAATCATTCACTCGTACTTTCCAGACAAGTATTCCACTTCACTGTTATCCTTGCGGCTAGGTCAGGATCCACGGCCTGTCCTGTCCAAACATAAGCTTCTGTCGGAGATGGCTATTGCGATGCCAATGTCCATTCTTACCAAGGAAGAGGATTCTGGCCGTCTGTTTACTTACCTGCCGCTACCCCTTCGCACAGGGTTTCCGTGTCATATCCATGCCTTGTTCGCTCTCACTCAATCTAGGCAGAATTTGGTCAACGCTGGAGCGGTTGGCATTGTTAGAGGATCGGACGATAGGTGCTTTTTCCTGCTTTCTCTGTTTGCTGTTCGGCTTCTGACGTGAGAGACTATACTTAGTGTTCTCGTGGAATGGAATAAAATCTTGTTTGATTCTTTCCTCCCCCGCTGCTGGGCGGCGCTTCTCCGGCTTCTCCTGCAGAGTGATGATCTTCGAGATGTGTTCAGAGCATGGCCTCCCCGGCAGTCGGAGGTGTTTGGAGGCGACAGCGTCTACTGGCAGAGTATCTGTGCAAAGCTTCTCGCTTGCATCGTGGAATCCAAAGCGGAACTGTGGCCCGTTGTTGCTGGTTCGAAAGGAGGAACGCTCCCGCAGTTTTCAGACCTCAGCTCTGTTCTAGTCACTTCATCTGAAGTCGACGAAGCGACCCTCCGAGCGTTAGCAAATGCAGAGCTACGGGTTTCCCAGCTTCCCACATATATCTTCGAGCTTGTGAGCCAGGCGACCGGTCTTCAATGCACACTATTATCTCCTAGCGTGGCGTATCTCAAACTCACTGTTAGTCGGTCCCTATTAATCTCTTGTTCCCTATCTAATTGTAACCAGAGTCAGGTTGCTCATATCCAGACGATGGACGCAGCCGATCGAATAGCGCTTCTCCAGTACCTCCTTCGCACTAAGCGGCTGGACTATGTTGTCGGACTTCCGCTGATACCTCTTGTGAATGGAAATTTCCTGGCGCCCGGGCGGAGTGGGGTTGGCCCAGCACACACTATGCTGACCCAGGCTGAATGCGACGTCTTCAAGGACGTGGATCCAACAGCGATATCCCTTCCCTTAATTCCTGTTCAGCTGCGGGACCTTTTCAAAGTTTCTCCGCTCCTCGATATATCTCCACTTTCTCCCGAGAAAGTAGCCTCGTACCTGCAATCTGCGCCTCATGGATTTGACCTCTCAGAACGCCATGAAGGGAAACTCAACGAAGAAATCTTCGCTTTCATCGTGGCGTTCTGGGCGTGGGTCGGAACATGGGCAATGCGAGATCAGCTTCTTCCCCACCTCCAAACATTGTGTATTATCCCGGCTGGGACCGGCAGGTCTGCAAGCCTTGAGTCGCTTGAAGTAGGGGTGTTCTCCGAACTCGACGTGGACCCCATATTGGTTTCGATATGCCGGAGGTTGGGGCTCGCATTTCTCCACCCTGGGTTCTCCGCAGATGCTCGCAAAGGGCTTGCCTTCTATCCCTTGGTTCTGAAGAGACTGGGGGACATTCATCTCATTCTGGATCGAATTCGTATCGATACAGCATTGCAACTTGAACGCGACGAAGCTCACGTTTTATCGAAGCACGTGCTTGACTGTGTGCTGCAGACTTGCCAGCAGCGACCGCTTGATCAAACTCAGCAAGACAAGTTGCGGTCTTTGCCTATCTTCGCCCTTCTTTCGCCATCGACGGCGGCGCCGGTGGCTGAGAAATCGCCCAGAGTGCTGTCGGGATTTAGGTTCACATCTTTGCATAGGAAGTCGAAGAGCGTTTCGATGCCCGATCTCTCACCTATACCCAATGGTGGGACTGTTCTGGGGATCCCTCCTGGCACAACGGTGCCTCTTCCGGTCGCAGAGGGTGTGGTCTACCTCGATGGAACCCACATCGATCTTGCGATCCTGGCCCAACTTGGCGCGTCGACCAATAAGGCCCCATTGTCCACCATCGACATTTTGACGCTCGCTCTCGAACATTTCTCTTCGCAGTCCAAGAGCTTGCAATCCGCCTTCCTTGACCATATGGTTCGCAATCGCGATGCAGTTCCTCCAGCCGTGTTGAATACATTGCGCCAAGCGGTCTTTGTGCCCGTCCTCGATGGAACACTGCGGTCCCCTGCACATGTTATCGATCCCACGAAATCCGATTTGGTTGCAATATACGCCACGAATAAAGACCGTATCCCAATGATGCAATCTAATTAGCTTCTTGTCCTCCGACACCTGCGGTCATTAGGACTGCTCGCAGCCAGTGTCACCGCTGAAATAGTCACGGAGCGCATTGAATTCATTTCCAGCCGGTCAACGTTACCAGAATCGAAAACATTATCCATTCAGATCTTGGCCATGCTGTATACCTCTGCGCCTGACTGGATGGCAATTAGCATCCCGCCAGACGCTAAATGGCTACCTACTGCCGGTGGTTTGGTCAGCCGAGGCCAATGCTTCGAAGCTGCTCAGCAGCCTGAGTTATTTGACGAGGTCGTTCCTGTCCTCGACCGTGACGTGAAAGTATCACCGTCCTTGCGAATCGTCCTTGGTTGGGATCAGCCCATCCCCATGCAGATTCTCTTGGGCCAGCTGCGTGCCGTCCTTCAAAGCGGTCGTGCTTCAACCTTGAAACTGGACTGTTTGATCAGAGAGTTCAGTGTCCGTGCCCTGAGCGACACTGACATAATCGAGGTATCTAACATAACATCTGGGAAAGCATGGATTCCTGTTGCGTCCAATCGTCTTGCCTCGACCAATTTCGCTGTCTTTCAGTCCACTTCGGGTTTAGCCGAATTCCATCAGATCCCCTTTAGCCTGGCTGACCAATCAGATGTTCGGAAATTTCTAGTGCGTATGGGATGCACCGATAGGCAAGTTCGAGTCTTCTCTCCTCTGGACAATATTCTTAGCTTCTCCCAGACCTTCTACAGCGGTCCTCATTGACCAATTGAAGACGTTGGAAAAGGCCTGTCATACGCGAGATGTCGTCGATCAGGCGCTCTTAATTCTCAAAGTACTTGCTGAGGACCTCCGGTCTATTAATCGTAAAGCCATCCTTGTCCCTGACAATGGTGGGATTCTTCGCCCTGTGTCCGACGTCATGTTCAACGATGTTGGGGAGCGTGCATGTCTCATCGACCACGGAGACCACTATCTTGGCCACCCCAAATTATCAGACGAGCTCAGTAAACAACTTTTGATGGATCGGTTGGGATTCAAGTCCGTCGAAACCGTCCCTCAACCAATTGATATGGGCGAAACGCTCACAACAACAATTCGAAACGTGCTCAAGCAATACTCTGAGCAGCAGATCTGCAATGAATTTTTAGCCAATGCCTGCGACGCCGATGCTACTAAATTCGGTATTCTCGTTGACGAACGTCCCGGTAATACAGAGAAGCTTCTTTCTCAAACAATGAAAGCGTTCCAAACCTGTTCCTCGCTTGTTCTGTATAACAATGGCGTATGATTCTCTCTTTCGCTCGCTTCACTTTGGCGTTGCTCACTTCCTTACTCTAGGTTTTCAGTCCCAAAGACTTTGAAGGGATATGCAAAACAGGGATTGGTGGCAAGGAAGGCAGAACCAATACAATCGGTACGTCAACCCCTCGAGCGGTGCCCGACGAAGTTTGAACCTTCCAATGCTCTCCAGGTCAATTCGGTCTGGGGGTTTTGTCGATGTTTCATTTCACTGAGGTGCATACGAATCCTGTAAGCTCAAACCTTGGCTAATCTGCGTTTCAGTTGGCCATGATTGTTTCCGGTAGTCAAGTGCTGTTCCTGAACCCTTCCAAAACCCACCTCCCCATCCAAGGTCAGGATGTTCTCCATCCTGTCTGTCTTCGAGGCTGACCACGCAATCTATCGTCAGGCCGGGCTTCTCTGCTTCTTCCCCTTGACCAGGTTAAACGGTATGAACTGTACGCAAACATAATCTGTAGCTCACGCAAAATAGGTGGTACCCAGATCATCTGCAGTGCCTTGATGGACTGTTTGATTTTCACACCGCTCGTTCTGATTATTACAACGGTGTATGTATCATGTCTCGTTACCTATCAAGATTGGAATTCATTCTGCACAGACTCTCTTTCGTCTTCCGTTGCGGAACACTTCGCACATCAATGCCGATTCAATCTTGACTTCAACCCGCATAACTCCTCAGCATATTCGAGACAAGATTCTCAAACCGTATTACCTCTCCGCAAAACATGCGTTTTTCTTCACGAAAATGGAGAATATCTTCACCCTCAATCGGGATAGCGTCGGGAATCAAACTCGGGGTTGGGGAATAACCACCTCGCGGGATCCGCCTCAGAGCGTTTTCAATTTCAGGACGCAACTTGTTCATGTTCACAGTGGTAGCTCTACGACTGAAGACTTCAAAGTTGTTTCTGTATCATTCCCGTTGCGCGACCTGCCTTCCGAGTTCACTCCTCTGGTGGAGCCTCATCGCTTGCGATCCCCTATTGTTGTTGGACTAGCTGCCCCTCTTATTCAGACCAACGCAAACCACCACCTCTTCTCTGTGCTTCAGCTTCCAATTACAACAACACTTCCGGTTCACCTGACGGCATCCTTCATTCTTACTCCTGATCGCAGACATGTGCGACTGGACGATTACGCTACGCCGGAATCCAAATACAATCGGTGGTTACTTTCCGAAGTCGTCCCTCCGTTGTATCTTTTCCTTCTGGAGGATTTACTGAAAACCCAAGCCAGTCTCGGCAACGAAGGCTGGTGGCCAGGGAATGGCCAGCAGCAGGACAACGTTTCAAAATACGTCGTCGACGCGTTCTACTCCACCCACCTGGCGTCCACCAAACGTCGTGTTTGTTCCAGCATCTCTGAGATGGGAGAGTTTCGCCCTTCAGACATGCTGTTAGGTGGGAATGAGCCGGCTCCTGTGAGCAAGATTTTGGCTTTATTGGGAACACGGCGTATTGTCCGGCTCCCTCCCAATGTTCGCGAACGGTGCGCGGCCGTCATGAAGCCGGTAGATCAAGGTCTCGTTCACTCCGAGATCAAAAAGAATGAATCGCGTCTACGATCTTCGTTTTCGAAGGGCGAGGTGACCAGCCGTGATATCCAGCATCTGAGCGCTTTCCTGCTACAAGATACCGGGATTGATTTTGCGGGACTCCCCCTCTTACCGTTGGCTGATGGGAAACTCGCTCTTCTGCAAAAATCCAAAGCTGGAACAGCTCCGTACTGCGTGTGGAAGCCCGCATATCCCGATCGAATACTTTTCAGGTCGGAATTCTTGGTGAACCCCGAATTCGACGCCAAAGACTTTCTGGATAAAGATCTCAACGTCTCGCGGTTATCGTTCAGCTCTTTGCAGGAATTGATCAAACAACATTTCCCCGAGGCTGATGAAAAATCGGGGATGAAGGAAGTGGAAGAGGAATGGGTTAGGCTCTGCCTTTGAGCCCGTTGTTGTACTGACGCACTTTTTCAAGGTCAAGACATTCTGGGCTGAATACCCTCATTTTGGCATAGGGGCAGGCATCCAGTTTTCCACCTTTCCACTCGTGCGCACTATGCGTCCTGGTCACTATGTAAGTTTGAGCCACTGTTATACCAGCAAGGCAATTGTTGTCTCGAACTCGGAACCGTTCTGGCTATGCACGGTGCTCGACCTGCTGGGCGCGTCTGTCGTGCAACGCGACCGGAAAGATTTACAGAAACCGCTCCGGGATGCCCTGAAAATATATCCCTCGTTCAGCTTTGAACGCGTCCTTCAGTATCTTCAGTCCATACAGCCGTCGCTTTCGAAACGGTTTGCCCAGCTACTGCCAGATGTTCACACTGAATTTGCGGATTGGGCACGTGGTCAGATCCTCAGCACTCCGGAGCGGCTCATCCCCACCGCAAGCGCACTACCGATATGGAAGAAACTACAGCAGGAACAGGCGATAACGCTGCACACTGCGTCGGAACTGAAGATGCTTCCCTTCGGAATTGGTCGCGATATAGCGATGCGTTTCATTGGCGTAGCTTCAGTAGAGCATAACGCTTCGTTGGTGCATCTGAAGGTGGTTCCGATGGATTTCAGTCAATTTTGGTGAGCTTGATCTCCACGTCTTGTATTGCACAACACATCCTGATACGACTCAACGTATCAGGAATCACCTAAAGCTGCCGACTACACTCAAGGTGGAAGACCAACAGGTGTACAAGCAACTATTGTCCCTCATGCCGCCTACTTTAATATATGATACTGTGTCTGTATGTTTTCTCGTGGATGTCAGGCGCTGACACTTGTCCAGCCTTGTACCTGATGGGAATCGTCGTCTCGTCAAAGTCAACACATTGTACACAAGGCACGCCCTCTTTGTGGCCGCATTCGGTTCTGATTTGTCTGCCACCCATTTTATACTCGACATCTTCAGGTTCGCTTAGATTGTACTCTTCACATTACATTACAAACGCTCAGTATAACTCTAGAGACCTAGAGCCAAGGCTGGTATCTCTGGGCCTCAAGAGTCACACAAATCTCGACGTGGAAACTTTCAAGGCGTGCGCCCTTTCGATCCAAGCAGACAGCGAGCATTCAGATATCACGGCTCGAGCGCGGGTCGTATTCAAAGCATATGCAGAGGATGTACCGCTGAGAATCGATTCCACTCAAGAACATATCTGGCGTGAACTGGACAAGTTGCGCTTTATTCCTCGCCATCCACTTCGCCGGCGAACAATGGGGATTGAGGAATCCTCTGTGTATGTTAAACATCTCCACACAGATATCGTTTCTCCGGAACAGGTGCTTCTACTCGAGAATGAAGCAGTAGCCTGGACCCAAAGGGCAGTTCTACTGCAGCCTCCAGAGGAGCGCCTGCTGGTGGCTAACCGTAGTTTTGGTCAACCAACCCCCAAGGAAGTGGTCAGTCAACATTCTTCTTCGCTGAACAACACTAAGCGTTACCAGGTCGAGCATCTCCGCGTCCTTACTCTCCGAGTTGCCAAAGACTATACTTCCGATATCTACCTATTGTCAGATCTGGAGGCTACGTACGGTTGGCTGGACGATCACCAGGATGAAGTGGCCGATATCATGATCGACTTCCATGACGAACCGCTATTCCTTAATGTCGATGATCCAAAGAGCGATCCCTGGCTTTTCCATTCGGCTGACGAGCTATTCTTCAACATCCGGGATGGCGGTGACTTGAAATCTGTCAAGAAGTTTCTTGTGCCATTCCACGACCTTCTCCACGTCTCTGGCGTGGAGGATATGTAAGTTGTTCGTTCACGCACCTGTGAAGAATCTCTTTACTCACACATTGCAGTGTTAAAGCGCCTGTTCCAGACCTCGTGCGGTCGTCCGTGGATGCGCAGCTGGCACGACTTCGTACAGGGTTCCAAATGATGCGGAAGGAGGGGAAACTATGTGACGTAGTTTTCATCGCTGATGATGAAGCGCGGTATGTCGCGCATCGTGCCTATCTTGCACCGATGAGCGAATACCTCGACGATCTGTTCTGTGGCACATTCACTGAGGCCGGGCCTGGAACTGCTGACGAACCTATAGAGATTGAAGTGGATTATCCTGGTCCCTGCGTTGAAGCCGCATTAGGTGTGTAGTGTTTCACTCGACAAATCGCGATATGAATGTTCCACAGACTATCTCTATGCAGGGAAGACGCCCAGCTTGGAGCGCCTTGAAGATCTTCTCGATGTCATGGAGTAAGAAATGCTTTCCTTGCCCACTTCGTTACTGAACTTTCTTACGCAGCCTCTCGAACTACTGGAACATGGGGGAACTAAACCAGTTGGTACAAGTTAAAATCATTGGCAATAATCAAATCTCTCCGGCAACATATGAAGAGGGTAAGCGATTAATATCGGTTGTGTCAATTTTTTGCTGACCAGGCCACCAGTCGTGGCGCGCGCAACAGTCCTGGACGCAAAGCTTCTTCTCGAGGCCTGTCAATTCTTTGAACGGGAGAACCGGGAGGCAATTCTGCGACTCAAGGGACAACAAAAAGGCAAGCCGCGGTCAGCGCGTCGTCTTCCAAAGAAAGCGTCCCACACTCCACGTATTCCGTCTTTCGCCGCCGCTTCGGCCTCTTCCAACCAGTCAGGGAGCCCTCCAAGTAGCCGAATCAAAGTGAAATCACCCACTGCCAAGAAGGTCGCGAAAGGTATCATGAAGGGACTGAGACGGGTAGGCGATACATGGGATTTCATGTCAGAGAAGGAGAAGTAGCGTCCGAAGACGATACTATTGTATTTATTGTATTTTTATTACAAGTGTGTGTATCGTTATACTACAAATGCCCTTTATTGATACAAATGTATAAAATATGCTGCGCCTCGAGCGACAGCCTTGCACACCTGGTGCGAGGGTATCATTTTGCCATAACGGCGAGATTGAGAGCGCCGAGAACGATTTCGTATGCCAGCTCGACGGTGTCCCACAACGCAGCGTCGTCGATGCCAAGCGCGACCATGTCCTGCCAAAGTTCTTTTACATGCGCAGTATGTGTCATCAGGATCTGGACGCTGCCTTTGCAGGAGTTGCAAAGGTGGGCAGAAAGGTGGTGGAGGTCGGCGCCGGACTGAAGCGCGGCGCGGACGGTTTTATGACTCAGGGCGGTTATGAATTGGGGGGGAACAGGGAAAAGCGCGGTCAAAACCGAGGACAGGCTTTTGGTGTAGAGGAAGCTGTGTATGAGGGAGAAGGCGGGAGCGGAGGGAAGGGCGAGCGGGAGGACAGGAAGATGTACATTCCCAGATGAGTGTGGGGCTGCAGGTGGGAGGGGAGGGAGTTTTGAGCAATGGGCAGCGAGGATGAGAGCGTGAACTGGGAAGATGAGGTGCAGTTCCTCGGAACCAGACAAGGATGTATCGGATATAGCGAGAACGTGAGTGGGATAAGAGGGGTTTGCGAGGCTGCGTAGAGGATAGATGGGAACGGAGATGTAGGGAGGGAGAGTTGACTTGGAGAGTGAACTCGGAAGATGAGATGGCGAGAATCCGGAAAGGGCAGCCGTTCCAGCGAGCATCCTACAACACAGTCAGCAAAAGAGGTAAAATATGAAAAGCTTTTAGAAACTGACTGCGGAGCAGTGGCAAGCAGGTTTTTTCGAATGAACTCAAGAGACACATTCCCGAGATTGGGAGCCGCGGCAAGCAAGGCCTCACGCGGAACCTCGGTGAAAGAGGGTCGTACGAGAGTTCGGGGCAGCTGAAATTTGGAAGATGCATCGCGGCGTTTAGAGGGAATTTGGTGTTGCATCATGACGTTGGGGTTCAAAGAGTGGAATGGGAAAGAGATATTTATGTAGAGGGGGAGATCCTTGCAGCCCAGTCGACTCGTTGGGGTCAGAAACGAAATGGACGGGTGAGATTTATAGATGCGCTATACAATAGTTGAAAATGCATATTGTCAGTGCCTTTTGTGGGCCCACCTACTATTCTGAGCAGTGATCCGACTGGTTGAGCTTCCCCCCCGTGCCTGCTTGTTGTGAAGAGAGCCGTAGATTGAATGCTGTTGCTCCATTTCGGGAAAAGACTCCGGAGATTTGACATCAGGTCGGGGCGGCGCTCTAATTGTAAAGTTTCTCGTTGGGGTTCGCTCGCTCGCTTCCTTCAATTGTTTGCAGGTCAAGAATGATCGTGTATGGAGGGAGCATGTGTGAAAATCTCTGCTTATGTTCTAGCCCAAGCTTCGAACATTTGTCAGACTCTTTACAGCTCTGGAGGTAAACTGGGAGTATGGACGCAGTCCCTTTCAGGAATGAACTACAGAGGTAAGAATTTAATTTCCCAACATTCGACGCGTGTACACATTACCGATTTAGAATTCTCCCAGATCAAGGCTTTATTGTCGAGACGGAGGTAAAGACCGAGCTCACTGAAGCGCTGCTATTGTCCATTCCTTGGTCACGATGGTACCTTGCACCCGACTTGCTTCGCACGCAAAGCGCATGCCGACATTCTGGTGGCTTCACCTGGCTGGCACCCCGTCAAGGCTTAATTGTCTTGCAGCCTGGCCGATAGCAAATCCGACAGACAAGCGACTGAACGTGGCAAGAATGGAAAAATCCGTCTCCCTCCGCTGCTGCTGCTTCTGGGATCTGGCCTTGTCTAGTTGTTGTTGCAGCATCCACGGAACGGGCGTCGATGAGCAAAGAGACAATTAGATTCCGTGGTAAGAAAAATTGTGTGACGTCACAGCGATTACGATGCCGACTTGACGACGGCTAGAGTGGAAGGCATGAATATGTAGATGCGCTATATTGCGGCCGAGTCTATACAGTAGTGGTACAGATTATGATATACATATATAGTATGAATGCGGTCTAGTATTCGAGTCCCAGTTTTCGCTGCATGATCAGTGCAGAGAGCAGAATGTGGTCGAAACATTCATGTCCGTCAGGGAAGATGGTGAGTACAGCTTCTGGAAGCGGCGGAGGAGCATCAAGGGGTGGAGGTACGAACGACGCCAATTGAACCATGTTTGATCGCAAAGCATAGCACTGGAACGAAGGTAAGCACTGCGGAGGAACCCAAATTTGACGCACAATGCACAGAGGGGAGCCGTCTTCCAGCATTGAGCGGCAGTCCCACCGCAGCCCAATTTCATCCCATCTCCAAGTCCAATGCCGCTGGTGACATAGAGGTGTCAGAGAACGAAGTTCGTAGCAACAAGAGAAACCTGAACGCACAGGGGAGGCATTGATGTTGAAGAGCACGTTGGAGAGACGCGTTTGTATATCTCCAATTGTGAGGATGGCGCGGCGGTGATTTAGTGATAGTCTTCCTTCGAATTAGGCACACCCAGTATACGGGTGAGAATATGCGCACTCGAAATCCCCGATGAAAGACTGCCGATCGCCGTCGACCCGATATACGCAAGTACGATACGAGATCGGTACGAAGGGGTTGAGGTTCATAGACACCGATATTCGGTACTTCGCTTGGTCGTCCGAGTCTTGAGGCGGTACCAGAATTACTGAGTTTGGGTCGATACCGGAGGAATCAGAGGTGAATGTATAAGACAGAGGATTCTTTGGCCGTCGGACTCGCGAATATTTTGGTGGTTGTGTACGGTTTGAGGTTATATAGCTAGCAGCATTATGAGGTGAAAATTACATTAGGGCGGAGGAAATTATACGAGTATACTCTGGTAGGGGTTCAGCAGGTCTTATAGTCGGAGTTCCCACTACGGTTACGCCATCTTGTGAGTCTGTAAGGGAGATTAACGGCCAGGGAACAAAAGTACGACGAGGGCATACTTAGGACGATCATGGTGGAAGGCAAGGAGGAGGAGGGTGACGGTGTAACAACGTCACACACTCTCCACTCTTGGGCTGAACAATCATGGGCTTCACACTTCAGCTCGGAACACCCGTGAACACTGCTTTGTTCATCTTCATCCTCTACTCTGTGCAGCGCATCGTATTTCCCTCTGTCTCCAAGCCTTCCACCATCCCTCGGGAGTTCAAAGCCGGTTACTCATGGCTGCCTAAAACTCATCCACCAACTGTCTTGTTCAAGACTTACACCGCCAAGACTCTCGAACCGTTCTCTGGCAGGGATGGGGGACGTATTCTGCTTGCTATCAATGGCACTGTGTTCGACGTTACCGCTGGGAGGAATTTCTACGGTCCTAGTTCGTCCCTGAATGTTACTTCTTGAGGTGCTCGTTCACCAGATGACTGCAGACGGGATGTACGGTAACTTCGCCGGGAGAGACGCGTCTCGGGGGATGGCAAAGCAGTCCTTCGATATAGGTACTTGAGGTGTCTCTGCCGTATGCATCACACTCACGCGGCGAAACAGATATGCTGACCCCGATCGACCAACCGCTCGATAAGCTCGCTGACCTGCAGCCGGATGAAATGTTGGTCCCATGCTCTGCATGAAAATCCTTGCTCATGCCCCGTTCACGTGCAGAGACAACATGAAGGGCTGGATCGACCACTTTTCAAACAAATACATTATTTGCGGCAAGCTGGTTGAGAACGATGCCATCTAGTCGCTTTGTAAACATGAATTTCCCGCGGAATAATATTTAGATCTCTGCTGCGCTGGTATATCCCGCCCGCCTGACTCACTCCAACAGCGGGTCTCGAGGGCGATCGCATTATCTCACTAAAAATGGAAGAGCACTGTCACCATCATTGACCATAAAGTAGGCCAAGTTACAGTAAGTGGCTCGCACTTGACTGAGCGCTGTGTTGGTGTTGTGTGTTCAATGTGAGGAACGGGCTTCGCGCTAGACAATCACCCAATGCTGAGGTGCCAGTGGGCGATGCTTCTTTTAATTTAGCTATTTCGTTGGAAGTTCTCGTTAAGTCGCTGCATTGCGAGATTGGACCTCTTGGATGTGAGATGAAGCGCAGGGCCGCGTAGCGGCCCTGCCATTTCACAAGAAGTTAGACCCAAGGATTCGGTCTGACTTGAAGATGTGGAAACCCGGTTCAATTGAGGTGGTGATGAACTTGGGTGCAATTGCATATGTTTCATGTAGTATACTGCGCAAAAACGAGCAGAAACAGCGCACCTGATGCCAGAGGATGGGCAATAGTTACGGGAGGTGTAGGAGAATTGTGCAAAAGAAAAAACGGAATGCCCACAAGCCGGATTGAACGACTGACCTTCTCATTACAAGTGAGACGCGCTACCACTACGCCATACGGGCTTGCGCAGAGAGCCCGAGATTTATCTCACTCTTTTTCTGGATTCCGACTCGGCGAACTCTTCTCCTGGATTGTGTCTTTTGCGGAATGTTTCTGGGTGTAAGGCTTTAAGCCTTACTACTTGCTGTCTCTGGATTGACTCTCACCGACGGTTGCCGTCGGTGACCCAACGACGCATCGCGTCAAAGGTAAGGCTTTCAGCCTTACCAAGATTCTTCAAACTTCTACAACTACTTTCAGCACAGAATCTCATGTCCATCCTCACATTTCCCTTTGAAATTGCCTCAGCGGTGTTCGTGCACTGCGTGCTCAACGAAAATCCCCTGCCTTCTCTCTGCGTTGACGCCGCCCCCGTTTTATTCCTGCAAGTCTGTCGCGAATGGAGGACTGTTGCTCAGTCTTCCCCAGAACTCTGGAATCTGCTCCAAATCGACTTCAGCGAGCGCCTTGTGGCACTATTCGCCAGTTGGCTTACCAGAGCTCTCTCACAGTCAACTACGTCGTTCACCCCAAAAGTTCCACCGACAGCCTTTTCGACCTACTTCGTCGTCATTCCTCTCAGATACAGGATTACGTCGTCTTCTTAGCCGAAATCCTCAGTTCTTGCCCAATCTCGAGTTGTTCAGAGAAGACTTTACTGGGAGCGACTCGCTCTGGTCTCGGCCCAAAGCTCGCGCTTTGTTCCTTTCGTCGATCGCAACCTTCTAAACTCAAAACAGCCAAACTCTTACTTCCCTCGGCGTCGTCCACGCCCAACGTTTCGCTTTGCTTCCCGCACACACCCCTCCTCTAGTTTTGGAATGCAGTTGCTTATTCTCCCGCCTGTCTGTACTTTATAGCCCTCATGTTGTATACGAATAGATCGAATGCATATATGTATATGATATAACACCGCAAAGACTCCGCGTGAAATCCTCGCCATTAAACATTGAGGAACAGCAAGAAGTGAGTTTGTTTGATATTGAAGATGAAGCGGCCATTGAATCAAGTTAGCGTACACGGGGAAGACTTTCGGATGTCGAGGCGTTGTGCTCCGTGTCGGAAGATGGGGGTAAGATGGCGCTGATGATATGGAACTAGCGCGACGCGCTGCCCAAGCCGGATGCACAGATGTCGCTGCAAGTGTCTGCGGCGTTCGCAGGGCGAAAAACGATCAAGTCGACGCACTACCGCATTGACGAGACACACAGCAACACGTATGCGTTAGGCAGACTTATAGCAAGAGTGAATGAAACACGCACCTTCAAATCTAATGCTCTCCATTCCACCACCTACTAGTTTGTGAGAGAGATCGAACCGTCGTATATCGCGCTCATCAATGCTGCGGTTGGCGGGAGGACCTCGTCGACGAAGACAAAGATGGGCCTTCTGTGGTGCGAGCATGAATCGTTTACGGATGACGGTTCTGGAGCTCATTGGTACTGCTCCGTAGGACAAACGTAGTCGCTGGTTACATAGGTGCGCTTCGACATACAAGCCGAATGCGCATGGAGAAGCCTATACCGCCGTCTTGATGAATACAAGTCGCTCTAAAAGTGAGACTCAACTTTCATTGAGGCAATTATTCCATCCGACGTCCATGAACTTGTTGGAGATTGTAACGAATCGAATCTGTTGCCGGCTTCGTCCCATTACTCGACTGTCCAGAGCGGGAAGAGTGGGAACGTCGGTGTCCGTGAAGAAAAGCGAGGGATAAAAACAGAGAAAGAGCAAGAGCTTGACGCGTGGAGCGCGTATGCTCTGACTTCGATCCGTTCACGCTCACCATGCTCAATCACGACCCGATACTCTCCAACCTCCCCTTAACCGGCCCCCGCCATATCGTCCACAATCTGGGAGTCTGCCCGCGCGATGCTACTTGGACCTGAGGTATTTTGGAAATGTTTGCGATGTCGACGATGTCGTTGGATTTGCCGAGAAGGTTCAACGGAAACAAAGCGCGGTGAAAGTGGTTCCCCGCTGTCGTTGCGCACCGGACGGCACGTTGTTGTCGTTTGTCGTCGCGATGAATTTGATGAAAAGGAAGGAGAGAGACAAACGGTAGAATACTATGTGTCACGTCACAACGCGAGGCGAACCTCTGTCGTCGCTCCTCCATTGCACGTTCTCTTGCGATCTCGATAGCGGGGCAAGGGTAAACTCGCCGATTATTCCGGACGTCGAGGTGCGCGTTTGAAGCGGCGGCGTGCAACGGGGTTTACGATCTGAGCGTTGCACACCTGGACACACAGAGAGAACGGCGCCCACTTGCGCTTCTTGGGCTCTGTTTAGCATCCCCGCCCCATCCTCACTTCAACCTCGACACAACCGCGCCCGTTCCCGACTGTCTCTCGACTATCTCAACGTGCTCCCCGCTATCCTATTCACCGCTGTTATGGATTTTGAAGTCGCGCTCAGTATGCATTGATTCAATTTGTATATTTTCTACTCACCTATACAGACTGCCACAGGAAAGCGTTACGCGATTACTCAACGGAGTACCACCGCGTCCACCACGCTTCCGATGTCGACGCGATTATCGAGAAACCGCCATCCCAATCTGAGGAACCGGGCTCGGTGTATTGGCATCGATACACCCATCTTGACGGAACCGTCGAATACAAGGCCGGCCGCAGCAATGACCCCGAACGCAGGCTTGAGCAATGGCGCGAGCAGTGCTACAACTGCCATATCGAACCGTTGGCCGTTATTGAGACAATGCATTCCCACAAACTTGGTACATGCTCGGTCCAAGCATCTTCCCCATGCTAACGATAACTAGAAAGCGTGGTTCACAAGTGGTTCAAAGTCGTTGGCGCATGGATCATCGCGTTCGAATGCACCATGGCTTGGGCACAGCGCAAGGTCCACAATTGAGGAAGAACGAGGGGAAACGAAGCAAAAACAAGCGAGAACGGGCAGGAAACACGCCAAGGCTTGTGGTGTCACTCGAGAACCTCTCAGAATATGTTGCCAGTAGTGTGTTACGCGCATCTAAGAACCAAACACAGCACCCAAGCCGCGACAGCGCGACCCTTCGAGTGGAGGCAGAGGAAGAGAGGAAGACGGAATCGTTGTGACCAATGTGACAGATTGTCAAGCTCAAGCACTTTATATCAAACGTTCAATCTTTAGCTCGGAGTTGTCGTCAACAATCTACGTTCTAAGTCGCTTGGACTCGCAGCCAGCCTATGTAAAGATTTAAATTACTCTTGGGCAGCGCAGGAGGCAACTTGAAAGCTTTGAGTCTGGGGAGCAATAGCTAGTGTCGCCGCCGCTTCAAGTTCAGAATTCGTCTGGAAATGCCAGTGTGTTATCGCCTCTGAGCAGCTGATGCTTTGGGGATCTCATGCGCGTCGCGGTCGTCTATGCTGATGACGAACTTGGGTGTTCTGTTTTGAGTTCCTCGCTGTGCCTTGCATCCTTTGGTGCAAATCATCTTCATGTGTGCGTCCGCTAATTTCTTAAGTCTTGCAGTCGGCATTTGACCTTTCCGATGTCTTGAAGGTTCCTATACAGGATCTTACTTTGTTGAGTCTGGAAGGTCTCCGCCGATGTTTTACCAGCGAAGCAGTCGTTTCTGTCGAGTCGTTCGCAATCCTTTTTTTTTGGTCTTGCCGACATTTACGATCCAAGGGACCAAGACCAGAAAATACTACGCGGCGCCACTTTCAGTCTGGAGTATGTAACTCTGTTGTTGTCCTTGAAAGCATTCTAGCGCGTGGCACATAGCCCATGCGCTCGTTCACGTTCAGACCTTTCAGGCTGGCTGTCTACATAGATATAATTACCTGAACCTCGTGAGCTTTCAAATACACGAGCTCTCACTCTGCTCCATCAGCATTCCCATCCATGTCTGCCAGCCGCGGCTCACAAACCCAGGATCTGGAGCATGCATCGTCGAGCAATCCCGTCGCCGATCCGGTCCGCGTTTCGAGGCCTCAATCCCCTCAACCGTTATCTGCGTCTGTGGATGGAGGTGGATACGGCTTAGTAGCAGACCGGATAAGCGATCCGTCGCTCTTGCTGCTCAGACTTCCCCAACGTGCCCAAACGTCACCGCCAATGACGGCGTAATCTAGCTATTACCCCGACGCGCCAGCATCTGCTGTCCGCCGACCGGACTACCAAAGGCAGAATACTGCTGGCACAGGTCGTCAATCTCACTGGACGGAGACAAGGCCAGGGCATGTAAGCTTCGAATGCGAATTCCCTTTCATGGCCGCTAACCCACTCACCTATTTTAATAATAGCATTCGAGAACGATTCAAGAGCGAATCGAGCCTACTCTCGAACATGCCAAGTCAGAACGAATAAGATGCGAACTCAAAGCAAGGCTAACTGGGTATGCCTTGAATGTGAGCGTTTTGTATCTGTCCAATTCAAGAAAGTCAATTTTGCTCTGCAGATTGCGATTGGTTTGCAAGTACTTTTCGGTGCATTGACTACGGGTGTGGCGGCAGCAACTACGGGTCGGTCGGTGCGTGTTGGCTGTATGGAAAAGTAGCAATTGTCTAAGCAGCCTTCATCAGACGTCTATTGCAACGTCTGTACTCGGTGCGCGCTACTGACTGCTGTTCGCGTTCCTTATTGACAAGTAAAAAATAGGCGGCATGACTACTCTTGTCGCGTCCTATGTTGCGCGGGCACGAGGCTCAAATGAACCGGAACTGAGCATCACTCGGGTCAAGGACTTGGACCAGTTGATAAGAGAGTGTGAAATCCTGATGATGGACTATGGAACGGTGACTGGCAATGAACATCGGACCCAGCTCTCAGCAGACTTCGAGAACGTTTCGAGGAGCTGCTGGGTAATGGGAATGGGTGCGTACTCTTCACTGTGTCTGTGCGCATTCTCACGGATCATCCACTCGCAGTGAACGACGTTTGGCGTCGGTTTGAGGCGAGAAAATGCAACACCCTAAGCCTCACCAGCCTTTTTATTGTATATTTAATACCTGTCGGGAACGCGATAATGATAAAAAAGAATTTGAAAGTATTACAGATACAATAAATTACTTTAATAATTTAAACATTAAATTAGACCTGATACCCATTCTTATTCGTGTTGAGAGGGAGAGAGTCCATAATGATACAGACAGCGGGAGCTGTTGAATCGCTGTTTCAGTCAGGTGGTCGCGTACTGACCGGCCCTAAAGCTATGATGCGCTCAGCGTCTCCAGATGGCAACTGCCAAGGAACCGTGGCTGGCAGTGACTGCTTTGGTCTCTACCTTCACCACAACGTGCTGTCGCTCCTGTTTCTCTGGTTCTCACCGTGCAATAATACTATCTCTTGTCGCGATCCTTGAAGTTTGGATTGTTTTCGCCCACTGTTATATCAAGAAGGAAGAGGCTGTTGACTCTTGAGTGACTTGCGACACAAGTTTGCAAGACCCTATCTTGTCGGCTAGAGACTCTACGCAGTCGATTGAATTTGTTCTGGACCAAGATTTTCTGCGCCGGGATTACCATGATACGACCAGTCTATCTCTCGAAAGGACTATGATGAGGTTCCTCGAAAGTTGAAACCCTCAATGTAGTCCAGTTGTGTCTGTAAGCTCTGGCGCCTGCTGCGTCGTATACCCTCGTCTTTCGCAATTCGCAAGCGATCGAAATTGTCACCCACTCAAGAGCAAAGTGTGACCGTCTGGTCTGCCATCGAACTCTCTCTGTTCAGTACCACCACAACCCCCACATACAATCATGCCCACACTCGTTCAGTTCTTTACGTTCATCTATGCCTACGGTTGCGATGTGCTCTCTCGCTTGCTGGCTGTATTTCACGGCAGCCTTGTCAATAGTCCCACTGATACCTCGGTCGGTGAGGCTGGTGAGTGTCGAGCGTTTTCTCGCAAAACTGTACTAAGCGAGTCTTTGTAGACCTTACCTCCGTCGAAAACACGCTCGAGCAGGAGGCCGTCGACCCAGGTTAGTCTTGGAACTGGCCCTGTTGGTCTGTATGCTCATCGTGCCCAGGTTCCGCTCCCAACCCCGCCGTTGCTCTGCAACTTAGCACCGGCGAGATCACCTTTGACGATCTCATGCGTGTCGCAGTCGCCTATGCCAACGAGGACCTCCCCGACTTGCCTGCCATCTTCCAGCACGAGGCACCCCCGGCCGTCGAGTTCCCTCCTTCTTACGTCTGCAAGCAAATTTTTGGTCCGCCCAGCAGCATGTACTACGACCGGCGTCCAATGGGCAATGTCACCAACTATCGCGAGGTAGAGGACGCTGTGGGATTCAAGCTCGATGTCAACATGAAGCTGGAAGGGAAGCCGTCGCGTCGCACGCGTAGGGCCAAGAGGGCAAAAGCCAACACGAAGGTGAAGGTTGGATCTGGCGATAAGCGCGTCCGCTTCGAGGATGTTCCGAAGGTTCAGGTCTATGGTGTCGACGACCCGCCCGCTCTCGTCGTCGTCCAAGAAGCCCCAACTGCTGTACAGCTCGATATCAACACCGCCAGCGACACCTGCCCCGCTCTCGAATTGCCTACCATCGCCGAACCTGTCTCGCAAGCCCACGCAGAACATATCACACTGTCGACGGCCCTCACCTCTTCCTCGCCACTCTGCCCAGACATCGCCTCGCCTCCCGGCACTAAAGAATCGACGGTCTCCCCCTCAACTCGTCGTCCATGCGGTCAAGTGCGCAAGTCTACGCGCCCCTCGTCTCGCCTTCCTCCTCCGCTCCCGATTCCCGTGCCTCTCCCCGAGCCTGTCGCACCCTGCTTGGTTCCCACCGTCCTAGACTCTGCTCGCCGGTCCCCGCGCCGCAAACTTCAGGACCGGCTGTCTGCGTTACTCGAGGACTCGAAGGCTACCATCTCTGCTTTGGAGAACATCAACCCCAAGGCGAGCACCGGTACTTTTAGCGCTGTTGCCCTTGAGGAAGGACGCACGGAGATCTTTGTCATTGGAGAGGACGAGGACGACGAGGACTACGCCCCGGCCAGCAAACGATCATGGCGACGCGCAAGCTCCCAATTCAATCGCATCTTGCACCCGCGACCGAACGGCTCAATCGTTTGAGCTGCCCTCCACCCCAACCACGTCGGTACCACCTTCCACTCTTTCACGGCCGCGAGAAAACCATAAAACCCCAATTTTGTTTCGGAACGCCCTCATAAAATCATATAAAAGCACAACACAACTCGAGGCTTACTGACTATTCGGCATCGTCTGAGCTGCCCTCCACACATCCCACCCCAACTGCGCCCGGTCCCGCCTTCGTTCTCCTCCACCACTCTTTCACGACCGCCAGAAAACCATAAAACCCCAATTTTGTCTTGGAACGCCCTCATAAAAGTCGGATAAAAGCTTGATGAAAGCACAAAAAAAATCGGGGCTGACGGACTATTTATTTGATAATTTATTGTAGTTAGATGCTTGTTGTACAGTGCTGCGGAGGATATAAAGGGTTGAAAACTTCGAAGCTGGTGTGATGAGCATCTTGTGGGTTCTCGCCATTGAAACCCGACAGTATAAGACATCCTCTCGCGCATCACAAGCTCCTGCTCCTGAGCCGTGCATTCAGCGTTGTCTGAACCCACACCACAAAATTTGGAATAAGAAAGATTTCGACGACATCATGAGCAAGAAGATTGCCTCGGGATTTAACCCGATTGATATTTGTGCACGAAAGATTGGAAAAGGTTTACACTAGAAGTACATTCGAATTGTGTGCGCTATAGCATGATGGCGTGGTTGGATTCACACACGTCCACTTCGACGTTGTCGGCGATTTGGACTGTGAGGAGTTCGATGTGGTGGAAGGCGCGACGGTTTTGACGTTCTTTCGCGGAGGGAATGAGCCGGACTTTGATGTCAATGTCGATGCCCTGAGGTGGCATCTTAAGAGCGAGAAGACCGGTGTATTCGCTTGGGGGGACGGTGGCGGTTTTGTCTTTGTAATAGAACGATACGACGCGGAGGGCGAGCTGGACGGCTTGAAGGCGGATGTGCGTGAAGGTGCCGACACCGGTGGTGGCCGGAGCGGTTTCGGAGGTGCGCATTTCAACATCGGTGATGTTACGGACGAAGATGTGGGCGGGGTTGAGGGCGAAGGAGATGTCGAGATTTTCGAGGACGAGCTTGAGGTCGTTGTCGACGTATTCGGTGCGGGGGATGGGGATGTCTTTGAGCATCGCGAACAAGCGCTGGTAAAAGATATCAGCCGGGATTGCGAGTGAGTGAAGGTAGTGCTTACCGGTGCGTATACGGCAAAGAGATCGCGCCAGAACCACGCCGCTCGCTCGAGGACAGCTTCCACACCTGTCTCCGCCTTTTCGCCTGCTTCGACAAGACCACGTTCGACGTCCTGTCCCAGCTTCACGTGTGCCATACGCAGGCGTTGGACATCATCATCAGCAACCAATGCAGCGCCAAGACTTCGTTGTCGCCTTCAATTCTTCCAAAACACGACCGGCTTCAGTATCCAGGTCAAGCAGGGTGCGGGCACGTTGGCGTAGGTTGCGTCTCGTGGTTCTTGCTTCGGCCGAGTGGGAGTAATCGGGATCCTCGAGCGTCTTGTGGGCATGCTCAAAGAACTAGCAGCGTATGCGTGAGCAGGTGAATCAGAGTGTTAAAATAAATCAATAACCTTATCGATCCAAGCCTTGGCTTCGGCGGAGTCCTTGCGGAAAGCAGAGACGCAGTGTTGAGCCTTTTGAAGGACTTCATCAACAGAGCTGTTGGGCTTAGCAAAGCGATCGATGAGGGTTTGAAGGCCCTGAACGGCCTTGTGGATGTGCTGTTCGGGAGAGGAATCTTCGATAGTCGAGTTCAGAGTGAGAGACTCGTCGTTGGCTGTATCAAAAGCTTTCGTAATCCACTGGTGGGCGGTGTTGAAGAGCGTAGCGAGGGCGGAGCGGTATGCGGGATCCTTCTGAGCACGCTCATAGATCTATAAAGAGTCAGAACGAAGTACAGGCGTCAAGAAGGAGATGCACCTTGTCGTACGAAGCCTGGAGGCGACTGGTGGTGCGATCCGATACGTCTTCGGTCGTCGCTTTGGCGGAGTGGCCAGCGCCAATCATGCTTGAGCCAGTGTCTTTCAATGTATCCATACCGTGCTCGAACGCGACGCGCACATCCTGCTCTTCCTCGAGACGCTTCCTGTCGCGACCAAGGGCGTCGCGTTGACCGTCCTGAACCCTTGTCCTTGACTTGTTCGACCTCGCGAAGGCCGTCCCGCGGACGGGCAGTGAACAAAAAGCTGCCCTCAGACGACAGACTTTCCCAGGCGATGGAGAGGATGGTGCGAAGGGAATTGCGGATGGTGTCGGCGTCAGAAGAGGCTATTAGATGTGTGAAATTTTTAGGAGTTCCGAGTTTACTGTGCATTGAAGCGGAAGATTCGAGTTTGGCATGGATATCGCCCTCGTTAAGATGTTAGAGGGCGTATTTCCAGGCGAATTCCGAACTTGAAGGGCGACCCTAGCTATCCAGACTCAAAGCTTGCAAATTGCCTTCCAGACTCAACAAAGTGAGATCCTGTATAGGAACCTTCAAGACATCGGAAAGGTCAAATGCCGACTGCAAGACTTAAGAAATTAGCGGACGCACACATGAAGATGATTTGCACCAAAGGATGCAAGGCACAGCGAGGAACTCAAAACAGAACACCCAAGTTCGTCATCAGCATAGACGACCGCGACGCGCATGAGATCCCCAAAGCATCAGCTGCTCAGAGGCGATAACACACTGGCATTTCCAGACGAATTCTGAACTTGAAGCGGCGGCGACACTAGCTATTGCTCCCCAGACTCAAAGCTTTCAAGTTGCCTCCTGCGCTGCCCAAGAGTAATTTAAATCTTTACATAGGCTGGCTGCGAGTCCAAGCGACTTAGAACGTAGATTGTTGACGACAACTCCGAGCTAAAGATTGAACGTTTGATATAAAGTGCTTGAGCTTGACAATCTGTCACATTGGTCACAACGATTCCGTCTTCCTCTCTTCCTCTGCCTCCACTCGAAGGGTCGCGCTGTCGCGGCTTGGGTGCTGTGTTTGGTTCTTAGATGCGCGTAACACACTACTGGCAACATATTCTGAGAGGTTCTCGAGTGACACCACAAGCCTTGGCGTGTTTCCTGCCCGTTCTCGCTTGTTTTTGCTTCGTTTCCCCTCGTTCTTCCTCAATTGTGGACCTTGCGCTGTGCCCAAGCCATGGTGCATTCGAACGCGATGCTTTTAATGCCCGTATGGCGTAGTGGTAGCGCGCTTAACACTGTTTCACTTATTCGACGCTTGATTTATTACTTCATTTCCCCCATGTTCTTCCTTGACTGTAGACCCTACTCTCTCCCCAAGCCATGGTGCATTCAAACGCAATGTGCATATGGCCCGTATGGCGTAGTGGTAGCGCGTTCAGCACCGTTTCACTTAATCGACGCTTAATTTCACCTCGTTCTTCCTCGACTGTAGACCCTGCTCTCTCCCCAAGCCATGGTGCATTCAAACGCAATGTGCATATGGCCCGTATGGCGTAGTGGTAGCGCGTTCAGCACCGTTTCACTTTATTCGACGTCTGGAATCTCGTCTTGTCTTCACGTTGCTCGTCTCTGGAATTCACATGCAGGGCTCTATTT
Organism: Favolaschia claudopus; assembly: GCA_037176885.1. Classification (NCBI taxonomy): domain Eukaryota; kingdom Fungi; phylum Basidiomycota; class Agaricomycetes; order Agaricales; family Mycenaceae; genus Favolaschia; species Favolaschia claudopus. The sequence goes on from JAWWNJ010000113.1 coordinate 29,860, forward strand.
CACAGCTTGCCGATTATCATGTCCTTTTTTTAGACTTGTCTCTCCATCTTCGTGGGCAGATTGTGGTAGAATTTTTCAGCAAAGCAAAATCCGAGGCGAGGAATCAGAATCTGCCCCTCAGTTGCTAATGACAGTACATTGAATTCTGTAGCAGAATCAACGCTTGATAATATCTAATCGATACACTAGAGTATAACAACAATCCAGATAAACACAGATAAAATTACTTCCTTCACCGTCCATTAAGGGGTATCGTTGGTTTCCGAGAACAGATCTATCGGACACTCGGGGAGGTAATCTGGGCAGCCCCCCGTCCACTCATGCGCCATCGCTGCCTTCGCCGATGCTGTGAACGAGGAGTTTCAGTGTCGGAGTCGAGGATGAGCTCCGGAAGACAAACCCGCGTTCCGCGACCAAAGGTTTCCATTTATACTTGTCGCAGCCAGATTGCAAGCTTTGGCGACATCCGGTCGCGCTGCTGCCGCAGCGATTTGCTTCAAGATGTCAATGCCCCCGGCATTCACAATTTCTTTGCGAATAGAGGCACCGCCGACGTCCGAGAGCAGAGCGATTGCATAAGCAAGCTCTATGTGTACTTGAGGATAAGGTTCATCCGCAGCGGTTCTCAATGCTGCAAGAAGTGAGTCCACAACACCCGCATCAACCAATGCCTTCCGCGTTCCGCTTCCCCACTCCGCACACGAGAACCGCTGAATGGCAAAGGCGAACGAGCCCAAGGGCTCGACCTCGTCCGTTGGTAACATGCTCGGTAACCGCGCAAGCCCCCGGGCGACACCAGCGTCGAGTAATACCTTTGCCATATCACTACTGTTAGGCCTCATCAGGCATCCGACGGCCCGCGCACTCCACTGTAAAACCCGTGGGTCTTCTGCCGTGAGCAAAAAATGAGCCAGTTTTTCCACACAGCCGCCTTGTGAGAGGGCCTTGGAGATTTTAATTGATCGTGCTAGGCGCGCTACGGCGTATAAGGTCGCACTATAGTCCTCAGGGCCAGCGTTGATCGATTCAGCGCAACGCCGAAGGTGCTCGCACAATGCGGTGACGAGACCGACGCTGGCCATGGATTCTGCGATGCCGTCTGAGCGAATCAGACAGCCCAAACACCATGCAGAGATGCGAGAGGTGCGCTGGCCGCCTTTCAGCCCTTTGTTTATGAGTATACGGCCAAGATTCAGCTTCATGAGGTCATTTGAAACCTCCACAGTCCGACATATTCTGGCCAGACACCACACGGCAAGAGCCGCAATATCGTCTGAAAGCGCCGAGTCGACAACCTCAATCAATGTAGCTGAAGTGCCTGTGCGATATATAGTGTTGGCGGGAATGGGGTCGTGTCTGTACATCTTCCTGTCAGCCTTATTCACCACGATGAGAACAGACATACGAGAGAACACCCAGTGTAAGTAAAACTGTTTCAAGCCCGATGCCATCTACAGCCCGAGTCTTGAGGAGGGTGATGAGAGTCGGAATCGTGCCTGCTGTGACGAATTTCTGGGCGTCTTTATGCGACTTCGAGCAAAGTTGCTGAATCTTATCCAAATAACCATCGATCACGTCTCGTTTGCGCCCGTCCTTTACCTCTGTTAGCAGAGCCCCCGCGAGAAGATTGGCGTTGGGAGCTGTCACGCGTTGAATAGACTAGAACAGAAGAATCTGAAAATCAACTAACCAGTTCCGCCAGATTGACTCCGTATGGATTCCGCGTACGCGTTCGCAGGTGTCGATTGTCCGGTGCTTCTCGAGTACTCGGAGATGGGGAAGGTGCTGGTGCTCGGCGCGTGCCTCAGATTTATCGGATCTTGATGTCGCCATTGTGAGTAAGGTTGGGGGGGCGGAGAGGGACTGGAGGGCTCCGCCGTTGGAGGCATCATGTAGGACGGCTCCTCTTCGCCAATTGGGTCGATGGTCCTTAGGCGACTTGTAGTTGCACGAAAGCCTGAGCTTCGAGAGTTAGAAGATGCACCTAACCAATGCCAATTGGATATTTTCCCTACGCACTCGAATAATCACTTACCGGATGAAGATGTGCGGACCGAAGGAGAAGGTGTAAGCCGACGCTCAGAGCTCCAAGACGTATGTGAGGTGTCAGACTGGAGATTCAGAGAATTGCTGAAGAGGGGGCTTAAAGCCTCTTCGTCGATGCTATCATCTGGACTTGATGGGTTAGAGGCATCACTTCCATCCCGAGCATATGGTGGTCGTGGAGGAGATGAAGCAAATCCATTGTATGACTGCCTTGCTGGAACTGTGTGTGCAGATGCATTGAAACGAGTAACGGTGGGAGGTGCTGATTGCGAGTCAGTCGACGTTTCCCTTCGATGCTCAGGCCGAGGTGCAAAGTCGAGGGGAGGAGGAGGTGGTTTGGACGGCGCTGCAAATTGTGATAGCGCGGGAGGCGCAGAATCAGGTAGGGATCCGGAGGTCGTGGCTTCGTAAGCGGGTGGTCCACTAATCATGGAAAATGTTTGCCGTGAGCGATTAGAGGCCAGAGACGCGAGAGTATCTCCAGGAGCGATGGTCGGCGTCAATCCCACTGTAATCATTCATTGATTCCAGCGAAATTTTGTCAGCCCTGAATTAAATCACTCACCAGGTCGAGGAAGATTTCCGTCCCTGTTCTGAAGAATTTGGGCCAGGATGTCGAAAGTGGGACGCAGGCGAGACTCGCGGTGCCAGCACTCCTCCATTACGCCCCATACATGATCCGTCAGTCCGAAGTCCTCATCTGGACGGTCAGGGCGGCTGTCTTGACGCACTACGAGTCGGAATATTTGCTTCTCTGACAGTATACCCCACGGCGCTTTGGAGGTAAAGATCTGGTAGTGAATGAGTATTGCCAATCATCAGATCATCTTCCGGACGCACCTCGAGAGCGCTCATCGCCCATGCAAAAACATCTGAGGAGCGCGACACGGTCTTGAAAAATCTCATTGAGTTGTGGGGCGTACCATCGAGGGTGACCTAAGCACGCACCCCCTTCCAAGCTTCTGGACTGAAATACCGATGCCCATGACTTCCACTCGTCTGCACTTCGATCATCCCATAATCAGAAACGCAAGCATTGCCATCCTCGCCGATTAAGATGTTGGCAGGTTTCAAGCTGCCATGCACAACACCACGCTGGACAGTTACTGTCAGTGGTGGACAAGCATTTATAGACATGATCCCACTGCATGGAGATATTGCATTCCGAGAACAACATCATGAGCCTTTCGAACGATAAATCTTAGCTGCTCAGTCTGTGTGCAGACACCCACAATCTTGGCCCGCTCTACATTCGGATTTTGTTCCAGGAAGTGCATAACATTTCCATTCGTTTGTAGTTGAGTGACAACATATAGCGGATCAGCGTCCAGAGGCGAGACGCCGAAAGTTTGCAAGACGTGCTCGTTTCGTAGACTTGTCCAGAGCTCGCCTCGTTGGTGCAGAACCTGCGGATACGACGCACGAATTCATTGATCATGCATCGGTAGACAACGAGCCCGACGCACACTTGGCTCAGTTTGTTTTGACAAAACCTTGACGATTACCAGACTATTTCTCCAATTGCCCTGAGCAAGGCGCCCACCAACATGCCCATCCTCGTCGAGATGCAATTCGTCAGGTCGGATAATCCAAGCAGCGGTTGGAGGTAGAATATGTGGGTCCGACATGGACGTAGGAGGCAGAAAGGTCTAAGACTATTGGCTCGACATATTTTGACGCCACGGAGGGTTTACCCGATAAGACCGTGGACCGCCCGCTTCGATGATTTTTTGAATGCCTACCGAATATCCGGAAACATGGGCTTGCGATGACGAAGAGATCAAATGACACAAGGTTTGCGGAGAATCGATACTAATTTGTGTGGGCGCCACATACACTATGATACAGCTCTCGTTGGAGAAGGCTGCAGCAGGCTGCAGCAAACATGGATAGATGCATCTACCCATCGCCTGACGTGCTCGCCCTGAGATATCGGGGGATCTGCCGCAGGGGAAGTAACGACGGGAGCAATCTGGGGTTAGCTCCGCTTCTCAATCCCGAAAAGGAATTCACTGCATGGGTATAAAATATAGAGTCTTTTTGGAATTGGAGTTCGGTCCTGACCCGTACCCTCATTTACAAATCCCTTCGGCGCAAAAGTGGGACCGGTGGGCTCACTGACGCTCTTGTGGCCCCCCATTATGTCTTCCAACGCAAGCCCGCGAATGACTAGCAGTCTCTATCCTCAGTCGGACCTCTACAGTCCTTATGAACAGCAAGAAGAACATGAAAAGCCTTTGGGAAGAGAGCATATCAGTTTCGAAAATCATACCTCCAAGAAACACTCCCGTGCCTTGCATTTTTACCACTCAATAAGCTGGATTCTCGGATTCAAAGCCAGATACAGTCTGATCAATTGTGAGGCCATCGAAACTCAGCGTTCAGCTTGGGAATCGTTAACAGCCATCCAGGTTTTGTTTGGGGTGGTGCGCTTGTGGGTTTCTGTCTCGCGAGGAGCGTGACAATGAATCCCAAACCGAGCCTCATCGCGGCACAACTAGTCCCGGGTGCGCGCTTACAACCTTAGGATCGGGATATGACCTTATCAAGGCAGGGGAGTGGTTTTGGTTCAAGCAACCACTATACAAAGTGAACCTGTTCATTCACATCTACCTCACGACACGTACGATTTTCAGAATTCGGTTCATGCGACCAGAATTAATGCTTTTTCATTCAGTTGGCGGTATCGGGGCCGTGCTCCAGTTCTTTCCAGCTATGCGTAGGGTGAGTTGTCGCATATTTTATTGCCTAGATTCCCATCTCTTGTCAGAGAGCGATGGTTCTACACCGATTAAATGGTATTGATCACTGAAACCCGGAACCGAAAAACACACACGCTAACCAGATCTGCAGGCTACGGAGTCTTGTTCTGTCTGATCGTCGGCAATATATGCGGAAGTATCATCGCCCGAAGAAGCTTTGGTGGAGAGCTCAACGTCCAGTCTGGTTATTACACTCTGGGAATAATGATCGTATTCTCCGGACTGGTGGGCATCTACAACGTCAAGAAGGACACTCGAAGACATAGGAAATGGATGCTTCGTACGCCTCAGAATATATTCTCTTTTTTCACTCTCTGATGAGTCGATTAGGCATGGTGGTTTATTTTGCTGTTGCCATCTCCGCCCGGTTAATTATGCTCGCTGCCCGCGCGATCATCACTTCAATCGGTACCTACTACTCAATTTTCAGGTGCGACGAGATCATCGACCTCTTGGCGGAGCAGCAGGCTATTGAGAGCGCCTTTCCCCAATGCGTCGCACCAGGTGTGAATCCGGCGTCGATTTGGGCCGCTGTGCATGCATCTACAAACGAAGGCCCCCTGTATGTAGCGTCGTCAGTTCGTGCGACGAACGGTAGGCCCTGCATTTGATTGGGCCAGTCGAAATGTTCATTGGCGGACTAGGAATGGCATTGTGGATCGCAACACTCATCCATATCGTCGCTGTTGAATACTATGTGCGTTCACTCTACTTTTCGATGATGAACAAGACCTCGGTATTTACCTCTTGATTCCCAGATCAATGTCACCGATTCTGCTAACGGTGTACGGATTGGATACGTGCTTGAGCCCCTTGATTATGAGGAGAATTCGACAACGTCTTATTGACTGATGGCTGTGTATTAGGTTAAGGAAGTGTATTAAAATAGCACCGTATATATTCTGTGTACCTTTTGCCAACTTTGCATGAAGTGGGGGCGTCAGCGCCAATAGCGATCTCGGATCAACGTTTGTCGCATGTGCGCTGCTGTAGAATCTAACAGATGCGTAATTTCTCAGCGTCGAAGCATAGAAAGAAAAGCTTTCGTGGGCATCGTTTGCTCTAAGAGTGGGCGTAATCTTACCACCGAGCAAGCGTACTTAGCAAGTTCGAGCCACATGCCCAATACATACTCCATGGCGCCTAAAAGCCCTCCAGCCAATGCCCTGCATCCCGATTGAAGATACCTTCCATGTCTCGGTATGAGCTAAGAGATCCACGCGAGCGATTGGCCCGGGAGCAATCTTTGCTTCGCCGTCTCGTCGAAGACTTGAAAACTGAGAGAAGGAGACATATCTGGCGCCGCGGTTCCTGCATCTCTTCCATCTGGTGTTCTCCCGCTCTTCTGATTCTGGCCGCGCGGCGGCCCGCGCCACTGGCTATAGTTGGTCAAGAATAAATGCGAAGCAGATGGTAGATACATCCAATGTGGCGGAGGCGTCTGTTTGCATCTTCTCTTCTTTGGAATTGATGCTTCAGTCTTGCGTGCAGCGTTGAACCTTATACACCTCCGACCGGCGCGTTTTTGCCCAACAGACGGGCAGCTTGATTCTGAGCTGGAGAGAGACCGCATGCGGCGTCATTGAATCTAGTCAACCCTCCGGCTTGTAGTGTTGAGTTTGAATCGAGCGACGCCACGAATCGTGATGACTGCGTTGAACAAGCGTTGGAGAAAAGTTCAAGAACGAACGGCCCGATCTTCCGAGTCCGAAATCATCCTAACAAGGACAATCAATGCTCCTCCTCGCAAACCCTTTTGGGAAGTTGCTGCCGCCTTTCCCTCCACCGGTTTTTGTTCCGAAACAACATGCAGAGTGATCCTTCTGCTCAATCGCTAGCCCATACTCGAGCCAAGAAGCGACCAAGGACTGACTCTTTCGACCAACAAATTGATGTCGCTCCTCTTACTGGTCTTATTGATTTTCCGAGTATAAGCGTGGCCCGGGATCCGAAGTACTACCAAGCGAATGGTGACTGCAAGATACGCGTAGGAGACACGCTTTTCTCCGTATGTTCAGCAGAATACCGTCTCGGACGAATGTCAACGTACATCTAGATCCATCGTTCGCTCTTTGAACCGGATTTCTTGGCCTTTCAATCCATGCTCCAGCTGAATTCGGCTTCAGGCATAACAGACGAAAATCCCATTTTCCTTGCTAGTGACACAGCAGAACACTTTCGAGCACTTTGTTGGGCTCTATACGCACTGTGCGCCGCCTTGTAACTCGATGGGACATGCTAACATTATTGAAGGTCGAATTCGCTTACACCAGAGCAGACAGAGGGAAACTCGATTGAACTGTTGACCGACCTCGCATTCATCTCTCATAAATATCAACTAGCCACTGTACAGTCGTGGTCCATGAACGCAATTCGTCGAAAATGCGACCATGACATCTGTCTATGGGACAATGAAAAGTCCTACCTCATCCACTGTCCTGATCATTTACTCTCGTCCCTGCTACGCCTTTTCGTCTTGTACGACGAAACGCCTCTCCAGCTCCTTGTCACCAACGCTTGGATCACTCGCCTCACTTCAGAGCTGCCTCTGTCGGCATTTTCCACCGCCTTTGAATTTGCGGAGGACAACCAACTTCGCACATTCCTTGGGCAGCTATACTATGCTCGCCTCACAGTGGCTGACCATGAATCGAGACACGCGACCTTTCCGCAGGTCAACTTCCCGTTGCAAGAGTTGGAGGAAAGGCACGTACAACGTATCATGCGAGGATCTTGGGCCCTGTCCAATGCCTGGCAGAATCTACTTCTTTCCCTCCCGTCGCTATCTGCTCAAAGCGGCTGTCAACAACATGATTCCAAGTGCATTCCGGAGTGGAAGAAGCTGTGGGCCAGTGCATCTACTCGAGGTTCGGTGTCGGATATTCGATCCAAACTGAAATATATCAGGGACTGCCTGGTCAATGCCTCTTACTACGGCAATGGTCGTATCTCGCTTGGCTGTATCATGGCAGGGCAAAGCATCGTCGTCCCCTTGATTGAGAAGGTCGAACTCGCCTTCCCCGGCTATTTCTTGGGACCAGAATGACCCCTGCTTTGAATGGGATGGAGTACAGGAAATTTCGGTATGTTGTCATTGAGGACCAATGCCGTCACCTCGTGTAGAAACCCCAGTAATGTAATTCGTGGAAAAATTACGGACAAAATAATGTAAAGAACGCAAAAGAATGGCAAACAACGGATTCCGTTGGGAAAAACAGACAGGCGAGAGACGGCACCGCAGACAAGCGAGAAGACTAGATCATGACGGAGGTCGCGGTACAGGCAATGGGCGGAGTCGCCGGTCACCGTTCGACGCGACTCCATCAATGGTCGTAGACTTGCTGTCTGTTGAGGCATTGGGCTCATTGGCCTGGGCCAGAGGCGGAGCAGGCAGAGCACGGTGAGTTCGTGCTTGCGGCGTATCCTTGGGCGGAAGCGGGGGTGGGGGCGTTAAATTGTTCATAGCGGAGGGTAATGACGATGAGCGAGGATAGAACACACGAGGGCGGCCTGCATCGTGCGCACTTTGTGTGGCCGTGACCTGCGTAGATACGAGGATCTCCAGGGCTTGGCCGTTAAAGGTGTAGCCATCCGTCATCCGGAATTTCGATTTCGGCGGTGTAGACCGGGAAAAGAATTCGCGAGGTCGACGTGCAACCTGTGGTCGCGGGCGAGACTCGTTAGGGCTCTCCACAACAACTTCGGGCCGACAGTCAACATATATGGGATCGCCGTTTTGCATGGTTTTAACCGAATTGTTGCGGCTTGATTTTCCCCGCTTGCCCCGCGTGCGACGGCCGCCTTTGGTACCACCAGAAGAGCGACCAGAATCTTCTTCGTCGGCCGATAGCCGTGGTGCACCACTCCATGAATGCACTCCTGAGAGATATGTTTTCGGAGGGGGAGTGGGGGGTTCGTCATATGCGTTCGTCAAGGCATTGGGAGAAGGAGGAAGGAGTTTTCCTAGAGCATGCGACATGAATGTTTTGATCAGGCCCAGCTAAAAACCACTCACCATGACGGCCCTCTTCCTTTCCATCCTTCAAGTCGTCACTTTTCTCTAATTCAGGCTCAATGTCCCGGACCACCCGTCCTTCACGCCTGAATGATGTGGTCCCACCCAAATAATCCTCCGCCTGTGCAACATTCAGCAGGGAACTTCATGAGGGTGACGCGCACGACGTACCTCTGTCTGGGCCAGCCACTCAGCTACCGTCCAACGCCCCATCAAAAAATAAAAAAGCAAAAGAGAAAAGAAATAAAAAGCTGACGGAGAAAGAAAAAAGGGGATTCAATCGGGGAATGTCCATGGTGTACACGGTTTAAGTACACGCTCGCCAAGGCCAGACAACTGCCAGACAGTTCCACAGAACTACATCAATGGGGATCATTGTTTGTTGTGATCGGCCACGCTGGACCGGAAGTGGTTACAGGTGGTCGCAGGTGGTTGCGCCATTGCGGTGTTGACTTGACCCTGACGAAACGGAGAGCGGATCGGATGGCCAGAAAATTGCCACGAGGAGCCAGAGGCTTGAGCATGACGCCAGAGGTGCATGAACGGAGCAAGCAACAGAGGCGGATACACCGCAATGGCAGCGTAGATACATAGGTGAAACTTGCGTGAAACTTCTTCTCGATCAGGGCAGAATCCGCCAGTCAGAACCATTTTCGCGTCTTTTTGCTCCAACAATCTGCAGTTGGCAGTTCCGAAAGAAAAGTGCCAACCACAAGGTTCGCCGTTTCGGAATAGTATCACAGTAAAGCAGCGCGCATCGTATAGAGCCAGCTAGAGAGCAATTGCGGCACCCCGATATAAAGCCAAGTGGCAAGCGCCATGCTGTTTTCTCAAACGAAGAGTGATACGCGCAACCACCTAAAACCGGAGACCCAGATGGATTCCGCTCGTGGCCGTGGCTACGGAACTCCTGTCGACGTCGGTATAACGTTCATAGATCGAGGAGACTCGGTGGAGAACGTTCAAACAAAAGCGTTTGTGGTCGAGGTCAACTGCCAAAGAGAAATTCGTTGTCAGGAAGACAGTTGAGCTGTGACATTTGTCACAAGGCTCACTCTCTGGCGGAGTCTCCTCAGGTCTCCTCTACCAAAGCCTCTACACCCATGCTGTTGCGCAACGGACTCAGCTAATTAGATGGCGTCTATGAACCCTTTCGACCGTGTTTCCCAAAATTTATTAGCAATCGGCGCGCTATCTATCCACGATTTTCTGTCTCTGAAGCCGGAACGGTCGGTCGTCAGTAGTCGAAACAACTCGTTGTCCAAGGCATCTCCTGCCTTCAACCTTTCTGCCGACGTTGCTCCTGGAGCTATAGCAACATCTGCTTCACCTCTTGTCCGACTCCAAGATGCTTGCATTCGCCAGTTCGGTCATTTAAGCAACAGTCTGAAATTCGAGTTTCTGGAAGAAGCTCCCGATAGTGATGCCCCTCCGTTCTAAATAGATTTGCACTGATTGCACCTCAGAAAGACAGTGTATTCTTACGATCACGCGGCCGGATGGCTCTACTAGGTCTTACAAGACGGAGCCTATACATCGACGCATGGTTGACGCAAAGCTTCAGGCAGCCACTATAGCTACTGAGCTCGGTGCAATGGATTTCATCGCTCATGGTGAGCCCGATGAGCTGAAGGCGAAAAAGGGCGTCCTTCTTGCACCCCTGGAAGTTCACCACTTGCCCTCCGCTTCGGAACCAGAGCAAATTTTACAGTCGCCGAACATCACATCCGTCGCCGAAATTGAAGCCTGCTGTCGAATATGGCGTGGGGATAGAGTCGAGCCTAGTTGGTTCTCGTTCTCCACCCCGTCAAACAGTAGGCATCTTTTCTTCCTCTCATTTGCATGATGCTTTGAATTCTTAAATCGTTCAAGAATGGGGTGCAGCATTGAAAATACAGCTGGCTTTGCACTGTTATCGTGTTCACTCATCCGAGCCCAGCTTTGATTCCTCCTCTGATGCGACGAAACAATGTGCGGACCTTGCGATCACTGAAGGGGTCTTGGAGTTTATAAAGCACGGCAATGGCCAAGCAACACCTCAGTCCGATAATACCATTCCTATCCAGCAATCTAATTCAACAGAAGCTCCTCTCGACCTGCAATCCTTCTACGAGTTGCTCCCTAGACCTCATGAAGAGGCATTTGATAATAAAACCGCTGCTGAAATTGACTCCACGAGATGGTTGGGCAATATTCTCCGAGTCACCAATGCTCAGGGAGCACGCTTCAGTGCCGATTATTACTCATTGCAAGGCGGCGCTCTCCGGCCCCTGCATGGATGTGTACTTAGACTCAACCGCCCTGGAACATGCCGCACCTACCTTGTCGAGCCTCAGTTCCTCAGCTACAAAGAAGCCAAATCGGCCGTCACGTTGCTTGCTCTCTCGCTCGGTGGCGGCAAATGGATACGAGAGGTTGGTCTGGATCTGGAGGTTCGCATCACGCCAGAAATACGCCAGTTTGTGCAGAAATATCTCCCCGTACTCGCCCAGGAGACGCAGAGAGTCAGTAAGACTACACCTCGCTTCGAGTTTGTTACTGAAGGCCATGGTGAGAACGCTATGATATTTGATTCGAATATCTGCTGATAATTCGTAGTTCACGGCTGTAAACTGGAGGTTCATGTCAAGCCACCAGGTCGAGATGCCTCAGCCAGTCTTGTGCGTTACGAGGTCCCAGTTGACAATCGCACGAAGAATGACGCTAAAGTCGCCGTTGTTTACCTCGCCATTCAACAAGGTGTCTTCGACCTTCTGGGAAATGGTGGGCAGCCTCTTCGCCCTGGCCAGCCCCCCGCTTTCTCGATCGACGGCGGTGTACCTCAGCTGGCCCTGTTTTGGAAACCTTCACAGAAGGCCGAGGATAAGAAAAGGAAAAGGGACAACGATACTGGTGACACTCACAGCGCACCGAAGAAACAGAAGACTGGCGCGAATGTCGTGCATGTTCTCCCTCGGAAACCTGTCGCCTCCTGGGCATCGTCGACGCCCTCCTACGGATACTCAAGCGCTCGTCGAGGTAGATATACATACACGCCGATCTATACAGGTAAACGCGTGCTGATTGGTTTTTCAGTTGTACCACCACCTGCTCTTCGAGCTATGCAACATTTATCGCACGTCCCGGCGCCGAAGAAGCCTTTGCAGGACCCTTCCTCAGCCAGTCTCGAGGATGGGGAGCTGGATGAGAATGAAGATACGTAGACTGGGCCTCGACGCGATTCAAGGCTTCGATTCTTCTGAGGAACAAGCACGCGAAGCTACTTCGTGTGGATAAGGTTCCGAACTAGGGTCATGGAAGGACCGTCGCCGAGCAAATTAGCCCGCGCGATGGACCGACCAGTGGGCACCCGGGGTGCAACCCTCCCATCTGCAGCTCGCCGCGATGAATGGATATGGCGTAAAGTGAATGCTATGTATGCCGCGGATGTACCTAATGAACTCTCTGGTTTTTTCATTGAAAATCAGATGGATTTTTTTTTACTGTAAATTATATGGACAAAACACAAGCGTTGTCACGCGTTTGTCACATCACGCACATACGCGTTCCCTCTTACTGTCATGGACCACTTTCCTCTAAACTGGGGCCGCCCTGTGAGCTCGACAACGACACACAAGGGAACGATACTCATACAATATCTAGCGAAACGATGCGATAGATTCATATGCCACGTTCCCCATCCAACAACGGCCAACCCATGTTCCAAAGGACGTCTTTGCAGCTGGCATTCAACATACACAACAGCCAATCGTCACCGGTACCAGCGTCCTTGCTATCAAATTTAAAGACGGCGTTATGATGGCTGCCGACAACCTTGGTGCGCCGTTTGCCTCGTTATACCAATGAGATCATTCACTCAAGAACCCTTTTCGATTGCGCGCAGCTTCCTACGGCTCCCTAGCGCGCTTCCGCGATATTCAGCGCTTGGTTCCCGTTGGCGAACATACTGTCCTCGGCGCCGGTGGCGACATGAGTGATTTCCAGTACATTCAGGGCATCCTCGACGACCTCATGATCGACGAATTTGCTGCTGGTGATGGGAATACGCTCGGTCCTGCAGAGGTCCACAATTATCTCTCCGAGCTCATGTACGCGCGCCGATCTAAGATGAACCCGCTGTGGAATTCACTGCTTGTGGGTGGGTTCAAGGATGGTAAACGGTAGGTTGACAGTTGTCTGGCCTTCTGTTGAATGTATTGATCAACCTTTGGACCTGTGTAGTTTCTTGGCATATGTCGACCTGTTGGGTACGACATATTCAGCTTCGACTCTAGCTACCGGTTATGGCGCGCACATCGCACAACCTCTGCTCCGAAGCGCGGTCGAAGGGAAGGAAGACACGTTAACTGAGGACGAGGCGCGCAAGATTATTGAACAAAGTATGACAGTACTTTTCTACCGCGATGCTCGCAGTCTCGACAAGGTAAGATGACTTATTGCCTGTATCTCTCCCGAGATTGATTGGGATTTCTCTAGTACCAAATTGCAACTGTAACCGCGAAGGGAGTTCACATTTCTGACTCGCGGAAATTGGAGACATCGTGGTCGTTTGCTGAGGGTATACGGGGTTATGGTGCTCAGACGCAGTAGTCAGATTGTACTGAAATGCCAAAATTTGTCGATTACATGTTCTGGGCATGTTTCCACAAAGGTTGCTCTTGCGACTGAATGATTCAAGCAACTAATTCCTTGAAGCCATAATGTATATTTTTGTATTCGTATGCATCCAGTGTTCAATCTGTGTGTTCGTTGCTTGGATTGGCACATTTTGCTTCACCCAAGCTGCGCAAGGATCGTCTTGGCGTCGGTGACAGTGAGTTGGCTGGGTATTTCTTCCACGGCAATTGTTTCGACCTGGTCCCCGTTGGCCACGATCACGAAGCGCTATGCTCAGGTCAGATAAACCAGATGGGCGCATGCGCGTTCAATATACCATACCTTGGAGCGCGGACTACCCAATAAAGGAGAAGCGTCGAAGAGCAGCCCAAGAGCAGTTGAAAAGGCGCCGCTATCGTCCGAGATGAAACGAACCGCTACAAAATGAAGACAAAGTGAGCACATCATGTGTGGGGCATTCACCTGAAATGCAACGTACGCGTCCCTTCTGGGGCGAGGTTTTCTTTCCAAGCTCTATAAAAGATTCAGAATGCAAGAGTTGTTCGTGCAAAGATGACGCGCACTTGAGGACGAAGACGTCATTGACGGCGACAACAGCGATTTGCTCGACGCCTTTAGCTTTGAAGGCGTCGAAAGACTTTATGTAGCCGGGGATCTGAGCGTGGCATGTGCCAGTGAACGCGCCAGGGACGCCAACCTACGAATTTCTCAGAACAAGCCTGCATACAAGCGGGAGCGCGACCGACAATGATGTGCTTTCCTGCAGGGAACTGGAACGGCGCGGGCTTGTCCGCCGCATCCTCCTTGACAGGAACGGTAGGCAGAGTAGACCCAGGGGTGATAGTTTCGACGTGGCCGGGGGTGATAGCAGAGGTGGCAACTGAATGGATGGCACGAAGGGCTTCAGAGATGGAGGAAGTCATGGTGGAAGAAGAGATGCAAGAGGGGATCTACTGGGCAAGAAGGAAGGAAAGGCGCGTCTTATGTAGATTACAATAGATCCAGTGACTTGGCACCGCTCGGGACAAAGGTGCACTTACAGACCGCACTCACATTGTCTGCCGATCAGCTTCAAGCTCCCGATTGCCGCGCCTACATTAATATTCTGACGAGGGCGATGCAATACTTTGTGACCAGGGACGGTCCGCAGCCGTTGAGAAGCGGCAGCTAGGCGTATCGAAGTTGTGATGCAAGACGGCGGTCTCATCGTGGTTGGAAGTAAGCGTAAATCACTGTGTTCGGAACACCAAACTCCACGACCGAAACATTTTTTTCTTGTTGCAAAATTGCTCAACGAGTGCTCGCATTGAACTAACATTGAACCCACAGTATTCAGCCCCTCAGATCTCAGATAAAGATAATCTTAGAGAGTGACCCGACGGGGCACAGCAAGGGCACGGCTAGCTCGATTTTCGTTCTACATGACTCTAACGTTGTCATACAATTTGAATGAGGAAGATCTTCCGACGTCGGCGACGCCGGGTTGTCCGTGTCGAATTGAAGGAAGTAACAAGCGACAGGTCCAGCTATCAAAGAGACACCAATAAAAGAGGTTGAGCTAACACCCCAAACCAACCGAAGGAGAACATGTCGTATTGTTGCGACACGCCTGATATTCAAGTTGGCAAGCAATGCATAGGGCCGCTGACGCAAGAAGGATTGTGTACCGTGCCGCACTGCCATAAATTTAGCTGCAATTACTAGAAAATGTGGGCCGGTAACCCAGAAATCAGAGTGAGGTTGAAATGAGCCAGTAGAGCCACTCGAAAGCCGGCGGACCGACGGCAGCAATTTCCGTCAATCAGCTCTCCTCCGTGTCCACAATAAGGCGTACAACGAACAATTTTGCATTCCCGGTCTGCCTTTCACCTTCCAGTGCACGCGTCCATAACTTTCTCCGCTGCAGCCTGCCCACTCAGGTAAGCACCAGCTACAGTCCCGCACTCGTCAAACGGCGCCGCATGCTCTCCGCAGAACCAAAGTTTCCTGTCTGCGCACCCCATCCTCAAAGCCATAACATCTTCGTCCGCCGATTCTGACCCAACGGGAAAATTGCAGTAGCTCGCGTTCCCGTTGAGTTCATCGCGCAGCCATTCGGTCGCAAGGATGTTGGCGGGGCGGCACGCATCGCTGGTGGAATCAAAGCCAGGAAGTCTGGAGTAGTAAGGCCGAAAGAAGGCGTTTAGCAGGCGGAATTTTCCCTCCGCAGGTTTGTCGTGGATGAGATTGACAATGTATCGTGAACAATCGCCGTAAAGGTAGAACAGAAGCGTCGGGTGGTTGTTTGGCGGAGCGAAAGTCGAGAGATCCCAGATCTCCTGCGGCCATGCAGACGGGTTTGTGTCCCCCGCATAGGACGGTGAAAGCCAATTCGCATAGCAGGGGAAGGTGTTCGCCTGTGGATCGGCGGTCCAGAATACGGCAGGAAAGGTGATGAAAACCTTTTCCAGCTGAGAAAGCCCGAGATTGGTGACAGCACTTGCGATTCGAGGCGGAAGGGGAGGAGAGAAGGCGGAAAGGTGCCGCTTGAGCCAGCCTAGAGGCGTCGACAGGACAACGTGGTCAAAGGACAGAGAAGAGCCATCAACCAAGGACAAAATGACCTGGCCATCCGAAGTCGCAGGCGTCGACACATGTTCGACGTATGTGTTTAGACAGATCTTGGCTCCGGCAAGAGCAGGCGCTGCACAACGCTGCAGAATCTGCGAGTAATTGGACTCAACGAACATTTCCTCTGCCAGGGTAATTCATATGAGCATGACTGTTGTTTTGCGGGGGGACGACTGACCGCCACCACAACACTCCTCCATCCAAGCAAAGCGCAGGCTCTGGTTCCAAACAGGCTCTCCAACGTAGGCGCCAAACATTTCACTCATCTGGCCCAGTAGTTCTTTTTCATTGGGGTCGCTCAGACGTCTGGCCGCTTCCCGTTTAACAAAATCGTGTAGAGATTCTTCAGCAGGGATCGACTTTCCCCGATCTTTCTCCCGTGCCGCTTCGCTGTATTTGAACGCATCCTCGATGATTTCCCAAAGGAGGGTGGATAGTCGTTCTGTAACGTCAGGTGGAAGCGCGTTACCATCCCCATCGAAGATGAGCTGTTTGTTGTTCCAGTAATGCACCGGAGTTTTTGTGTCCGTCGCGAGTTTGAAGATAGGATGGGGAACATCCGAGTCCGTCCAGGCATGGATCCAGTTCGGACCACTGCGTTTGTTGAGCGGGATTTCCGGGTCATTGGGGGCGCAGCAACCTACATGTCCACAGTGTAGCCTAGATCATCGGACTGGCATATCTATTTATCGTCATTCAGGGCTCGAAATGCGCAAGACAAGAACCAACGGACTCTTCCGCCTATCCTGTCGCGTGCTTCAAGGATGGTAACTCGAAAACCTCGAGATAGAAGGACATCAGCACATCGAAGTCCAGAAATGCCTGCTCCGACGATGCAAACGCGAGGTTTATCGCTGGAGGTTTCAGAGGGCATCGGCGATGGAAGACAGGAAGCGTATGAGATGCGAAACCGCGAAGATACCAGGTTTAATATGGCTTTTCATGGTGAGAGTTGTAGTAATTCAGGTTGTAGTTGGACATAGCACCGCATGTCCTGTCAGTCAATCCTCAGAAGAACAGCTCAGTCGAAAACCATGCGGTACACACGATCCAGAGTCTCAGTTGAGAAAATACAGTACTGTAAGTATAACAGTCCGTGAGTGAATACAAAGATACAACAGCTATGATAAATGGCAAAGCAGGGGAAAGCAGGCTACAGCCATGAAACGATTCTAACTCAAGGATCCCTCAGTCAAAGTCTATGAGGTCGATTTGGTTCTAAACAATGCACTCGATAATGTCAGCGAGCTGGAACTGCTGCTGCTGCGAGTCCGGGCCCTAGTTGAAAGCAGTTAGATTGACACATCACAGCAACTTAAATAACAACTCACTGGGCCGCCTCTTTCTCCCTCAATTGTCGAATAGCCGCCTCCTCTTCCAGCATGATCACTACGTCCGCATGCCCGCGTTGTTCTGCTAACGACATCGGTGTATCATTGTCCACATCGACATTATCTGTTGACATGTTGAGAACGAGACAGAGAACTTTGCATACTAACCCATACCTATTTTGGCGCCATGGTCCAGCAACAAGCGTGCAATCGCAGCGTGCCCGCCGTAACCGCACATCGAGAGTGCGCTCCAGCCCCACCTGTCGACCGCGTTCACGTCCATGCCTAGAGGAGTCCGTTTTCAACACAAAAGCTTGAGGCAGTGAAACCAACCATACCCATGCTAAGGAGCCGAGCGACACGGTCGATGTCACCATCCGAAGCGGCTTGCACAATCGCGGTCTGCTTTTGGAACAACTTCGAGACCAGTCCAAAGGTGCGTCTACGCGGAGACCGGACCAAGGTTGGAGAGGAGGAGGAAAATGAGGCCGAAGATGGCGAGAGGTTGTATGTGGGTGGGGGAAGGGAGTACGCAGTTGAGGCGGCTAAGGGTGCGAGAAGGTCGGCTACGCTTCGATCCATGCGCATGCGTTGCACCTCAGCATCGAACGCAGTGCTGGAGGCACTCATGCTTATGACCTCGTGGCGAGGGGCAGCCAGGTGATGCTCCGAGATGTGGTTCAAGTCGCTATGAGCGCTGTGATAAGAAGTAGAGCGGTCGTCGGAATTGTTGGTCGGTGTCAAACTGCGAATGCTAGCGCTTTCGTCAAACCCGGGAGTAGCAGATCGACTATTATCGTCGTCGCCGGCTGCAATGGAAGTCCGATAGATGGTGCTCGCATCGTCATTGCCGTCATTGCCCGCCATGCGGGCATTCTCATCAAGCATACCACTAACCGCAGCGTCCTTGAGCCAGGCAATTATATATTCGTGACGTTCCTCCGCGACGACGGCGGAAATACCCAGATCATCGAGTTCTTTACGCAATTCGGGCCAAAATTCGGGCGAATCGATTGTGTCTGCGATGTCTGAGTTGGCTACCACAGATTTTTCCCGCATGCCAGCTTGAATTTCGGTGACCATTTTCATCAGTCTTTTCTCGATGCGTGCTGTAGAAGCACTTAAAATGAGCGCACAACAATTAGGACCATCTCGCAGTACATTTGCGAGAAACTTACTTGATCAGTGCCGCAATGAAACTTGTGAGCGAGGTAGTACACGAAATGAGACGCTGCCGAACGTCTGAGAGGTCCTTCAAGCCAAAACGCATGCGGTCCCACGTCCGTTGGCGTTGCGTGGCCAGACTCTCATAGCGATGATATAACGCGTCAAGCTCTTGTAAAGAGCCCTGGCAGCCCTGCATCAGTAAGTTGAGCCGATTTTTCCGCGAGTCTTCAAGTTCATCCCCGTGCTCTTCCACGAAGTCGCAAATCTCGCTGAGCACGGCGTGTAGAGCCATGAGTTCAGTCGACATGGAACGAAAGTGTTCGGACCTGTGATATTCGCGTCATCAAGCAGCACTGGAAGAGACAGACAACATACGATTCTTTCGAGTTCTTGTAAAGCCGCCATGCCAGACTTGTCACCAGGACGACATCACCCACTCCAACCCCAAAGCTCATCGTGTTTCGCGGCCCAGGAGGTCAAGAGATGAGAATTGGTCGTTCACGTAGCACCTAGAAGCTTGAGCGAAGATGTATGGGGGACACAGCGGCCAGTGACCGCCAACTCGACATCTATCATCAGATAAATTGCATACGAAAGCGAGGGTGACGTGAGAGTAGTAGGGAAAGCCGCCGCTGGTGAGTACAAGAACTATTAGATGGCGAACGCTACGAATAGGCTGTTGCAAGCTTAGGCAACCGCTAAGAACGTGCGAGACTGCGAGTGGACGCAGCGGCCGAATTTAAAACAGAGCTAACAACCAGAGCATGCACGACAAGAGGGAAAACAAGAGGAGATGTCAATGTTTATCAGTGTTCTGAAAACTCGATATGAATAACGTTGCAGCCAGTCGTCAGTGGATAGGGCAGTCAAGGCAGAGCAGATTGAGAGAAGACTGAATACAGAAGGACCCGAGATATTGGTTGGTTCCCCGAGCTGTGACCATGGGCCCGGATAAATTTAAAGTCGTAAAAGACTGTCAGGCTCAGCCGTGCAGCTGACAGACAGGTTGACCGCGAGTTACAGTTGGCGCTGTGATAGAGGCAAGATAAAATTATGGAGAGGTACCATCGACGCAGGTAAAAATGCTGGCATTCGGCACTCGAAAGATTCATAGATTCAGAACCATTCAGAGAACCACTGGCAAACCGTCGGCTTTCGACTCGAAGACGCGGCCCATAGGCGGGCTGTAGACTTCCAAAAAGTTCAGAGGGTCCAGGGCTATACCACCTTCATGATACTTCGAGTGAGAGCGTTCAAGCCAAAAAAACTGCAGCTGGCCCGCGGCTGTGTTGGCCAGATGGCGATTGAAAAAAGTGGATACTTACACAGTCAATACACAGTATGTAGTAAACGGGGCATAGATACACAAGTAAATTATCCTATATGGTAGTCCCAACGAATAAAAAACACCAGTTCACGCAGGTGGATGAGGGGTCGGATGCAGCTTAGCCTTCGTGTCCAGCCAATTCCGAATATCGTCAAGCCTCCGAGCTGACAACCCATCACCATCGAACGCCAAAACCATGCTCGTCTGCAACATCTGGACTGCGTTCTGACATGCCGCCAACGCCGTAGGATCGTCAAGCCAGGGGAGCGCGGCATCATTGAAGAGAGGCGAGCTGATGACAGCCTGCAGCAGTGGTTTTCGTTTCGGGTCATCCACTTGAGACAAGTTGAAAAACGCGGAAGCAAAGCTTCTCTGATTGTCCGGGTGGGGGGGACGGGACACGAAGAGACCCGGGGAGAGGCTATCGAACGTTTCCATTGCATTGTTGGGTAATTGTCCCCCCAGAATACAATCACTGGCACTGCCGTCGTCCGAACAAGCCTTGAGGAATTCCGAAGCAATGGCAAGTCGCGCCTCCTCCATTCTCCTGTCCAAGCGAGGAAGTAATTCGGTCGCATGGTTCGCCGCGTCAAGAGCATGTTGACGCCATTCTCTATATGCATGGTACGTCTGAATGGTGTAGGAAGGAAATGCATCCAATGGCAACAACGGCCGGGTGCCCATAGTAGGGAACTCGAGCAAAAGCGAGCATACCGCGGTGATGAGCCCCCAATCGTCCTCAGTTCGGCGAACCTCGAACAGCAGTGTCGGTGACGCAGACGGCCGTTCGTTCGCAGTCAAGTGGTACTGGAGAGTCTCCAAATGTTTCTGCAGTTCTTTGGATTGGTATGCTCTATCATACGAGTTCAGGATATGCGTCTTCAGGAGGGCAAGGATTGACGCGGAATACGTAGGCGCCGGGGTAATGGACAGAGTACTTGCATTGAAACGCGGCCAAGTAGGCAGCCGTGCCTCGGGGGTGGACAGTCCAGGGAACAGCGAAGCTAAATGCCATATAGCTTGAGAATAATCTCCCAACAGATCAGGCCGTTCGCGCAACGGCAGTCTGGAGATTACGCGTTCCCAGTGTCGAGTCATGTTACAGTCCCGCAAAGCCCGACAAATCGCCTCGTTTGAACCTCTTTTGTTGATGTATTCGACGCCGCTGTCCGTGACCCGTTGTAGCATCTCCGGATCATTGCTGCCAGGCATCACTTCAAACCACGGCAGGATTGTGGCAAAGATGAGATCGTTGTGAATTATACGCGGCTCCCTCGACTGAGCGGCTTTCCGAGCGTTGTCACAGAACGTAGCAACGGCGAGGCCCACAGGAACGTCGATGGGTTCCAATCCACGCTGAAGTGTTTGCACCGTCAAGTCAAACTCGTACGGAGGTCCATCAAGGTCCGTGCACTGTTGCAGGTAAGTCAGCAGGACGCGGTGTTGGACTGCATTGAACGATGTCGGAACGAGGGTCACAATCTGGGTTACATTTTGTAGCCAGTCAGACGCAGAATGAAGAGTGAGAGGTGCGGCGTTCGTGGAAAATGTTTTGAGCTCAACCAGAAGCTCATCCAGGTTGTGTTCCATGTATGTTATAGGGATGAGATATGCCCATTTGCAACGCCGTCGTTCAGCAAGGAAATCCTCCAGTTCATGACAGAGTCTTGGCAAATCAGGTAGTTTGCCATCCGCCAAGGCGCCTTCGCTGCGTTGCAAAGAAGCAGTGAGCCTCTTGGCATGGCCATACAATGAACACAGATTGTTCCAATCGGCGAGTGCAGCTATCGAGGATAAATAGGACGCGTTTCCTGGATTCTTTGGAGGGAGGAAACGCAGGCCCTGGAAGGAATTCAGAGGCTGGTCAGGGGTGGGAGGTGGTGGTTCAAGCGGATCTAGCTCTTTGGAAGGATCCTCGCGGTCGACACCTTTTTCTGACATCATTCCTATACACCATATGGCTTTGAGACACGAAATTTCGCGTCGCGTTTTCACCATGGGTTCGAGAAGACCGCTCTCGCAACTCTGCATGAGGAGCTCGATACGGTACCCCAAGAGAACCTGCGGATTGGTGAGGAGGCCGCGGATGAGATTGTCATACTTTCGACGTCTGCCTTGCGCTGGGGGATGTGGGAAAAGATATGTAAGACATGATCGGACTGCAATGGCGAAAGTAAACAGTACTCACGTCCCCAGATTGCAGACGGAATTCCTTCTACAAACGGCTCCAATTCGTCGTCGTCTGCCAGCGATTTCATCGTCCAAGCCAACGCGCGTGTATCACGCGCTTCACGATGATTAGACCGTATTGTCGCGTTTCGTATCATCGCGTTGATCATGGAAAAACGATGGAGGTATGTAGGTGTCAAGTCGTTCTCGTTCAAAAGTTCATAAGAAGAAAACCGTTTCAGGAAATATCGCCTGACATTCCAGAAAATATTCGAAAGCGGTGTCCGATATCTGAAAATGTCACTTTCAGGTGCGGGGAGAATGATATGACAGCGCACAACGTACGGGCAATCGAGTTCGACAAGCGGTAGGACGGTCACGGTAATATAGAGAACAGCTATGATGGCGAGTAGGGCAGCAGCCACATAGGCGACGGCGTTGTTGACGGGAAAGAGGAAGGCGATGAGGCCGCCGAAAAAGCAGAGGAGCGACAAGTGTAGTAGAAGGGGAATCGCGCTGACGACTGCGTGCATACGGAACCGCTGGAGACCATAATACAAGTAGGCGAATATGCGCGCCCGTTTGACGGGAGAGGGTAACAAATCTGTTCTGCGGATCGTCTGTCAGTATAGATTCAAATTGACGATATAACCTGCTACCTTTGCACGAACTCGCGCGACCATTGCTCTACAAGCGTAGCGATGAGAGCACTGGCGAGACTGAGACCAAGACTGATAAACCAGAGTATGTTACAGGCCAAGGGAGCAATTAAGTCTTGAGGCTGGCGAAGTTTGTCGGTAAATTGATCACAAGGCAGAGGAGTCTTGATATCCGACGGGAAGGAATTGGAGGCGGTCAAAGCGAGTTGCGCGGAACAGGCTGCCGCGTACGCTGATAGCGTGTCCGTATCAGGTTGAAGGGTCTTGTAACTTTCGACAATGAATGTTGTGAGGATGGCAGAGAAAAGACCGGTCTTCCGGATTTGGTTTTCTAGTTCATTCTTGAACGGTTCTAAGATGAAGGGGACATACAAAGATGAGCATTCCGTTCATGTTACGCCTCCAGCTGTCTGCCAGAGCCTGGTCGTATTTTTCGGCTTCTGAGGTGTAGACACTCCATATTTTTGCGCAAGGCTCGTCACCTTCAAGAAATTCAGTTCGTACTATTCAGAACAATGAAATCTTACGCACCTGGCGTGTCGACAGGCACAGTGCCTTCTTCAGACGAGACCTTCTCCATACTGGCCATGGGCTACCCTCGAGCCAACGACAAGGAAGAAAGAGAGGTGTAGAGTCCATAAATGGCGGTAGTAGGTAGCAATCATGGCAGTAGCGGCCAACTGCTGATCAAAGGCGAACGTTGCTCGGATCCTCGAGTACTAGTCCCACGACCTTGACGCCGCTATTGTGCTAAATTTGCCGACATGATGGCGGCGGCGACATCTTTGACCTGATACACCTCCAAGCTGTAAAATCATCTAAGAATGCAGCCAACGAGGGTTCACGTCCGAATCACAAATATACATTGAAGACTGCGGCATAGACATTTTTTTTCTAGATACGAACCACACGCGGATGAACCAAGTACAACGAAGCGCTGAAGACAAAATTGACAATCCCCCCCATAAGCAAGGTCGCCCCGCTAACACCCCATTCCTTCGGAGCCAAGGCGCATGTGAGAAGGGAAAGCGACGACCATGCTGCGGTCATTCCGACTAAAAGTCCATAATTAGCTGCACTGCTGTGTCGTAGGGTGGGATGCGAAGGACATACAAATGGGAGGCAATGCTGCGGGACCAGATCTTGCAGCAATCAGGTTTCCTAGCCCGACCGAAGCAACGAGGCATGCGATGGAATGGTTGAAGCCTGGGGCAGCCGACGCATTCGATATGTACTACGGATTATCGCCGTCTTCAGTTCAGAGAGAACGGAGCGTGAAAAGTGATAGAATACGCACGAAGCCAGTTAGAGAAGACAGAGCTTTTGTAGCTGCAGACTGATATAGAAGCGCTGGTTTCACGAATAGAATGAGGCCGATGCCAATGTCAGCAACGCCTTTGGCAAAGACAAGTGTAGATGGGTTCATGCGAAGCACAGTTGAGAGAGTAGATAAGCGAGAGGTGAGGGAAGTAAGACAGGTGAAGGTTCGGGCGGGGTTTCGATGTCTTGTACCTGTAATTCATCCCTGTCTGAGTCTGAGGGTGTCCAACGATGGAATCTAAAACATATAGATAGACTATAATTGAAACATTAGGTACACACACACGAGGCTTGCCATACAAATTACAGAGACTGCTTGATACACTGTTTCCTTCAAATGCTTCGACCAGCAGAGTCACTCCACATTCTATTTGCCCGCACCTGAATGAACGCCGCGAAAATTAACGCCAGTCACCAAAAGATTCAACTCATATTTATTACGCACCCGACGAACCACCACCGTTTTTCGTCTGCAGCAGAGCCAGCGCATTGCCATTATGCCGCGAACCACCATCAAGACTGGATCGCGGTATATCGAACTGCCGTTCCCGATGTTGATCTTCCAGTGCCTTTACTAGGCGTCCAATATTCTCCATGAAGACATCTATCTCCTGCAAGAACGACGTGGGATTGGGAGAAGGGGGGGTTTGCAGAGCAGGGGAGCTGGAGAGGCGAGATGACGATGCTATCGAGGACGGCGACGACGACGACGACGACGCGAGAGTGGGGGTGGGCAATGTACGCGCAGGCATGGATGGATGGACGAATCGACGTCGACGGATGTATTTGTCTGATCTTTTTTTCGATTGAGGTTGTACCTGACTGTACCCAACAAGACGGCTTTATATCTAGGAGGTCGATGGCTTGGCACCTGTTGCCATGAACAATAGATTATTTTCATTTGGCTCAGAGAGGAAGGATAGCTGACGAACCTCACAATAAGAGAGCTAAATGCGGGTGGGAGCACGGCGGGAGAGAGTTGAAAAGCAGCGCAATAAGAGTTCTCGGCTTTATCTAGGACCGCCCAGTAACAACATCACAACGATTCACGGTCAGGAATTCCCACTCGTGCGGATGGTTACCTGCTTGGTTACCATGGCTCATACCTCAGTCTACCTTCCGCAAAAAAAACTTGATGGATTAATCATGTCGCTGTTGCCATTGGTATGGCCGTGCTCTTTTGTCTAAAAGCTCAACGACGTTCTTCGCAGCGCACTGGAGCAGCCCAAATTCGAAAGACACCGAGAATCGCAAGGGCATCCGCTGGCGTCCGCAACAAATGTGCCAAGGGGAGCGAGGAAGTTTGATGGTAAGCATGATCTACGGATCCGCCGCATAGATATCGCATGAATCGAAGTTCGACGTCCCTCGCGAATCTCGCAGGTGGTGCGTGTCGGCGACCTCGTGTCCTTTACGAGGTTCGTTGGTGCTCGTTGCAATGCCCAGAGAATCGCGCGAGGCAACCGACGTTGAGACAAAGGAATCGGATACAGTCATACAAATTGAGCATTGCGTAGATAAAAACAAAATCTAGACATGATTGTCAGCCCAAAGCACCATCGTCAGACAGAGTCCAGACCACTCACCCACTACGAAACTCAAACGCTTTCTTGACAGGGGCGGAATGGCTGGCGAGCGAGCGTTCTGACCACACAACTACGTCCATACCCAACACTCCATTTCGCTCACATCAAGAGACCGTCGAGGCAGCAGGTTCTCATCCCATCCCCTTGCACCATCTAGATCGGCTTGATCTTGAAATGGAGAGAAATGAGGGAGAAGATAAGGCACTGGTGATCAACACGCGTCAGCGGGGGAGTATGTTAAAAGCGAGTAAAGAACACGATTCACCTTGAGGTCTTGGACGAGATAATAAAACACGCGTAGTCCTTCGGGGTCTTCGCTGTCTTGGATGTCGACCAGCGAACCGATTTTGGCCGTCTAATATAAATAGAGATGAGCGAACCTGACATGATAATAGGCGAGTAGTCCCAGGCGTGTTCCGCACAATGAGGGCTCGCCCTCACAAAATTCACATACCTCGAAAGCAATGTGGTCATTCCCTACTCGAATCTCCAACTCCTGCTTCCCGACGATATTTTTCTTCGGCCAGTTCGTGTCGTCTTCTCTACACCACCGCGCCATATCAGACACCCATCCTTTATCCTCTCAAAACAGCCAATCCAATAAACGCACTTTGTGATCTCGCTCGCCTCGACAATACGCTTAAGCTCCTTTACCACCAGTGGGCCCACCCACACTGTATTATGGAATACGTTTAGCATCGTGTTTGCCGGCAAAAAACAGAGAAAAAAGATTGACGCACTCTCTTTACGAATGAGACTGTCGTTTCGGTAGTTGGAGTTGTTGGCGTATCGGAGACGACCATGAGAGTACTCAAATTCGAGGAACTCGTGGCCGTGTTTGCCAGAATGGCCGGTGCTGAGATCGAGTCAATTTTTGGTGTCTGTGCAGCGGTAAGAGGTGAGATCTTACTAGTAACTAATGAAAAGGTCAGCATATTTCAGCTTCAGTCAATGAAGCAGCATACCGAAGGTAGAAAGGGTCGTTATCGTGGGCGGACATGGCGGCGAAGAAGAATTTCAAGAAAACAACACGCAACTTGCTTACTAATACAGTTCCCGAAAAGGAAGGTCCGAAGGAAGAAATTGAATTATGTCTCGAGCGTCTCTACGGTTTTTATGTTATCAGGCGTTGGAGGTGTATCCAATCCCATTTCCCTCTGCACGATCTTCTCCCCAAGGCTCTTTATCCGACTCTTGGTCGTCGCAAGTTGCCTGTTGCGATTCAACGTGTCCCTCACTTCCGTATCGAGTTTCTGCCCAACACCCAGCGGCATCCTCTCCCATTTCACACACCGCATCCCCACTCCACCCATCGCATGCCGCCTTAGGTACTTAAACCACAAATCCACCACCCCAGGGTCGGCGTCATACGCTTTAATCCCCCGCCGGTGCACCTTGCGCTCGAAATTCTCCTGCGATTTTTTATGCGCGAACGGGCCGCGGATGACCGTCCATATGGTGCGCTGCGTCGGTAGGGAGTACATCCGCGAGCAGGGGATGCCGAGGGAGTATGCCGCGTGCGTGGCGAAGTGCACGAACAGGTTCATGGTGAGGATGTCGTGTGAGCGGAATTGGATCTGTGCGGCAGGGTAAGAGTGGGTGCGGGGATGCCGGAATGGTCGGTGGATGCTGCGGCCATGGACGACGGTTGCCGCGTATTCGACCTCGGAGAATTCTTCCGGGAGAGGGCCTGGCAAAGGTAGTTGCCGTGTGTCGAACCCGTTTGGCAGCGTTTGGAGGGTTGTTTTTTGTCTGCAGCAGTTGATGAGCAGTTGTAATGAACATGCATAGTAAATACGAACGCTGAGCCGAACAAATCCTTAGAGTCTTGAGCCATGCTGCGTGTGGGTTAGTCGTATCGAGCGTCATTAGACGGCTTGCGATACCTCTGGGGAGTTAATATAGATGCTTGAGCAATTCCAGTCTCCTCCGGAAGGTCCTCTCCAAATTCTTTGCTAGATTATGCGTAAACAGAGTGTTCTCAAACATTGGAGACAACCTCACTTAAACAACGCGTCTTCAGAATCTGGCATGGGAGGGGGCGGAGCATTGAGGTAGCGCTCTAGCTCACTAGATATCACTCAGGCGACGGTTTAGCATCACGAGAACCTGAATGCGCACTCGCGGACAGCAGGGTCGGTTTCGCTATATTTCCGTTAGAAACACATTGGGAAAAGAGAGTAGAAACGCACTTGGCCTTTTCCTTTTCCAACAAATGTCGAAGTTCAGGGTCACTGAGTATTTTCAGCCACAATACGCCTTGCGGACACTAAGACCAACATTGGGGGGGCAGTCGAATAGAGTCTTGGGGGTACTGCACGCGACCAGAGGCGGCCAGTTACTCTACGCGCCAAAGGTCGCGTCAGAGAGAGAAGCATAGAGAGATCATTCAGATAATACACGAACAAACAACACGAACCCATGTCAGAACCACCAACGTACAACACTGGCGAAACTGTGCTATGCTACCACGGCCCCCTCATCTACGTTGCAAAAGTCTTGAAAGTACAAGCCCCAGAAGCAGACGAAAAGAACGCATTCACAGGTCTCGAAGGCCAGCATTATTTCGTCCACTACAAGGGCTGGAAGACAACGTCAGTCGCTGTCCCCGCATCCGCATCTCTTTTTTGCGCGCAGACTGATAATTTCTGTTAGATGGGATGAATGGGTTCCGGCGACGCGTCTGCTGAAAGATAACGAGGTCAACCGTCTCAAGCAGAAGGAAGTACAAAGGGAACATGGCCCGTCCGCCGCCGCGCGAGCGCAGCCCAAGGCCAGTACTTCCGCTGCGAAAGATCCGGCTGCCGGTACGAGCGCCAGTGTAAGTACACGGACCGGAACACGCAAAGACACGGGAACGCGAGGGACTAAGCGTGGAAGAGACGACGTATGTTCCACCATGGCATCCTACATTCACGCCAATATGAAGAAAATATTGCATAGCCGGATGGGGTGCGGAAACCCGAAATGAAGCTCCTCATTCCTGAGCAGCTGAAATCTAAACTCGTGGACGACTGGGAGACGGTCACGAAAGATAACAAGGTAATCGCAATATCATGTCCTCGTTTCAATATTTGTTCAAACATGGATTTTTTTTCGCTTGACAGCTAGTGACGCTCCCCAGATCTCCCACCGTCCAAGAACTGTTACAGCAGTTTGAGACTTTCATCCAAGAGACCCAGCCTCCTTCGTAAGCTTTCGCCCCGTCGACCTTATCTTCCCACTCAACTCGCAACGCACGCCTCGCAGCCTGCGAGATCCACTAGCGCTAGCACCCACCGTCATCTCAGGGCTCCAGGTGTATTTCGACCGCTCCCTGGCAAATCACCTACTCTACCGCTTCGAGCGACCGCAATACACCTCCATACGAGCGAAATACATCACCGGCC
The DNA here is from genome assembly GCA_037176885.1 of Favolaschia claudopus. Taxonomy (NCBI): domain Eukaryota; kingdom Fungi; phylum Basidiomycota; class Agaricomycetes; order Agaricales; family Mycenaceae; genus Favolaschia; species Favolaschia claudopus. Next base: position 58,858 of record JAWWNJ010000113.1, read on the forward strand.
AGAAGGTCATCATCGGCCAGGAGAAGGAGATGAGCGAGATTTACGGCGCTGAGCATCTGCTCCGGATGTTAGGTATGCTCCCCCCCTGGCAACAACACCCAGAGCGCTGGCTGAATGAGTTTCTCTTGCAGTAACCCTCCCAACAATGGTCGCTCAGTCTTCTTTAGACGCCGAGTCGACAGACATCGTTCGGGACTATGTCAATGAGCTTCTTGCGTATGTAGAGCTTTCTTTCCTTCCCAGATTCAATAAATCGTACTTACGCAGTAATGTTGTAGGTGGATGATGCAGGAACAGTCGCGGCTGTTCCAGCCAGACTACGTCGAGGTTGCGAGTATTTCTTACCAAAATTTAGCAAGGTCGTAATGTTGTTTGTATGATTAGTATTGTAATTTCTACGGTGAATCGGGTCTGCAGTTGCCTTGCTTTCCCAGTCAGGTGCTAGTTACCGTTCGGCATATAGAAATTAGAATACACTCGAGAGAAATTGAGCAGGGCCAGCCAATGCCATAGCCGACGTGGCGCCGTCACGTTATCGTGCAACTCTCTTTCCTCTTTCCCCTTTCCTCCTCTCTTCCCCTCAACGCGTGCTTCATCGTCGCGAGTTCACGCGCAGCTTCTGAATCTCTCGTCTCTTATCGGATGCCCCCCGCCGCGGCAACCCCAGCGGAACTCGACGCGCTCCAAGCACAGCTCACACAGCGGCTCCTGGAGAGCGGGGAATGGGATCGGTGCCGTTCTCCTTCCCTTCCTTCGTAGTTCTAGCTAAAACATAACTGATAATGGTGATGGCCTCAGAATAAAGTTCGTGTTGGCTGCAAAGCTGAACGACAGTGGATGGACTGACGATATGCGGAATCGGAGCAAGGGTATGTTCGTTCTTTTTCGTTCTTTTGAAATTCTATCATTGCTCCACATCCATTTGGATTTACTGTATCTCACCTTCTCTACCACAGAACGAGCTCGCACGATTGAGCCGCTTTCGTTCAACGCCTTACTGGAGGAGATGCTTCCTCCTGCTCAGAGTGAGCGAAATCTAATTAAATTTGCAACTGAAGTCATTGTATCGGCAGCTTCGATACCGCTGGCTATACGCAGGGATGTTATAGCGCTCATCAGGGGGTATATGGACCAGCAGATTGAATGAAGATTCAAGAAGGACATGGAACATAAAAGCTAGAGAACGGAGGAATCGCAATGTAACACGCAGCTACACATGTACATATATACTCATTGTTTTTGGAGCATAGTGAACAGATAAGAAGGGTCGCAAATACGACTGCCTATGGAGAGACTTGGGGGAGACTGTAAATCACGCCGAGGCCAGTTGTAAGACAACAGCAAACGGCAGGCAAGGAATTCGCTTCGAGATCTAATTAGCGTGCAGTATAGCATGCAGCGTTTTAGTAGGGGTACTGTGGGTAGTACCAGCGATTCCGACGCAAAGTTCAAAAGATAAACGGAATCATCGCCTTGCGGCGACGAGGGTACTTGTCCCCAAACTCCTTCTTGTAAGTGCCGTTCTTCTTTCGCGCCCACTGCATCATCTGCGCTGTCGACACCACAAGGAATAATAGCGCTGATTTACTCATGAGATCAGAATTAGATATTGAATATGTGTGATTAGAAACATACCCGCAAGGCTGCCAGTCATACATGTTACAACCGCCCATCCCAGGGACTCGAAAAAGTAGTTCGGGAAGGCGACGTTGAAGGGCGCGGTGAAGCCGTAGCCCATTGGGACGGAGCGAGTGGTTGTACCGGCCGCTCGCAGCGAGCGCATGTACAGGTGGACGGCGAAGTTGGACAGTTCGGCGTACTGGAAGGGAGGGTTAGTGAACCGATGTGCGTGAAGGAGGGGATTAAGAGGATGAAGCAAAAGAATAAAAAAATCACGCACGGCCCAGACGACCCAGGCAATATTCAGGTAACGGCCGTCGAGCCAGGTTCCCGCGACCGATGGAGCAGAGAATCCAGGTCTGTACAAATCGTACGCTAAGAGGACACCCGAAAGAATCCAATAATGCCCGGAACTGGAAGACTGGTTCAGTTGGAGACGCGCAGAAGAATGAGGATGGGTACTTTTTGATGATGTTGAACCATGGCATCGTAGCATGCGAGAATCGATGCACGCTAGAGAGGATTTAGTTGGGTTGCCAGCAGTCGAAAGGCCTGACGTACAAAATTGTCTCCAACTCGCGCTTTGCGAAATGTGATAATACCATCGTATACGCGGCCCTAGTCCCATTTCAGCGTTCATGAGATGGAAAGCAGCGTGAGCTTTACTTTTGCAGTGCGCTGTGCTCGACATCTTTCCCGTAAAAAAGTTTCGGTGAATGATATATGAGCGGATGGAACAAGAGCGGTCCTAGCTGAAGGGTCCAAGTTAGAAAATATAACCATAGGTGCAAGACGAGGACGAACATATTCAACCAAGAACACCGTAGTCCACCCGACTTGTGCCCCTAGGTCACCAACTATCAAATCCGCTTCGCCAGCGGGTGAAAACAAGATAGCAGAGTCATCGGGCAGAGCTTTTGGGGCCTCAGGAAGCGAGAGCTTCTGACGAGCAACATAGAGCTACAGCAGCCTCAGTATATATCTCTTGCAGCAGCACCCAGCAATAATCGACGAACAGAGGGAAGCGTCTTGTGAATTGCGGCTTTGACGTCTCGGACCGTTGGGGGTGGTGAAGGCGGGAAAGTGAGAGTCAGAGGAAGTTGGAGAGACCGCAGAAGAGACGACTTCTTCCGCGCAGTCAGCTTCACTTGTAGGGTCGTAGGGGCCTCCATTGTCCAGCGAGTTCAGACGCGAGTTTTGGGTATGAAATATCCTGGACGCGGACGCGAACAGTGGGTTGGCGCGTTTTTTTCACGCTGTCATACATACCGGTTACCCGGCACAATTTTTTACCGGTTGTAACTTGTCCTCGACCACACTGGCATACAGTACATTTTCTGGCTCCAGTGGCTCGCCGTCGTCTGATTGAACGAAATGGAAAACCCGCGGCGCGGCGCGTTTATCGTGGTTGAAGGTTTGGACCGCTCAGGAAAAACAACGCAAGTGGCGACGCTGAAGAGTCGACTGGAAGCTGAAGGAATCTCTGCGACCATTCTCAAGTTTCCAGGTACTCCGAGCACTCAACAGCGTACTCCTCCTCCTCAACAACCTGGCAGACCGTACGACCGCCATCGGCCAGATGATCGACTCGTATCTACGCTCTCATTCTGACCTTGATGACCGCGCGATCCACCTTCTGTTTTCTGCCAACCGCTGGGAGCTTGCGTACGGAATCTATTTTGCCCTGGACTTTCTCGGTTCAATGCTCTGCTCTCAGCACTTCAATCGAACGAATGCTTGCTGCGGGGACGACGGTTGTCTGTGATAGATATGCATTCTCGGGGGTTGCATTTTCTTCAGCCAAAGGACTCTCTCTTGACTGGTGTCGGGCTCCCGACGAATCGCTCCCTGCTCCAGACGTGACAATATTCTTGGATATCACGCCTGAACAGGCACAAAGCCGTGGCGGTTATGGAGAGGAGAGGTACGAGAAGCAGGAAGTACAGCGAAAAGTTCGAGCCATTTTTGGCGAAATCTCCTGCGAATTCAACGAAGAGACGTGGGTCACAATTGATGCCGGAAAAGAAAGAGAAGAAGTTGCGAGCCAAGTCTGGAAGATTGTTGGTCCGCTTACGAGTGGTCTTTCTCGCCCACTGAAGCGACTGTGGCATCCCCAGTAATTGCTGCATAGCTGCGGTTGTGGATTATTATTATTCCATTCTGACACGAAATGTTATTCTATATCCGACGGCGTGTGGAGTGCAGTCTGCGAGTATCAAGCACTCGAGTCCAACACCGAGGCGCGAGTAGCCAAAATGGCTGCGAATTCGGTATATCAGAACAATATTTTGTGTTCTGTTTCATCCTGTCGCGAGGCTATTATCTCGGAAGTTAGGCCCTCCTAATCAACCATAGGCGATATCCAGGAGGAACCCATCCTTTCAAGTCGATTCGCCTAAAGAGACTGACGTATATTTCGTGTCCGTAGACTGCAAAGTGTCGAATTCGTATTGTCGGGCTTCCATGCCGGACCCGCCTTTCAACGGGATCCCATCGTCGAGGGATTCATTGTCGTTCCGGCGTGACTTCCTCCGACGGCAGGTGAGGTACCGCACCCAGGTCAGATCTACGAACCATCTGGGCACACGGGGTAGAAGACGGCATAGCGAGATAAATGGAGGGATCGTGACAAAGATGGCGAGAAGCTGCAGCAGTGTTTGTATTAGGACTGGCGAATGTTGCAGAGAAGTTGCAGAGACTCACCTGCCCATAGGTAGCCTCGAATGATTCCCGATTCGACAGAAATCTCAGACCAATTTCGATGTTGAATATCCAAATGAAATGGGGGAAAAGAATGACCGTGCAAAATTGCAGAAAAGGATAGTGCTGGACGGTTTTACGCCTGAGCAAGTTCAGGTCAATGATCTCAGAGCCTGAAAAAATGCGCCACACCAGAGCCGACCAAGGGGAAATCTTCGGTTTTTCTTCGCCCAGATGGTTTTCCGCAGTCGGTAGATACAAGTCCCCCAAGCCAACAAAAATAACCCTAGGAATGTTCCACCAATCTCAGGATAGACGTAGAAAAACACAATGAACGGCAGGAAGAACAACGATACGATACTGTTGTCCGCAATAACACTAGACGAAGGATGTTTGATCGCTAACACGAAAGAGTGGAACGCAACTCACGAATCACACGCAGCTTGTTGAAAATGCCACACAGAGGTCGGCATAGCTGTGAACGACAGAACGGCGGCCCATAACGGGAGCATGAAGAGGACGATGGCCCGATTCCATAGCTTTTCCTTCCCAAAAACTTTGTCCAACCTCGTAGGTTTTCCAAAAAGGCTGCGGATGACATAGGCTAATAGATACAAGCTGAGCGGCGAGCTAGCCAGGGTCAGAGAGATAACACTGTGCAGTTTGGTGAGGTTGTGCTTGGATATTGCGACCATGGCGGCGATGATGAGGGAGTACACGTTGAGTAGTTGAGCGAAGAAGGAGTTTTCGACGTCTTCAGGAGAATAGAGAACGAGCAGGGCGGAAACCAGCGCGGTGAAATAGGCTAAACGGTGATTTATCAGTGAAAATTCTACTTCAACGGGCCAAGTCGAATATGCCACACCAGAAAAACGCACGGCAGGGCTGGCGACATCTGGATTAGGGCAATACCCAAAGCTAGAGATTGAAGTCAGAATACAAAAGCGCAGTCTCAAGTTTATACAGACGCGCAGGAATCGGCAGGCGGATCGAGACAGTAAGTATCGAGGTATGACCCCGGGTCGGTGATGTTAAGGAAAGCTATCATTGCGGCGGAAGGAATTTGGCAGATACTGCTTGTATTGGCGCTGCCAAAGCAGGAATCATGGTCAGGGAAGCTGCAGCGCCTGTGAGTTGAATGCCATGGTTGTAGAGCGTCGTCGTCGACTCAACGTGGTGGGAAGCGTGTAGTCACTCAAGTCGAAGGAATTGGCTTGCGACATTTTGCAAGTCGCGATGTGGGGGGTCTGAAACGGCGTTCGGCGCGTTCTTCACTATTTTTATAGGGTCCTGGGCGCGCGCTTTCAGGTACGTACATGAAAATGTGATGAGCGCCCGCCGGCAGTGGCTGAATCGGGCTGTGGTGTTCCGACAGTTTTACGGAGTTCGGGAATGCTTTCAGGTATTGGCAACGGGCAAATATTGTTTCAGACGCGTGTAGACGCGTATTCGGGTCATGATAAGCACTGCTCTACGCGTTGGACGCGTTTAGATACAAAGGTTTGCAAGTGAGGATGAATGCGAAGACGAAAGATGACGTCGAGATCATTGATCCCGAGCACCGCCCTGGATGAGTTGGGACGAAGTCGGGAGCAGCGAAGTGGCCAAACGGCCATGCACAGCCGGCGGCGGGAATGGATAACAATACGGGGAAGAGCGTTAAGACAGTGGAGCAGCGTGCAGGAGACGGAGAACCCATTCCAGATTATTGAGTACACGACGGTATACATTTCTGCTACAAAAAATACCAGCAAGCCCAGCCTGTCCCATGATTTCAAGAGTCTGAGAAGAGAAAAAGAAATGGCTACAGTAGGGAGATCTAGTTTACAGAGGGGAGCATTAGATGTCAAGTACAGTATCAAGAAGAGAGGAAAGAGTCAATCATGGGTCATACTGTTCGTCGTCCGTCGTGCTCATAGCAAGGGTATCTGCTCCATTCCAGGGAATAAACGTTCAAAGGCGTCTCAATCTTCGTAGCCGAACTTGGAGTTCCTCCATGTCCTCAACATTCCATTCACCGCTCCATGTGTTCTCCTTCTTCCTCCACGTCCCACGGCCATTTGCTTCGACAGCCTCGGCCTTGCGTACCCCACCGAGTACGCGCTTCGCCTTTCTGCCAGTCGAACGCGTCGCCTCCATGGCGTCCTGCCGGGCACGCTCCCATGAAACATCGTCCACCTTGAAGGTGTTCGAGAAAGGAGGGGGAGACTTGGGAACGACGAGAGCTGCATGCAAAGGAGCGGGGGCAGGGGCAGTACGCGTCGGGAGCGAGTTGAGTCCCAGAGCGTAGTGCAGTCCGACAGCCGTCCGGTTGTGCACGTCGACATTGAGCGTGCAGTCTGGGGTGGGCGTCAACGGCCATTCGGGGGATTTCGGTGGGCAGGGTGGAGAGCGCGACCGCTTTGGCAAGACGCGCTGAATGACGCTCTCACCAGTGAGCAGTTTTGCACGCTTTGTAGGTTTGGGCGCGGGGCGGAAGGGAAGAATGGAGGGGAGGGAAGTGGAATCGGGTTTGCTGGTCGGAAAGACAAGTTCCAGAGGAACATTCTCACCGAGGGTTCGCTGAAGTTTGGCGATTTTACGGATGCGGGCATTGGGAGTGTGAATGCGCCGATTGGGAGAAAGCGGAGAAAGCGGCGTTTGGAGAGGTGAAGTGCACAGCACTTCACGGGGGGTGGAGGAGACAGTCACGGTGGACGGAGCGGTGGTGATTGGTGTCACAACGGTGGAAGGGATGGGAGATGATACGACAGCGGTAGGGGTGGTGTGAGGAATGATGATATTCGCGGGTTTGGATCTCGTTTTCTTGGGCGTAGGCGTGACTGGGGGCATGATTTTCGTCTCGGAGGACGCGAGTTGGACGGTCTGCTCGGAGATTTCTGTGGGGGTGCTTGGTGGCGTGAAGAAGTCGGCCTTCAGGATGCTGCCAAAACTCGACGAGGAGTCTAGAGATGACACGGATGATGAAGGGGAGTGCGTAAAGATACGCCCTTCACGACGGCGTGCTTTCAACATGCGGGGAGCTCCGGAGGCTTTTGGAAATTCAATGCCTATAGGGAACCGCACGAGGAAGGACTGATTCGTGACGGATGTGTTGGAGGTCGAGGACCATGAAAAGCTGATACCACAGTCGCTAAACGGGACAGCTTGTACAGCGGCAGAAGAGGGAGGAGAAGGAAGCGGGCGTATAAAGGTAGACATTAACCGGTGAAGAGGGTGGAGGTATCATCGCGGACAGGACCAAGTTAAATACAGAAAGCGAACACAATAGCAGGAGTCACCATTGTGACATCACGCAACGTGACAACAATGCAGAACAAAAGAAAGCAAGTGTTGCGGTCAAAATTGCGCTCCATTATGGGTATTTGCACACGCCAGGTGCACACGCCAGGTAACCAAAGTGAGATACAGCCGAGCCAGACCAGTTCCTGTCTCCGAATCGACGTGGTTACGGTGATCCATGTCGGCACAATTGGAACTTTGCTTGCGATACTTAGCTGATTCGTTGGGACCATTATTGCGACCAGGGGAGGAAACGGGCACAAGATGAACAATAATCTGTCAGCGGGCTCGAGCAGGGGCCACCGAGAGCTGGACTGAGTTGGACCGTGTTTTGATTGGTAGCGATTCGAGCCAAAGGCTTGACGGATCACAGTAGAGCGCTGAAGAAGACCACGCTCTCGCGATACAGAGTATCTGAGATTCTAGGGTGGTACGAGTCCATAATGATTGGGTAGCGTGCTGTGGCACAAGATGAGTGCAAGACGACCTTCCAGTTTGGGAAGAAAGCGGTTGTTTGGTCGACGTTACCATCGGCTTCCACCCCGACTATTGGGCGTACTCTGCGCTATGATTCTACTCCAGCTCGTATGGGCTTTATTCTACCTAATTAATCTTTCTCTACGCGTCCAAGCATCGGCTCTGACGACTGCCATCGCCGCCAACGAGCGGCTATGTTTCTACGCTGACGTGGACAAGGAGGGCGAGAAGATTGGCGTGCGCTCTGTCATTCTCTAGTCCGTTCACCCGCTGACCCCACAATTCAGTTCTATTTTGCAGTATGTGTATACATTCTCTGCCCTTGGGCTATCCCGACCGTTCCTGCGTATAGGTGCAATCTGGAGGCTCTTTCGACATAGACTTTGACATCAAGGACCCGAATGACAAGATCCTTCTCGACGGCCAGCGGGAACGCCAGGGAGACTACGTTCTTACCGCCAACACTGTCGGCGAATACTCCTTCTGCTTCGAGAACGACATGTCAACCCTTACCGCGAAACTTGTGGACTTCGATATCATGGTGGAAAGCGAGCCTCGGAGAGAGGCACCTGCGAAGCCTGGCCAGATATCAGAACACACAAGTGCTTTAGAAGAGAGCGTCTTCCGTCTCAACGGAATGCTCATGAACATCAAACGAACACAAAAACAGTACGTTCCATTCGTCTGCTTTCAACAGGAATCCATGCTCAGCTGCGTCTGACTCGCAGCTTCCACACACGAGAGAACCGTGGTTTCTCCATCGTCAAGTCGACACAAAAGTGCGTTTCCCCAGTAACATGCTGAACAGCCGTTCAATTTCCCCACAGCCGTCTGTTCTGGTATGCGATGCTTGAGAGTATGGCTGTAGTCGGAATGGCCGTGTAAGCTTGCTTCAGTCTTCAATTCACACCTGTAACGTCTTTCACAGTCTGCAAGTATATGTGTTACAGATGTTCTTTACCAAGACTGGGCGTCGGTACAGAGTGTAATGAATTTTGCCTACTATTTCTCGGGGTCAATATTCGTCGTTTCCGCTCTCTTTCTCTCCCAATCTAGGATAATTCCTTCATCCTCACAACAGCCTCAATCGACGTCTCACCGTATTTCCTCCTGCAACAACACTTCCTTCAAAGTTTGTATATTCGAATAAGCCGCTCTATCCCCCGGCGGCAAAGTGGGCATTTTCGGGAGCTGGACATCACCGCGTCGGAGCAACTGGTGCACATCGCCAGATGACTTTTCGTTCAATTGACATGCATGAAAACAAACTCGCTGTTTGGGAGGATCTGACTCACCCGCAATCGGTCCCCGCCATGATGGCCTCTTGGTCCTGACAGATGATGCATAAACCTGCGGGCTCGGTGTTAGAGGGAGTTTGTGAACTAGCGCCATTCCGAGGATTTGAATGTTCCGTCGCAGGGACATTGGGTCGTGAAGGGCCGCCGTTCAGCGACATTGGATCAGCCTGCATGTGCAGGCTTTCGGTGCTCGACTCGGTCGGAGGCGGAGGACTTCCGCGAACCGCGCGAGGAGCCGCTGGAAAGCCTCGTTCAGGACCGGTCCCTAGTGAGAAGTCAAATCGGAATCGAGGCTGAAATGAGCCGGTTATCGTACTGAACAGTCCAAAGAGCTCGAGGCGCCGACGCGCCAGCAGGTTCGCCCACAAATTCTGGATGTTATTGACGCTTGTGAGCTGCGGATGCTCGATTGCCTCGCGAGCTGTTGCCCCCTCTGATTCCACTGTCGCAGTGGTTAGGGGTACTATTGTGAGTTCGCAAACAGTGCTCCAGTTGTCGCCGTTGGGTAACGCATGTTGGGAGGGAAGAGCTGGAAGATCGGTGCCTATCTTCTGCCTCAGTACGATACGAGAATCAGGATAGAGGGATGCTGCTCACAGGGTAAACCATAAAGTTCGAGACGAGCGCGGGCTAAAGCGTCCATTGCGTTGTTGGTCTGAACAAGGCAGAGTTAGCGCCGTGCAGCCTTGAGGCACGAAAAGGCCGATTCCTCAGTGTATATATATACCCAGCGCCATAGTTTCGTTTCCACTTCATGCTTCATTTCATTCGAGAACCAGTGACACACGCACACAGAGCGCTTCAAAAATGGGGGCACTGTGCCCTGCTGCATGACTCGACGAGGTCGCGAAAAGAAATTCAAGACAAAAAATAAAACGACAGAACGAACAGAATGTAAGCGTATGTATGGTAGTAAAATATAGGCAACTTGGGGTTCAAAGTTTAAATCAGTTGTGTTCGTTAATAACCCTGGGTTTGTGCATCGAGAAACACGATATGTACGTGCGTGAAGGCAGCTGTATAATGAATCTGGAAGGGGCTTCCAGGTTGCCCAGGATCGAGAAAGCAGCACTGAGAACATTCGTTGTTGGCGTGCTGTGACGGAAGGAGCGTGCAGGAGAGTGAGCTCGATCAGGATGGGTATATGCCAGTGATCTCCACGGAAGGCCTCGTATGGGAGAAACATCGTTGCCCACTGGAGGTCTGTCTGTTATCCAGTTGCGACAAATACGAGGACTTTCGCAGTCTCGGTACAGACAGGACGCTCGGAGCAGAACAAGAAAAGTGAGAATCTCACACGGGCCGATTGAACTCCAGAAGCGAATCAGTCTATAGATGTAAGTACCTAAAAACACGAACGAAAAGTGAGTCAACTGGGGAAAGACTCCAATCCAGTAGAAATCCAAACACGGGAAAACCAGTAGTTCGTTCACTCCAAGTCCTTCCAAGACACAAATACGAAACGGTGTCCAGCGAAAATCTGCGTCAATCTACGACTTGAAGATGCGAATCATACGACCCGCCTTCTGTCTGCAGAGCGGACACGCCCTCGAGCGGCGCATCACCGCCTCGGAGCAGTCTTTGCACATGGATAAGTGGCTGGAAAGAGATCAAGCCTCTGAGACTCTCTAAGGTAGATGCGAACTTGGCTTACCCGCACTCTACCACGGCCATGGTGGCTTCCTCATCCTGACATATCACGCATATACCTGTACGCTCCGGACGATGAACTGGATCGCCTGGTATGACCGGAGGGGTCGCCGGCCGGTTCACAGGAGGTGCGGACGGCGACCAGGCAGAGGTCTGTTGATCCGCAGGCTCATCTGTGGGTAATGGTGGGTATGGAGGTCTTGCACCCATGCGTGGCGCCAAGTTCTTAGCTTGAGGACGTGGCCGTGGGCGCTCACGGGGAGGTAGCGGGAACTGAGTATCATTGGGTCGGAAAGCCTGACCGTTGTCTCGAGGATCTTTCCAAGTTGTCGTCCTCGTATTGTGATCCACAAAATAGATGCGGGGAGCGGTACTGTACCGTATCTCCCACCCAGGAGGTAGCGGCCCTTGGGCGCCTGGCCCCCGTGGGTCCGACCAGGTAGTTATTCGAGTGTTATGATCCACGAAATACGGTTTCTCCGGTGCGGCCGACCGCATCTCCCAGCCATTGGGCAATCCTTGACTCAACTTGGCTATTGCAGGATGACTCCAAGACGTAGAGCGAGAGCCATGGTCGACATAGTACGTTCGACCCTTGGGGTCAACGCGGAACTCCCACCCTGGGGGCAGCTCGGCGAAGCGTTCCTCAGCGAGATTGGCAGTACGCTGGGGCTCCAGGAACGCGTTGGTGCTACAGACTGCGAGTACAGTGCTCCAGCGCTGCATAAGTCGAGGGAGATGTCAAGGAGGAAGCAGCCGGGAACGATGTTTTAAGCGCCGAAGCCTCGTGTTCCTGACTCTGAATGAATCACTTCGCCCACAGATTGAGCAGATACGCGGCCCGTCGACATTCTTGATCACTTACGATAGAATATATGACTGAGAAAATGCATTCGAGAACGAAGATGGCTTATGTTGAGCATAAAAATGAACTACACCGTCGGTTACTCAAGGCGTAAAGATCCGTATCAACCGAGAGTCTGCTATCCTCGTTCGACAGAGAGGGCAGAGACGCGAAGTAGACATGACTACTTCTGAACACCTTTTGCACATAGCCATATGACTGATAAAGAAGAGAGGCTTTATTCAGTGCACGGATTATTTCGAGTGAGAAAATGGACCTACCCGCAATCCACCACAGCCATAATGGCTTCCTCATCCTGACAGATAACGCAAAGACGGGCCCCGAGGTCGAAATTCTCTGCAATTGAGGTGCGAGGACGTGGCGGGATACGGGTGCGTGGCGCCGTGGGTGGGGGAAGAACCTCAGGACGTGGGGGAACACTAGCACGCCGGTGGGAGATCGGAGGAGGTGATATGCTTGGACGAGGTGGGACGCTGCTGCGTACAGATGGAGTGGGTCGAGGCGGGCCACTGGTCCGACGCAGGGGGCGAGGTTGCTGGATAACAGGTGGAGGCGACACCGCGCCTAGATCTCAATAAGTCAAAAAGAGACTGACAAGATAATTGACTATGCGTGCGAGACGATCTAGCGCCTGAGATGTAGGCGCGGGCCATTTCCAACGAGTCTACACGCCGCCGCGGACTACTGGGTGGAAATGGGACAGGCGCTGGACTTGGAGAGCGCGCTGTGCGGGTGCGAGGGGGCGGGCTTCCCCGAACAGCACGAGCAGAAATTGCATCGGTCTGCTGTTGCGATTGAATGTTGTGGCCGCGAGAAAGCCGCTCGACGTGCTCCCGGGTTAGTTTTGGGGCCATTGCTCAAAGTTCAAGCGCACAAGGGCGCAGATAGCTGATACTGAGAGATCGGTGGTGCCCGACCTCATGACCTGAATTCTTGGCCGGTGGACCCAATAAGAAGTGGCCGAAGAAAATAGCTATAACACGAGGAGAGATATCGAGATTGCGTCAAACTGTGGTACTGTCTTGGGAAAAGCTTCAGAGACAGTCATCAGCCAATTATCAGTAGCAGTCCGGCCATTCAAAGAATTGTCCGCGTAATATTGAGCGGATCTCAGGAACTGCGCTCCGAAGGTGGTCGTCGAGAGAGAAATCAATGTTTGCGCAAGCTTGCCACAACCTTCCCCAGTAATAAATATGATTCTCTTCATTAACTACTAGTGCGTAGATTGTGGTAGATACATTTCCTTTGTCAACAGATGAACCAAGAACGAAATTCAAACAGAATGCGGGTGGTCAAGTTTTGAATATTCTCAACAGTCGCGCTTCCGTGACAATTCTCGTCCTACATAATGGGCACTCTCGCGAGCTGGCCATGACTAGATCGGAGCAGCCTCTGCACATGGCAAGATGGCTAGAGAACAAGTCAGTTTCTCAGACTTGAGAAGAAAAGAAATCGACCCACCCGCAGTCGACAATGGCAATATTCGCTTCGTCGTCCTGACATATAACACATAGACCAGTGCGCTCGAGATGCGACGCCATAGCTTGGGCCTTGGGCGGTAGGGGTGGAGGGGCAGATGCATTAGAACTCGATCCAATTTCCTCCCCTCCTTCAGCAGCGGCAGGTGCCGCCGCGCTGCCAGCTGCAGCCTTCTCGCGCTCTTCCCGCTCCTTCTGCTGCCGTGCAAATTGCTCCATCATAACCCTCTGCTGCTCAATTCTCTCCCGTTCCTCAGCCTCCTCAGCTAGTCGTTGCCGCTCGCGCTGTCGCTTTTCCTCCGCCACCAAATCTTTCACCTTCTTAACGAGGTCAGATTTTTCAAGCACTTGGCCCGGATTAACATGGTTGGTGAATAATATTTGCTTGAGGGCGTGGACAGAAAGCGCGGGTATAGCGTCGTCGCTCATAGCCAACAATTGATCTAGCGTTGGCGGGGGTACGGTCGGCGGCGGGGCAACAGAGGCCGCGCGCGGACGGGGCGGGGCATTAGAATTGGCCGTGTTATGAGTATTAAGATCATGCGTGGAGCGCGATGGCCGGGGGCTCTGGTATGGCCCAGGATTCGGTGGTTGCTGCGGACGGGTCGCGCGCGGTGCAGCGGGCGGCGGGCCCTGCTGGCGTGGCGGGTAGTGGGGGTTGAAGTGTGTCTGGGAGTGATACCCATTGTGTGGGTCGTAGTATTGGGATGATTGCGGCGCTGAAGCGTATCGTGGCTGACTCTGCGGCTGTGAAGCGGGGCGTGAGGGGGCTGGTCGGGGTGGCGGACCTGGTGGAGGTGCGTAACGTGGTTCATCAGGTGCAAGATCTGGCCTAGGAAATTCGTATGTAGGAGCTTGGTTAGGTCGAGGGGGTAGTGGGGGTTCCGGAGCAGGCTGAGCGGATTGTCGTGAGAATAGTCCCCGAGATCTGGGCTGATTTGACCGGTTGGGCACTGAATATTTCCGATAGTAGTTCTTCAGAGTGGATTAGATGAAGGGCCTGTGTGGAAAATCGAACTTGCCTCGTTAGCCGGCAATAGACAACCGTTTGGAGCCTTGAACGCAATAAGGATGAGAGCTCGAGAGTTTGACTATCAGCCTATTCACCTTCGCAGCCATGATAGCGTCAATAAGATCATCCTTTTCGACGGCGCGGTCAGCCTTGATGTTATACGCAGTGATATACTTCTTGAGCTTCGCCAGGGCCATAGATTTGAGTTGTCCACGACCGCTCGCAGTAACTGCATCGACGAAATTGAGCCAAACGCGATGAGAAGGCCGGCAATGTACATACTGTTCAAGAATTCGATGCAGTAGCCACATACATTCATCATATCATAACCCGTCTCATTGCCAGTCCGTGGCATAAGGCCCTGATAGTCCGTGCAGCTGTGGCAATACGAGTATCCTGCATATTTAGGTGCTTGTGGCTTAGGAATACAGCCTATCGTCCAGATGAAGCACAAACCACAATGATTACACCTTCTCGATCGAGTAAGAAGAAAGTTGAATTCCTTTGGACGCGATCTCATGAACAATCAATCGTTCAGCGTCTCAAGTGGCACGCTACCTTACTACACTTCCGGCAAGCAGGAGGTTCGATTGTTTCGGTGACCGGAGCAGGTCCAGAGAGGAGGGGCAGGCCCGACATTGGCACCAGATGCAGATCAAGAGGAAAGACGCTCGTTCAAGCTTCAAGAGTCGTTTAACAACGTCGGAAAACAGCCAGGATACAAGGGACTTGATAGACAATGAAGACCAGATGGTGGTCAAGACGAAAGAGGCTCGGTGGACACGATACAATGCCAATGGGCGTGTAGTCAGCACAAGACCGGAGAATGTGCTAGATTGCGGCGACACGGTCACGATTTGTCACGGCCGCAATCACTTAGCCGAGGACGCGTCGCGTAGCCCTGTCGACATGTCTAAGCTAATTTTTTCACAGTGTCAGCACAAGATATCGCTATGAGCTCTGGTAGAATAATTGTCAGTTTTTTATACCCAAACCTCAGCACAGGCAGACCACGGCGCGCCGCACGTCGTCTCCCGCAGATTCGATTTCACTGAAGAGACGGTGTCACCTCAGACAATTAAACAGGGCTGTCTCGCCGACTGATTAGTCGACATGAAGAAGTTTTCGACGACTGCTGCAACCCAAGAACTTGAATTTCTTTGGGTCAAACGATAGTAATCAACAAATCCAAACAACCGCTCTCGACCGGATTAGGGAATTTTCCGAAGGAGCGGCGAAGTTGCAGATTTACAGCTCCATATCGCACCAGACCGAAAACAGTATGCACCCAACTACATCCCACATCTTTCACGCGGGACTCTCATGCGTAATGCGCCCCCTCTGGAAGTACAAGCTCAACGAGAGGGCCACACTTGACGGTGCCGGAGTCCCCTTCGAAAAAGACAAGTTGTAACTTTCAACCCAACGAGTTCGAATTATGTATATTCTCAAAGCAAAGAGGAAAGCACCAGAGACAAAAAAATACCCAAGTTATATGACTACAAGACGTGATGCGAATGTATGAGTATGCATTATATATCTACACGGAAGCGTGGGTCGTGAAAATCTACCTCGTTAGAATGGATGAAAAGCTGCGAACGCCTTGTACAAGGGCGCGCCATCGTTCAGGTAATGATAAGGATACAATATGTATGCGTGCGAGAGTCCGCTTGGAGCAAAATAATAGCGGGCTGTATGTGAAGGGTGTAAGTAAGACGTCTAATCGAGGAAAAGGAAGAAACATACGAAGAGGGATACAACTGACGCCGCTGTTGGGGCGGGTCGGTGCCATGGTCTTAAGCGGGGATGCGAATAGTATCGTGCCGGCATCATGGTTGTAGGAGAGCGGGGAGGTGGGGTAGGCGTACATCGTGGTGATTGTAGCCGCTGTCGAGAAGGGGGTGTGGGTGATTGACTGACTATGTCCTACCATGGCCGGACCGGTGATCACGAAGGGACCCCAGCTAACTCTCGTCGCATCCCTTCACACAGGCCCCGTAACTGACTGGGAGGGCGGGGGCCCTGACACACCTCAGACCTCCTACCTCCGCATGGCTTCGCGCTTATTACAAGCCTCGCAGAAGCGCCCCTTCGCCGCAGTTGGACCCGTCGCACAGCCGCCTTTCGGTGGAGGTACGCTCCAGTCGAAGTCCCCATCGTATTGGATATCAAGACGTTCTGCTAGCCCGCGGAATAGTGCGCGTAGGCCGGCGTAATCAGGCAGGTCATCAAATTCGAGACCCCGGGCGTAACGGAAAAGGACGTCGAACTCGGGAGGAAGGCCACAGGTGAGTAGTGGTTCGGCTGCGAGCTTGGCATCGCGAATGAGATCCCACGTCGCCGAGACGGGGTTATAGGGGACGCTACCAGTCACGAAGGTCGACGGAGGAGCTGCTGGTGCACGGATCTTCCGCCATGGCAGGGTGCCACGCAGGAAGTAGATGAGCATGTATGCAAGAGATTCTAGATCGTCTCGTCGTGACGATTCTGTGGGAGGAGTGTTAGCACAGTGTTTTGAACAGAAATAAGCCACTGCGCCACAAGAAACATGCAGTTTCCAAACTACGCGCAGTGACACGAAGAGAAGTGGTGTAAGACTCACCAACACCAAGATGTGTGTTGATGGCAGCGAAAAGCGACGTGCCAACGCCGTGGACATCGTCCTGCTTGTAGGGGATGTGGAGGAAAGTCCGGGGATCACGATATTTTTTCGCGAGCCCGAAGTCGATGACATTGACCATGCTGGCCGCTTTGCCAGTGCCCATGACAAAGTTTGCGGGCTTGACGTCGCGGTGGACGAGACCGTGGTTGTGAATGAATTCGATGCGTGAGATCTAGACAGGGATGGATGAGGGGGAGCTGTCACTGACTAACGACGCGACATACGAGTTGGTCAGTGAGTAGTAGGACAGTTTTGAGCGAGAAATGGCGGTTGCACATCTTGAAGAGGTCTTCTAAGCTAGAACCCAGGAGGTCGATGACCATGACGTTATAGTCGCCCTGTCGGCCAGACCACATAACCCAGGGGACTCCGATGCCACCCATTAACGACTTGTATATCTTGGACTCCTGCTTGAGAGGACTATGCTTCGCGACGGCGGGCTCGAGCTTAATTGCGACCTCCTTGCCTGCGATGGTGTGGACGCCGAGAAAAACCTGGCCTGCTTGGGGGGTGAGGGGGACGACGGACGCGACGACGAGGAGACATACCGCATCCTCCGACAGCGATCTCCTCCTCTAGCCTGTACTTGCCACCGAAGAAGTCCATTGAGTAGTTGTGGGGGAGGGGAAGCAATAAACTTTGTGTTTGGACCCAGGGAAAATCAAACAAAACCGTGACTGAGACGTGACCAACGCGTGATGTCAGTGTCACTGTCACGCACACAAATCTCCGTTCTCAACCAACACGCCTGATCCACGTTTCTGTCAACTTGGACCAGCTGTCCTGCCCACTGTCCTCAAATATAGCCCCTACGAGTCTGGCCCGGAGCTTGCGAGGCATCGAGCCGTTCACCTTTTTGCTTCTGCTCTTCATACAATCGCAAGCTTTAGCGCTCAGTCGTTAGGCTACCGCTTAATGCACCCGCCGTTCTCATCTCCTGCTGCCAGTACCCTGTTCGAATCATTCGATAGCTATAATCTGTCTCTTGGCAGAATAGGAAATATCTTCTGTGTTTTCACTTTGGTTTCCGCCCCGCCCGCGACGCCGAAGTTTCAAATCTGAAGCATCTTACCTTGAGCCTGCCGTTCGACGTGCCTCTCCGAACCCTGCAACAGTGCAAGAACGCATCACGGACCCTGCATACCTGAATTTTCAATTCTCTGCATTTTCCTGCATTTCTGCTGCGTATTCTTGGTATGAATGTCGTCATGTTTTTCCAATTCCTGGGACAGTCATGACGCCAGGAAACTGCCAGGAATGAAATTGTGTGCGAGAAACAGAAAGGATTCTTGTTTGATCCGTTCCGTCTGCGGCTTCAGCAGAGCAGTTCCCCCGAGACTCCGCCGACCTCAAGACTTCAAGCGATCATCTCGCCCGTGTCCGCTTGGCAACTCTCAACGATGGCCCCTTCTCTAGCTGTATTCTAGTCTGCTGGTTCCGAATTGCTTGTGTGAATGGGGGCATGAATTACCCTAGACATCCATTTTTCCTGCCTCAGTCTGGCTTCTTTGTAGAGAGAACGCTGTCTGTTCTCGCCTCGTAGGACTAGTCACCTCTAAAATAGCTGTAGATCCACCCTACTTGGAATAGCTTGGTCCAGATGTCCCCGACGTCGGGGTTGAAATGGATTACATTCTATAAAATCCAAATAATGTTATGAACCCTTTTTAGGAAGTGAGCCAAATAAAGTGCAATAACGCGTCCTCCTTCTTTCCTCGACGAGTTGTCGCGTTCGCTTGCTGACTGTGAGTCGGTTCGTTCTCAGTGAAGCTGCTCTGGTTCATTGCGCGTCTACTCAATTACAACACAGTACGCCCTTTGCCAGATGGCACTGTTTCTTGACCAGGCGTGTCCAATGGACATCACCTCGCCTTCTTCAATGGAAATCCAATATTCGCACATCCAGAGCCCCGATTTCTTGCCCCTTGCATCTCCTTTTGATCAGGATTCTGTTCTATCGCTCGGAAATGCTCTCAATGCCTCCTTTCCCTCGAGCTCTGGGTTTAAATTGTGGGATGCTCCACATCCTACAACGACCAGCAGATCCGCAACATCTGGTGCTCAAACATCTTGCATCGACGCAACAATCAGTACTCCTTCCGATATCTCAATGTCGCTAGCTACTGCTACGCCTTCCAGAGTTTTCGAATACTCCGATGACTGGATTCCCTCAGGTTCACCACTTTCTCCCGTGGCCCGTGCCCAAACCAGCATAAAACTGCCTCCCCTGAGACTTGTTTCGAGTCCTCAAATGTCATTCATGGATCGTATCAAAGCAAGTTCTTCCCCTCCCATCGCTATCCCTTCTGTACGCTCGCCACGCAGTGCATCGTTTGTTCCGCTGTTGCTTTCACCTTGTCGACTTGCCGCTCCAAACCATGCTTCCCACAAAGAAAAAGAGAACAGTATCCCTACACCATTCCGCATCGCTGACATCTTTGCTTCCTCTCCACTCAAATCCGCCCCGTCTTCCCCTGCTCATCCTGCTAAGGGCCGTCGCGTTCCGCGGAAAAATCATGCTAGATTCCCACTTTCTCTTTTGCCCCCTCTGACGCCGTCGCATACGAAAAATGCCTCCTTCAGAATGAAAAATTCCATGCCTGTTCCGGATGCCAGACCAAAGAAACGTCGTTTATCGCTGTCGATTCCCGAATCTCCGACCATGCATGTCAAGCGCGCACGATACGATTTGCCGGAGGATCAAACAACGTCCCGCTTTGCCGCTTCTGTCCCCACCCATAACGGATGCGTTTACACTATGCGCGCCGCCCCTTCTTGTCCGGTTGACGCCGCCAGACATTTCCCCCTTTTATATCGGCGGTTTCCAGTCAGCTCGTACTTCTCCAGGTACCAGCGGCTTTTGGTAATTTACAGTGTTGGTACTGACGCGGGAGTACATAGGTCGCCGTATGCGCCATCCTTAGCCAGTCATCCGGAGGCGGTGTATAAGGCGCCGCGAGACGCATTTGACTTATACAGTCCACGATTCGTCGTGGAAGAGGGCGGCCATGAACTCGGGCTCTGTCCTATCTGCGTCGAGCCTCAGATTCGCGGCGGAGAAGGGAAGGAAGTGTGGCTTTCTACGATGACTTCTCAGTCCTCTTACAAGTAGTGCGTGCTTTATGACCTTTTTGCTCGACCTTTGCTGACGATCATCCTCAGAGTTGGTACCTCTCACACTTTACCTCTAACGCTCAACGAAGAACTCCTTTCAGCGACCACATGGAGCTATACCATGGTGTGTTTTATCTTTCTCGGCGTATCTATCTTAACCTTGACAATGGTCCAGGCATCTCGGCGTTTGCTCGTCTTCCGTTCTCACCGCCAACCGAATTTCGCGTTGTCTCGCGCAGTGCTGTGAAACGAGGCGAGCCCGCGAAGCTAAAGCAAGGAAAGTGCCACAAGTGTCTTCGCTGGGTTTTTCTTGCGCCCGTGAGTAGTGATGTCAGCGTCCGGGTTCGTTGTTATTTCCCTCTTCAGAACATTCCCATTTAAATGATCGCGTCGCTTAGGTTCCTGAAGTTTTATGGTGAATTTGCTCATCCCACTTTGCCCCTAGGTAGAACTGATGTCGAATGACTGTTTTGCCAGGTGGAAACATGCTGCCGCTTGCCATTTGGAGTCGGCTGAGCTAGAGGACGTGTTTGAGCAGGATGAGGTTTACGCTAGTCTGAAGAGTTATCGGCTGTAGCCATGCTTAGATTCGATAATATCGAACGTTCTACTAGTACTGCTATTGGACTAAGCGATTTTTTGGGATGAAATGTTGCCCGTCGCCTAGATCGAAAAATTCAACGCGATCGATAAGTGACGTGCAAATCGATCTCGTGACCGCGTCCGTCACTTCGAGTCACACCTTTCCTCCTACTTCGGTACACTTTCAATTCCCCAAGGCTTTCAGGTTTTTGCAGGTGTTTCTGAAGGTCTCACTGTCTCTTCAAGCTTTGGCAGAAGAGGCAAGCCGAGCCTCGCTTACTCGCTCTGTTTGTGAGCGATTTTCAACGCTCAGCACTACTTCGAACTGTTTTGTGAATTATCTCGCTTCTCTCCAAGCTTTCATTGAATTCATGAACGATTCTCAGTTTGAATATAATTGTAATCCGTAACTTACATCCTATATCGCGTTTCTGGAGTCATGGTAAGCTGCAAGCCTCGTCTACAAGTCCAGGATGCTAATTTCGGACTTTGCAGCCTGCTTGCAAGGAATGTGGAGGGACAGTCCTAGAGTATGACCAGGCGGCCGGAAACGGTGTCTGTGTTAGCTGTGGGATGGTCGTGGAGGAGAACGCCATTGTTAGCGAGGTAACGTTTGGCGAAACCGCTTCAGGCGGCGCTATGGTGCAAGGCTCGTTTGTTGGTCAAGGCGCCAGTAAGATTTTTTTGTTCTCCCATCCATTGACTGCTGCTTACTATGTGTATAGCGCATGCTAGAATGAGTGGACCCTATGGTAACAGAGGAAATAGTGATTCAAGGGCGCAGACGATTGAGAACGGTATTGAATTTTTGTGCCCGGTGCCTCACTTTCTCTGATTGCTACTTGGTGCAGCGTCTAAGAAGATACATATGATTTCCTCCGTGCTGCGACTCTCTGAAACGATATCCAATGCCGCCCTTCGAATGTACACCCTCGCTGTGGAACACAAATTCACCAAGGGCCGGAAGAGTCTAAATGTTGTTGCGGTTTGCCTTTATGTTGCCTGCCGACAAAAAGATACACATACGCACATGCTTATCGATTTTTCCGATCTCCTTCAAGTTCGTGATCTTTTCGTTCGTACCAACGTTATTTCTTACCTGCAAATAGGTGAATGTGTTCGAGCTTGGTCACACATACTTGCAGCTCGTTCAGACCCTCAATCTCAAGCTCCCGCTTGTCGACCCGTCGCATTACATCTCGCGTTTCGCCGCTCTCCTCGAATTCGGCGACGAAACTCCCAAAGTCTCTATGGACGCAGTTCGCCTGGTTCAGCGCTTCGACCGTGATTGGATGACGCGTGGTCGACGGCCTGCCGGTATTTGTGGTGCTGCGTTACTCCTTGCCGCCCGCATGAACAACTTCCGTCGCTCTGTCGAGGAAATTGTCCAAGTTGTCAAGATCGCCGACACGACGCTCAAGAAGAGGCTAGACGAGTTCAAGAATACCCCAAGCGGTGCTTTGACGCTGGCGGATTTTAGAAGCGTTTGGTTGGACGAGGAAGTTGACCCGCCTGCGTATACGCGCAACAAGGTGAAGGAGGAGGCGGAGCGTTTGGCGGCGGAAGAGGCGGCCGCTGACGCTGCTGAATTTGCCGCCACCGGTATCGTTAAGGAGAAGGAGCCGAAGGGTAAAGGCAAAGGCAAGAAAAAGAAGAAGGGGAAGCGAAAGAGGGGAGAAGATGAGGAGAACGATCCAGAGGCCTCGAATGCGGACGCTGTCGGTGAACCTGAAGCACCCGCACCCCGCCAACCACTGGACCCAGCAGTGCTCAACGACGGTATCTTGGCTGGTACATCGGAACCGCTTTTTCTCCCAGAAGCAAATGAAGACCCGGACGCCAATATCGATCCGGCCCTATTATTCGAAACATATCCTCCTCCTGTTCCAGTTGCCTCTTCCTCCACAACTCCCCCTGCATCATCCGCGACGGCTGTCGCTCCCCCACGTTCCCCTTCTTTGCCTCCCATCGAAACCTCTCTGTCAGAGGTTCTCACAGAAGAAGTCTCCACTTTCCTCCAGAATCCTCAAGGCGCCATGTTATCTTCTGCGCTGGACGAAGCTGACGAGCGTCGTCTTGCGCAAATACCGGTAGTGGACGAGCTGCTCGGATTGAACGAGGACGAATTGGACAAGTTCATTCTCTCAGAAGACGAAGTGAAGATCAAAGAGCGTGTATGGGTTGAGCTTAACAAAGAGTATTTGGAAGCACTCGCCGGTGAGCATTCGACTTGCGCGTCCAATATCTGTTTTGCCTAACGGTTATGTGTAGCGAAAGGAGAGGAACCTGCACCAAAGCCGAAGAAGGTTCGTATCTCGCAAGGGGCGAAGTTTTCTTCTCTTTATTTTCCCATCAATTCCAAGAATCTGACATGGCTTCTGGTCTTCTGCAGCGTCGGAAAACCACTCAATCCAACGTCCCGCGCGATACCTCCAATCCTGCGGGCGATACTGCAGCGGAGTCGGTCAAGACTATGCTTAACAAGAGCCACAAGTACAGCAAGCGTATCAATTATGATGCTCTTCGCCATTTGCTTGTTGAAGGACCCAGTCTCGACGACAAGTCTGATGAACAGCTGTACACTTTGGATGACAAGAGCGATGGTGAAGGAATGAGCCTGCTCGTTGTCGAGGACACCCCTGGGACTGTGGTGTCGGCTCCGCCGCCGAAATCGAAGACCAAGAAAACTGGTCTCTCAGCCGCGTCAAGTACTGCTGACGCGGATGGGGACGAGGATATGGATGCGGAGGAGGGGAGTGACAAGGAGGAGGATGTGGGTTGGGAAGACGCATACGAGCAAGAAGTGTAAGAGTGTTTCATTGGCCTTGGGTGGGACTTTGCATAGCATCTTGTTTCCTTATTTTCGCAAGTGTATTTGTAGCTTGTTGCATTGCATACATGGAATAAGAATTAATGTACACGATAGCTGTAACTATGAAATCAATTATTGTAGTGAAACTGGGTGCTATTTGTCGGTAGAATGGCCCTCCTCTTCATGAAGAGATTCTGTGTGGGTGACATCTTCCTCCTCGAAAGATTCCGTGGTGATACTATCCTTCTCTTGATGGGTCTCCGTTGTAATACTATCCTCCTCGCGGTGGACAGATTCCGCTGTCGCATCAGCATCCGTAGCATTGTAGATTAAATCCTTCACAGTTCGCCTCAGCTCCGCTATATGCCCAACCTTGAAGCCAACGCCCCGCAGTTCATCCTCATATACCTCAAGCAACGTCCGCGGCTCAATTACATTGTCTTCGAGCAACTGGCGAATCGTATCGCTGAGGTGGCCCTGCGCACAAAATTCGGGAATTGTGAACGTCCCCAGAAGTAAGAGTCCACGAAGCATCTCTTCGTCCATTTCTTCCATATTTATAAGTAGTCTGGGGATTCGCGGGGCAGCGCCGACACTTGGATTGTCGTTCTGTGTCTCCACGGTACCGGCGTTGCCGTCAATTCCACCTATGAGGTGTTAGGTGGATTCAGTGAATGCATATGAGAAATGGACGTACTTCTGGCCACAAAAAACAATTGTGCAAACTCTTGCGGGATGATAGGTGCCTCGCCGTGACCTCCGTTACCGCCCCTGTGCCTGCTGTTGCCGCCGTTTCCTCCAGTGCCCCCTGCAGAGATTAGGCGCGTAAGATATGGCGTCAGCTATAGGCTTTATGTTTCGGCTTACCGGATACAGTAGGGTAGTTCACTGAGTTGGTGATGCCGCGCATTGAGAGAGGGAGAAACGATAATTGAGGGACAAGCGGGTGCTTTTTTATACCATTCAAGGCGCTAGCAAATCGATGGTAACATCCTTTCTTGTACTGTAGATTGACGCTGGACCCACAAGGCACAACTTCCCAGGCATTGCTGATGGCCAGACAACAGTGCTCGAGCAGCTTGCACAGCGATGACTTCGACCTCTATACCACAAGAGACTTACTGATTTGGAGAAGTTTTCTACAGTGATCAAGTCATAGCTATAGCTCGAGTAACAGCCAGTCAGCCCGACCTGCTGTTTTTCGCGCAGAAATCATGACCGGGATTCAAGGTGAGGAAGACAAATCGAAGCGCTAGTCATTTGCTGTCTGATTTGCACAGTGAATTGCGGATAAGTTGTTGAGAAATTGACTGTGGTTGAAAACAAGGCTGTCTCAGACCCACAAGTTGAAATTATCCCAGAGATTTAGGGTGAGAATTCATTTGCGTTTATCTCGAGACGAGTTGAAGGCCAGTGATCACTAGCACTTGCTGTCGACTTGTATGCGTTGTATAGAACATTGACCATGTCGTGGTGAAAGAAGAGCAGAGAACATCATTCACCAAACAAAACCCAAAGAAAGTTTACAGAAGTCGACCACCACCCCGGGGCCAATCTGGCTTGGCCATGGGCCTGGCCGTCTCGCGCAGTAGGGAGAACCATGAAACGGCTGCCGCTGTGAACGAACCTGGGGAATCGGCCCGCGAAGAGGACGGGGCAGAGCCGATAGAGGCCCCACCAATCGATTCGGATTACGGCTACCTGGACCCTTCTCTACAGCCACGACCAACAGCGACAATGAAAAGCGGTATAGATGGCGCAGTCTCGTCGACGCAGGTGGAATGGACCCCAGTCGTCCCCACAAACGCCGAGGTTTTGGCCGATCTTCGTGCCAGGCTGGTCGAGCTCAATCTGGGAATTTCCCATCTCAAAGGCCCCCTTCGCCGCCCTAATCCCCTCTTTGAAGAGCGCTATTCCATTCGCCGCACATTGGACTCGTTCGCGAACCACCCGGTTTTTCGTATCCCCCCGGAAATTCTCCAGGAAATATTTTTTTGTTGTCTTCCCGACGATACCGACGGCCCATTCGTCCCTAGCCCCAAAACCGCGCCTTTACTGCTGCTCAATGTCTGTCGTGCATGGCGCGAGATTGCCCTAGCTGCGCCGCATTTGTGGCGCACTATTCGTCTTAATCTTCCGTCGAAGAACTATGAAAACACCCTCACACTCTTCAATTTATGGTTGGAGCGAGCCCGCTCCGTGCCGTACTCCGTGGCGGTTGTCTACACCGATTATGAAGACAAACCATCGCCGGATGTTATCATAGAGGCGCTCACGCAAACGAGCGAGCAGTGGCAGGATGTGCGCCTCGAACTTCCGTTCAAGGATCTCCAGCGCCTCAACGCACTCGAGGGGAAAGTGCCGCTTCTCAGGAAACTGCTTATCGGCCCTACGGACGCGTACTTCACGGGGTTGCAGGGAATGCGCATCCCTCCTATCACTGCGTTTAGTGTAGCTCCATTGCTCCGGGAAGTGCGTCTCGTCACAGGGTTTCCGTTCACTCTGGAGCTTCCATGGGCCCAGTTGACAAAATTGCAGGTGAGCAGCCTTTTCAGACCGTCTTCCTTTCTCTCACTCACGCGATAATAGGCTACATCTCTGAGCGTCTGTGAATGTCTCGACATACTCGAGGCCTCGCCATCTCTCGTCGAATGCACTCTGTCTCTGCGCAAGTCCTTCGACCTCATGGACGCGAGCCCAATTCCCGCCGCTCGAACACCTCGAGGTGTTCACCCTTCGTACCTCGGGGTTCCACGTGGACCTCCTGCACTGTCTGACGCTCCCCGTTCTCAGAGACCTTCAGTTCTATGTCGCGCCCTCGGCAGTCTCAAACGAGCCAAACATTGCCAAGGTGACCGCGTTCCTGGAAAGGTCCGGGGCCGAAAATGGACTCTTGAAGGAGATTCGGATTTCGGGAGCCTACGAATCTGGTTACTTGTCCGATAATGAAGAGTTTAGTTGCGAGCGGGGTGCGGTTGGGGGCGCCTTTAGATCGGCGGCGGCTAATGGACACGTACTGAACATGGACTCTCATAGATTTGCTGTTTTGCTAACTCATGCTGTGGAAATGCTATCAAGCTCGGAGTTTCGCGTCTTACCTATTGTGTTCTCTTCTAATGCTTTACTTAGTCTCTGTTTCGCCGGCGCTCAGATTTCCGGTGTTCTGTGGCGTTAGTCTTCTCCCATCGCATATTTAGATTCACAATAACTTCTGAATTCAAGTGTTGTCTGCCGTGTTCTTATCATCGTCGCTCTATACTCCAAGTCAGCGGCAGTCAGCTTGGACTATCAGTCCACACCTGTTGACACCACTTTCTGCAATCTCCTTGTGCCTTCAATCTTGGACTTCTCAACCGTGCTTCTTTGCATCGGCGAAAACCACACTAATGGTGCGCGAACTCGGGAAAAAGACTGCGCATCTCATGTTTTGACGTCGTGTAAACAGAGGATAGGTACACAGAGATTCACCGACAAGATAAGTAGAGGTAAGTAGGTAGGTAGAAATACACAGCATGGTCCCGCTTAGGAACGCCGGGTTGACGGTGTACGACAGGCAATTATACACATACACCTTCATCCCTCACCGGCTAGCCTCACCTCTCATAGCTATCCAAGAATCGCAACTGTGCCACGGACTGTCACGGACGACACGGTTGCAATTCAACTGTTGCATCCGATACGAAGCACAATAGAACTAGTTCAGCTGAGTTTGGCTCATCGGCGACGCTGTCCTAGAGTTTGTCTGGGGAGATTCTCTTGTGTTGGCCTTACAGTAGCGTTTTCACTCGATAGTTAGTTTACGAGAGTATCCGTGCGTGTGTGTATGACAGGAATATGACGACACTGTAGCCGGAGAGCGTCCCAAGTTTAAGCCCATTCGAGCCTCTTGCCTCTCACCTTCATGAGCCTACGCAGTCTTGAACGTCCAAGAAGTCGACGGGGGCCCATGCAGCGGCGGAATTCGAAATTTGTGACCAGTGGTGCCGGTACGACAAGCATATGCATTCACCCAGTCCTCCCTGAGAATTTATAGCGCCTCATATTTTCTTGTGCAGTAAATCGCCCCGTTCGAAGACTTTCGAAGAAGGCATTTAGTCACTAGAGCCAAGACCACCAGAAAACGCCACAGCAAAAAGCAGTCCAAGTGTAAATTTCCAAATGGGCCAAGTGGAAGCAAATTTGAAATTCAGTTTCGTTCTCTGTCACCAACATCCAAGACAATAAATGGACGCGCGGGTTCGCTGACCACGACGGTGAAGGGGTTGGGGAGGAAGCGAGTTGATAGGGTTTTTGGCAAGCCTATTGACGCGATAACATTTACGTCACCAATCGCTTGACTTCATCCCTTCTCTTTCGGGCCTTCCTCCGCAGTCGTCCTCGTTCGACCGACCTGTGCGATCCCAGCGTCTACTGAGGTCTACTGGCGGCGATTTTTGGAACTCTATCGTTGTTCACGCGTCAATTCTGCTAGAGGACTATGTCGGACTTCACTCTCGTCGATCCGCGAGGTTGGGAGTATGATCTGCATTCGGTCAGTCTTTTTTTCGTTTATATCTGCTGGACTGAAGCGCGACTAGGTCTACTCAGCGTACATTGGCTACTTTCAAGTGAACAACATTAATTGGTGAGTTGCGATTCTGGGTTTCAAGCAAAATACAGAAAACGCCATGTACTCCACCCCGGATGTTCCTTTCAATGCGTCTCTATCCGAACAAAACTCATGCAGATTCGTTATGATCCAGGTATGATCGCTCTTGGGGCCACTTGTTCTCTTCGTTCGAGGACTTCCTCACTTTCTCCTGGCCTTGTATAACTTGCACCGACGTCTGGACTGGCCGTGCACATATCGTCACACGTCTCAATTCCATTGGTGCTTTCTTGAAGATGATCAAAACTCGGTGCGGACCGTTGTTCGCTCGGCTCTTACTTGCCGTGGACTCATGGCCCTAGATTCGGCGAAACATTGCCGCAAGCCCCAAACATTCTACAAGTTCAACCGTTCGAGACTTCGCAGCGGCCGTTAAGGACGATATCGGACCATGCGAGCTACAAGAGACTACACTCGACTCTTGCGGCTGCGGTACTATCTGCTCTGAAACAACGCGTACGGACCGGAGAACCCAAAGCCGTACGGGAGTTGTGGGCTGCCCGTGATCGAACGTTCCTGGCGATTGATTTTGAGTGGAGCGAAAGGAACGAGAAGAGCTGTCTGGAATGGGGGTATGCTGCAGTCAGGTGTGGGCATCTGGAGGCGTGAGTTTCTCGCTGTGGAGTCGAACCTTCGCGCATATCAATACTTACCTTAGGCTCGGGCATTGGCCACCCCAACCGGACTCAAACTACCGGAAAGGGCATTACATCGTGCAGGAGTATGTTGATAAAGTTATCAACAAACACTGTCCTAGTGAGTGTTTCGATATCTGAGGCTTTCTACTGGATGGCTCAATTTCTACTATCATGTATCGCCAGCACACCCGTGGCAGGTGAGTTGAATGTTATCTGGTTATCGAAACGATCTAAAATTCTTGACAGTATTCTGTCAGTGTTCACATTCGCGCTCTCTTCATAATTCCGATACCTTATTACTCTTAGTTCGGAGACAGTCAAGTTTGCGCGAAGGTCAAATTACCTCAAATCATTCAAGCAATCATCAGGTACCCTGAGTTTGATCCTCCCACCAACGACGACTGAACCCTCTGGATCTCCAGCAGTCTCGCCAGCCCCGACTCGGAAACGACCCCAAATACTTTGGTCCTTGTCGCGCATGGTATAAGCGGTGACCTGAATAGAATGGAAGAAATGAAGATCAGTGCGTGTCTTCCGCTGCATCTGTCTCGAAACTTTTTGCTAATATTGTATTCCAGAGCTGCCACACAATATGCTCGTTCTCGATACTGCCTCCTTCGAACGTGCTCTATTCAGCGGGGGATTCCGCGGAACGATGATAGACCCTCATACCTCAACGCCTGGTAATCCTAAGCCGCGCACTCCCGGCTCAACCCTCAGCCTGGAAAATCTTTTGCGCTCGTTACCATCCCCATCCGATCCGCAGTCGCACAACCCCGCGCTTCAAACACAAGTGCTCGTGCAAGGCCAATTCCCGCAACCAGGCGCGATGGTTCCCGGAGTCGTGATGCACAACTCGGGCAACGATGCATTTATGTGTCTTTATGCGCTGCAGCTCTTGCTCGAACCTAACGGCACGGGGGCGCCAGTCGCGCAGAGGAAGGTGCGGCCGATATCATTTGTGCCGGGGATGAACGGGGGAAAACTGTCGCCTTCGGCGTTGGCGGGCGATTTTGCGCAGTTGTATTCGTATACAGGTCCGGGCTCGACGTCGCCGGGGCCGACGAGGAGCGGTATGCTATCGGTGCCGCCGCAGTCGCCTAATAAGCACACGCATGCGAATGGGAATGGGAACGGGCATGGGCATGGGACGGTGGGGAAGAGCTCGAGGAGACTGAGCGCGATGCCGACGGGAGATGGGTGGTCGAGTGTACGTCGTGGATGATCTTCTTCTGACTTGTATTTTGCATCGGACGGACTTGATAGCTTGGAAACTTTTTTTGGGTATCGTATTCTCGCGAGTTATCATCAATGATTAGCTGCTATAATCTTGCTTTCTGCATATCTCCTCCTTCCATGGACAACACCTCTTAATGTACATAGTTATATTATAATCCATGCTTTCTTGAATGCATAGAAGCAGCAGACGAGATTCTAGACTGGCTTTTTATACAACATAGTACGAATTCAAAGATGCAGGTTCGTGCAAATGCTTCCTGCTATTGGTTTCACAAAAATCAACTTGAGCACAGCGCAGTCGGATATATCGAATCGAAGACGAGAGAATTGATTCGCACAACACAAGACAAAAGCAGCAGAGAAAAGTGGATTGCATAGGGGGGCATACGGCATAGGGTAGAGAAAATAATTTAGGCATATGTAGGTGGAGAAAATAGTTTAGGCATAGAGAGGGTATCAAAACGGATAAAACTCCTCTGCAACAATTGACAGACGGGTATCGGAGTCGGGTCGAATATACCTCATGAGATCTTAGGACGGCGGTGTGAGAAAGGGACAGCAGGAAAAAATGAGCCGACACACCATAACTGCACGACGGCTGGAAGATCGCTTGCTCTTAGGCGGCTCAGCTGAAGGCACTTGCAAATACCCATTATTTTCCTTTTCCTTCTGTTTCGTACTTCCCTGTCCACGGCTGGTCGTTCCCCTAGTGCAACAGACTGTCTGGCCATGTTTCCTGCCCATGAAGCTATTACTCCGCTGGCGGGATGTGCGCATGGGAGCGGGGGCTTGGACGAGGTCGGTGTCGACGATGACGATGGTTGGAACGTCGATAGAAGGCGCGGGTGGAGGGACGGGCCGGCCGATGTCGAACGCGAAGGGGTCCTCATCCTCGTCAATGACCATGTCTTCGGAGATCGGGGTAAAATCGGAAGACGAAGAACTGGCGAGAGCAACGGCGATGGATTCGGCAATCGAGAAAGCCTCAACGTCGGTAGTGATGGGGGCGGCGTGCTTGTCGTTGTCGTACCGAATGGTGAAGACCTCTCGAAGAGTAGAAGACCTCGAAACGAAGGCCGCGCGACGAGGAGTACCGAAGCGAGCAGATGTTTCGCCAGCAGAAGCCAGGCGGGGGCAGGACTAGTATACAAATTCAAACTGAACCAGAGTGAGATGAAACGTAAAACGTACGAGGAACTTATTCTCGATGACCTTGTCCTTGCCTTCTTCGTCGGCCTGAAAGCAATTAAAGGTAAGCAAGTGAATTGCAGATAGAGACAGAGATATTAGCGTACGTCGGGCTTGGTCATGTTGACTTTAACGAGGTGCGCTGGTGAGGTGACCTCTTTTTCTTCTTCCTGGAGAAATGAATGAGGCATTGAAGCAATTGAAAAATGGTAAAGCATACTTGTATCACCTCGAGAGGCATGCATTGACGGAGAAGCGACGGTCCAGGAGATCTACGAGTACTCGAGGAGCCAAACCGGCTTGCGGTGGTAACTTCGACGGTGAGACGCGCGATCGGCGAAAGCGGGTGAGGGGCCTAGATGAAGAAGATCAGAGAAGGAACAGAAGAATGCCCATGAAAACGCACAGCAGTCTTGTTGTCGATAATAACAGGTGTGGGGGAATCGGTCTGTAGTAAAATAATAAGACATCAGGCAACATTCGCAGTTGAAACCCACCTTTTCCGGCCCAGAGATAATTACGATGGAATCAGAGAGGGACTGAAGAGGCCAAGGTCAGCATGATGCATCATGGGTCTTTTGCAGCATACCTCTTCGTCCTCGATAGACGCGCGGCGCACCAAGCGCATGACAGATGGAACTACAAAGGAGTAGACCAACGCCACCGCAAAACACAACACCACCAGCCCAACAATAACGAAAGTAAGAACCGCGACGGCGGAGGGGGAGAAAGCACGGGTGGAAGGAGAGGAGACCAGTGTGTAGGGGGCCATTGTGGTGAAGGAGGCGAGAATAGAGCCTTACCCCCTACCTATGCCTTTGAATTTATGCCTTTTGCACTTGACAGCAGAACCGCTAAGTCAGACATAGACAGTTTACTTCCGCGGTGCAGTATGCGGATGTAATCGTAGTGAGACTGAGACTAGTTAGAGAGCCAGAGTAAAGCCAATACAGTCGCCATAGTTGTTGCCTGGAGCGCCACCAGAAACATATACCGTAGTAGCGAAAGTCAGTATTGAGATCCAGCGAAGTTCGAGAGCCCAGAGAGACACGACGCAGGGCCAGGGAGGTGGAGGACGATGGAGTTCGAGTTGAAGAGTGATCGGACCGATACACCCGGGAACACCACTCTTTTGGAAATTTTCTGTTTTAAACAGTTTTGGGACGATCATCTCGATCGTCACACCGTAACAGCTCATAACGCGACGTGTCTGTTGTCAGTCTGTTGTCCTGAACAAATCAACGAAGTTCCAAAAAAAAACTGCGGTTCTGTACTGGTGATCCCTATACTTACATTCCAAGTATTCACACCATGATTTTGCGCCCCAACGAGCCGGCGACCATGCCCCAACCCTGTGCCTATTGGTCCAGCAAATCGGAATCCAACAACGCTTTTTTGGAGTATATCCTTCTCTATCACCCAAATCTGTTTGCATGGTACTGCTTGGAACTCCGAGTCTGGTCTATCAGCCCTGCAACGAGATCTCAAGTTAACAGGGCCAGCCGCGTCGTTCAGTGACTTCAAGTTGCAGCGGCCCCTCAGCTCCTTGCTGTCCATCTGAATCTCATACCACCCTCCGGGCAAATATCTCTACTTCTACGCCCTTTCCCGGCTGTGGCGGTTCCGTACACGTTGCTCCCAACTTTCCCAATATGCGCGTTACAGGGGCACACGACAAAGCGCTTTGTCTTGATTTCAAAGCCCGCCTTAAAACTTCCGTCGCGGCCACAGAAACAACTTCACCCGCGTCACGGCTTCTGTCTCCGTCGCTCGTATAGCAATCATTTAGTAATCATTCTCTCCATCGCTGACCGCTTCCGCCTCCAAGCACGCCCTTCTTCTCGACTGGTGCCGAGCCTACTCGACTGTGAGTATTCTATGTCGTCGCTCACGCTGGCGTTGTTGGGTTTTCCCTTCATGTGGACCCTTATGTGATGTGATTTCATCTACGGCTGCCTGCATAGTACGTTTTGCAGCCACAAATTAGATTATTCTTGATATTTCAAGTTGTCTTAGCGGACAAAAAGATCGTGCCTCAACATAGCAACTTCCATTGACGCAGCTGGTGAGCCAATTTCTTATTGATCGTGCAATTAAAATGTTCAAATTCATCATCTGGTTTCGCTTCTACCACCGCTGTTGCAGTCTAAGAATTCTCATGTGGCGCAGCGACGCAAATTGTTATCGGGAGCACTATGGCTTCTGTCCCTATTTATACATCCGATGAAGGTGTTCAGCTGTGCGTCTACGTGTCGGTCAAGAGATGCCAGTAGAAAACCTAAATAAGGTGTGTGTATGGCACATATAGTGTATAAAAGTTATTTGCTTGCATCTCTGGACGGAAAACAGTGTTTTCGTTGACGTCTGTGACCCAGCTGACAACATGTTCGTGGAATACCTCGACGTAACACTGCGGGAAGGTATCTTGTCATTCTCTCCGTCAAGATTCAACTCTGATCTGCAGAACTCATCTCAATTCGAGAAGGATGAGATTGTGTTGAGCCTGGACATAGTTTCTCGTTGCCATGGAACAATCGCGGGAATTGGAGGGAAGCGCGTGAGGTGGGATGCGCTCTCAGCACTGTCCAGTTCTCGTTCGTGATTCATCAGCCAATAGTTTAAAATACGAGTAAACTCAATTCTAGGAGGTATAAAAGAGGATGCCTCAATTCGGATTGATACTACTGCGCCCATTTTTCACTCGGGACCCTTCCCTTCTGCTCTCTGACTCCTTCAACCGCCGCTCCTTCCCCTTCTTGCATCATGCTATCCAGACTCGCGACCATTCCCTTACTCCTCCTGTTGGCGGCTTTCTCCTTTGGCGCCCCCGCTGGAGTAGATCACGCACTCTTAGTACGTGTTCTGATCCATCCAAGTATTTTTGCTCACCTATATACGCAGGCGCATAAAACGGTTTGAACTTCGCCCTCCTTCTTTGAGGCTATTGTACTCACTCTCGGAAATCCTTCCCTCGCGTCACAGTCCGCCATCGTACGTCTTCATCCTATCTCTTCTCTCGTCCAATCAGAAATGACCTGACTTCAACCTCAGGCCGAAAGAACGACCATCAACATCTACAATAATGACGGCAACGGCGGGAGCTTTGCCAGCGGCGGCGGCGTTGGGAATGACACGTCCTTCCGTATTGAAACAGTCAGTGCTGGGAACCCTAATGGAAACAACAATAACAACAACAATAACAACAACAACAACAACAATAATAATAATAACAACAACAATAACGGGAGCTGCATTTCACCGTCTTCCTAGGTCCAATGTTGAAATGGACTGAGACGCAGCTCGTAGGTATCAGCCCCATCTATCCTGCCCCAAAATCCCAACTCACTGATGCACGTCACAGTTATTTCACTCATTATTTATTTCGTGAAAGCGTTCAACGTGCCTCTTCACTCTCAGCATTCGCACAACTGTGCCTGCTAGCGTAGGAGATAGAAAATACTCTGCTTTGATACACGGCCCGTTGGTTATTATACTTGTTTCTTATACCGAGATAACATGACCGCAAATCAAGACTTCAACCAGACAGCTGAGCAAGCTCTGGATTCGTCCGAACAAAAAATCGGATACTGAGTACTGAGCATGAGTGAAAACATCGACGCTTATTCTTCTAACCGGCTCGTTCCGCGAGGGACGCAGTAGATAGCGGGTATGCAGCCGCGACGCCGAGCGCGGTCGGCGTCGGACCCAACGTGTATTAAGAATGAGCTCGTGCACTAGTGTACAAGAAAGTCAGAACAAGAGAAGAGAGAGAGAGATAACGCAACGCACCTAGCGGACAGAATAGTCAGAGTGAGAGAAGAGCTGAAGAGCTCCTATCTCGCACTGGACTATTTGCCGCTAGGGGTCGGTATCCACGCGCGCGGAGCGATACGCTGGAGATGTCCGTGGGCCACACCTCCAGGAGTACGGCAAACCTGCTGCTTTGCGCTCGAGGAGCTAGCCCCAGCACAGCGAGGTTTGCGAGTGCACTCGCTAGATCTACTCGAGCCTGTTAGACTTGAGTAAACAACTGTTTAAACTCGAGTAATTAGGCGCTCATTCTTCCTTATCACTTCCCCATCTGGCGCCGGCAACTATCCTACCAGATCCTACCCTATCAATAGTTCAGGGACCGCAGATCTTTCGAAGTGCGGTCGTTCAGTGAAAAATGATGGACGTCGTCTGAGTCCGACTCGTCGCTTGCTCTCTCTCTCCCCGCCACCATGGCGAACTGGGCTTACCAGCGCCTGGGTGCCCCACCGCAAAGCTGGACCCCATCTTCACGGCGCCGGCAGCTAGCCTACATTTCCCTCGGCGTTTGCATGATATTCTTATTACTACTTGTAATTGCACGTCCTGCTTCTGGCACGCTGGGAGACTACCAACACAACGCTGGTTCAGAAACTAATCAAACAAAGCCCGAGCCGGATGCAACATCTGACGCCAACGGTGCCTCTGAACAGTGTAGCAATGGGACGGAGCCGGCAAAAGATTCGATTCTGAAGACGCCTGGTCCTCCGACGTATGAAGCCCTTAGAAAATGGGAGGATGACCTTCCTCAGCACGATGTAGACCTGCCTTTTCCCGAAGGTCGCAAAGGTCGATACCTGAAATTCTCCAACGAATTCAAGAACGTCGGATGGAATAATTGCCTCAACGAACGGTGAGTCTCACTTTCAGAGCGAGTTGAATTTATCAAGACGACGCTATAGGCTTCTCAATGCGCATTTGGCTTATATGTCGAAGCGCGCCTATGTATTTAGCGACTATGTGTGGGCTCCGGAGCACTACCAATGGCCACCAGAACAGCAACCTGAAGGGGGTCCCCGTACGCCTTTGACTGCCATTGTCTCAGGACCGATGGCGGGTGGTCTATGGGGTCCAGATGACGATGCTCCGCGTTCCATCTCTGCACGCTGGTTTGATGTTGTCTGTCCTGAGAGCGAGCGCTACCTGATACACACGGAAGACGTTAAACCCATCGTGGCCAACCTCTCTGGTGACGCTCTCTTCGCACACTGGCAGAAGATCCTTCTCGATTCTGACGAGCGCTGCATCGAGATCGTCCCACCTACACCCGACATCGATCAT
Source organism: Favolaschia claudopus (assembly GCA_037176885.1). NCBI lineage: Eukaryota > Fungi > Basidiomycota > Agaricomycetes > Agaricales > Mycenaceae > Favolaschia > Favolaschia claudopus. The sequence continues at coordinate 95,214 of JAWWNJ010000113.1, forward strand.
CTACCACAGGTCGGTTTCATTCAGATCAGCTATAGTACTTCTGGACTAAAGAGCTTTTCGCTTGCAAGGTGTTCGATCTATGGCTTTTTGGCACGACCCGTGTGCTCTCACTATGGGACTCCTTCTCCAAGTCTCCAACATCCCGCTTCCTCGCTCCGTCCCCCATCGTTCAAGCTGCCATCAGTCGCAACGAGTACCTTTTCCTCCCGCGTGGCCCTCGACCACCGCACCCCGCACCACGCGATGCCTTTGCGCGCACTCTTGCCATCCATCTTCGCCGAGGAGACTATCTGACGCACTGTCAGAACATGGCCAGTTGGGGCTCCACATACTACAGTTGGGCTCTGCTCCCCGTCATCGTGGATCGGTTTACACCACTTCCCCCCGACGACCCCGCGCGCGCCGAGACCATGCTTTCGCACTGCCTACCAACAATCGCACAACTTGTGCAGAAAATCCATGATGCACGAGAAGATTACATCGAAGCTGGCGAAGGGCGCGTACTCGACGTAGTATACCTCCTCACAAACGAGCATGGTTCCTGGCTCGACGAGTTGATAACGGAGCTCAAAGCAGCTGGATGGTACACTATCGTCACTTCGCGGGACCTACAGCTTGACGCGGAACAAACGGATGTGAGCATGGCGATCGACATGCACTTGGCCAGGAAAGCTGCTGTATTTATAGGCAATGGGGTACGCATATCTGTCTTTTGCTCTCTCCAAGCCGTCTGACCTGCAATTGCGCAGTGGTCATCTTTTACCAGTAATATAATTCATCAACGACTTGTAGACGGACGGGAGCCTATTAGTATCAGATTGACCTGAGGTGAGTGTTCTTGCCGGTGTCATTCGTCCTGAAATGCCTAACATTCTGCAGGTGTATGGTTATACAACTATAATGAGGCATCCGCCGCAGGTTTCATATTTGTGAGTACAGTACGTACAGCAGCCGGCCAAAAAGCGCAATGTAGCCCAAAAAATCAAAACAATAGAAAACGGCGATGACAGACTATATTACTTGCTCAACGCGGGTATCGCTCGGTGATTCAATTCGTCGATGCAACTTGGGAAACGATCAAGATGGGCAAAACAAGGAATGAAACAAGAAATAAAGTCGACTTGAGCATGATCATTGTCTCCAAATTATTTCGCCTTGGACCAAGATTTCGAACCTGCAACGTATACTTTCATCCCGTCTTCAACGAGGGCTTGTAAACGCTTTGCAAGCTGAGGGTTACCAACGAAGCCTTTCGTAGTGTGGAGCTCGAAATATTTCATCCTAGTTTTCCCCGTCACATTCCTGCGCGCCTCTAGTGTGTCAATGACCAAGTTGGCAAGGCTAGCACCATCTTTGTGACGCGGCCAATCTGAGTCCATCCCCGTCAAATCCTCCGTGAAAGACTCGAGGTTGGGCAAGAACTGGGGATCTCCTTTGAGAAGACGAAGTATCTCGAAGAGGCTCGGTCCCATTCGTCGTACTTCGAGCTTGGATAAGGAAGGGAGACTCTCCAAGCCTCGCTCGTACATGGGCAACGTCCACTCAGATCCGGCGAAGGTCAGATGGGTGAGCGCACATCGGGAACGGGCCCTGAATGCGGTCCATGTTTTGAGATCCAATTCTTCAGTGTCGAGGTAGACCAGCGCGGGAGTCGTAAGTTTGGAGAGAAGGTCCGTGGAGTATTCATTGTAGGATCGAAGCGTCAGCGATTTTAGCTGAAGAAGGGGCGGCACTTCAACGAGAGAGCCACCCGCATTACGCCAGCCAAAGCGACAGTTAACGAGTTTAGTAGCCTGTGACAGGACACGCAGACAGTCGGGGAGTGTGATGTGGTCGGCTCGAAAGTCTGTGAGCGATCCCCAAGAAAATTTTATGTCGCTTGGGGAGAAACTGCCCAGAACATATACGTTCTGAAGCTGCGTGGCTGATTCAAAGGCTGCGGTAGTCCTCCCGTAATATCGAAGGGACACACATGGGAGGGATAGTTTCTTCAAAGACGGAAGAGGTCCGATATCGAACTCGAAGATCTCGGGAGTAGGCTTTATGGACAGAGTGAGATCCTGGATCTGAGAGGAATGACGACGGAGTATTTGATAAAGACCATCGGTGGAAGTGTCAGGGTGGACGGCGTATTTGAGATCGAGTTTCAAAGGAAGGGAGCCAGTTTTAGCAAGCCAACTGTCGAGTGGTGGCAAACGCTTCTCGATGAAGTAGGGGAAGTCGACTTGGAGCACAGTCCAGAGTTCGGGGGAGGACTGAGCGACATTCCTCCATTCGCGACAAACTCTCAAGAATTTGACGGGAGCACCATTCACCCGGAGAGAAGGCAGCTCGTCATGAAACTTGTTGTATTCGTGGAGAACACAATGCGTGAAGACGGCTGAAGTGACTTCGAAGGGAAAGTCGAGAATAGAAATTCGAGCCATGATGCATGAAGTTCTGCACCGAAAGTAGTTTCAGAAAGATCAAGATAGATCTCGAAAAAGCTCACACTTGAGTTCTTGGTTCTTTCTATTGCCAGAGGTCTGCGGGGAAGATTGCCTTGACACCGCCGAGTGAATATGCTATATATTGACTTGGTTCTGTGAATGCGGCAGCATGGACTCTCTATTAGCTCACCGATACGAGTCCAAGCAAGTTCAGGGTTAGTCGATGGTAAGAAGAAAGACGCGACGCGTCGAAGATCAGTCACGAATACAATAATGCCAAACAACGCCCTGATCATGAGAGCTGGATTATTTATTTATTTCCTGGTCATTTATGACCACAGTTGCTATAGAGTAGTTCTGCGCAGGGTATTTCTAGTGCCCAGAGGCATGCATTCCCAGCGCGTCCGTGTCGCGACCGCCACCTCGAACCAATCATCGGGCCGGACTTGATGCTCTTGGCTCGTCCATTGCGAAGCGAGCGTCGAAAAGCGAATTTTTGCTCTGCAATATCCGGCAGCGTGAAGCAAAAACGCGTCTTTCTTCGGAGTGTCGGGGAACCTCAGGCGGGTAGTTATTGAGCATAGAGGGACAATTAACGTCCTCGCTTGCTTGCTAACCTTTATTTAGTCTTGAACTGCAATCGAGGGAGACCGCGCACCACTTACGATTAACCGCCCTAATAGAAGAACCTATGAAACAAGTGCCTCAGGAAGGCAGCAGCAGGTCTCCGCACCTTGCCTGGCTCCTTTTTGCGCAACGACCGTTCCGGCGGTGGTTTATCGACGGGGCTGCTCTCTTCCCACTTCCCCCCGTCCCTGATCTGGCTCATCATGGACCGCGCGTGGATCTTGACGCGTTCTACCCGCAGGAAAAATCGGCGCTCGAGGTATCCCATCTCGTCTCCCGGTGTGAGAATGACGCCGGTCGAGGACATGTAGAATTTGATATCCGCCTCAATGGCTCGAGCGACGTCTATGGATATTATAACCTCCGGCGCGCTGGGCGAGCCTGTCATCAATTACAGGACACGGATTTAGAAACGGGTCTTTCGTGGGTGAAGAGGGTAGCGTACCGGTCACCATGTCTCCCACCACACCCTTAGCCAAATGAATAAAGTTACGCGACATCCGATGCAGTCCAGGCTGTTTGGCTGCAAGAACGAAAAAAAATCATGAAGGGACGACACCGAGAAGTCGTTCAGCACATACAAATAATCTCCCAAGCACTGAGCGAAGTCCCATGAAAAGCGACAGGAATCTCAGCAGCAGACCGTATTCGTCTCAAATCCATCGACGTATCCTAGAGAAGCAAAAATTTGCCAGCATTTCAGCATCCCGGCTTACACCAACAAAGAAACTTGCGCCAACGAACAGGATTCATCTCAGACTCCCTACTCCTCGGGTTCGACCGAATCCACCACGACGAGCTCTTGCAATACCACGGCTCAAACGCCAAATGATACCTTGACTTCTGGTCCTGTCTCACAACTTTTTCAAGCGTCGCAAAATCGACGTCACGAAACGACATTCTCCTCAGCTCCCGAAGTGTCAGCCACAAGAAGACTCGCGAGCAAGAAACAAACACACCAGAGCCTCGACATTCGTATACCCATTAGCCCTCGTTGGCAAAAAACCTCGATTTTCTGTAGCCAACAGACGAGACAGTTGGCGGGAGACCCGCATTTGATGCGACTCATGTAGCTTTCGACGGCGCGCAGACAGTCGCCTGGGACGTGCGGTAGGTTGTGGGTCCGCAGGCTGCATCGAATACGACCTGAACATTATTGGCAGGAATTTTCGGCATCGACCATCGAAGGGAGAAAGGAACATCCAGTGGGCCAAACAAACATTGACGTGACCGCGAGTCGTCCCACAAATCAAACCCAATTGAAGTCAAAATCAAAGTCAAACTCGATCTCAATGCATTGAATATTGCAGAATAAGAACCTTTTGTTTCTTTGGGTGTGTAGTAGCAATGATAGTCGTACAAGAGTTGTTGTTAGAGACGAAAAGAGAGAGAGAAAACGAAAGGAACGTAATAAGATAGAGGCAAAAGAGAGTCGTTAAGCTAGCTAAACCAGCAAGAGTATAGTCATATCATATCATCATAAACAAAGAAAAGGGCACCGGAAGGAAAAAAGAAAAGAAAACGCATGCATGATGCATCACTCGGGCTTAACCCTCCATATAACAGCCGCAGCCGCAACACTGAGAACCAGCACCCCAATCGCAGTCTGTACATGCATAGTGGTACCGATATTGTCATAGTGTTTGAGGTGCTGTCCATGTCCATGTCCATGTCCACGTTGAGATTTCTACAGCAAGCAAGATAAAGAACACAAACACAAGAACAGGCGAGAAAGCATTCCGTACCTCAGCCTCGACCGGCAAAGGAGGCGGACTCGTCGGCGAAACATCCGACCCCGAAGCAAAGTTCGCCCCGATTGACCTCCCATCAAACGACGAAATCGACGACGCATGCACGGACGACTCGGGCGTCGGCATCCCCCGCCCGTGCCCGCGCCTCGCGAGCTCCGTAATCGCGTCGTCCGAAACGGGGCTCTCCGACCCACCACGCACCACCCCATTCATCTTCGGCGAACTCGACCTTCCTCGACTCGTACTTCGCTTCCTCCTCCTCCGCGCATGCGTCGAATCCGCCGAAAGGCTGCGCGGACTAGGCGGGGTCGCGAGCCCCCCATTCCCATGCGGATACATCATGGGCGTCGTCGACGCGAACCCCCCGTTCGCAAACTTGGCCTTGATCCGCTCGTCCACCATCCCCCGCATCTGCGTCTCCCAGTCGTCCCTGGTGCGCTGCATCCGTTCACGCTCCTGAGCCCACTCTTCCTGAACAGACGTCCACTGACCCAGCATCGAGTTCTTGAAGGACAACAAAGCCGCGGTGACAGATTCTGCGGTTGTCGAGGACGACGACGACGACTCGGCTGGGACATCCTTTTTGCTGCTGTCCGCATCCTTGCTTGTGGACGGGGAGTTGACGACAGCGCTCACAAGGCCCTCTAACCGCTTCACTTTATCTTCCAAAGCAACGATCGTGCTCTGTGCGGCGGCGTGCTGCGCCTGTAACGTCGAGGACATAGTCAAAGCGGATTCGAGTTGCGTCGAAAGCGTAGCTAGTCGACTGGTAAGCTCATCGATTGTAGAACCCGAGGCAGCCGCGGCTCCTTCAGAGGAAGAATCTCGGAGGGGGCTCCGCAGAGTAGTAGACCGTGCAAGGTTGCGCGACATGCCCATGTTCGTCGGCTCAGGTGTCCTCGGCCGCCCAAGCTCTGCTTGCCGCTGCTCCCGATCCTCCTCCTGGTCTTGGAAGAGGTCTTGATGTTCAGGAGATGACGGCCGGTCCTGCTTGAATTCGTCCATCTCATCAACAGCACCTTCCGCCTCCTCCTCGTCTTCTTCATCGACTCGTTCGAGTGCGTGGGGAATAACAGTAGCAATACTTTGTGCATCCGAGTCGTCGTCGTCGAGGTCCACCTCCTCATCCTCGACATCGAATCCACCTTTCGGCTCAGCCTGGTCCCGATCCGTCGAACCTTGACGCAAAGCGCCGACAAGCTCCCGAAGCGTTCGCACTTCCTGTTTAATTGCCTCCTGCTCTGCGAAGACACCTTCGAGCGCACGGATTTTGTCGACGTGCGAGGCCAATGAGGACTGTGTTGATACAAGTTGCGACTGCAACTCGGAGAGTGCGGGAGAGCCGGTTGCGGGTCCCGGTGGATATTGCTGAGGGGGGGAGGAGCCGTTTTGCTCAGGCTGCGGCGGACGTACAGGAGGCAGGACATGAGGGAATACGGGCAGGTTGGAAGGCTGTGATAAGATCGTCAACCATCCGTATTTCAAATGGCACCCCGATATGATTGACTGACCAAAGAGCCGCCCAACGTGTCCTGAATCTCATTCATGGCTCCGCTGAGCGTCTGTAAATCTTGCCCAGTTTCACGGCTTTTGGTCAATTCGCCTTGCAGCCGGCTTAGAATGTGATCGAAAGTGAGGCCACTCTTGCCGGGTGCGCGCATACTGGCACCCATGCCACCCATTCCGTTGAGAGCCTGATGCGGCATTGGGGGCCTACGTTGGCCCTGTGGCCCCCCAGGCGCAAAGTTGAATGACGAGCCGGGAGGGCCGGTTTGTGGTAAGATGGAAGATTGGGAATATTGCCCCTGATTCTGCATCTGTTCTGCGCGCGCCTGCTGTTCGTTGAAGACGCATGCTACACGCGCGGCTACCTTGTGGTGTATGATAGTCTTGTTGTCTTCGCCGACAATGTCGATGCCGAATTCCTTGGGAGGGGCGCGTGAGAACAGGAAATGCAAGGACGAGATTGCGGGCTTACGACGTTGTCGTCGGTTTTGAGTTCGAATGGTTCTGACTCGAGACCCTCTGGACTGAGTCGCTCGCCGTTGACGAAGGTACCATTTGAGCTCTTTACATCTTTGATGAATATCTAATAAGAAGTTAACGGTAAGCGCGCTATATGATATGCGGAGCATCATGGCAGACCTTTCCGTTTTCCTCCCAGACCTCTGCGTGCTGCCTGCTGAGTACTTTTGAGTCAAAGTAGCCATTTCGTTCTCCGGGACTGGTTTTGGCATTGGTTTGTCGGCCGATTTTTACCCGTTGACCTGGGGGAGTGAGAGAGATGTGTTTTGGAATGAACGATTCATTGAGAGGATATAAGTAGAGAGCAGGGAAGGTCGGGTTGGACTGAGGACTTGAGAACGGCGCTGGCGACGGCATAGTGGAAGAGAGAGCGCGTTGGAGTCGTCAACAACCACTCGGATCAACAGTAACAAACACATGTCATCCAGTACGCTTGGACCACCAAGTACCATTTGCTGTATAATTACTCGTAGACCTCCTCATCTATTCCGACCCTCTACCTATTTTGCCAGAGCGTGTTGCAGCGCCTCATACACATCCGCCTCAATACGCGCTTCCACTTTGTCCTCTTCCGACCCATTACCAGACGCAACGCGCAAAGCCTCCTGCAGGTTGCTGCGGATCGCCTTGAAATAAGAGTATATAATCAGACGAGCAGCAAAAAAGGGAGCGAGCAATATTGCAACATACCTCTTGCGAAAAATCCTCCAGCGGTGCGGCCTCGACAACGTTGACGGTCAGCTTGTTCCCGGGATGCACAGTTGCAAATCCTCCAGAGACTTTTACACGTGAATTCACCCTGAGACACGGCGAACAGCATAACAGTATAAACCCAGCTTACCAAACCATTTTTTGGACCCGCCGGATTCAATGACTTCGACGACACCGGGGCGGAGAGGCTCAATTGAGGGGACGTGGTTGGCGAGGATACCCATGTCACCGGTAGCAGCGCAGAGATTCACTTGTACAACATCGGTCGAGGTGTAGATGGGCTAGCGGAGAAGAGAATAAGTTTGTGGGTTGCTGAGTTTTTATAAAGACGAGGAGGATACGGACTTGATGGGGGAGAACGAGGGAGAGTTTAATTTTGTCGGAGACCTCTGCGTAGCCTCGTCGGGCAAGGGTCACGGCGGAGGGCGCACGGCGCGCTGCAGACCCAAGTAGTCGGAGAGAAGCCATAAGTTTGTTTGGCTGCGACACTCGGACCAAACTTGTCCTCTACCTCCACCCACTCGCATCGACGGTCTAGCAGCGTCAAGGTGACGAGTTATAACGATGATCAAGCGCAATACACCAAGGAGTATTTAACGTAGATTATCGAAAGATACAAGGGTCCTGTCGGTTCCTAGACCGCTTTTATCCTCTGTGTGCTGCATTTCTTCGGCTTCAAGTTCCCGTTTTTTGTCGCTTCAATCCACGCAAGCGGATGGTCGGAAACAATTACTTCCCTTTACCGGACACACGATACGTCGGCCGCCGCGCTCCGATCGACTCCATTGTCTTTTCTTTGCCCTTTGCCCTCGTCGAGCAGACTGCTATATAGTCAAGGTGGCCTCAGCGCGTCGCGTCCAAGCCACTTCGCCGTGCTTTCGCTTTCTGAAACCCCGACACCTACTACAGCTTTTTCTCGTCCCACGGACACATATTTCTCGTTTGTGTATCAGACGGGCCCTAATATGCTGCGTCGAACTGGTAAGCAAGACCTTCGACTACGCAACAAGGTGCAAGAATTTGTGCGCTAGGATAGATTTGAAAGCCTTGCTCTTCGGCCTACACACCAGTCCCGTAGAACGTACAGCCGGCATGACTTGCCGGGAGGTCATTTCCTTCATTTATGCGCGCAATATGTGCGTTAAATTCGAAGTCTCTCCGTTTGAATGCATTGAAAAATTGCTGCAGCCAAGTAGAAATTGTGAAAGATATGGGACACATCAGAGCAGCAGCATCCATCAGAAACTGCCACGGAAAGAAATTCATATAGTAATGCAGTCGAAAAAAGTTCTACAGAGAAGTCCACAAGTTACAAATCGGAACGGAAGTGTAGCAAAATTTCCAAATTTGGCCATCCAGTGACGTTTCAACTTTCCACTTCACAGTCGCCAGCGTTGGCTTCACTTGCGCGAACCAGTACATGAACTCAAGCACTCTGGTGTATATGTCGCTGCGTTGCTCCGAATCTGCTCTGTAAATTGTTCCGGGAATACTCGCCAAGTCGGTATTGTGAATGCTTGTGAATGCTCGTCGGCTTCCTCGTCGTCTCCAGCGTGTCATTCTCGACTAGCGAAGCAACACCATCTGTCTTTGTTTGAATTTCTCTCCACCGCGTACAGCATTAAAAACTGGTCAGCCACTTTACCACAAAATGGCAAGCAGCTTGTCAGCCACCCAATTTCGAACTCTGTCTCCTACATTCACCATCGCACCCCCAATATGCCCACTCTTTCAGATCATTGCGTTCATCTCTGCATCTTTTCGCAACGCCTTCGCCCACCTTGTCGCTCGTTTCACTTCCAGTGATATTGGCAGAACCAAGTCCGCAAATGCCTCAGGCGTCCCGGGTAGGCCCTCCTTTCATCACCTCAGTCAGGCGTTAAATAGATGCCTCTTTAGCCTGCACCGCAAACGATGCGTCCGTCATGGCAGCGCATGTCGTGACCCAGAGCGCAAAAAGTTTGTCTTCACACAGATTACCTCTCACGGTTTATTCATTTGTATCAGCATCCACTACTATACCTCAAATTATTATTACACCTCCCGAATACGAATCAGATAACGAAGCGATGGGAACAGACCTCATTCGAGTGGCCGTCCACAACACCCTTGCCGACCTTCCCCGTCCCTTGTCCCCAACACCTCCCTGCTCTCAATGCATCGGGTCCCCGCGTACTAGCTCTCACCGTCGTACGCCTTTCCTGAACCAGACCAACTTCCAGGAGGCTGGGGATATTTTCAAGGCTAATACCGTACCCAAATCGCTTTTCGTCAAGCAGCGGGGGCAACGCCGCTGCCATCGTCTGAAGGCTATACCGAAGATCGAGTTCTGCGCCGTCGACGACCTTCCCCCAATTCCGACAATCCTCCAGTCGGTCATGGAATCTGTGGCAGAGATAGTCAACGTCGCGCCCCATCTCGACGCAACCTCTTGCAAGTTTCGGCCTCCTGCCGGATCCCAAAGCTCTAATCGTGGCTCTTGTCGCATTTCGCCCCCTCAACCCATTCCTGTCCCGCTCACGGAGCCATGCTCGCTACCCTCCATACTTCCCCAAGCACCACGCTTCACGCTTGAAGATCGTTTGTCTGGATTGTTCAAGGACACCTTCGGGGACTCGGAGCAGAGTTCCAAGAGCAGCCACAGCAGTTTCAGCGCCATTGCGCTCGAGGAAGGCAGGCACGAGAATAGATTCATCTTTGGCGAGGAGGACGGGAACGCGGAACTCACTATCTAGGGCCGCATGTTGGTCAACATCTCATCGAATTGCTGTAAGCAGTCCATTGTCTGAAGTCTGTGCCATACTCATCTAGTATCTATTAGCATATATGTAAAATCTGAACGTGACTTGTGCCGTTCTTTTCCTTTTTGCGATGCTGCTGTGAACGTTGCTCTCGCGAGATTTTCGAAGACACGTACTCTACTCGCAAATAGAGTTACTACACTCATGTCCATTTCCGTGTGTCACGCCGTAGACATTCAATCAGCGATTTGCACTGGCAGGTGGTCGCCAAATGGTGTGAAAGGTCGAGGAGCTCAAGAAAATGTGTGAATCTACAGGCAACAGAAAACCGCCCGTCAGACGTTTGACCAAGCTTCGATGCAAAGTGAAAAATCTTTGCAGAAACGGCCTCAGTTGGTGCGATGATTCCCCCAACATCGAAAGTTTCCAAATGTCTCGAGCAAGCCCTGAGCTGAAAAGAGTAAATTGAATACTGCTATGAGGGTAGGTATGACAGGAATAGATGGCCTAAGTGAAAGGATATGCAATGAAGATACAAGCAGACAAATGACCAGTTTATCGCCCTGTCAAAGGCGCCATTTATGCCACTGCTATTCTACAGGACAGAGTGAAATCTAACAACCTCCGTCCGAGGTTACACAGCTCACGGTATCAAATGTACATTCCAGGACGAATCAAAATCGGATTCATCTGCCGGTTTGAGATGCAGATCTTGGATGAAAGAAAAGGCCGTGCGGTAGGTATCGTCGTGAGTCGCGCCCATGATACATAGGTGCCGCAGTGTACATGCAGATCTGGACAGCAAAGATGTTATGTCATCAACTGGCTCCAGCTCTATAAGCCATTCGCAAACATCGAGCGCAGTGAGGGCGGGCAGAGTGAACGCATCGAGGCATCCATTCATCCCGCCATCGCCGTTCAATCGCAATGACTGCAAACGGGGAAGGGTAATACGGGGTTGAATAGTAAAATCGAAGTCGTCGACAAAAAGGTCCAGGTAGCATTCAACGAGGTTGGGCACCTTTCGCAAGATAGTTTCGCAGTTGTCTAACGTTATGCGGTGGAGGCATAAAAACGTCAGCTGTGTCCAGGGTAAGACAACGCTATGAGCCGCGATGACGTTGAGAACCGCGGAGGATAGCAAGGGTGCGTGAGGGAGTTCGAAATTCCAGAAAATATGGTTGAAAACCTCCAAATCCAAGTGACGTAGACGAGGCAATTCGTCCTCAATGACAGGCAAACTGTTCATCCAGTGGGACTCAAATTGAAGTCGCAGATATTCCCATTGCGCGTGGTAGGGGAGGATGGCCGCAAAAAGCCGCTCTAGACCGTAAAAACTGCATTCCTTCTTGAGCATGCGAATAGAGAGCGGGCAGCAGCCTGATCTGCTGAGCCATATGTTGTTAGGATTGAATATTGTCGAGCCAACTCCAGAGAACGATACGGCCTGCCAGAGTTGAGGCGTAGCAATAGCGATCGCGCGCCATCTGCGGCATATGTGTGTAAGAAGAACAGGCGCATCGAGACCAGCCAAAGGTGGGCAGGCGGGGTAGGGAGGCAGGAAATGGATGAAGATTTCCGAGACGATTTCGTCTGGCAGGGTCAGGACGGGGTAACTGTACGCGTCGAGCCGGCGTTTCGCCTCCGATGCTTCTAGACGGAGGAGCGCAAGACTCTGCTCGAGATTCGCGATTTCTGACTCCAGAAGCGCTAGACTGGTGCGGTCAGCCGCGAGTGCGCTGAGCATGAGTGGTGGTAGTCTCTTGTATCGAGTGATCTGAACGACAGTTTCAGCTTTCACGTCCCGCGGCAGTGAAACGAGCCTATGTTGGTGGGTACAATCTGATTCCTTAGACCTCAGGCCTCAGGCCTCAGAGTCGACAATCAGCTGCGCACCAATTGCAAATGGAGAGAGAAAAAGATGGAAACTTCTGTCCATTTCCTACCGCTACAAGATTATCGCACTATAAACTATACGCATCGTCCAGCAGCTGGCTACTTTGCGACTACGCGAGGGGTATATCGTGGCGTATCGTATCGTGGAGTCTATCGCTGCGTCTGCATCGTTGAATCTTTTCTCCTCCTCCTCAAACGAGTGTACTCTCTCTCTCTCTCAGCGATTTCGACTCCTCCAGAGTTCAAAACCTCCATCATCCACTCCTTCATTGTGCATTACCCCCTTACCCTCGCCCAACACCAAGCAACGCAACAATCGCACCAACCACCACCCCGACGAACACCAACGAGGCGTGCGTCACCGAAGCGGCGTCTTTCGGCGGCTTACTCGTCCCTGCGAGCTCGTGCTCCGACATACGGTACCCGTTCGAGGTGGAGAGCGCTGTCGGGTCGACCTTGGCTGCAGAAGGTGTTTCCGTAGTCAGCATGGAAAGGTGCAGGAGAGGGCAAGAAAACGAAGGCCAAGACACGGGAAAAAAAACTCGCGACTCACCAGTATTCCTCGTCTTGGTATGCACCGTCGTCGGGAACGTCATCGCCGGCGCGCCCTTATTCTCCGTGAACGCATCATCATTCAAGAACACTAACGCCATTCCCGGCGCAGGGACGTCAATCGTACACGTCCCCGCCGTCGTGTCGCAGTTGACCGTCTTGATGTCCTCATCGCCCATCGGCCGACCGTCGGATTCGAAGTTGCCGCCAAAGGTCTGCAAAAAGCGTTTCGTCAACGACGAACGGAGAAAACAGAGAGAGAGAGGTCAACACACCTGCCCGGCCCACGTATACCCACCCTTCTGCACCACTGTCTTCGCCAACAAATACTTGACCTTGACGCTACTCGGCAACGTTCCCCCGGCAAGACTGATCGTCGCATGCACCGTGCTCGCCCCAGAGGGATCATCGATGTAGTTGATGATCGCCACCCGGACAGGGACGCCGTTCTCGTAGATGTTGTAGATGGGCGTGAACGACGAGAGGCTGTCGACGCCATAATTGAAGACCTGTGTGTTGTTTGAGGGGCCAATGATTTCAGACATGACGAGGCCGGCGTAGTAAATCCCGCCGACAGTCCATTGGTGGAAGGTCGATTCGTTGGTTGGGGGAGACGTGAAGGGCTACAAGAAAAGAGAAACACTATGAGCGTGATGGCAACAAAGCGTGAATAATTTCCCACTCACGTTGTAGAAAACGTTCTGTCCACCGATATGGAACATCGCCCCGCTGAAGTTCGAATGCGCCATTTGCAGCGCAAAGTCGAGACCCCAAAGCGCTGCGACGAACGAGTCAGAGATGCCGAGGAAGCCACCGCACGAAGCCTGCAGCTCAACGTTGGTGAAAGGAATTAAAAATGGAGAAAAGGGAAGAACTGACGGTGTTGGTCTCAAACATCAAAAACTCTTTGCCTTTATCCTGCGCAAACTGAGTGCTGTTGAGGTAGGGCTTTATGAGCTCCACGTGTGAGTCGTGGGTGAGGTAGAGCGGCAGGACGCTCTGCGGGTCGACGATGTCGGGATTGCCGGGGGCGCCAAACATGGCGGCGCAGTTGTCGCGGGGGTATCTGCGTGTCGTGATAGTCATCACGAGAATGAAAAGCAGGGACGACGCACTTTTCCACCGTCAAAAACGCAATATTGTCACCATGGTTGTCCAACAGCCCTGAATCCCAGACCTGCTCGGGGGTCCATGCGAAATCGGCGATACTAGGGGAGACGAGACTCTTCATGGCCCTTCCAGTGGTATCGACACCCTCGGAAGCGACCTGGGTCAGAAAGTCGCTCATCTCACCGCCGTAGTCGAAGGGAGAGTAGGTGGCGCCTCTGTGACCGTGGAGGGTGTACATATCGGGCTCGTTGCCGGCTTGCAAGCCGAGGAGATGGTCGCCGAGCTCCTCGTCAGCGGCCTTGACGATGGCGGTGGCGAAGGGCGTTGTGACGAACCAGGGGATGCCGACGAACCAGTGAATATTGACGAGCTGTGAGATTTTGCCCATCATGACGAGGAGGTCGCGGCGGTATTCGAGGGGCGGGGTTTGTGTTGTACCGGTGACGCCAGTAAGATTCTTTGTGATGATGCGGCCGTCGGGGATGACATCGTCGGCGACAAGTTCTGCAGATTCCTGGGAGTTACCGCCGACGCGAACCATGACAGAGCCGGCACGGTTGACGATGTTGGCCATGAGGTTGAGGAAGGGGACTTGGATGAGAGACGAGTTCTTGCCCACTGCGGCATGGTGAACGGAGGAAAGGAAGCAGAGGGAACTCTGGACGCACAAACTTGATTTGCGACGGACATTTCGACGGAAAAGCCAAAGAAACGGCCCTTGTGCTTGATGGATAGGCCGGGAGTGCCGGACTGCTGGAGGTTTATTGGGATGTTGGTGAGGACAGCGGGGCTAGGGACTGGGGGAGCGACGAGCTGGGTGGGGTTGTAGGCAGCTACACCGGTATATGTTGCGCCCGATGCGGTTGTGGCGAAGGCAGCCTGTTGGTCCTGCTGGTGGTATACGGTAATTTCTGCATGGATGGAGGAAGCGAGTAGGAGAAGGGGGAGACACAAAGAGCGAAAGGCCATGGCGGCCATAGCGGGTGAAGCAAGTAGGTTAAGCGTTAGAAAGAGAAATGAACACGGGGACAGTGATGTTGAAGAGAGGTGAAGAGTGGTTGCGGTCAACCCGTTGTACGTCGTTGTGACAACTCTTGTCACGCTCCTTGTCGTCGTCATTCGGGCGGCGGACCACCACCTTCTGGACCCTCAAGCACCGGGTCTTCTCTACGGTGCGTACAGAGCTCGGCTTCCGGTCGATCTTGTCTGGCTGGCCACAGATGGGTGCGCTTGTTTTAAACACCTTGACTCGAAGACGACCGCCGATCGCGCATGAAGTTAACAACTTGCATTATTCTTCGCCACCGACGTTCTTCTGGCTCTTGGTCTTCAAGATATCGACGTACAGTGGCAAGAGCCTGTGTATAGACGTCTATCTTTAAACATGGCTACCGAATCTATCTTTGGCGGCGGCTTTCCTCCAATTCTGCGGACCGTGGCCAATTTGAACATGCACTGCGGGCATCGTTCTCCGCTGGATAATCGGGCTACAACAACTAGTAGTACCAGTCACTCGGCTTTCGGGGTTGCTTGCTATACTACGCTGGTTTTGACTATGTACCGTAATTCGTTCAATGCTCTATCAACCACTGTATGTGCTGAAGTATGCAAGGCTTCCGACGCATACATGGGCGTGCTTCGATATTCGGGACAGCCAGAAAGAGAACCCCATGCCGATAGTAACACTCAACGAGTCTAACTTGCCCTCGAATCCGAGTACCCCCTCCAGGCCACCGCGTCGCCAAACATGCACTTTCCTATCATCTCTTCAACCCTCCCAATGTCAACGATGAAGGACATCTATCTCTCGCTTCCTCAGCCCATGTATCTACTCCCCTCCAACGCAGGACCACTTGGCCTTTCCATGTAATGTCTGGTCTACGTATCTACCGAGGGCAGCAGTTCGTCTGTCGTGAGGTGTTTCTATTCTGGCAGTCCTCACTACTTATGGACACACCCGCAACTTGTTACTTAAGCCACTCGTCTCGTCTTATGGCGTCAGGCATGGAAAAATGAAGAGGCCACAACTAGTCAGATGGAGCTCCATGTCGCTGCTTTGCGACACGATACTCTTTTTCAGGACGGGTTTGGGGTTTCTTGCACACAGGCGACAAGTAGGTTGTCTATGGGTGGCGGGGGATATACCGAGGAGGGGCACGCTTGAGTGTTGGCTTTGGGGAAGAGTCAAGGAGAAGGATACTACCTGCATGCAAATTTTGAGGGCTTGCGTTTGAGGCGCAAACTCACATGAGATTGTCGAGCTTTGCCTCGTCTCGAACCTCCAGTTCCTCATTCCCTCATCCTACCTCAATTATCTACTCGCAGTGCCAGCAATATAAAGATACATTTCTGTTCATCTTGCAATACTCGAGTTTGCTACAAATCAAAATCAAAGTCCGAGTCCGAGTCGTCGTCTCCCTTTTTCTTTTTCCTATCGTTCCCACTCCGGATATTCTTCCCTGACCGGCCGTTCGTCGAAGTTGCAGCCGATCTTCGCCTCGAATCCTCAAAATCAGAATCCTCCTCGTCCTCCGACGCGTCGTCCTTCCTCTGTGTTGGTGGGGGCCGTTCAGGTGGGATAATACCACCAGAAACGATGAGCAGAAGCTCCAACTCTGCAATAAATAAATCTGAACTCTCTGTTTCCCCCAAACACAAATCTAGGATAGAAAAGCACACCTTCAACAGACCGCTCGCGATCCGCACCCCATCCCACAACCTGCTGCCGTATCTCCCCCCCACGATACACAATCAACATCGGACACCGACTTGCGGGGAGATTGGGAATACACTTGTCCCCGACGATGCTCACGAATTTCGTGCGTGGATGGCGGGCGGCGAGGACAGACAGCTGGGAAGCGGTGCGCTCAGAGGCGGGTTGTGCGGGGGCGTAGAGGAAGCAGACGACGCCCGTGCCGGGGCCTTTGCCTTTCTTGCTGCTATCATCGTTCTTCCCGCCATCGGAATAATCCGAATCGTCCTCTTCATCGTCGTCCACAGACCGAGAAGCACCAACACCAGGTTCATCAACCGCACTAGCCTCCGTCACCTCACGCGTATAATCCTCCCTCCCTATCGGATACACGCGCCCAAATCGCGCCAACTTCTCTTCCCTCCGCTCCTCGGCCTCCCTCCTCCTTGCAAACTCATTGATAATCCGTTCAGCTTCATCATCCCCCACATCCTCCGCGAGCTCTCTCAACTCCGCTTTCGTGTAATCAGTATCTTCGAGCAGATCCGACAATGTGGGCGAGGGCGGCGGCGTCGGTGTTCGCGGAGATTTAGGGAGTGGGGGGAGGATGCCGTGTTTGCGGAGAGCATCGTTGCTGAGGTGCGTTCATTACGACGCATTGGGAAGAGGACAGAGGACGCACAATTCTGTGTCTTCGTTGGGATTGTCTATAGGATTCGCCATGGCGGTCGAAGGAGACAAATTGAGTGTGACTTTGGCGTGAGCGTGACAAAACACGCCAATTAACTTTATACCGCGACGCGTTCTGCGCCGCAGGCCGCAGTCGTGGACAGTCAAACAAATGTCATTGGATTTGAGAGGAAGGGGGGACTTTTTATCATATGTAACGAATACAACAATTCAAAAAGGAAAGCATTAACGTTTGTTGTTGGAATTCAATTTAAGCCATATCCGTCTGTCCCACCGCAATCTGTCCACCTTTGGCTGCGGTAGGCGTGAACGTGTGCCAGCGGTCATTGAAGCGAACGTCTGCGGCGGACGGCGGAGTCAGGTTTTGACAGATATCGAGGAGGGGATGAAGAGGATAACATACCAAGGGGTCGGCCACCGTACATGTAGTGCTGGAATTTAGCTGAAAGTTTTGTTTTTCATGTTAATCAGAAACCAAAGCAGGATGTTGGGATGGGAGAACACGAACCAATGGCTGTTTCGGCCTCATTGACTTGCGCAAATTGAACGACACCACACCCTTTCGACCGTGCACCGTCGAACAGTATTTCTGCAACTTCAACTTGCCCAGTCGTCTCAAACAACTCTACAAGATCTTCGTTCGCGGTGGACCACGGAAGCTAAACACAGCTCAATGAGAACCGGAAACACGGGCAGGAGAGAGAAAAAATGAAATAACGCACATTCCGCACCATAATTTGCTGACTCGGTTCCGGCTCGACATACCCAGGCCCTCCCGGCCCAGCAAACCCACCACCATGTCCATGACCTCCACCATGCCCACCGAAACCGCCACCCCCACCCCCGCCCCCGCCGTACGCACCACCCTGATCCGGACCCGAATAATCCGCATAGATATCCTGGTTGGAGAAGTCGCGCCCCCCCGCACCGCCGCCGCCGCCGCCACCACCGAACCCGCCACCACGGAATCCGCCGCCTCGGAATCCACCACCACGCAACCCGCGTCCAAGACCACGCCCGCCGCGGAACCCACCGCGGAAGCCGCCCGGACCAGAAAGCCCAGCGTAGCGGTCCTAATGATATGCCAATGCCGTTGGGTTCAGGAGGGAGGGAAGATATGCGCAGATGAACACACGCACCTCGCGCACCTCGAGTGTGCGTCCGTACCAGTCTGTACCGTGATACATGCCTGGCGACAAATAAGTTCTGAGTCAACGAAGAAGGAGAATGCTAGAGAAACCCACTAATCGCAGCCTGCGCATCTTTTGACGTCTCGAAAACGACGGTCCCGGAGCCCTTGGGCCGACCATCCGCGCCGAGGTTGATATCCGCACGCACAATGTTGCCCGCGACACGGAAGAGATCCTTGAGATCCTGCCAGCCAGCCTGATACGGGAGCTGCATGGTGTTAGCAGAAAGCAACGAAGCTGAGATTGAGCACATACGTTGCCGACATAGAGCTGGTTGCCTGGATTCGCCTGCGTTCCAAAGTAGTTGTGCGAAGCGGGCCGCGGTGGGGGAGCTGCATGGAGGCCTTGTCCGGCCATGGCGGCCCCAATCTTACCTGGGACAGGCGTCGCGCCGAAGCGGGCCTCAGTCTCGCGGTCCTGAACGAAAATTTATTTAGAGACACAAGATGATAGATAGAGGATAGATTGCAGACCTCGCGGATGAAAACGGGGCGTCCGAGAAGCGATATTTCGGAGAGTTCTCGAACCGCACGCTGCGCGTCTTCCTGCGAGGCGAATTCGACAATGCTGTTATTTTATTCTGAATCAGCGAAATGAAAAGCGAGAAACAATTTAGGCAACTGACCCGCATCCCTTGGAGACTCCGGTTGGCGTAACGAGAACTTCGGCGAAGAGAACCTCCCCAGCTACCAAATCCCAAAGAAAACTCCCAATCAATATCCTCTCGACAACTCGACCAATTTCCAACAAATGAGAAAACACAAAAAATGCACACCCAGCCCCACCCTCTCGAAGAAATATGAAGCTCCCCCCACAGCCTCTTTCGCCTGGACGCTTCCATGCGATACCTGACACGTCCTCCTCGCCTGAGACATGAGAGACGGTTGTGATGCGAAGAAGTATCATCTCCATCTCTCCACTTCCCCTGCTTCGCTCGAGCAACACCACTCAATAGTAAACCAGCGTTCCAAGCCGCCACCACCACCACCACCACCACCAAATGCCAATGCCAATGCCAAAGAAAAAAAACTAATGATCCCCCACCCACCTCCCCTCATGAATTCCATCAGGTCGCGGTAACGGACTTCGTAGCTGAGATTGCCGACGTAGACCCTGTTTTCTCTCTTGCTAATCTTGGAAAATTCGACAGCCTCTTCGTGGTCGGCGTTGATGGGACCGCCAAGCGAGCGCGAGAAGGCGTCGCTGGACTTGCCCCGGCGCTCTCGACTGCGAGAGCGGGGGGAGCGAGGCGACCGAGAGCGGGTACGAGAACGAGAGCGGCGATTGCGGTTGCGGCGGGGGGAGGCCGAGCGGCGCCGAGAACGAGAACGCGAGCGAGTGCGAGAACGTTTGCGACGCTGGAGTAACAGAGTCAATATGGCTACAAAAAAGACGAGAAAAAGCACATACTTCGCCATTTCTACCCTCTGGCTCCCAATGGTCACCACCACGTCCGCCGCGGCTGGGACGTCCTGTAGAAAGTTAGGTATATATACATGAGTCAGAAATAGACAAGACTAACCGGAGTCTCTGCGGTCTCTGTCACGTCTGTTGTCGCGGTCGCGGTCCCTATCGCGGTCTCTGTCGCGGTCGCGATCCCTGTCCTTGTCGCGGTCGTAGTCCCGATCCCTGTCGCGATCTTTGCGGTCGCCGCGGTCCCGACTGCTCATGGGTACTTCGCTGCTCCGTTTCTCCTCCTCGAGCGGACCGTCGTCCTTGTTCTGCATGTCGACGTCCATTATAGATGTAGGATAACTCGACGAGTGATAGTTGAGCCGATTTTTTGTGGTAGACGAGGGTGAGAGCAAGCTACGAAAATTATATCAGAAATTTGCGACTATTAGCTGATGTAAGCATCACATCATGTGATCGTGAGAGGTTCCCAATCGTGATTCGGATGAAAAGTTTCCTTTTTTGGCCTTGTTTCGGAGGATCGGACCGGGTGTAACTTGTTCAATCCACCGCATCTGACTGCTGTAGAGGCATCTACTCTAACAAACAGCACTTTCCAATGCTCCCAGGCACCTGCTGAGGGTAGGATAACATGGCTAAAGCACGCGCCGCGGCGTGACGGCGTAAATGTGTAGGGCGCGCCTTCCCACGCCCTCCATCTTATCTCATGACGTTTAAAATGCATTGCAAATTTCAAGTTGGTCAACATCGGCGCAGACGACCAAACTGGGCTCTGTGTTCTTCGACGACAACGGCGACGGCGTCGTCTAGCCCGTATATCGTAATCTGAATGCTCCCTTCGCTTGCCGCCGATCGTGCACTCCTCGAAGACCTCGACGGCCAGATCTCCGAGCTGAAGCGGTCTATCGAGGTCTTGCGCCAACAAAAATCAGCAGTCCAACAGCGCCTCGGGGCCTATAAATATCCAGTTCTGAGTCTACCCAACGAAATCATCTCCGAAATCTTCATTCGGTTCCTCCCCGCCTATCCAGAGTGTCCACCTTCGCAGGGCCCGCGTTCGCCGACGTTTCTAACCCAGATCTGTCGCAGTTGGCGTGGAATCGCGCTCTCTACCCCCGAACTTTGGAGGGCTCTCTCACTGTCTGTTGGTCTCGGCCAGCAACTCGGAGATTTGTGGCTGGATAGGGCAGGCTCGTGTCCGCTCTCACTTGAAGTGGATGAATTTCATAGCACGAATGGACCGGAAGCCGTCGCTGCAATGCTCTCATATCTAGGACGATGTGAATACCTGCGACTTCGTCTATATGAGTCGCAATCCCAGCTATCCACCATCCAAGACGCCATGTCAGACGACACCATGGCTCTCCTCCGGCACTTGGATCTGGAATTCGATCATGACGAGGACCTCGTATTCCACGACGTCCCTCTCCTCCGCAGCGTCGTCCTCGACTATAACGCCGCTACTCATGTCGTTTTACCTTGGACCCAACTCACCTCCGTGACCCTGCGCGAGTTCTTCTACAGCGACTGCGTATCCATGTTGCTCAAGACCCCGAATCTAATTTCTTTCCGGTTGGACGAATTCTCCGTCGACCGACCACCAGACTGGGATCCTCCCGATGTGCCGCTCCTCCACCTCCAATCCCTCGTAATTACTTCAATGAAATCCTCCTCCGTTCGTCGGTCGGATTGCCTCTCCCCCTTCCTCGCCCCCGCAATCCGAAAACTCCACATCCCAGAAATCATGCTAGGGTTACACCCCATCCCCGCCCTTACCTCCTTCGTCTCGAGGTCAGGGTGCCAGCTGGAACATGTACATGTATCGGGCAACAGGCTGGCTTCCGACCATTCGTACAGAACAGCATTAGCATTATCATCTCTCAAACTACTTGTTCTGAGTGAACCTTGCGTGAGCTCGGAAGTTGAGGAGGGAGAAGAACATTCCCCCTCCGACCCTATCCACTTTGCATAGGTACGCTCAAATTGGATCTCAATGTCGGACTAAATGCTGATTTATGCCGCAGTGTAATAGTATGAAATCTTTATTTGTATAGTAACATTCGAATCAACATGGTCTGCATTCGCCCGCGAGACCTTTCGAAACTCGATATCAAAAGAGCTTCCCGTGGGACCGGAGTGATTGTCGGGGTTGTCCATGGATGAGCCTCCAGTGCCAGTTTGGAGATTTGGTCAAGACGCAGGGGTTTAATCCAGCCAGCAAATGGTACATTCTATGGAGTACACGAAACACGGACAGACAAGAATACATATCTAGAGAAATTGGGACGCGATACATGAAGCACTCTATGTGATACAAGTAATCCAAGCAAGTAAAGGAAATATGATACTCTATGAGATGGAGAGGCGATATATGAAGCACTCGGGCAGACGATACAGAGAGATCCAAGCAGAAAATAAATATTCTATATGAGATGGAGCATCGAGTCCGGCCGTCCACGGAAGAGAGACGGCGAAGAGAAAATCCGAGCAGAGGAAGAAAAGAGGCGGAGAGATATGATGAATTTGCCGTTCAGCTCCTCGTTCCATTCCCAGTCCAGCAAAGAGAATTCCTCGAAGCCTTCATCGCCGTTGTGTTGCCGCGAGAAACCAGCCCAATACATCTGAGTCGTCGACAGGCAGCCAAGATCCCACCCGCCCGAGCCAGAGAAGCACGTCTGCTTCTCCAACCCGGGCGGGCAAGATGATTTGAGCTCGGGAGCACGTCTGCTCCCGAACCCAAACGTCTACCTCTTTGAGTCGGGCGATGTGGAGAACGGAAGCGTCGGGGGTACGTTAACCCCGGCGCTTCCGTCCTCCACGAAGGCGATGGCTGCTAAGCGACGAACCGAATGGTGGTGGTGGGCTGATGGATTCTGGCGGGCGGCTAGTGCGATGAGAGGCGAACCGGCGAACGAGGAGGCAACGGGATACTGGTGGATGATGGGCGAGGACGAGGAAGCACAGAGGCGTGGAGGCAGAGAAGAAAAGAGGAAATGTTGAAGACGAAGACCGGACTATAGCACAATATCCCCTGGACAATTTCAATAACTTGCAAACCGCCCGTATTCGTGAACCGAGGAATCGCAAGACCCAGAACCAAAGGCGTACGAAGGAGGCAGTGGCCGTTGAGAAGCACGGTGCGATGAACTAGAGAGAGCGACGCGGTCTGTCGTCGATGCTCGGCGAGCCTGATAGTGAAGTATGTTTGCGGTGTCCTTCAAGTAGGAAGGAGTGGTAGGCCGAGGACCAGTCTCGTAAAAGCATTGCGGTTCGGGTGCGCGTCGATTCATTGGTGAAGGTTCTAGTTGTGGTGCGGCTGTTCCCCAACTTTTGTAGAAGAAATCGGGTTCCCTCGGAAGAGTCATTGGGAAGCCTGGCGGTGGCGGGTATACCGAACCAGCGAGGGCGGTGATGAGAGCATAAGGCTGCGGCAGTGAAGGCTCCAACGGTTCGAAGGGCCTCGTCGAGAGCGGCAAGGTCGGAGATTCGGGGACGCCGAATGCTGACGGCGCTGACGGGATGGTTTCGAGAATCTGCGTTGTGAACGGCGTCTTCGAAGGAGCGGGAGCCGGCTGAGGACGACTGTCAGTACGGATAGCACATAGAAAAAGTTTGGAACTGTACCTCTGTGGCGCTACGCACACGGTCAGACGACCGGGGCGGATAGTGGACCACAAACGATGCAGGTTCTTCTCTGGCTCGAGCAACGACATCGTCCGCTTTCACTGAAGGAGGCGAGGGTGCGACGACGGGGATGGAGGGGCTGATGATATCGCTCAGTTGAGGCACGACGTCGAGAATCTACGAGAAGGATTACAATCCAGCGAGAAATGAATCAACATGAAAACACACCTCGCACTCCAGCACAGGTACGTCTTCGACTGCGGGAACAGAGACGTCGACCTCAGCCTGACGAGATGATTCCTGAAGATAGTGTGAGTGACAGTGAACGATGAAAAGGACGCTACTAACAGGCATGACGATCTCGCGACACCGACAAGGGATCTCCAGCACGAGTAACAGGAAGCAGGTAAAGAGGACGCCGAGCAGGGAGGATCCGATGTGGACTGCAGGGAGGCGCGCCACAAACTTTGGGACAAATACGCGGGGCCTGTCGTATGTGTGCGTCGTCCGCAAGTAGGGTCTTGATGGTCTTGACGGCGCAGCCCGAGGCTGAGAATGTGTCGCAGTCGGCGCGAAGTATTGAGGCACGGTGACCGTAGGTGCTTCGTAGCCGAAAAAGAAAGCGGCTGGGTACTTGCGCGCCAGGGACGTCGGTGCGAAGATTGGACGCGTGTCCTTGGGAGTCCAGACGCGAACCGAAGGCGAATACGCGTCGACGTCGACGTCGTCAAAGTCTGACGTTCTGCTCCATATCCGCTTCCACCAAACCGACTCCTCACGAAGATACTCCTCCCAGAACGCGTCAAACTCGGTAGGAGGCCCATAGACCGCGTCAAGGTTGGTGTTGGTGGTGAAGACGGGGCGGAGGAGGAAGGGGAGGATGAACAGGAGAAGGAGGAAGAGGGAGGTGACGAGGGAGAAGGGAGAGCGCGTTGAGGACATTGTAAATTGGAATATAAGAAGTTTGAGTGGGCAAGAATGACAGAGTGCAGAAGCAGGCGTCAATGAGAAACGTGAATCCGCGATTTTGGCTTATGTACCTTGTTTGTTTGGCGACAGCAAATAGACCATAACAAACGCGTCGCGTCGCGTCGTGCACCTCGATACCCACATCCCAAGTGCTCGGTGGTCATCTTGAACCAGAATCTGCAGAAAATCAAGAAAAACTATGGTGGGTGAAGAGAAGCGAGGATCTTCGTGATGCGATCCTGCCATAAACGGACTTTGGCGTTGAATACCCAAATTAGGACACCCCGTTACCCACGCTGCTCATTCCTCGGTCAAACCTAGATAGATGTTGTGCTTATAGAGCAAGTACATGGTCTTCGGAGAGTCGGACCTCTATCGTACCCTGTCTTCATCATTCATTTACCGGGAAATTTCCCGCCATCTGGCATCTAATAACTAAACATTAACTCGGATGCGGAAACGTTTACTACTATGTCAGAGACTTCCTCTCGCCACACTGCCTGATAACCCTGGCCCTCGGTTTGTAATTGTTCTGCCAGCGTTGTCGAAGGTCTCTCCGATGGAAGGTTCCCGACTCATGCATTCCCAATCAGCTAACCGATCTTTACAGTTTTTGCGTATAAACTCTCCACGACCTTCCCCACCTGCTGCAGTGTGTCTATCGCAGTCGCATACGTCGTCTTGCCAAACAAATATTAGCGCCGAAACACGCCAAAGAGGTAAATCATTCTTACATCTGCCTCAGTATCGTCGAATATTAACAAGCACCCTCGTCCCTGATCGAGGACACCATGGAATACTTTATCGAGGATCATTTGCGATAGTCTGCAGCATAAGGTAAGCACTTGAGACGAAGAGAAGCTTGGATGGAATTACTTTGCCTCGACAGCCTGACGCCCTTGGCCAACACATTCGCTGACATATTCAAGCTCTACCACCGAATATGGCTCGACGATTCTCAGAAGATTCTGCTCCAAGAGTGTGTCGTACAGAGCCGCCAAGTGCGACCGAATCGTCGGATCCGAAGACAATTCGTCCTGGTAGTCCCGCAGCGCCTTCTCGAAATCGGCAAGGTTCCGGTCCTGGTGAGCGCGCGCAATGGCACGCATACTCTCCACGTCCCGCAGCTGTGCATACTTGACGGCGAGTTTGATGCTTAGCAAGGAATGTACGTCTTCCGGCTGTACCAGAAAATTGTCAGGCAAGAAGGAATATGAGAAGGGGACAGCGTACCAGATTGAGCATAACTTTGCAGAGGAGCATGTATTTGAGTGCCTCCACGGCGCCTTTGCTCTCGGCATCGAACTGTTCGCTGCCGGCGAGCGGCGAGGGAACGGCACCATCCGCGCCCTCTCCCTCCTTCCGAACCGGAGGCGAGAATGACGCGGCAGATGCTTGCGACTCGAACGCCTCGAAAAAATAGCTGTATGCAGTTTTGTAGTCTTTCTCCTCCGCGTGCAGGATGCCGGACTGGATATCAAGCGCGGACTGTAGTGGCGGCGGTGTATAGATGGAGGCGGCGGATGTACGAGCAGAGGTTAAGCCGGCTTTAGCCTTGGTTATGTTGCCGACTCCACGGTAGACCTTGCTTTCTAATAGATGGACTTCTGTTAAGATGAGTTTGTCGTCGAGACGCCGAAGCTCTGTTAGGAGGCCCTCAATGAGCGCAAGCGCTGGGCGGAAGCGGTGAAGGTCGAGGTGACTGGTGATTCCCGAGCTAAGTGACATGGTATGTTTCGAGAGCTGAGAAACGAGACGCACATTGACGCCAGACGCGTTTCTAAGCTGTGTTTCAAGAATATACGCTTCTCCTTCTTTGCCCAAGCAATATTGTCCTCGAGAACGCGAATCTGAGTCTCGGTACTGTTTGGGATAGAGCCAAAGTGGTTGAGAAGGGTTCGAACTGGAGGCGAAATCAGAACTATGACATCCATTGTTCCTGGACATACTCAGTTTAGCCGTTTTTGCTTTGGCAGTACTGGACATGAAGAAGCCACGCGAAAGGGTGATGACTTGGGCAAGACCTTCCGCGTTTCTGTCGCATTCATTAGTTGTAGAAGGCAGAACAATGAAGTTGACCGACTGTTGGTCGCGATAGAGGTTTCCCAACTGCAGCAGTGCTGCCTCCTGCTCGCGCATAACCTGCGCATGTGCCTCCGGAGTAAGATTTGGAGGTGTAGCTGGATGATGAATGTTATATTAGAGAGAAATCTAGAATCAAGTTGCGTACGACGGGAAAGAATTTCCTGGTATAGTTGTTCTGCCTTTTTCGAGGTGGTGCCGGGAGCAGCAGCGAGGGCGAGGAGGTCTGCGGGGGATTGGGATGCAGACGCCATGAAGGGAGAGACGCGTAAGTGAAATTTGCTGTTGCTTGCCAACACCTTTTGCCATTCCGAATTGGGAAAATTTTTGTCTCCGTCTCCCTCGTTTATCCCTCATCGTCGATCGCAATGGGCAAGTCGCAAAAGAAACGGGCTATGCGCAGGCACAACCCAATGCGGGTCCCCGATTCCGATCTTCCGAAAGGTCTCGCGTCCGCCTCAGAAACATCTTCGAAAACGGAGGCAATACTACCAATAATCCAGAAGGTTTTAACGCAGTACTTGTCTCGTCACACTGGGATATTCATTAGCTAGATGCAAGGCACGGACGCCGCAGAACGCAAGTGGGCTTGTGTTGCTGTTTCAAATCTCATCCAAAACGACCCTTCCACTCGTCGCCTGCTTCAAGGCAAAAATATCGTTGGCGCTCTCATCACGCGGCTCACCGACAGCGAGGAAGAGGTGGTAATCGAGGCTCTAGGTGCCCTCCGGTATGTAAGCTGCGATACGCCGTCGCGTGAATCCCAACTTGACTCGATCACTTCACTAGAAATCTTTGCATCGATGGCGGGTACGACATTTGTGCCGAGATGTACAATAAGAGCATTCTGGTCTCGCTCAAGGAATTCGTCCCAAAGGTGCAACGTTTGCGAGACTACACACTTGTGGTGCTCATGTTCACCCAAAACTATTCAGGTCTCGACAACTCTGTCCCAATACCTTGATGGATCCCAAAACGCCCCCGAAAATGCCCAAAAGCTTGTCTATGAATTTGCAGACAATCTCATCACGGTTCTTTGGTGTCTCTCGTACGTCTTTTAAAATTCTACAGTTGTTGAGATTCTCACTAAAAATCAGAGAAACATCCAACAAAGCGCTGACCGCAATAAACGAACTCAAATTGACACCCTTCCTCATGTCTTTTCTGGCTGCTCGTACAAAAATTCCGCTGGCGCCCGTCACAGCAGCAGGTACTTTGCGGAGTGGATTCATGGTTTCTTCGTCTGACATATCGTGTATAGCGCAATGCCTCTATGTACTAACGGACGACAACTACCCTGCAATAGCCGATGTTCGTTCCGATGGCAGTTACATCGCGTGTCTCATGTCCATAATCAATCCTGACCCTAATGAGCCGACCACAAGAGGGAAAGCTTCTGGCGAATGCCCCGACCCGCGAGCAGTAACTCTGCGTGTCCTTGCATCCGGCAAGTGCAGTTTACTGAAGCAATGTCATCGCGGCTAAGACGTGTCTAGGCATTCTACGAAATATATCCCCAATCCCTCCGCCATCTGCTGCCTCAACCATCGACGTTGACAAAGATATCGTTCTCCCGCAGCTACAGCCCGTCATCGAGTCCATATCTCTCGGCGATGCTTCTGCATCTGCGCTCCAACTCATTTCCAAGCAGGTGGGTGTGATATGCTGCATGCGTCGGATGTGAACTGTTGACTCACGAATGACAGGACGCAACTCCGAGCATCGAAAAGCTTTCCCTCAAGAATACGCCAAAAACTGACCACAAGTCGCCAGAGGAGATCGAGCTGGAACGGCTTGAGAGTCGGCTCCGCACGGTGCAGCTCGCGTTGGAGATCCTCACGGGCGCTTGTGCGACGCTGCCTGATCCCGATCCTGAGCCCGAGACGCAGGCAGATCAGGATCATGAGGAGGAGGATGCCGAGGGTGACGACAAAGGTTGCTTCCTTGTTTTTGCGTCGACCTTTTCAAATGATTTTCCCGCTAGATATTGCCTACGAAGACGACGAGTTACCATCAGACATGGATATGGTTGTTGACGAGCAGGGCGCGGAGAGCGCAACCGAACCTGGTGCAACTATAACCCTCCCTGCTCTCGTTCAGCCCCTACTCGCCCTCATCCAGCCAACAACACTCTCCTTCCCTCCACTCGCCTCCCCGTCACCCCACCCACCTACAACTTCCGTACTAAGCGCGATCCATATTGCCGCGCTCGAATGTCTCAACAACATATTCCTTGCCCTTGCCCGCACCGGCAGCGATGTCACGGGGGCGAAAGCCGTCTGGGACGCTGTCTGGACGGCACTCGGCGTTGTGGGCACGCAAACAGGGTTAGGGCAGGAAAAGCGGCGTGCGGTGTGGGAGATCGCTGCCGGTGTGCTGTGGGGTGTCGCGAGCGTATGTCGTGGGAGTTTGGTGGGTCCACATATGCCTTCCTTTTATTCCCGAATTCCACTTAACATGTACCTCCAGGACCCGAATTCGGAACAGATTCAGGCTCTGATAGCGCTTTGCGATAGTGTATCCGGCGACGCGGATACAGACGCCCAGCTGCGCGTCAAGTGCATTGGCACACTCGAGTGCCTAGCAATGTCCCCCTCTCCGTCTTCCATACAAGCTAATGCTGCCATCGCCACCTACCTGCTGTCGATGCTCCCAAGCTCCAGCTCACCGGTGTCGCCTGCGGGAACAGAACCCATGCTGCAAGCAGCTTCTTCGCTCATCGATATCTACTCTGACGAGGCGGCGCCTTGGGATGTGAATCTCCGGACAGGGGGATATTTGCAGCGGTTGGCGGGGAGTGTGGATGGAGTGAAGAAGGCTGTTAGGGCTATTGACAGGCGGAAGGAGGGCGGGCGGGAGTTGAGGAGACGTGGGGAGGAGGTGAGGGACAATCTAGTAGCGTTTATACAGTATAGGAAAGGACTGCGGCTGTAGCAGGTCGCACAATTTATTGCTGGGACTAGTCGGTCCTCATTCGTTGCATATATTGGGTTATTTTTTCACGTTCCAAAATTCTAACAAGAATAAACTCGGGATATGCATAATGTGGTCTGCATAATGTGGTCTGACGAGGGAGACTGCATTCGTTGGGATTTTTGTTCAATCACCGTTTCTCAAATTCTTCGGTGCGTTTAAAACCGGGTATAATTCCATTTTTACTGTACACAATAGATAGAGGCAGGGGCGCCGTTGGAGAAAGCTCTCGTCGTGAACGCCACTCCTTTGATGTACTCGTTTGTCGCGCAACTGCCCTTCAGCTGCCCATTAGCGAAGTCACCGCCCAACTGGTCCGCACGATTATCGTTTTGATCAAACCATACCGTGCGTCCGTTCGTCCCTAGAGTCTTGGAAGCCTTCGCACACATCACGGTGGAAACCTTGGCGCCGCGAATAGCCCACCCGGTCACGAAGTAGTTCGTGGGGCAGGTGTATTTCGTGTAGCCCCCGGCCCAGTCGTTACTGACGTGTCGCTCATCGAAGACAACCTCGATGGCGCGGTCAGACGCCCATAGACTGCCGTAGTTAACATCCGTGCAAAGACCACGAGTCGATCCATGCGAGAGCCCAATGAGCCGCAAATTGTCGGGGCAGACGGTCTTGGAAGCGCCGCTATCCCAGTCACCGTTGTTCTTGCGCACTGCGAGGGACTGGGTAAAGTCGCCACGATCCAGGCGGAGCTGCTTCCACTCTGGTACAGAAGCAACTTGGCCCGTTGTACCAGTCGCGGCGATGAGCTTTTGCCAAATCGGCGCACGCCAATCGTCGCCGTCGAACAACCCCGTACGCTTGCCGCTCTTGTCCCAGTTCATCAGCGCCCAGCCGTTACCGTTGCCGTTCTCCAAGTACCCGACGAGCGGCCAGAATGCAAAGTCCGCGTCAGTCTGGATGAGGAAGTCGACGTAGTTTTGGAACCAGGCGCGGTCGGCGGCGTTGTTGTTGCCGCGGCCGGCGACGCCGAACTCGCTGTGCCAGACGGGCGCGGTGTAGTGCATTTGGCTGTTGAGGGCGACGTAGGCAGCGGAGTCGGTCATCACTTTGAAGAGGTCTGCGCGGCTGAAATCGCGATAGCGCGGGTCGGTGGTCTCCCCAATCCCAGTCGCTCCGCTGTGATTAGGGCCGGTGTAGGAGTAGAAGTGGGCAGCGTACACGAGCTAAATATGTATCATGAGTGTATTGTAATTTTTTTTTGCGAGAGTGCGCACCTTGTGCGAGACGAGGAGAGTGTGCGAAAGTCCGGAGACGGGAGTGAGGGTCGGTCGGCTATGCGCAAAGCCATCGACGGGGATTCCGATCCAGTTGATGCCCTCGACAATGATGAGTATATCGGGATTTGCCTGCTGGATCTGGTCGGCCGCTTGCTGTGATGCGGTTAACCAATCCGCGTCGCCGCCGCTACCCCAATTTGGATCGGTGAGTACGTCGCGGCGGACCTGCAAAGGATTTCAGCCTCGAACGAAGACGAGAGGCTTCTGATACGCACCTCGTTATACAAATCAGCACCGACAACCCGTTTGTTGGACTTGTACCGATTGACAACAAACAACCAGTCGCTGATCCAGGTGCTGATGCTTTGCGATTCATTCCAACGCTCGTTACCGTCCACGCCGCAACACCATAGGCTGGTGTTTGTGCTATCGACACGATTAGGGATGGTTGTTTTGATACGAGTACAACGCTAACTCACTGGTTGTTCACAATCACGGCAATACCACGATCCGTGAGTGCCTTGATCACTGCGTCGTAAACTTGGAGTGGGGTCATGCCTCGGAACTGTGGATTTGCTGCAACCCATGCATCCTGAACTGGGGTCGTGTCGTGAAGCATCTGGTTGGAGAACTGCAAGCGAATGGTGTTGACGTTCATCTCGAGGAAACTATCGATGATTTTGTCGATCGGAACGTATTGCAGGCCCAAAGGCATCGTGTGCCTAGCGCACATTGGTTTCAAATCCACCGGAAACGCACGCAAAAGAAACATACGAGTTTTCGTTTGAGTGGTGGCTCGCGTCGTCGTTGATATCGCCAGAGCCTGAATACGTGCCACTGCCGCCGTGCCAGTTACCGCCCTGGAGGCGGAAGCGGTTGCCGTTCGCGTCAACGACATAACGGCCGCGCGTACTGAGGGGACCGGTCCATGCTGGGACGTCGCGAGGTGTAAAACGAGCGGCGTTTACTGCGGTTGCAGCTAGACACAGGAAAAGACCGACAGCGTTACCCAGAGAAAACCGCATAGTGAGGGGATGGCGCCGGAGGGGAAGGCCAAGGTTGAGACATAGAGATTAATCTTATAAGGCGGGGGATTGGCACCGCGTAGCTCTTGCATGTTCTTGATGTCCATAAGACGCCGTTCGATGAAATGATGGTGGTCGTCAGTAACGGCTGTGAGCCGCATGGAACGGTTCTGCTCCCCATGAAAATCCACATCATGAGGCAGCATCAAGCCGAATTATTACGCCTGCGTAGCTGATACGAAGCAGATTTCCTTCCGTCGTTCCGACGCTGCGAGAATCTTAGCTTTTGCATGTCTTGACACGTTGAGCTTGGCGCGTCGACATAATGTACAGTAACAGGGTTGAAAGTTTCAGGACTCAGAGGTGGTCAAGACAAGATGGTGGTCTCTGAAAGACTTTGAGCAGCCGCCCGCGAGCGCGATAGCAAAGAAAATGGGGAAGAGCAACGTGGGTAATGACGTGTCCTAATTTGGGTATTCAACGCCAAAGTCCGTTTATGGCAGGATCGCATCACGAAGATCCTCGCTTCTCTTCCACCCTCTTCCACCACGACCTTTGCTTCCTTTTCTGCAGTTTCTGGTCCAGAATGATCACCAAGCACTTGGGGATGTGGGTATCGAGGAGTACGACGCGACGCGACGCGTTTGTTATGGTCTATTTGCTGGCGCCAAACAAATAAAGTATATAAGGCGAAATCGCGGATTCGCGTTTCTCATTGACGCCTGCTTCTGCACTCTGTCATTCTTGCCCACTCAAACTTCTTATATTTCAATCTACAATGTCTTCAACGCGCTCTCCCTTCTCCCTCGTCACCTCCCTCTTCCTCCTCCTGCTCTTCATCTTCCCCTTCCTCCTCCGCCCCTTCTTCACCACCAACACCAACCTTGACGCGGTCTTTGGGCCTCCTACCGAGTTTGACGCGTTCTGGGAGGAAGTCCTACGTGAAGACTCGGTCTGGTGGAAGAGGATCTGGAGGACAGCGTCCGACTTTGACGACGTCGACGCGTATTCGCCTTCGGTTCGCGTCTGGACTTCCAAGGATACGCGTCCAATCTTCGCACCGACGTCCCTGGCGCGCAAGTACCCAGCCGCCTTCTTTTTCGGCTACGACGCGCCCACAGTAACCGTTGCTCAATACTTCGCGCCGACTGCAACTCATTCTCAGCCTCGTGCTGCACCGTCAAGGCCATCGAGACCTCAATTTCGGACGACGCAAACATACGACCGGCCCCGCGTATCTACCCCAAGATTCTTGGCGCGCCTTCCTGCCGTCCACATTGGATCATTCCTCCTCGGCGTCCTCTTCACCTGCATCCTGTTACTCGTGCTGGATATTCCTTGTCGGTGTCGCGAGATCGCCATACCTGTTAGTAGCGTGCTTTTCATCGTTCACTGTCACTCACACTATCTTCAGGAATCATCTCGTCAGGCTGAGGTCGACGTCTCTGTTCCCGCAATCGAAGACGTACCTGTGCTGGAGTGCGAGGTGTGTTTTCTTGTTCACCCGTTTCTCGCTTGATTTTAATCTATCTCATAGATTCCCGACGTTGTGGGTCAACCGAGCGATATGA
Source organism: Favolaschia claudopus (assembly GCA_037176885.1). Classification (NCBI taxonomy): domain Eukaryota; kingdom Fungi; phylum Basidiomycota; class Agaricomycetes; order Agaricales; family Mycenaceae; genus Favolaschia; species Favolaschia claudopus. The sequence continues at coordinate 128,517 of JAWWNJ010000113.1, forward strand.
TCAACCCCTCCATCCCCGTCGTCGCACCCTCGCCTTGTTCAGTGAAAGCGGACGATGTCGCTACTCGAGCCAGAGAAGAACCTGCATCGTTTGTGGTCCACTACCCGCCCCGGTCGTCCGACCGTGTGCGTAGCGCCACAGAGGTACAGTTCCAAACTCTTCCATGCGCTATACATACTGAGACTTATCCTCAGCCGGCTCTCGCCCCTTCGAAGACGCCGTCCACAACGCAGATCGTCGCAAACATCTCGTCAGAACCGTCAGCTTTCGACGTCCCTGAATTCTCGTCGTTGCCGCTCTCGACGACGCCCTTCGAACCCTTGGAGCCCTATACTCTCATCACCGCCCCCGCTGGCTCGGTGTACCCGACGCCCCCAAGCTTTCCAACGTATCTTGCGACGGAGCCCAATTTCTTTTACAAAAGTTGGGATGGAGCCGCACCAAACCCAGAGCCTTCGCCAATCAATCGACCTGCACCCGAACCAGAACTCTTTTACGAAACCGGTCCTCGGCCTACAACTCCGTCGTACTTGAAGGACACCGCAAATATACTTCACTATCAGGCTCGCCGAGTATCGACGACAAACCGCGTCGCTCTCTCTGGTTCATCGCAACTTCCTCGGTCGTACGCATCTGATACTGGATCCTGCGCTGGGTCCTGCGATCCCTCGGTTCACGTATGAGGACGGTTTGCAAACTATTGACGTCGTCGAGGCGAGGGATATCGTGCTACAGTCGGGTCCACATCCTCAACATTTCTCTCTTTTCTCCCCCGCCTCCAGCCTCTCTGCGCCTTTGTTCTCGCCTACTCCACCAGCATCCCGATGCCTCCTCGTTCGCCTATTCGACGCCTCTCATCGCCCGAGCCACCCGCCGGAATCCACCAGCCATTCGCCTCCCCATCATCATTCGCTTCGTCGGTCGGCAGCCATCGCCTACTTGTGGAGAACGGAAGCGCCGGGGTTAACGTGCCCCCGACGCTTCCGTTCCCCACATCGCCCGACTCAAAGAGGTAGACGTACCTCTCTGGGTCGGGTGAGGGGATTTGGGTTCGGGAGCAGACGTGCTCCCGAGCCTAAATCATCTTGCTCGCCCGGGTTGGAGAACCAGACGTGCTTCTCTGGCTCGGGCGGGTGGGATTTTCGCTGCCCGTCGACGACTCGGATGTGTTGGGTTCAGGGTTCCTCGCGGCACTACGACGGCGATGAAGGCTTTCACTGGCGGCGACGAATTCTCTCTTTGCTGGACATTGGGGATGGAACGAGGAACTGAACGGCAAATTTATCATATCTCTCCGCCTCTTTTTTTTTCTTTTGCTTGGATTCTCTCTTCGCCGTCTCTCTTCCATGGACGGTCGGACTCGATGCTTCATTTCATATAGAATGCTTCATCTCATATAGAGTATTTATTGTCTGCTTGGATCTCTCTGTATCATCTGGCCGAGTGCTTCATATATCGCCTCTTCATCATCTCATAGAGTATTATATTTCCTTTACTTGCTTGTATCATCTAGAGTGCCTCATGTATCGCCTCCGATTCTCCTAGATATGTATTTTCGTCTGTCTGTGTTTCGTGTACTGCATAGAATGTATGTAACATTTGCTGGCTGGATTAAACCCCTGCGTCCTGGATCAAATCTCCAAACTGGCACCGGAGGCTCATCCATGGACAACCCCCAGACAATCACTCCGGTCCGACGGGAAGCTCTTTTGGTATCGAGTTTCGAAAGGTCTCGCGGGTGAATGCAGACCGTGTATATTCAATCCACTGACTCTTATACTGCGGGCATTAGTCGTCATTTCGTCCGATTTGGGGATTCAAGGTGTACTCATGTAGAGTGGATAGGTTCGGAAGGATCTTCAATCTTCCTCCTCGTCCAAGTCTTCCAAGCTCTCCTACAGCCCGTAGCGTTCCCTACTCAAAGCGTGGGGGTTACTTAAGGTAAGTAATTTGAGAGATGACAATGCTTTGTCTGTTCTGTACAGATGGTCGGAATCCAGTCTTTCGCCCGTGATGTGTACATGTTCCAGCTGGCCTGACCTCGAGACGAAGGAGGTGAGGGCATGGATAGGCTGTGTCCCTAGAATAACTTCTGGGATATGCAATTTTCGGATTGTGGGGGTAAGAAAGGTGGCTAGGCAATCCGAGCGACGGATGGAGGATTTCATTGAAGTAATCACGAGAGACTGTAGATGGGGGAGTAGCACATCGGGAGGGTCCCAGTCGGGTGGATGATCGACGAAAAATTCGTCCAACCGGAGAGAGATCAGATTGGGCGTCTTCTGCAACGTAGCTACGCACTTGCTATAAGAGAACTCACGCAACGTCACGGAGGTGAGTTGGGCCCAAGGTAAAAACGACATGAGTAGCGGCCTTGTAGTGGAGGACGACGCTGCGGAGTAGAGGGACGTCGTGGAATACTAGGTCCTCGTCGTGATCGAATTCGAGATCCAAGTGCCGGAGGAGAGGCATGGTGTTTTCTGATATGGCGCCTTGGATGCTGGACAGTTGTGTGTCTACCTCATATAAGCGAAGTCGCAGGCATTCACATCGTCCTAGATATGAGAGCACTAGAGCGAGCTCTTCCGGCCTGTTTCCGCCCCAAAATTCATCCACTTCAAGTGAGAGCGGACATGAGCCTGCCCTGTCCAGCCACAAATCTCCGAGTTGCTGGCCGAGACCATCAGATAACGAGAGCGCCCTCCAAAGCGCGGGGGTAGAGAGCGCGACTTCACGCCATCTGCGACAGATCTGGGTTAGAAACGTCGGCGACCGTGGCCCCCATGAAACTGGACACTCTGGATAGGCGGGCAGGAATCGGATAAAGATTTCGGAGATGATTTCGTTGGGGAGACTCAGAACTGGATATTTGTATGCACCGAGCCGCTCCTTCACTGCTGATTTTTGTTGAAGCAAGACCGCAAGAGACCGCTCCAGCTCGGAGATCTGGCCGTCGAGGTCTTCGAGGAGCGCACGATCGGCGGCGAGCGAAGGAAGCATCTTTATGGTGAGAGATATGGGCAAGAGAACAGCGTCCGGTGCCGTCGTCTGCGTCGATGTTGACTAAATTGGCAGACTCAGACGTCATGAGATACGTCCAACAAAAATAATCACAAACCTCTTAGACTCGAACCAGTCCACGGTTGGTCCACGGTGAAAAGATCAAAGACTTTAAACAGTCGTTTGGTCATTGACCTTGGTGTCGAGTCTAGACGACTATGAGGCCGCTGCTTCACGGAAACGCAATGAAAACGAATTGGGTACAGTGTTGGCAAAGTTTGAGGCGTCCAAACTGTAGCTGAATAACATGGTAGGTGTTGAAACAAACTTTGTTCGTCAACGGCAATGACTGAGAAACCAACTCGTCCCTGTTAGCAGCTTTTAGCTTGCTCGACGCAAGCTCGACGCGAAGAGAGTGAGTGGGAGTCAAGAGATGCGCTGGGCATGATAGGCGTTCGTCGACCGCTGTTGACCGTTGATTTCACATGTGGATCGCTGTTCGCGATCTGCGTTGTCTCTCTGCTATCAACCACCATCAAGGCTTCACTCAACGTCCTTCTCTTCCACTTCAATGTCCATGTGTACATGCACAATGCTGCCGGCTACATACGCCGATACTTAATCCCGGGTCGCGTCGCGTCAATGGTTTCCGTTTCTCTTCGTCTTTCTCCGTACGCCATCCAGTATGCGCGTCTCTAATTTCTTCGGGGTCCTTCTCGTCGTCGCCCGTCATGTCTCGGCCGCTCTCCCAGCGTGTCAAGACACATCCGCCGCTGAATACGACTACATCGGTGCGTTACAAGGTATATAGATCACGCGAGGTAATTTACATTCGCCACCAGTCGTTGGCGCTGGAGCCGGCGGTGGTCCCCTAGCATCTCGTCTTGCCATCAATGGCTTCAAAGTCCTCCTCATGGACGCTGGACATTATGTTTTTAACGACAACACCACCATTCCCCTCTACCTCGCACGTTCAAACGAAGACCCGCAGATGGCCCTCGACTATGAGGTCGCTCACTATCCTCCAGGCGGTCAAGCCAACGTTACCATGTGGTATCCCCGCGGCTCTGCTCTCGGAGGTTCGACTGCTATGAACGCTCTCATTCACCTTCGGCCGCATAATTATGACCTCGATAAAATGGCCTCCCAGTTGGGAGACTCGAGTTGGTCTGCGTCGTCAATGCGCAAATACCTGATCGAAAAAATTGAGAACAATCTGTACATCCCGAAGCTTGTCGGTCAATTCCTGAGTTGTGCGTTGCTGCCTTTCTTCTGTTGTCGAAATTCATATGTGTTTTCCCCCGGCAGACGGATACGGCGGTTGGCTCAACACCGATTTCCCTCCGCTCAACCTCCTTCTGTCCCTCAAGTGCGTATTTTCTCTCTGCTTTTCCCTTTATTCAACCTCCACATAGCAACCTTGACCTTCAACTTCTTGACGTTCTCACCAATCTCATCACCGCTGTCTCGCCAGTGACCGGCACAGACTACAATGGCGACCTTTCCAATGACGGTGTTGAAGGCGGGGCAGCTGTCATTCTCACCAAAGACGATGCCCACAACCGTTCTTCTGTCCGGGACCACATCATGGCAACGAAGATTGCTTACCCCAAGAACCTCATCCTCCAAACCGACACTATGGCTACCAAAATCCTCACCTGCGCGGGTAGCGACGGTTCACCAGTTGCCTATGGCGTCGAGGCGGCGAGCGGGCCGGCGCTGATCCCTGTGCACCGGTCGTTCGCGGGTAAGCCGGCGGGAGGACTGAAAACGACGGTGTTCAAGGCAAAGAGGGAGGTGATTGTAAGCGCAGGGACGTTCCAGACGCCGCAGCTCCTCATGGTGAGGGTTTTCTTATTTTTCTCGATCAACTCTGAATGGGATCTCCCCAGTTATCTGGAATCGGTCCCGCATCTGAGCTATCAAAATTTTCCATCCCTGTCGTCAAAGATGCCCCAGGAATAGGCACCAATCTTCAGGATCGTATTGAGATGACGGTCGTCTGGAAGATGCAGAAGAACTATACTCTCTTCCAAGGCTGCACTTTCGGTGACAATCCCGCTACCGACCCCTGCCTGAAGCAATGGCTCGAAGATGGTCATAGGAATGTATATTCGTCCGGTAAATTCCAACTCTTTTCTACAGCCCAAAATACCCGAACTAACAATCTTGCAGGTCCAGCTGTCTGGGCACACGCCTATAAATCTAGCCCGTCGCTCGAATACCTCGACGTGTGGTCGATGTGGGGTCCTGGCTCTTTCCGCGGATATTTCAAAGGCTACCCGACTCTCCTCGCGCAAGAGGCGCCGAATCACTTCAACAATGTCATTCTCAAGGCCCACACCACGTCCAAAGGTCTGTCTCGCTTCCTCAAATACTTGTCTGTCACTCTGAACTGACACTCTCACAGGCTGGGTACGCCTCACCGGCCCCGACCCCCAAGACCTGCTTGACATCAACAAGAATCAATTCCAAACGCCCGACGATTTGAAGGACCTGCAAATCATGGTCGACGCTATCAAGAAAACGCGCGCCTTGTGGGCCTCGAAATCTGGACTGAACGGCAACGCCCTTCGGGAGACATGGCCTGGACCAGACGTACAAACCGACGACCAGCTGAAGGACTTCGTAACAAAGAACGCATGGGGACACCATGTGTGCTGTACGGCGGCGATTGGACCAGATAGCGATAAGAATGCGGTGTTGGACAAGAACTTCAAGGTTCGCGGGGTGAAGAATTTGCGTGTGGTAGATGCGAGCGCCTTCCCGTGGATTCCCGGTATGCATTGTTTGTTGCGCGTGTTTTTGGTGTAAACTGACACCGTGATCCTCAGGAATGTTCATGACGACTGCGATCTACCAGATCAGCGAGAAAGCGGCAGACGCGGTCATGGCGGACGCGAAGCGGTAGTTCGAGCATGCTTTTTTTGTGATAATTCGGGTTCTAGATTTTATTCGACGGTGTTGTCTTGACTTGCTGTGAGGTTTCGTTGAGGCATGACAAGAACTTGAAACAGACGCTGCGCTGGATTTTTGCATTGGGTCGAGATGATCCACACGGGTATGCAAGTGTTGGGCGCTTCCGCTATTCGAATCTAATCGGACGTTACAGATTGGTTACAGACCAAGAAGCCTGATGGGGGTAGCCGAGAATCACGAATTTATGATGCATCCTAGTTTCACATGCGAGATCCTCGTTCTTGCTTGTGCTCTACCTTATCTTTTCGACATGGTTGCTGCTACCGAGTTCTTAATGCGTTCTTGCGCAATCTTGCGTCCTTTTGTTCGAAACTTGCCCTCTTTTTTGGGTCTTTATCGCTTTCTCTCTCTTCGGCGACGACTTAGACGATGACCTACCTGATTATACCCCAGTGGTGGAACCTCCCGCTTTATGTCGCTCTCATATACCTCGGTGCAACGCGCACCCAGCTTCAAACTCACAATCTTTACGACACGTATCTTCCTGGAGAGTTACCCGTCAGCTCATGTAGTGGTATAAACACAGGTTGGTCTCGAGCTCTCGTGGCGAGAGCGTAATTTGAACCTCGACGTATCAGCCGCGCGTACGCTCAACGGTCTTTGCAATAACCTGGAAACACCGGGTATGGGTGCCGTCGGAACCCGTTTTGCTCGCTTTGTGCCTATCAACACTACCTGGGGCGAAACCGACGATACACTGTACACTCCGAATCCCCGCGTTATCAGCCAACAGCTCTTCAAACGCAAGAGCTTCACGCCTGCGACATCAATCAACCTTCTCGCGGCAGGTGGGCATTTCATCGTCTCTCTTCTCGTCTTTTTTCAACCCAATCTCAGCATGGATCCAATTCCAAACTCACGACTGGTTCAGTCACGGCGCCGTCAACGACCCCGACAATTTGATGGTGTTCCCGCTGCCCTCAAACGACCCTCTTCTTGCGACTGGCCAAACTAACATGACGTTACGCCGAACGCTAAGGGAGACACATGGTAGCAGCCGCCCCGCTACTTACAACAACATCAACACCCACTGGTGGGATTTATCGCAAGTCTATGGAGTCGATGAAGCCACGCATGCTAAGATTCGCTCTGGCGTTGATGGCAAACTACTGGTTGCCTCAGATGGTTTGTTGCCAGTGGGAGCCGATGGACTAGACGTAACGGGGTTTAACGATAATTGGTGGGCTGGTCTGAGCATGTTGCATAACATCTGGACGAAGGAGCATAACCTGATTTGCGATATGTTCAAGAAAAGGTGGCTGTTTTGTTTGTTTCTCACAATCGGAAGTTTGATTGCGGACTATGAAAGCCACCCGACATGGAGCGACCAAGAAATCTTCGACCGCGCTCGGCTCGTGACGACTGCGCTTAATGCCAAAATTCACACTGTTGAATGGACACCTGCAATCCTCCAGGATGAGATTCTCGACAGAGCAATGAAAACCAACTGGTACGGTCTTGCACCGGAGTGGTTGAAGTCTATCCCCGACATCTTCAGTCAACAAATCTCTGAAGCGTGGTTTGGTGGGGTTCAGTTCCTCTTCCTTCTCAGGCTGCATCCCTAATATAATCGAAATCTAGGCCTTATCGGCAATAAGCCTGACTTTGCTGGCGTTGCTTTTGCGCACAGCGAGGAATTCGTGAGCGTGTATCGCTTCCACTCACTTCTACGGGACAACATCACGATCCGCAGCCATCTCGATGGGAAGTACACCAACAAGTCGTATAACATTTCTCAGTACGCGTTTCGCGGCGCGCAGGACGTCATCCGTGGAAATAACTTCAGCGACGTGGTGTACACATTCGGAACAGATTATCCCGGCGCCTTGGTATGACCACTACCTTCTTTCCCCGTTTCATCAATAGTTGATTCCTTATTTCTAGATCCTAGGCAACTACCCCTCCGAGATGATGTCGCTGAACAAACCCGGTGCGCCATACACAATGGACATGGCCGCAATAGACATCTTGCGCGACCGTGAACGCGGTGTCCCGCGCTACAACGCTTTTCGACGCCTCTTCTCCCTCATCCCTGCCAAGTCCATGTCGGACATCTCCGACGATCCCGCCGCCGTCGCGGCCCTGAAGGCCGTCTACGGCGAAGATGTCGAAGCGGTGGACCTGCTTGCGGGAAGTTTGGCGGAGAGCCCACGGGCACCGGGATTCGCGTTCAGCAATACGCAGTTCCAGGCTTTCATCCTCGCGGCGTCGAGGAGACTGATGACGGATCGGTTTTTCACTACTGATTATACGGCGGCTGTTGTGCGTACCTCCGTTTTCTCTTGTGATGCTTACACTCAAGACACTAACTTGCTGGTTGCTCCCAGTACACCCAAGAAGGGCTGAATTACATCGCCCAGTCGGATTTCAGGGCTGTCATTGGCCGGACGGTTCCTGAACTTAACGCGTCTGCACATTCTGTCGACAATGCTTTCAAGCCTTGGGTGGTGCCTTCATGAGAAATTCGGAGACTACTCTAGATAGATTTAGATGCCGATTTGGATTGTAGCTTTACTCACGGCTTATGAACGGTCTGAGCTTGGACTTGGATTTCCTGTCAATGGCAGCGGTTTATATCCATGTTCATTTGACCCGTTGAACCAACCCCCGATTATCCACTAATCTGCTATCAAGGTTGCGTGCTCACTAATGAGCCAGAAGAGCGCGCCCACATGGAGTGGCGGCCCAAGGCGTGTCGTCTTGAATTCATTCCTCGAGCTCCGGTTGAAGAATTGCTCTAGCTGTGAGATTGAAAGCACCACTGGAGCATGCCGTGAAAGGGAGTTCGACAGTGCAAACGTCGAAGCGCGTAACCCCAGTCCCTGTTTTGCATTTTGTATTTGATGATATTATTTATTATAAACCTCCGCTCGCTCAAAACACAATTTGAATTGTATCTCGTGTTGTCTACCGATCTACTTCTCCGAACACGAGATCCTGTAGTGCTACAGTCAGCATCATCTTGAAGAGACACGGAGAGAATACGTACCATCGTTCCGATGATGGCCACCGCATCCGCAAGGAAGTGCTAAAGAAGCGTCAAAAACAGTCATACGAAAAAAGAAAGAATAAAAGACAGACGTGGCGCATCATGAAGTCGGCGCCAGCAAGGTGCGCAAAGCCGGGCGCGCGGATAGCGCAGCGGTATGGGCGGTTGGAGCCGTCGCTATATCGGGGCTTCAGTTGGTTTTCATCTTATTATTGAAGAAGTAGAACACGCACCTCACGAGATAAACCGCCATCTCGCCTTTCGGCGCTTCGATGGCGGAGTACGTCTCGCCCGGAGGGACGGAGTAGCCTTCGCTGAAGATCTAGCGTAGGATGTTTCAGCTAAGTATGTATAAAGCATAAAGAGAAGAAGACCTTGAAGTGATGAATGAGACTCTCCATCGACTCCTTCATGGAGGCGCGGGGTGGGGGTACAAGTTTGTGGTCGTCGACTTTGACAGCGCCGGGAGTGATTTTGTTGAGACATTGTGAAATGATGCGCAACGACTCGCGCATTTCTTGGACACGGCAGAGATAGCGGTCGTAGCAGTCGCCGTTTTTGCCGACGGGGATGTCGAATTCGACCTAAGATACATGGAGAGAATACAAGGAGGAGAAAGGATGCACGCACCTCATCGTACATGTCGTACCCTTGGACCTTCCGCAAGTCCCACGCGATACCGCTCCCTCGGACCATAACGCCGCTGAATCCGTAGTTGCGCGCGTCATCCGCGGTGACGACGCCGACACCGACGGTGCGCTCCTTCCAGATGCGGTTGCCGGTGACGACTTCCTCAATCTCGTCGACGCGGGAGCCGAACTGCGTCGCCCACATGAAGATGTCGTTGAGGAGGCCGTGGGGGAGATCAAAAGCGACGCCTCCGGGGCGGACGTACGCGGAATGGAGGCGGGCGCCTGAGACGCGCTCGTAGAATTCCATGAGCTTCTCGCGCTCTTCGAAGCCCCAGAGGAAGGGGGTGAGGGCGCCGACGTCCATAGCATGGGTGAGGACGGCCATAAGGTGGTTGAGGATGCGAGTTATCTCGCCGAAGAGGGTGCGTATCCATTTTGCGCGCACTGGGACTTCGATGTTTAGCAGCTTCTCGACGGCGAGGGAGTAGCAGAGCTCGTTGGTCATCATGGAGACGTAGTCGAGACGGTCAAAGTAGGGCAGGGCTTGGATGTAAGTCTTGTATTCGATGAGTTTCTCGGTTCCGCGGTGGAGCAGACCGATGTGGGGGTCCGTTCGGAGGATCTCTTCGCCGTTGAGCTCGAGAATCATGCGGAGCACACCGTGCGCGGCAGGGTGCTGGGGACCGAAATTTACTGCGAAGAATTCCGGGTCAGCCGTTCGATTGACTAACACGGAGACAAACCAGTGAAATGTCTGAGCTTATTGTCAGTGCGAGCATGTCCAGTCTCTTGGAGAATTTGTGCGGGGGTCATGCCGCGATAGTCTTCGACGACGACAGTCGAGTCGGGGTCGTTGGGAACGTCTGGATCGTGGCCGACGACGTGGTAGCTGCCCGGAGCAGCATGGGCCTGCCGTTGTGGAGTGCACGACAGGGATCGCGCAGACAGACGCGCGCCTACCCGGCGCGTCGCCAACGAGCGCAATGAGAGCATAGCGAGCAACTTTCTGAATCAACAACCACAAACACCGTATTCTTGATCTCCTCCTCCTTCCCAAATGGTAAAAAAAAGTAGTCAACTGGTTAGACGCGCTGATTGCTGAGTTTGTCTGCAGCCACATCCTCCACAACGCGTCGCCCGTTCCCTGACGCGCTTCGGTCGCCCGCCGCCAATAACAAAACCATTAAAGCGCAACTGGAGAACTCGTCTACCTATCCCTCACGTCGACCTTGTTGGGCGCCAATTCGCACCATGTAGACTGGAGGACCACTACCACTCAACCGTTCAGGACAACGCCATGTACATGACCTACATCCACGAATCCGGCCCTCGACCTCCACCCCGCCAAATTCGCCTCACCTATGATCCTGCAAATCCCTACGCCCGCTTCCGACACAACCCCCCTGTAGGCGGCAGCCAGCTAGGCAAGAAACCCCCTCCACCCGACACCCCCGACAATGTCATTCGGCTAGAGAAGATTGTGATACACAGCTTCCAAAAGCAGGCGATCGGCTCGCGCGCGAGTCTTTTAGGACTCATCATGGCCCTGCGCGTCCTCAGCGGCGAAACCGACAAAGCCGCAGGCCGTCACGCCGTCACAGGCGTCCAACTCGTCCGCGGCAAGAAGAGCGTCGGCGGCTGGATCCGCCCCAACGTCCCCGTCGGCGCCAAAGTCGAAATCAAAGGCGCCCCCATGTACGACTTCCTCGCTCAACTCGTCGAATTCGTCCTTCCTCGACTGAAGGACTTCCCCGGTGTCCTCCTCCCTCCCCCCGGCGCGACCAGCCACAGTCCCAGCGCCGTTTCGGGCGTGGTGAGTATCGGGTTGACGCCCCAGGCCATGCAGTATTTCCCACAAATCGAGGTCAACGTGGACGCGTATCCGAAAACATACGGCATGCACATACATTTCGTTACCAATGCCACTGGAGTTGGTGCGGAAAATCGTGCAAGAGCTCTACTTTCCGCTTTCCAGCTTCCCTTCACGCGTCGCTGATTCTCAGTCTCGCTGCTACTCTATATTTTCTTATATAATTCCAGTGCCGAATCTGTTTTTTGTTGCGGAGAAAAATAGAGTTGCGCAAGAATTGCATGGCAGAAATTGAAAGTTTCAGCACTACCCCACTTGATTCCGCGTCGCGTCGCGTCAATTGGTTCCCATTCTCTTCGTCTTTCTCGGACGCCATCCAATAGGCGCGTCCTTACCTTGTTCGGGGCTGTTCTCGTCTTGGCTTGGCCGCTCGCTCAGTGTGAGGAGACACATACCACTATACTGGTGCGTTCAAGTCTGTGCAAGTCATCGTAAAGACAGCATGAGGGCAACATTCGCCACGAGTCGTTCGCGCTGGGCTGGAGGCACCGTTCGTCCATCGGCCATTCACACCATCGAAATAGGTATGGTATATCTGGATTCATATCGGCGAGACTGGTCACCCCAGGCGTCGAAGTTGCTGCATCCGGAGTGTCAACGAAGGGAATTTCCTTTCACTCTCGTTCCTCTTCGCTCGCGATCTATCATCACCCAGCAGCTAGCCAATTCCCAAATCGCGACCGTATTCGCTCCTCTTCGCTTTCTATGACCCTAGTTCAATCGCCATCCGTCTAGTGCCTGCATGACCATTCATCTGCCTCTAACCAGCTCCCAGGGAGCTACGTATATAAAGCCCATCCCCTAGCACACCCCCTCCTTACGCTCATCCCGGCCAAAGCAAGCCAATTTCCCGAAAATGCTCTCCAAAGTCCTCGACTACGCCCTCGCAGCCCTGACCCTCATCGGTGCTAACCCATTGCAAGCGGTAAGTCTCGATTCATTCTCCATACCACTTTCCTCCATCATCTGAATAAATTTCCAGCCCAACTCCTTGGATGCAGCCCTCAGCACTGTAACACTAATCGAACCAGGGAACTACCGCCTCATCAACATCGGAAGGAACGAATCGCTCTACGGCTTGCGGATGGGGAATCCCGTGTTCACCAAGGCCAACGAGAACAGCACTTTTGCAGAGGTAAACAACAACTTCTTCTCCATCTTCATCTTCATGTTCATCGGCTATACGCGCTCATCATCACCTAGTGGAAAGTCGAACCCGGCCCCGGCCCCAACGAGTACAAGTTCTTCAATATCGGCTGGGACACGGGTATGCAGACCAACAACGGTGTGCGTAGTACATACCATTTCTCAGCCGTATGGCAATCTCCTGGGCGCGCTGACGTTGATTGACATCCCAAGGGACTCTACGTATCGTACCTCCCGAAGGACCGAACCTTGACCCACGTCGTCGCCCCCGTGCAAGGAAAAGCTGATACCTTCATCGTGCGTATCGGGATTTTGCGTTTCCATCGCAAGTCCAAAATCCTCATCCTCATTGAATCAATTGTATGTACCATAAGATCACCCTACCCGGCTACGGAACATGGACCTCGCACAAGTTCGACTGGGACACGAACTGGGAGTACGCAAAGGTCTGTTTTGTTCATTGCCTGGTTCACGAATGTCCAATATGCAATGGCGCTCGTAGGTTTTTTGCTGGCCGAATACAGCAAGTGCAGAACAGTTGTGGAAGTTCATACGTATTGATTGATCATGAGCAAGCGCTAGAGAGAGTATAGTTGTCTGGTTAGATAGTGAATAAATGGAGCCCACCGCAATTCTTGGGTCAACTGAGAGCGTGGAAGTGCCATGTCGACGTCAATCTGGAGATCGGAACCTGTTTCGCTCGAGGAAGGCCCCACTACAGACTGCAGGAGAGGACTTGAGCTAGTGCAGCCTATTTGCATGATTGGCGGCTAGGGCTTGCACAACTGGCGCCGCCTGTCGGTCAGCATTGCATCGCGTCCTTGCAACGGTTCTGTCATCTGAGGCATCCGTCCTTCATAACTTTTTCTCGGCCTCCGTTCCTTTTCCGATCTCGCCATTCAGAGTCCAGACTGTAGCGAGTAGCTATAGAGGCATGCAAACAAAGTTACGCCGCCGCATGCTTTCAATTTTGGGAGACCCAATTGTCCATCGGCATCAGGTGATTGCGGTGAGACCAGAAAGAGGTGAGAGTTCGAAATCACCAGAAGGTGGATAACCCTGTAACGAGAAGGAGGGCAGCTATCTCTTTGTAGTATTGCTGTCGCAACTCGTCGAGTGCCGATTCTGATTCAATGACTGGAAATCTTACTATCCTCCATTTCTGGAAGTCGCATTCTTTAACGAGCTATTTGATGAGAGTCTGTGCAAGAGACTAGGTCAAATTCGAGCTTCGTAGGCGCGCAGTTGGTGCGACGATCGAGATGCTCACCCAAAACGGAAAATTTCCAAAAGAGCGGTGCTGCCGGGATCGGTCCGATCAAGGCTCTTGAACTCAAACTTCCTCGACCTCCACCTCCCTGGCCTGCGTCGTGTCTCTCTGGACTCTTAGAGCTTAGTGCATCTCAGACTGACTCTTGCTGCTACTGTCTATGTCTTTTGGTGGTATTCCAGGCAACAACTATGGCGACTGTAGCTGCGCTCTGGCTCTCTGGTCTCAGTCTCAGTCTCACTACGATTACATCCGCGTACTGTACCGCGGAAGTAAACTGTCTATGTCTGACAAAACGGTTCTCGTGTCAAGCGCAAAAAGCATAAATCCCAAGGCATGGTAGGGGGTGAAGGCTCTATTCTCGCCTCTTCCACCGCAATGGCCCCCTACACACTCGTCTCCTCTCCTTCCGCTCGTGTTTTTTCCCTCTCCGCCGTCGCGGTTGTTACGTTCGTTATTGTGGGGCTGGTGGTGTTGTGTTTCGCGATGGCGATGGTCTACTCATGTGTAGTTCCATGTGTCATGCGCTTGGTGCAGCGCGCGCCTATCGAGGACGAAGAGGTATGCTATAACCATTCATCGTCTGTCATGCTGACTTTGGTCTCTCCAGAATACTTCCGACTCCGTTGTGATCATATCCAAAACCGAAGAGGTACGTCTTCACTTCCGACTGCGACTCGGTGTCTGATCTTGCACCTACACAGATAAAACTACCTACACATGTCCTCGCTGACACGAAGCTTCGAGTGCGTTATATGACCCTTCTTTCGTTTCTTCTTTCTAATTGTTTCGTATAGGTTCATCGTCCGCGTTCACCTCTCGGGCGCCTCGCTATCGAAGTCAACACCCTAACGCATTTTGGGTCTCCGCGGTCTCGGACGTCGCCAGGACCCTCGCCTCTTCGTGCATGCGTATTCCTTGAGACGATAACAGTGAGGCTCAGCATTTTTCGATTGCCTCCACCACGCACTAACCTCCCCACAGGAAGCACAGGTCACCACACCGGTGCTTCTCGAAGTAAACATGTCCAAGTCCGACGTACGCAAGGATAAGGCTGTCACAAATAAGTTTATCGTATGTTTCTTGTTTCATCTCGCTCTCCTCCCCCTCTGATTATATACCAGACCCACCCACACCTACTTCCCATTGGTGAAACACCTGCTCGCTTTGGGTCCGCTCGTCGCACGGGCTTCGTTTCAAGGCCCTCTCCTCTCCGCGAGACCTCCAACATTTGCGATGACGACGCCACCCCCATCACTGCCGACGTCGAGGCTTTCTCCATCGCGGAATCCATCGCCGTCGCCCTCGCCAATTCGTCGTCTTCCAATTTCACCCCGATCTCCGAAGACATGGTCGACAACGAGGAAGAGGACCCCTTCCAATTCGACATCGGTCGGGTTGTTCCTCCGCCCGCGCCTTTTATCGACGTGCCGATCATCGTTATTGTCGATACCGACTTTGTCCAGACTCCCGCTCCTCAGCGCACAGGCCGCCAGCGGAGTAATAGCTTCATGGGAAGGAAACATGGCCAGACAGTCTCTTGTGCCAGGGGAACGAGCACTGTCGGTAAAGCCGCTGCCAAGGACAAGGAGAATAACGGATTCCTTCAAATACCTTCCGCGGAACAACCCAGGAGTAGGAATTCGTCGCGCCGTCGTGCAGTTGTGGTGGGTCGGCTCATTCTTTCTCGCTTTCCCTTTCTCACACCGCCGTCTTCAGATTTCATGAGGTGGATTCATCCCTCCCGTCCAATACCGTCTGTGAATTGATGCAGAATGTTCCGTTTTGATACCCTCTCTATGCCTAAATTATTTTCTCTACCTATGCCTTATGCCCTAAATTATTTTCTACCTATGCAAATCTTCCTTTTCTCTGCTCCTCTTTGTCGTGTCGGAGTGACTGAGTTTTTGATTCATTCAACAACATCAAATGAATTCTGAGTACCCAAGACAGATTGTACTTAGTGGCCATATCTCGACTTGACCTCTGTCTGCAGAAACTCCTCTACGGTACTCAACTTGACACCCAACGCCACGAGATCCGGGTTAGGAATTGGAGTCTCCGTATAAAGTCCAGAGTATTCGGCCAAAGCCGACCACTGCCGAATTGTCAACACATCTTAATCCAGGATAAAGAGACAGAAAACCCACCATATCATCCAACGCAGGTATCTGCGTTGGTGGTGCCGTGACGTATGTAACCTCTTTGCCCAGCACTAGACAAGACCACCGTGAGTTTGCCAACCCAACTTGAAGGTTTCTTGAAACTTACCCTTCGCCGTCATCTCAGCGAGCTTACCATAGGACACGCGGTCGTTGACGACGGGGTATGCTTTGCCATTGATTTGCTTGGTTGGGTCGGCGTAGTTTTTCAAGAGACCGAGCACGGTAGCAGGGAGGTCTCGTCCAATCCAGCAAAAACCCTGAAGGTCGTCTGCTTGAAAACTTGGTAAGGATACCTGGTACCCGTTGGGTGCAATCGGCACTGCGTTGGTGGCTTTGGGCATTTTGCTCGACGTTTGGTAGGACTCCTGGGAGCCCTTGGACGCCTTTGGCGTCATCGCGTTGGCTCTGTGCACGATATAGACTGAGGGTCACTGTAAAGACAAGGTCTGAAACATGGCTTACTTCCAGTAATTCTCGAGAAAAGCGGGAAGCAAGAGCGAAGCATTCATCAATCCAGAGGACTTCAGGTATTCCTGTATGGCTGCTTTATCTGATGGAAATGAGCGGTTAATTTGAATTCATTGAGGACCAAATGCCGACCGTCATATTGGTAGGCATTGGGGTATTTGCCGCCACTCATCTTCGCTAAGCTAGGGAGGGATCTGCCGCGGCAACAGCTAAGACCGATGCTTCTCTGCACGACTAGAAGACGCGATACGCACGAAAAAATAAAGAATCTGACGCCGACCTCTCTAGCAGCGTCGACCATATTCTTTCCTTGAGTTATCTCTGACTGCTGTCCCGTGAACGAGGGCATTGTCATCTTCAGAGAGAAGGGAGGTCATAATTCCACCAACTGCAAATTGAAAGAAAGCGCACGTACTGCGAAAACGCCTTCGCTTCCCCGAAGGGCGGTCACTAGCTCGGCCTTGTCAAGCGGATCGCCTTTGACAACCTCGACCCCCCGAGCTTTCAGTTTCTTGGATGCCTCAGAGTCGGGATCGCGCGTGATTGCTCGAGGGGTGAACGTCCTGTCTTCAAGCAAGCCGTCCAGGACCGCACCGCCTGGTTTGTACCGAGATATGATGAACGTGAGATACATCCAGGTGTAAATTCATACCCTGAAGGCCAGTGGCCCCAAATACTGAGACAATACGAAGGGAAGTCGCTGCCATCTGAAAAGGCGTGTACGGTTTCGCAGAGATGAATTGAGCTTGGAGCCCGAGGGCTATTTATTCGTGCATGGCGGGGAAATGGAAGAAAATTCCACCGCTCAACCGAGGATTTGTAAACATCGAAGCAAGATTTATAAAACGCAGGCGACACATAGACTCTGCTACCTGAGCTCAGAGATCGATCCCGGATCGATGGTCGTAGAGGCCACAGTGTGTCTGTCAACAGAGAAATTGACATTCAAAGAGCTCGCGTTACAGCCCTAGGGCCTTCCGTTCGTGTTTTTAGGGGGACTGATAGTCGTGCCAATTGGTTGGTTTCTGCGGTAGTTCTTTCCAGTGCGCGAGAGTACCGGGATGATGCAAGGCAGACGAGAGACGAGCAAGGCTGGTGCTGGTCTTCGAACTTTGGGCATTGACACATATCCACACGACTCTCAACGGAAATCGGCGAACAAGTTGTACAGACTCTACAGAGCGGAAGCCCAGGTAATTTCGAACGTGTTGGCCGGATTTTTCATTCAAGCCGCTGGCACGCCAGCAGGCTCAAATTTACGGGTGTAACAGCTGTCACAAAGCGCCACAATCTTCAAGGAACCACATGGCGTGAGATTGCGACATAAATAGAGCGAGCCCGCCTGCGAAAGACGCGTCGTCTGATGATGAAAGTGGTAGGGTTTCTGAGCTGCTGGTCGGTGTGAGTGCGGCGCAGTGAAAGATGGCGAGAAAAAGCAGCAGCGAAGTTTATATCGGTGAGAAGAACATACCCGGACCGGCAACGGACCGGTCCCTGGAACCACAAATCCGTGATCGCGTGCCATTCCTGGAATCGATGTGATTTTTGTATTTTGCCCGGGTTGCTTCTGACTCCATGCCTGCGAGTCTCTACTCGCCCCCTCGTCGTCTCTCCCGTCCTTGACCGCGCAACGTATGGGGTCCCTGGCACCCGTAGGTCTATTCCGCGCTCGACCACTCGAATACATCTCGAACTTCACTCGCTTTGCAGACATTTGAAGCGCGCCTGGTTCCTGGTACCCTCTGCGCGTGTGCAACAATTCTGGTTGAATTTGGCTCTTGTTCATATTATCCCATAACTGAGCCGGTTTTGTAGGTGTATGATCTATTCTGCACTCTTGATGCAGAGGTATACTCCTTCGCCAACTTAGAGTGCATTTTTCAACTGAAAACTCACTCAGATCACATATGTCTGGCCGCGCCCGTGGTCAATAAGCACCGTGTTGTTTGTTTTGAACCGCTACCTTCCCTTTGTCGACACCTTCCTGAGTCTATCATGCAAGTCAAGCATATCATGATCTGCAACTCTTCCTGACGCGCGACCACAGCCAAATTTACACGACTAACGCCGGAGGTATGTGGACCTTGTTCAATCGTGGTCACTAGCAGCTTACCTTGGTAACAAGGAATGCCTGGCACGAAATAAAGCTGTTGCGTGTAGGTCATCATGATTGCGTTTGATCGGTCAAGCCGACGTCTCGTCTAGGGCTTTCATTTTTGGGGATTTTCTTTTCCGAAGGTACATAAAATTCATCAACACCCAACTGATTTTTTCCGGATTGAGAGAATGATCTCAGGAATTTTAATGCTGCGCACGTATGCGATTTGGGAAAGGAAGAGAAGTGTCGCCATTTTTCTGTCTGGTCTCGCCGTGGTGCGTCTATTTTCTTTTCCGCCGCCTCCGTCGCATCAATGTTGGTCGTAGGTGGTATTTGTGCCATCATTGGTGTTCGTGTATATCGAAACTACGACCTTGCACTGTACGTTCTCCCCTTCCTCGCTGTTTGCACTCTATTCACCCCCGGTGATTCAGACGTGTCCAGTGGCCCGGAAGTTCTTGGATGCACCTTGGGACATGCTGGGACCATCGCTATCTTCGCGTATATGTTGTTCATGATTTCGGAGACAAGTACGTTGGTGTGCTACGCTCGCAATCCTTAAAACTCATTCTCAACTGGTCTATTAGCGATCGCCGTTTTGACGGCCGTAAAAGCCTACCGGGACTGTGAGTTTTGAGTCTATTTCATCCCAAAAACTCGATGGCCGATCGTCCCGCCAGTGCGCCGTTCGCGAGTGCCTTGGGTGGTTAAATTGTACAAGGATGGTGAGTATGAATTCCCCAACCAGAGCTTACCCTAATTTGACTCTTCAATTAGGACTAGTGTTCTATCTGTACCTTCTGGGTATGTCTGGCATTGGTATACGATCTTTGTTTAACTTCCAACTACCACAGCCATCTCTATTGCCAATGTGCTGGTTCCCATACTGGCGCCGGTGAGTGTAAATCATTCCTATCCTTGATTAGACTAACAATCTTTTGCCCTTACAGTCGAGTTTTTCCAATTGGCTTGCGACGTGCGTCTGTCTTTATTTTGACTTCGTCTCCCTCACGAGCTTGGACCTCGCAGCCCCCAACGTGTCCTTCATTCTGTGTTGTGCTCACGCGTTCTTCTTCTTATTCTTCGCCGACGAAATGTGTCGACGTCAGAGGTTGTTCCTTTGACGGCGATATCTGAAACGGACACCACGGGAGTGTTCTCTTCCGTTGTGGACGACACGACAGCCAATTCGAATATTGATCTAACGACATTCGACTCTACGTCGCGACGGGAGGTCTATCCGTATCCCGCGTCGCCTGGGGCAGGGGACGTCGAAGAGAATGGATCGAGCAGCTTCAAGTGGTTATAAGGACGTTAATGACAGTAATAATCAAACTAGTTTATAGTGTATGTATCATGGAGTAAGAATAGAGGGGGACTGGAGAACTCGGATTGTGACGTGGTGTGACCATCCTTGCAGCGATGATCTCTTTGCGGCGGCGAAGTTTGTCCCGTGTCTTTTTCATCGCTGCCTTTGCTTTCGTCGTTCGCTGGTTTTTCTTCTCGTCGTCGTCTGCGTCCGCTGCTCGCTATGGTTCCCACCAGATAAAGGAGCATAACTTCATTGAACGCGCTACACGCCCCGACAAATCTCTCAATGTCCAGAAACACCCTTTTCTGCAGGCGCGCATGGGTAGAGACGAACGGGATGAACTCATGGGCACCGAGATTCGGAATGGCGAACAGGACTATTGGGAGCGTTTCCAAATGCCCTAGTCAGTATCATGCACACTCCTGTTTTGCTTCACCGAAATGCTGATAATTTTCCCGTAGCATGACGAGCAAAGACACATCGTCTATGGATGCCCAGCACGTCGTCGGCGCCATTGACCAGTTGCTGTCTCTCAATGGATGGGTAGCAGCACTGTGCCCAACCCTTACTCGCCCCTTTGGCCAGAACAAGCATGAACACGCCTACGACGATCTTGTGCGGGAGGATCACCTCTACTTCATTGCCATTGTCATCCACTCTGCGGACCACTTTCTTGTAGACCAGCTTGCTGTGATTGTTCAAATGGCCAAGCGTCTAGGCACAAACAACCTCTTCGTCTCGATGCTGGACTACGAATCGTCCGACTCGACGGAAACACTCACAGATCTTTGCGAGGCTGTTCTGACGCTGCTGGGTGTGCCGTTTCGCATTCGACGCGTTCCTGGCATGACGGCCGATCCCGCGGCGGCGTACTACCCCTTGGAGGAGGCTCACATGCGCAATCTAGCGCTGGAGCCATTGCATGAGCTACGGAAGAAACGTGGTATCAATTTCCACCGCGTCATTTGGCTCAAGGGTTTTACGTGTCCGAATGATATATTCGAGACAATCAAGGTCAGCTTTGTGAATGAGGCGGCTATGGTTTGCGGCATGGATTGGGCGGAACACAACGGTTTCTTCATCTTCTCGGATCGGTATGCACTAGATCTTCTGTCTATACCCTCAGCTTATCTATGTGTAGTTGGAGGACACGCGATATCGACGGCGACCAATTCCGACAGTCAAAGTCCTCCTCGAAGGCAGAGGCTGTTCCTCCACGCGACCATCTTGGTGCCTCCCGTTATGCGCAGCATCTGCCCTTCCAGGTTTTCTGCTGCGAGTCGGGTACCCACGTCGTTGATCCGGCTCAGTCGTACTACAAAGATATCGCATATCGCGCTGGTACCGACTTCCACAATCTCAGTAAAGCGGACCCAGTACCAAATCGTGATCCCGACGCAGCTTGTCTTGACAGCAGCCAGGCGTGGTTTTGCCGCGATCTCTGGGTCCGCAGTGCACGCGACTCGATGGACGAGGTCGACAAGGTCAATAACCATGATTCGGACCACAGAGTGCACCGTCGCGCAGCGGTGGCTGAAAGGGAGCCGCTCGCTGAACCGGAAGCTGCACCCCAGATCGAAGCCGCTGCGGGACAAGCTCAAGCTGCGGCAGGGCGGCGTCCAGCCGCTGGCCCTGCAGTCGACGCGGACGCCAACGCAGGATCTGACTACGACGCGATGCCTGAAGACGATATTGAGGGTACAGCAGAGGAGCCACCCTTCGTCGAGTCGGACCCCGTTCATCTCTCGATGCCGAATTCTGTTTTCCGTCCCGCTAGAATACTCGTAAACCCGCGATGCGTCACGACTTACGCCGGTGTCAGCCACACTCAACTCGCCCTCGACTTGTTTGGAACTGGGGAGGGTGATACCTCGCAAGCGGGTGTGGGAAAATACGTGCTTGAAGATTGGGAGGGTGCGCCGGAGAGCTTTGTGTGTCAAGAACAGCGGTACGTGTTTCCTTGCAGTTGTGGCCTCCGTTTCTTATTTCTACATATTAGACAAACGGGAGGACGCAAGGCGACAAAAACGCAGAGAAGATTGGGATTCTCGATTCATGACGAGCTGCAACGCTAGTCACTGCGAGGTGTACTCATATTGATTACTAGACTACGTGTATGTATAATAGCGTAATGAATGTTCTAATTTGGGTTCTACTCATCCACCAACCCTTAAAAGGCAGTTTGTGGCGGTGTCCGATATCCACTAACTCTCCCCTCTGCATATTCCACCGAGTAGGTTTCCAAGTTGCGACGAGTCCATTTTGTGATGTCGACATCGAGTGGAACGACATTCGATAGTCAGAGTCAGACAGACTATTCCAGGCGGGCGGTAAAACCAAAATTCGAAAAACGAAAACGTCAATTACATGATAGCGCGAATATGGCACTAGCCCGCGCCATAAGAAATACCCAAGTGCTTTCTCAATTGCCCTGCCTCTGGTCCACGACACCATTATCTCAACTGGTCGCGTGGCTTCCGGTACAAGTTGGGCGAATCTAGTGGTAAGGTGATGCCCAAACTCTCGAAAACACCAGTCAAACATCGCCTAGATATGGGCAACTACATTGAGGCCTTGCCGACGCCCCATTGAATGTCTCCGTCCCTGCAAGGCTCGGGTCGGGGGAATCTTGTGGACATGCTCAACTGTTACTGCTCTGATTTCTGGACGCTTCGGCCAGAGGTGCCGCACGTTCACGGCTTACCGCTTCAATTCATTGCCCTGTTGTCCAATCCAGAATATCGGGAGAGTCGCACCGAGCCATCAAACGATACTGATACTCAAGATCTATTCTGTCCTTTGGTATTCCGCATCTCAGACGGTACATACATGTTGACATGTATCTTGACCAACCGCTCGACCGACTTGAAGTCTACCGCCGACTTCTTCATCTCGCCTCGCTGATAACAATGTTAGATAGCCTGTTAACGGGAACGGGAGGCGATTCAAAAGTTGAAACTTACAAGAGCGAATAAGACACCTCGATATACGATGCCGTAGATGTCTTTGTATTCGGGGTGGGATTTCGAGATGGGGAGTTGGTGGAGGACGTTTTGTTTTATTATCTGAGTGATGAGTGTATTAGAAAGAAGAGTGAACGGACAACGAATAGATGCGCACGGTTTTATTCGCTTTTTCCATCTGGTTTTCCGCGTCAGACTCGTCAGCGCCGCGTTTCCGCTTTCCTTTGGACTCTACGGCTTCGCCACGCCCGCTGCCAAATACATCGTCCTCCTCGTTGTCTGCAACGGGTGCACGTTCGCGCTCTTTGCCGGCGCGAGGGACTGCGGGGATTTTGAAGTGTGCCACCGAACTTGAAGAGCTCGCTTCGAGTATCGTATCCATACCCATACCGACGCGTACGGTGCTGCCTAGACTCGCGGCGCTAAGCGTGCGTTTTGGGACGGCGAAGGGATTGCTGCTGGTGCTGGCGGAGCGGTCCAGGCGAATTGGGGGCCGGCGAGGAGTGGGGTCGTCTGGTCGAGGGAGGCGGAGAAGCGAGGGAGCTGGGGGAGCTGGTATGATGCGTGCGACCACGAGCTCTATGTCGGTGGTGGCATGTTGGGGACGGGCGAAGATGAGCATCTGGGTTGTCTCGGGACCGTCGCTGTCGCCTAACGAGACTTTGATGCCGATCTGCATCGACGGGGATGGGTCGAGGCAGAACATGTTTTCGAAGTAGATTCGGGTGAGGCTGGCGGAAGGGTGGATGTCCCTGCGAGAGTTGAAGCCAAGAAAGACAGGGACACATATGCACGCACATGGTTATGCCACCGGTCTCGTCGAGGTACGTGTCGGCAAGTTTTGTGGTTCCCATCCACCGTAGACTCGGTCTGCCACGCATAGATTCAAGAGCCAGTGCGAGGGGGCTGTCGAGAAGTCTGTTGCCCGAGCCAGAGGGATCGAGATGTGCAGCGAAGGTGAGACCGTCGAGAAGGAGATACGAGTCGGGCAGCGAGAGGGCGCCACGGTAGAGTAGACGAAAGCCGGACGTCGGGCGGGGCGGCGTCGGGGTTGTGATGTTTATTGCAGGTGCTGGTTGCATCGAACGCGTCGTTGTTGACGCGTTGTTTGCCATCCCATCAACCCGAAGAGCAGTAACACCGTGACGCGCACACTTTCTTTCTAATTCACCACCACCATGTTAATCAAAGTCAAGGTCTGCCATCTCCTTCTCCACTCACCTGTCCAACTCAAATCCAGGCTATAGACACTCACAGGGAAAGAGGTACGCCCTCCCTCGACGCGCGTTAACTGCTTTTAATCGCGACAATTAACAGATCGAGCTGGATATTGACCCCGATGACAAGGTATCTTCGCCGCTAGACCCCAGCAGGACCGCCGTTTAATGCGTCGCTTCCATCGCACAGATCACCCGTATTAAGGAGAAAGTAGAGGAGCAGTCAGGCGTGCCGCCACCACAGCAGCGGCTAATCTTTTCTGGGCGGCAGATGTGCGCCCACTTGCCCTTTGTCTTCTTTGTACGCGCTCATTTCTCTTCAGGCAAGACGACAAGACCGCCAAAGATTTCAACATCACCGCTGGCGCCGTGCTGCATCTGGTCCTTGCTCTTCGTGGCGGTGCTCAGTGACTTGCATCCTCTCATCGCGATTTTCGGACCCGGGACGAGTGGCGATTGTACTCATAAACACCAACCTGTAGACCGCACATTGTCATCATGTTTTCTTTATCCATTATTCCTTGCTTGCTTGCTGCTTCCCTCTTTGTTTTGCGATTTCCGACGTGCAAATTTTCATTTTGGGATACAAAAACACTTTATGAAGCAAGATACAAAGCAACAAAGTGTGTGTGTACTAATGTCCTTCATCCTCATTTGTCTATTGGTGCAATGCGGGTCTCTTTGTACCCGCCGTCTAATCTCTCGAGAAACTCTTCTCATATTAATGGCCGTTCACCGTCTCGTTGCCTACCTGGCTCAACGCTGCGTCCGCCTTTTCGAGATCGCGCTCGCTCAAACTCCTGAACGCGCCCCCTCCAGGCGTCGACGCGCCACTCATCACGCTCCCCGCGCGGCTACGTACCTTCATCACAAGCGGGCTGTGTGTACACTGTAAATCAACGGCTCTTACGGAAAAATGCAAACCACTCACAAAGGATACGAATCCTCCTCTTCACTTGCGCCGGGCCACTGGTTGTACCCTCGGTAGTCGCTCGTTTGGAGAGCTTGCATCTGCGTGCCACTCTCAACAACCAGACGCGTTTTGATTTTCTTTCGGTTCTTACCTCCTCTGTCAGAGTTCCCATATCCCCGGGTGTCGCGATACCCTTGAACCTTGGACTTGCAGGTACGCTAGGCGCCATCCAGCCTTGCCGCTCACTCGCACCAAAGTAGTCTTCGTCTGCGTCCTCGTCGTCGCCATTGGTTTGGAACGCGTCGGGATACGCACTACAGGCAAGTTGTGAATTGGATATACGACAATTTATTTGCGGGAAACCCACCGCCTCAGCGCCAACTGGCGAGACTTGCTGTACTCAATGCCGAGGTTCTTCCAGTCGAGCAACGGTGATAGACGCTCAACGCGATTGCGCTGAAAAACAATCAGAATCTTTCACTCGTAAAAGCAACGGCAGATGCCTACCTGGTTAATCCGCTGCCGCCTTGATTTTTGTGTAAAGGCGTGCATATAATCAGCAAGCTGTTGCACGGCGTCTTCGACACTCTGCGAACGGCGGTCGACAATATAGCACCCCTCGTCCTGCGGGCGCTCGATCAAATCTGCCATAAAGCATCCGAATCCAGAGAGATTCGTCGTGATGCTAGGGATGCCCATCTGCAAGAAAAGGCGGCATCGATCAGCCGTGCCCTTGCGCTCGATGAAATACATGAAAGACGCACGACGGTGCACTCCGCCGGGGTATAGCCCCACGGCTCATAGTAGCTGGGGAAAACCCCGAGATGCGTCCCACGAACAAACTCCTCGTAGTCGAGCCCAAGAATAGGATTGGAACTGTTGAGGAAGTCGGGATGGAAGACAATCTTGACACGGTCCGAGGCGTCATTGAAGAGCCGGACGCGGCGAATCTACACGGAGTCTATAAACACCTCGAAAAAAAGGCAGCAGGGTGTACATGTGCATACCTGACTCAAAATCGGATCGTTGGCGTCGTCCGCCATATTGTGCGTCGTAATTGGCGGTAGACTGTTGCGCTTGAGCGCAAATATACGGCGTTTGAGGAGAACGAGGTCCTCATCGGAGAGGAGCTTATCGGCATTTGGCAGGGTCCCATTCGCGGACGAATCTCTGGCGTCGTAGTCAGTTCGGACGGATTAATTAACCAGGGGAACGGCGCGCACCCGTTGAACCTGGCAGAGCTCTCGAACAAACGTGCGCCGATGCGGTTTTGGATCTCGGTGACGGTATCGCGGAGCTGCTTGGTGACGGCCTGGCCCTTAAGCGCTTCGATGGTGTACGAGTGCGTCGCAGCGGGCATGATGATGAAGGCGACGACGGTGACGGCCGAGTTGCTGGAAAAAAGAGGCTAAGCTTCCCCCTTCGTTGAGATAGGCACGACAGACGCACGCTTTTTGGAGACGGTAATTTAACCGCGCGAGAGACTCGATGAACATATCGACGCCCTTGTTTCGGTACTCGTACCTGCCGGCGGTGAACATCTGGACAGAAGCACTTCATCAGGACAATCCACAGGGAGGTTGTATCGACGCACGTATAGCGTGTTATCGAGGTCGAAATCATAGTGGCCGTAGAAATGACCACGAACAAACTCGTCAATCTTTGCCTTTGAAGTTGCATGTCGGTTCTGGAACTCGTGCATGGCCTGGAATTTGACGACATTAAGTCCATTAGGAACGACACCGTCGGGTTTGCGCTTCAAGAGGTGCTCAGCCTCGTATGCGGTGATATGCGAGACAGTGGTAAAAACGTCGGCGCAGTGAGTCGCACTGCGCTCGATGCAGTAGCGATGGTAGATGCCGCGTTTGCCTGCCTCATGGTCGACGTCAAAGTACTGGAGGTTGTTGTAAAAGTCAACGCTCCCCGCGCACAGGTACCGACCCAACAGCGTGGCGTGGGTCGTGAAGACGGTGGTGACGTCGATGTGGCGCTTGCGGCAAAGCGGGATCGCCAGCCCGGCCTGCCATTCGTGGAAGTGCGCGACGACGGCGGTGGTGAGCTGGCGCGCGACGTACTCGCCGAGGAACCAGGCGACGAGGTAGCCGAACACGATGGTTTCGTTTGTTTCGTGGTCGTTTGGCGGGGACGGGATGCCGGCGAGGTTCCAGAGATCGCCTTTCCACTCGTCTAGCCGCGAGTACATGGAGCCGGTGTCGAAGAGGAGGACGTGGGGGGCCCCTTCGATGAGCCAGCGACCGTAGAGGGCCTTTACGCCTTGGGCGCGCATGGCTTCGAGGGTGGAGGCGATATGGGGATCGGAGGGTTCCTCCGCCTCGACCTCCATGGGGGCGGTCTTGTACGACAGCGGGCCGATGAGACAGTAGCGGTCGCCATACTCGGAGACGGTGACGGGGACTTTAGTCTTGATTACGGTGTAGATGCCGCCAACCTTGTTGGCGACCTCCCAGGCACATTCAAAGAGGAGACTAGACGGAGGGTCAGCAAAGACACGTCGTTCGCAGTCGACTTACGCGTTGCGCACGTCGCGGGACATGGCAGACAGTGTTCGAAGCTCAAAACTCGATGTGACGTCACCCGCCGCCATTTTGCTCCTGTCACGCCGTCACGCTTGTTCTTGGAAGTAACTCGCTCGGACCGGACAGCCCGACGGCACATAAATCGTAGATCCCAAAGAGTTACACTACATAGTCGAGACATCGGTCCGCATTATAAGAAAAAACACAGTATACAGCTGCAGACGCAATACAACCGCCCCCACCGCTACTACTTATCGTAGCGGCAGAAGGGCACCCTACGCATCGGTCTTCATCCCATCGTCCTTTCCACTCTGGCCGCCGCCGAGATGGGGGTCGATGGCGTCGCCCTGAACACTAGCGTCACCGTCGGGATCTGTGCCGCTGGGGCCTGCCGCGCCGTTGGTTGCAGCGTACTCTGCGCCAGCGTCTGGAGGGAACTCGGCGTGGAAGGGGGCAGGGACGATCACGGCGCGCTGGAATCGGGTGCGAAAGTCCTCGGCGGTGGCTGGAGGGGCAGCGCCGGGAGGGTAGGTGTATGGGGGATTGGAGGGTGCGCCGGGAGGAAAGTCGGGGTGGGAGTGCGAGTAGGGCATGCCACGGCGCTGCAGAAGATGTCAATATTTCTTTTTTGAATGATTTTACACAAGAGCAGAAACTCACGGCCTGATCCCAGCGATCCCATGCCTCGGCTATTACAGGCTCTAAACTTGCGAGCTCGTCGTTGGTCATGTTAAGTGTACGCAACAAGTGCTGCTTGAGCAATGGAGCGCAAGAGAAGGAGAGGAGGAGGGTGGTCGCGAATGTCTGGCCGCCGTGAGCGGGGCCGGGGGGAAAGGGGGGCTCAGCGCCTTGGGGTGCTTGTTGTGCGAGGAGTTGCTGGTGGAGTTCATGGGACATTACTTGTTGGTATTGGCCGTCTGCATTGACGCGATAATGTATTTCTTCGGCAATACTTCCCGGACCAGGGCCGGGGCCCATGACATCGTTGCCCATGTCGAGACCGAGCTCGCGCATCTTGCGCTGCTTGACGAGCTGACGGTGCTTGCGCTGTCTCTCGCGTGCGGCGGCCCTTACGCGCTCGCGACGAGCCTGTTCATCGGGCGAGAGTTCTGAGTCATGGGGCGTCTGCGGGGGCTGATGTTGGTGAGACGGGGGCTGCTGGTGGAGGTAGGGGTCTTGCGGGGGAGGGTGGGGATACGCGTCGTGTACGGGGGGTGGTGGAAATGGCATGGGGGCAGATGGGATACCTGTGGCGGCCCTGTCGCGTTCCCGTTTGCGACGTTGGCGCTCAGCAGCCTTTTCGCGTTTTGCGCGTTGACTTGGGGTCTCGTTTTCGCGAGGACGTTTGCGAGGACTATCCTTTTCCATCACGTCCGCTGTGACTACCGCGACTCGTCACTGAGGGTCACTCCAGGGTCACTAAAAAGTCACTTACGCGCGCGAGTCACGGTGTGAAGCAAAACAACGGTCTTTGGTTTATAACACTGCCAAACAATTGATTTATAGCAAGTTTACCTTGCGCACAGTCAGAGACTGGTGATAGTCTGCTACTTGTCTTTTACCGCCCCGCCATCCCACTTGGCGAAACAACGTCGAACGCTCATTTTCTAGCTGTCTAGATGGACCCAGTCGGGCCAGTTTGTGGTGGGACGACTGACTACAGGTAGCCGAGAGAAATTGATCGGCCGTAATTAGACATGGTTCGATAAAAAATTACTTCAAAATGTCGCGTCCTCGGAGCCTTTCTTTCCCCACCCCACCATGTCATACTCTGCGTTCAACGCCTCCAGTCCACTCTCCGATGTCTGGTCAGGCTATCTTGCACAGGCCCAGCAGGTCCCTAGCTCACGTTGGATGATCCTCGCCCTCGTCAACACACCCATCTTGGCCGTCTTCTTCAACGTTCTCTGGCAAAAAATTGCTCCCAGAAAAGCTTCAGACCCACCCCTTGTCTTCCACTGGCTCCCAATAATTGGCTCTGCTATATGGTACGGCAACGACCCGATCAACTTCTTCCAGACGTGTCAGGAACGGGTACGTCGGGTCTCCGTCGTCTCACACCACTTCTCACGCGTCGCAGTACGGGAATGTCTTCACCTTCATTCTCCTCGGTCGCAAGGTCACCGTCGCGCTGTCTCCCAAAGGAAGCAACTTTGTCCTCGGCGGAAAGTCGATCGCGTTCAATGCTGAAGGCGCATACACTGTGCGTCATTTATCCAAATTCTCATACCATATGCTAATATACCTCTCAGCATCTAACGACGCCGGTGTTTGGCAAGGACGTCGTCTACGACTGCCCCAACGAGGTCTTCATGCAGCAGAAAAAGTTTGTCAAGTTCGGCCTCACCACAGAAAACTTCCGCGCATACGTTGGCATGATCGAAGACGAGGTCGAAGAATACATGAAGAAGGACCCCAGCTTCCGCACGTACCAGGACAACGACATCAACGAGTGGGGCAGCTTCGACGCCATCCGCGGCATGGCAGAAATCACCATCCTGACCGCCTCCCGTACGCTCCAAGGCCCCGAGGTCCGCGACGGCCTCAACAAGACCTTCTCGCAGCTCTACACCGACCTCGACGGTGGTTTCACGCCGCTCAACTTCCTCTTCGCCAACCTTCCCCTTGAGAGCTACCGCAAGCGCGACCGCGCGCAGAAGAAGATGAGCGACTTTTATGTCGATATCATCACGCGCAGGAAGACTAATCCCGACGGAGACCACCACTACGATATGATTGCTTCGCTGCTCGACCAGAAATATCGCAATGGCGAGAAGCTCAAGGACCACGAGATCGCCCACATTATGATTGCGCTGCTCATGGCCGGACAGCATACTAGCTCTGCTACGCTTGCCTGGGCGATGCTGCATCTTGCATCTCGACCCGACGTTGCGTAAGTTCCTTTTCTGAACACCGTTTCTGGCGCGGTATCTCAAACCTTGTTCGCTGCAGGGATGCTCTGTACGACGAACAGGTCAAGCGATTCGGCAACCCCGACGGCTCACTGCGCCCCATGAGCTACGAAGACCTCCGCCAACTCCCCATCCTCGACTCCGTCATCCGGGAGACCCTCCGCGTGCACCCGCCCATCCACAGCATCATGCGCCAAGTCCGCGAAGACGTCCCCGTCCCCGCCACCCTCGCCGCCCCGTCCAAGGACGGCATCTACGTCGTCCCCAAGGACACGTTCGTCCTCGCCTCGCCGCTCATCTCTCAGGTCGACGCAAGGATTTGGAAGGACGGCGCGCAGTGGCAGCCGGCGCGGTGGAACGATGCGGATGGCGTGGCGGCGCAGGCGCTGCATGCGTATACGGATGAGGCGGGGGAGAAGATCGATTATGGGTTTGGTGCGGTGAGTAAGGGGACGGATAGTCCGTATCAGCCGTTTGGGGCTGGGAAGCATAGGTGTATTGGCGAGCAGGTGGGTTGTTCGTTATATTATCTCTTATGGTGCTATGCTGAAGGAAATCATTCTGTTCTTAGTTTGCGTACCTGCAGATTGGCACGATTATTGCGACCGTTATTCGACGACTCGAGCTTAGGCTGCCGAACCCCGTACCCGAACACAATTATCATGTACGTCGTTTCTGCGATTTTCTTACATTCGCTGACGGTCGTTCACGTAGACCCTCATTCTGATGCCCAAGGACCCGAAAAGTATTCACTACCGGCGCAGGAAGTTCGATTGAGGAGAGGACAGATTATATAGAGCGCGTATGCGCAATGCAGTTATCAACGAGAAATAATCATAATGCGTGGAATTGAATTGCCAAGTCTGCAACTACGGTCTGTACTGCGAGTTCGAAGAATGAATGGCCAGTGCATACAAAGGTCGCACGGCCACAGTGCCAGTAATCCTGACATTGAAAAAAATCGCGGATACCGAAAAGTGCATGTTCATACGGTGCGCATGGGTACATAGCAGATGTTTTACTCGTCTACTCCTCATCTTCGTCATCACCGCCCTCCTCCTTCTTGGCGGCCGCCGCAGCCCGCTTGCGCTTAACGCGACCGGGGCGTCCACCACCATACGGCGAGGTGAGGGCAAAGTCGATGTGTTTTTGCGAGTCGAGACGGACGACGAACGAGGGAACGTTGACGATTTGACGACCGACGCTGCACGAAGCATCAGCATTGAGAATGAAAGTAGAAAGGGAAAGAAGGAACGAGGACAACAGCAAAAGTACGGCAACTCACCGAATGTGGCGCTGGCGGATGAGGGTTCGCGCATGGTGGATACTCTTGGCAAGCCCGCTCTTGAATACCTGGGTCTGCAGCCTGCGCTCCAAGAAGTCCTCGACCTTCAAGGCGAGCACGTAATCGAGACGCATGCGGGTCTCGTCGAGCACACCGATACGGACGAGCCGACGGATGAGGGCGTTACCCTCGAAGAGACGCTTGGGGTCCTTGTCATCGAGCTTGAGGAGCTCACGGGCGGCACGACGAATCTTGGACAGGACAAGGGAGATACGCCAGATCTCGCGCTTGTTGCGGAGGCCGTACTCACCCGCGAGCTAGATAAAAGAACAGTGAGACGCGACGTCGAAAGCGGGAAAAAGGCAGGAGACCTTGAGCTCGGAGTCGAGACGCGCGGACTCGAAAGGTCGACGGGGGACCTTGTATCTATGGGGCGACGACCGCTTTTAGCAAAAGCGTTCGAGCAACCCTCCACATTGGCAGTGGATTTTGAATAAGTTTAAGCTCACGTTTTGGAGTGATTCCTCGGTGCCCTACCCGGCGTCAGTAACACATTCCCCGTCGACGCGCGACATACCTGGGCATGGTCTTGCGGCCGGACGATAGGAAAAAGTGAAGAGGATGTAAGAGGCGAGAAAGCTGCCAATCACACCCGCTGCCAGTTCTAGCACAGCCACTCCTAGTTCTGGCACAGCCACTACCAACACGCGCAAACACACATTCGCAGAAACTTTAGTTTTCTGTCTTCCTCGCCGTCTTCGACGTCCTCCTCAAGATGCCTCACTCCTTCGGTTACCGGGCGCGCACGCGCCACATGTTCAAGCGCGGCTTCAAGGGTCCGTCTGCCCCTCGGTGTCCTGCTCTCCCCACTCACGCTACCCAGAGCATGGCCCCGTAAAACTCTCGACTTTCCTCATCAACTACCATGTCGGAGACATCGTTGACATCAAGGCGAACGCCGCTCAACAAAAGGGCATGCCCCACAAATACTACCATGGGTCTGTCCCAGTCATCGTTGATCAAGTTTGCCAGAAATCTGACTCTGTATCCTGTATCTTATAGGCGGACGGGCATCGTATACAACGTCACCCCGAGCGCTGTCGGTGTGATCGTCTACAAGGTCGTCGGTAACCGTTACATCGAGAAGCGCGTCAACCTCCGCGTAGAGCACGTCCGCCACTCCAAATGCCGGCAGGAGTTCCTCGACCGCGTCAAGCGGAATCACGAAGCCCATGTCGCAGCGAAGGAGAAGGGTGGTGAGTCTTCAGCACCGTTGTTTGATGTACACATATCAATTGAACACCCACGCAGAGCGCGTCAACTTAAAACGCATCCCGGTACAACCCCGCGAAGCTCGTACCGTGGCCAGCGCTACCGGAGACAACATTCCTCAGACTATGGTCCCCGTCCCTTACGAAACGACAATCTAGGTGGCCTCGGGTAGTACTCCTTTTTGTATGCTATGCTGCTATGCGATTCCATGCAAGTGTTGCGCGGGAAAGCATCCTTTTCATCAGAATGCGGGTCTAGTTCGATTATCGACACACGCAACACTCTACTGTCATATAAGTCTGCTGTATCAATATATTGGTATATGAATCGTGCGTTTCTACTTGGTTCTTTATCGACGGAACGGTGTAGAAGTATAATAAGTTACTAAAACCATCTGGGCAGACAGGGAGAATGTGGTTTAGCAACCCTTCCTTGACTAGGAAGCTCCGAAAGTGCACCTTGCTTGCTCGAAGTACACGTCTGCATTACGGTAGGCGGGATGGTCGAGGTTGAATTTCAGAAATTTCGGCGGAGCGGAGTTTGAATCCGGGAAAGGGCAGCCAGTTTGAGGCATTTTTGGATGCTACCTTGTGGCTCAGTGAGCGCTCTGAACCCCATACTGAAGGTCTCCCCAGTCTAACAGAGCTTTTTGAGGTGAAAACAAGCCAAAAAATGAATTTCTGTGCCATTTTGCATCAAAATAGAGCGGACTTGATGATGATTGATGTTGATGATCGCCGTGCCTGACTCCTAAAAGAGGAAGTTTTCTTTTGCTTATTGTACAAGCATCCTTGAGTACAGAGCTTGACGGAAGCCTTTAACATACTAGGCCATACGCAAAGTACCTTACTATTCCGAAGGTATCGAATATAGTATATTTTCTTGTGAATTTGTTGGCCATCCCGTGTTGCGCCGGAATGCCGAAGTGAAGTTGCACAATGCGGCAATGTCTACTGACTTAAAAAATAGGGGATGCAACACAACTAAGTAAGGAAAATGCATTGCAGAGTCTCCCGTCAATTTGAGCTACATTTTCCGACGAATGAACACTAAGTTTGAACTTGCTGATCACGCATCAGTGCCGCATCATTTCGGCGCGGCAACACAAACCGACCTACATGGCATTCGACTTTTTTGGGGAATGGGGAATGATTTCAGGCTGTATAGAGGAGTATTAGAGGAGCACTACACTGACTCATGGGCATCTGAAGGCTTAGGGGAAGGCACAAAAGACAAAATGAGGTTGCATCCCTCCCGGATTTGAACTCCGCTCCGCGGAAATTTCTGAAATTCAACCTCGACCATCCTGCCTACCGTACGTCTGCATGCATCAGCGAATTTTGTTGAATAAATTGTTGTAAACTTGGAAGAGCATGGTACAGCGTTCATTCAATCCTCCCCGATAGTGTAATCTCAAGCAAAGGCACCTTCTCCCAGCGATCCGTGAACAAATGATTCATTCTGTCCTCCTCTTCTTCGCAGCGTGCATCCCGGTTACGGTAGGCGGGATGGTCGAGGTTCAAATTTGGCACTTTGACATCGGATGTCCGACAAAGTCCGAACCACCGCAACGGTTTGATGTGAACTCGATCGAGTATACACAGTCTCTTGTGGGTGTTTTGGTATCTCTCCTGGGCTCATCAATGGTAGGGATGGAAGCTAAGTAATGAGGGCCAGCTCAATTTCCTCGAACTTTCCGAGCATTCTCGGCTGTCACCGACATACATCCAAAAACGGACATTGTGGCTGTGTAATCACTTGCGTTGAAGTTCGAGTTATTACGCCTCAACTTTACATATCAACATGGTCCAAAAAACTTATACAGTGCTCTACATACTCGAATGAGTCTAGGATAAATCTCTGGTGCCGATTGAAGCTTCTACTCTACTGCAAAACGGGTGTAATGGCAAAGCCTCAGTATATGGTGAAGAGGGCTCTATTGCAGAGCAGGAGGTCGGTGTAGATGTCTGCTTGAGATGTATAATACTGGTATGACTATAAAGGAGCCGTTAAAAAAGAGTCTGCTTTTGCTCTCCACGAGGACCTGTCAGTATGAGTATTTTCAAGTTGAACTTCCGCTGTGTCGATGTGATCAAGAAATGTTTCTCACGGTTCAACTCGGTCGCGAAAAGTACGTTTTCGGAGAATCAAGATGTAACAGTAGAATTTTACACGTAGGATACAATCTCCAGAACCATATTGTATATTCCTACCTACCTACCGGAGTATCTCCACGTTGATTCTACTAAGCTTTAGCAAGATTTCCTGCTTTTGGCAGAGAAGATTGAGATTGAATGAACTCGACAAGAAGTACAGCAATCTTCGTGAATGTAATGTATTCAATCATCATCCTCAACCGCAGAGTCACCATCCTCCAGTCCTTTTAATGCATTCTCGAATCCCTCTTGATCAAGGCGCAGTCCGACACACCGACGAACACACTCGTGCTTGGCGACAAATGTATCAATTCCATTCTGGCCATGATCACCCACACCGCTTGCACTGGTCGAGTTGAGCTTGGTCAAGAAAGGAGGAAAGAGGTTTGAGACGCACCCATTAGTAGTATGTAACATCATATCAAAGAGAACATTAATGCCATCTCCTTGTTCATTCACCGCCTTGGAGGCTATATAAAGTCAAAGTCAAACGATGTATTGCGATGAGAGAGAGAGAAGAAAACACAAACTTTGAAGGTCCGCAATAACAGTGGTCTCCTGGCTGATTTGGTAGACATAATGAGCGAATGCATTCAATGTGCTGCCGAGCTTATTCTGATGCCAGGGCGGGTACTCATTTGTTCCACTCCAGTGATCAACTGCGCTCGAACGACGGGGCTCGAAGAGCCAAAGGACTTGAACAGCGGATGGATCAGCTGCGCGGTACGCCTCAAGCGAAATTCCAGAAGCCGGTGATGGTGCAGAATCATCCGCAACGACCTCGAGTCCGAGTTTGAATTCCGTGACGGCAATAGCTGTTACGAGTGAGACTAGAAATATTCCGGAAGGGTTAAATACTCACTGTCATCGATGCTGGTGTTTCTTCGCTTTGCTTCCGCAATGAACTGGCCTAAATAGTAGCCCGTTTTTCCAAGCCGAGTGGCTTCTTGGACGAGAAAGTCAGCATTTTGCTGTATCTCTACCTGTTCATCTCCAGCGCCGATTTCGAAGAACCGTTTCGCAACCCAGGGCATTCCCTCGCAAATGACCTGAGAAGAACATGTCAATCGATTCAAAAATTGAGAGAAAAATCTACCTTGTACACCTTCTTGGTCTTTCCTTGAGCAACCGGTGTGTCTTGCAAGATACAAACTGTAGGTGTTGCAGTTGGGGCTGGCCATTCGATGTTAACAGTGCCATCTCTATCAACAGACACGGAAGCGAAGACAAAACTGATCTTGGAGAACCCAGGAAGATCCCCAATCTCAGAGCGCAATGGAACCGGAGCCGCCGAGATATTCGTTTGGCCTGAGAGGCTTCATTTAAGACATAGAATTCATCAGGAAAAGGTCTTACTTCGAATGCGCTTGACATTACTTCCCATGGTGCGCCCAGCTTCACTGCCTTTGCGCTTTCTATTCTCCTTTTCAGAATAAACAAACCGGGGCGCTACTGCACCGGTTTTATCCTCGAACTGTAGTTCATTAACATTCGTGTAGAATAAGCACAAGACAACATACTTCTTTGACGAGAATCAAACCCTCTAGGTAGACGGCCGGAGCAGGCAGTTTGAGGGTGTTGGGGCCTTGAAGGATTTTTTTCGGATGGTTGCCGTGGATGCGGTTGTGAATGTCAAAGAACTGGCCAAGAGACCCAGCTGTACTGTGGGGCTGGATTGCGACGTTTCCGTGAAGACGGAGGGAGATATGTTCACTGTGAAATGAATCAACAACAAAACCACTGGAGTCCGGAGAATTAGTAAAGTCGTACGGGCCAAGACTCTCATCGCAATCTTTCTCCCAGTCCAAGTTCCAGTGGCGAAGGAGGTGAGTCAACATATCTGGCATCGAAAGAAGTCAGTTCTCAAGAATAAGAAAGGAAAGGTTCAGCACACTGTTCATTGCAATGTCTTCGGGAAAGGAGCGAGTAGCATTTCCGAGGATTCGAGAAGCATCGGTTCGGGTATTGGCAGTCCCAGGCGCAAGATAAACTGTAATTTGCCTTGGCACACCTTTTGCAACACCAACAATTACAGACGAGGCCGCTCCACTGCTTTTCTGGCTTCCTTTGTGAAGAGTGCGAGCCAACATCGCATTGCGACGGTTTTCGGCTTGAAGGTCTTGGAGTTTGTCAGTCACAGACTGATTCGGAGGACGGTTCAAATCTTGTGGATTAAGAGGTGGCACCGGGCCAGATGGGGCGATTTGCGGATCTGGAGACATAACCGTGATTCAATACCATGATCAATGTATATAATTGAAGATACTGGCCTTTTTTTTTTACGCATGTTCCACATCGAGGGGCCTTCAGAAGCTTGTAAACAGCTGAACAGCCCTGACACTGGGGCCAATCCTACAAAGAAGGGTTTAGTTCTGGTAGCATTAGTCTTGTGATTCGGAACAATACCTTCATTTTATCCGCATTCTCAGAGCTTGTCAATACAATATAGCATTTGCCACAAAGTCCCGGTGTCGTCTTGTGTTCAAAAGAATCACCGCAGCATTCGCCAGGAGAGTCGGGATTAGTACACAGAGATGGATCACAAACGACTTCTTCTGTAGCCATTGCAGTTGAGCGCTGAATTTGGGCGTCAA
Source organism: Favolaschia claudopus (assembly GCA_037176885.1). NCBI lineage: Eukaryota > Fungi > Basidiomycota > Agaricomycetes > Agaricales > Mycenaceae > Favolaschia > Favolaschia claudopus. The sequence continues at coordinate 166,295 of JAWWNJ010000113.1, forward strand.
ATTCGGCGCGCTTTTAAAGAGTCGGTGTTGGCCGCATAAAAGTATACCGCATCAAAATTCTGAAGGAGTGCCGGAACAATTGAATCCAGCGAAACAATAGAAGCTCGAGTTCGAAATCAAAAGAAACTGCACTTTGAGTCCAATTGACTCAATCTTACTATGATCTTCACCGTCGAGAGTTCAGGCTGGAATTTTGCCAAGTTGAACCGAGTCATTATTGGCTGTAATATAACTCTTTTCAAGTCATTCACAGCTTTAGCTGTGTAGAAACCGGGCTTTGAGGTGGATTTGCCATTTAATTGTATGCGGCGCAGCAGCTGTGTGAGTCAGAAATGAGTCAAGAGCAGTACGGGCTGTACTTAGGGACAATTCCCACGGTTCAACTTTGCCTTCGGACTTCTGCAGATTCGCCGGCATCAGAGTTCGTCGAAATACTATAAATCATAGGTAGTAGAGATTCGACTCTTAGAGTTTCTACCGTTGATGGGCAACCATAGTGGTGCTAATGGTCACTATAATGGCACTCGTATGTTTGTTTTTCTTTCAAATTTCTCTCTCAACCCAGCATTTGATTATGTGCTCAACCTATCCGTTGCAACTAGGTCCGCCGGATGATGTGTTGAAGGCTGCCCTCCATGATTACGCTGAGAAGAGTCTTTCACTGTCTCAGTGTCTTGATTACTTGCTCAAGGATTATGAATACAAGATTGGGTGCGATTAGATCTTCATTAATGTTCTCTCATTTGGGATAACGAAATCATATCATAGCTTGACAACATTGAAAGCCCTGAATCGAAAATTCAATGTTCCAACAGTCAAAAAACCTCCTCCGGAGCATATTTGCGCCACTGTGATCAGCGAGGTAGTTTCCAACAATGCTTCATCTCGCAACGGCCCAAACACAGTGTCAACTCTTCAATTGGTTATGGCCGAAGATTCTCCAACTGTGTCTCGATGACTTTGTTGACTATTGGAATAATCACCGGATCAGATCTCAGAGAGGCAAACGTTTGCCATCCGGTGTCTCTCCAAATTACATCTGCGACTTTCCGGAAAGATTTGGACTGGTCAAATTCGGTGAACAGGTCCCTCAAAAGCACATTGATGCGCTTCGACAGAAGATTCCCAGATCCCGGGACGAGTGTTATCGATGGGTGTCAGACGAGTTCAATACACAGGCATTCGGGGTCTATGAGCAGATCGGGAGCCCGAAGTTGAAGTTGGTCGACGGTTGGACAATATTCTGCGAGATGCTACCTTTACTTCAGTAAATAGCTTCACAACCTATGATGTCAATGCTATAAACTTCTTTTACTTAACAGCAGACCGTCATATGAATCCCATGACCTTGTCTTCGCAATCCTTGCCAACGAGTTTCGCGGCCTATGACGCAAATGGATTCCAATGACCGTCGCCCAGAATTCATTTGCGTCATGATTGTGCGGCGGCCTGACTTGGGGCGATTTGATATCCGATCATTGGCCCCGATCAGAGCTTTTACACAACAGGTGTTTGTTCCTCATTTTTTTGGGTGGTAAATAATGTTACTTCAACTTATAGCATTCCATGTATACTTCATGTGCCAGCACTACCACACCCATGGCAAAGTGGTGCTCGGATAGGCTCGGATTGAGGATATCACAGTCACAACTGTGACATAACTTGCCGCGGCTTCGGACTTTGTCAGACATCCGATGTCAAACGGCCAAATTCGAACCTCGACCATCCCGCCTACCGTATCCCGGTCAGATACTGGTAGCTGAGCGGCTTCAGAGACGGAGACACCCCCCGACCGGTTTCCTTTACGAAAGAATTGATACCACTGCGTACGAGAACGAGCTTTCAAAATTCAAAGTGTCTTTGTTATTAACCTCCTTCAAGACGACCTGAAGGGTGGTATCCAAAGCCACTGAGATTTCTCCATCGAAATGGTTGCAGAACTCTCGCAAAAGAGAATTGGGGGCCAAACCCAACGGTCGACGTTCCCGTTCCTGCTAGAATCCACGAGGTGCCCAAGTAGGCTGTATATCTCTTTTTCTGATACCTCATCTGCCCAGACGAAGGCAGGCGTTTCTTGTCTCTGTATCGCTCCAACCCCTCACGAAACACGTAGTCTGTATCGAAGGCCCGGACATGTTAGTCTCTCATAGCCAGACTTTAACACAGTTGATCTCGTACCTCGATGTGTTAAAGTCTGTTTTTAAGTTCATGGGCGTGTCATAGGTAGAATCTTATTATATAATCTTTGTGGCTGTGTTTCTTACGTCAATTTCGTTCACTTTTCTCATACCGCCCTCCCTCAGGCGCATATACACTATCATTTTCGCTAGAGACAGTCTATAAAAACATGTCTACCTCCCTAGAAAAAAAAATCACAGTAAAATGCATCTTCTGGGTCTACGCACCGAGCCTTGCTCTGCCTTGTGACACCTGTGACAGAATGGTAACACATTTTTTCAACCACTTTCCGCAGCACCTTGTCATGATTCTGGCTGGTTTCAAGCGCCGAATAGACTTCTAACTCCCTATATTAACGCTCCAGAACAAATTTGTGCTCTAGATACCATGTAAAAGGGCGGAAACATGATCACATAATCCGAATTCTACCCTTGACACGCCGGTCACCTTAAAAATGGACTACGGACATGTAGACATCCACCAATGCGGCTCGTAGGCCCACACCAGCTAGGTGCAAATTCCCCCTTGGGCTACGAAGCATTGAGCATGTGACAATCCCAGAACACGACACATGTGAGCATGGTAAGCAGTTGCAAAAGTGGGGCCCCCTTGGCCGTATTCCAACGGGGGGTTCTGTGCAGCGCCGACTTCGTAGATGCTCTTCCCAAGTACTTGTTGCGCCATGGAAAGTTTTGCTTCCGCAAACTGTTCCATGACTCGGAGAGGGATGGCTAACCTGTGAAATATCCCCCTCAATAATGCCTTGTTTAACAAGTCCCTGACGTCTCCCAAGTCTCGGACGCAAGCCAGCATTCTCATCTTCACATGCGCCTTGCTCAACAGAAGGACCAAGTATGTGTGAGCCCACAGGTGATCTTCCCAGTAGAAGCTCTCCGGCATTGAACGGTAAGCTTCGCGCAAGACCAATCCTCTGGTGTGATTGACCCAGGCCTCCAATCTGATGTGTCCGGAAGTAGGAACATTTCTTGTTATCAGCATTGGCAAACACGTGCGACAGGGTATAGCCTGCAGAAGTCTCTGTTCAGGAGAAAACAAGCTCAGCTGGAAGAAGGTCTTGATCTCAAAGAAGCTTTGACTCCTGCTGTTACGCCCATGCAGTTTCACCTGGTCGTCCGGCCATCCGTCCCCCAGCCTCCGGCCAACTTCTATTCGTCCGTCCTCTGTGCTCCGGTTCATCCGTCGAAGCATACACCCATCGGGTTTTCGCAATGAAGGTCTTCTGAGTGTTCCCGAATCAATCCCATGATCTATGCCTGTATGCTTCTCTCTTATTGTCTCTATTGTCTTTATTGTTCTTTCGCTTACAACTCTTATTGTCTTTACTTACTATTACCTTATATGGCCTTTCTCCGTAATACGTATATATACCTATCTACTTCGTCATGTAACTTCAGTTGAAAATTAACGTGCTTTGCCTCCGCATTGCTCCGTGGTCGGAATCCTCTATCTCCTTGGAAGTCTAGTTAGTGGCGTAGCCTTAGCCCCCTGTGGTATTGCTTCACCCGTCCTCTGTCCTCCGTCTCTTCCGTCATCTCCGTCCTCCGGCCTCCGGCCACCCGTCCTCCGTCCCTTTGTTCAACACGGATATAACACCTGCCCTCCTCTGAATCTAGACGGTCTTTGTTCACAAACAGATGTCAATGGGCCTGCTTGTGAGTCCTCGGGCATACTGTGGGGGCAGTTGGAGGCGTGGAGCCGAAGCGATGTGGTGTCTTTCGAAATACAATGGGCAATGGGTGATGTAACTTGGGCCCCATACGCGGAAGTCGAACATCTCACAGCTATGGACGGGTACTGTGAAGCAATGGGGATAAAACATCTCAAAAATTTGCCGGCTAGCGCAAGAAACAACAGTCCAAATGAGGAACAAGTGCCACTACATTCATGCAGGATTGCAATAGACAGAGGCCTGCGGACGACGATGAATATAAAATCAAGCAATGAACAGCGAAGAAAATTCGCTAAGCCACCTGTGAATGCACCTATGCTCGATTCTGCTAATCCTCGTCATTACAACACTGCCAATCGCCTTGCTTGTGAGCGCCAAGCCACTGCTCTTCGTGACTTTAGCACTGGGAATGGACAACACCCAGGCAATCCGCTGTGTGGCTATCATACCTGGTTCCTTGCCCAGAATCCCTTCACACCGAAGCCCGAGGACTATCCTCCCACCTTCATCTCCCCCAGCGGAATTCTGGCCCCTGTCACCAACGTCCACATATCCACTGCAGCTCTCAGTGTGATGCTCGACTCCAATACTCGCTTTGCCAAAGGATTGATGTGGCATGTCGCGGCTTCGGCTAACCAGCTGGCACCTTATGTCAGATACACCGCGGCACCGCGCCGTGGCTACACGGCCCATCCTCATCACGGTAATACCCGCAACTTCCGTGGAGGGAAAAACTTCCAAGGGAAAGGAAATAATTGTAAAGTCCGTAATCTTAGCAGTGAGCTCAACGTGTTTGATACAGTTGCTGCCTTAGTTGGACCTTTACTCACTGAATTGACAGATCGTGTTGAACGTGGTGGCACTTCACGCGGTGTAACGCTGCGCTTGAATATATCGATATGAAGTGCAGAGTCTGATGCAGCAGAGATACTAGTTCACTCTCGAGCACACCTATCCTCACACCGAATTTGACAGTCCGGGGGTTATAGAGGCGAGGCAGTTCCCAGCACACTAGTACCACGACAAAGTCACTCAAATGCAAAGCCTCAGTGGGTGAACGCTCTCGAAACCAATGTCTCTTATTCACACTTGACTGAACTTCAACACGATTTCTATTAAGACAAACGAGTAGATAAATATCTTTATAAGTGCCTCTACGTTGCTGCCTGAGCACCACTGCAGCGTCGCTCTTGACGGGTCTACATGGTCTGCCTCCAGCAGGCACAATCCTGGCTCCTTATATACCTTTTTACAAGTACAAAACATGTGATAATCATACAGAACATGTGATAATGAAAATGAATAGAAAGTCCATGCCGAGTGGATCCCTCTTGATCCTAGGCACTCAAGCCATCAAAATGTCGTCCTATGGCACCTTTTCAATAGAATTGAGGTGGCCAACATGCCGGCTGAAGCCGCTGACTCAAAACATCTGACCAAAAGTCCAGACAGATGGTCCAGTCAACTCTAGACCCAATCCAGCCCATAGACCTTGATCCCAACACATCCAGAACCCATCAGATCATTGAGACGACATTGAAGGGTCCCCTGATGAGCTGCCAACTCGAAATATAGTCCCGCGGGAGACTGTCAAAGTGTCAACCATAATTAAAGTTGAACACCAGCAGTCTGCACTTCAATCGAACTTGAACTATAAATCACCGTAGATACCTCTGCACCTCAGAACTCGTCTGTAGGTCGCCAAAGGGTCCACCCACACTCTAGCTACTTGATATCCATCAAGCAAGGCCCCGCGGGCCTTCAACTCCAGTCAAACTTGAGTATCAGTTGTGATATGAATACGAACAATTCAACCAAGTCCGAAAGACTTCAACCAAAATTCTAGGAATGCGTCCAGCTATTCCTGAAGGTCCCTCGGACCTTCCTACGTACTCTATACCCTCAGCCAAGTCCCCGCGGATCAGCTATAAAAAGATACAATTGCTATTTCTGTCTCGAGGCAGACAATCCAGATGAACGGACTCATATCTCCAGTTCTGAAGCCAATGCCATTGTAACGCAAGTGCGCTGGGGTGCTTTATAGTCCAATTGACATAGCTGCCCTCCCGCGGACCTGCTTACGTAACAGTACAGCGCTCAACCAAGTTGAACCAAGTCGTCTCAGACTCAATCTATGCAGCTGTTGGTTCCCTTGTGAGGATCCTTCAACTAATGAATGCTCTAGGCTTTGGTTTGTATGCCACCAGAAAGGGTACTGACTGCCTATTGCTAGTCGAGTAGAGCTATAGTCGTAGCGGGTGATTGGGTGTTTAGGGCCGCATTTGACTTATAATAGCTAGATATAACGCGCAAAAATGACCAGGCATTACAGCGGTAATCATCATCCACGCAACAACAATCCCGCCCCCGAGCAGAACCTAGACACTCAATTGGTCATCGCTGTCAATGGATCTCAAGTTGACGAGGAGGAGCAGCGCAATGAATTGGATGAGTACCTTGAGGAAGGTGAATATGAGCTTGAGGAGGACAATGGATATAATATGGATACTGCCAGTACTTGAATATTGAACTAGATAAGAGGCTTACCTACTTAGAAATACGGTAAACCTTGGAGGTCGAATGTAAGGGCAGAGTCCCAATATCAATGATCCGTATTTGTTCCGCTTCGGCATTCGCCGAAGTTCTAGTTGTCGTGTTCGATTTCGTTGGATACCCCCCGGGGAGGTATGGACCGGAGATGAGCCAGAAGGGCTCGCAGCAGGTGGGTGAAGGCGAGGAAGACCCAATGTGGATATGACTAAGCTATGACATGTGTAATTTACATAGCCAAACAGAGAATCCGCCGGCCACCCCACAGGCACCCCCCACTAAGAAGTGTCCGAGCAAAGCAAGGCACGCGGGCGCGGCCTCGCGCCCTCATCCGAGTCCCAAACCATCAACTCAATGCTTGATGAAGGCAGACCCAGCAGGCAGAAGAAACTGCCCAAAGTCGCACTCCAAAACACTAACCATCAACAGTACACCAAGGAAGACAAACAAGTCGGGCGGAAGGTCAGCCAAACAATCGCGGCGAATATCCTCCGATGAGCCCCATGCAAGGAAGGCTAGGGCATCAAGCACCTGATCAGGCTCAGGAAGCTCCCAAGCGCAAGCTGATGCAAGGGAAGATCCCACCCATCCGAATGGTGTATCAGCGGAGAGAAGTCGAGGCCCAGTAAGATGGTCGTCTGGGCAAGGGCAGGCAAGGGGAAGAGGGAGGTCGTTTGTTGGGACATCATCAGGGTGGATGGGGTCATCCGGATGAAGGGGTACAAGAGCAAAGACTTGCGCAGGCTGGAGGGGTAGGTTTTGAGAGCGGCCTTCCAACAGACTCATCACTGGCACTGGTTTTGGTGGATATGATGGGGAAACCACAGCTGCCCCAGCAATTCGTGGGGCCCGGGGACAAGTGTCTGCATAGCGAGACCGAAGCCGCTGTTTCCGCCGCCGAATTGTATGCCAAGGGTTTGAGCAGTCAACCCGCAGAACTGTCCAATCGCGCGCTGCGGGAGTGGTAGTCCTTGATGGATCTGGCCGGACGACCACAGTTGCGATTACGACGGGGTCAGTGGGATCGGGAGGAATGGTGTCGGCAATGATTTCGGCGGAAGTACGGGGGCGGTAGATGAACTCGGCCGCATGAGCGGGCAGCTGTGTCGGAGGGGCAAAGGTGGCAGATGGTTCATAGTCATCGTCCGAGTCATCAGTGTCTACCGTCATGACCGTAACAGGCGGACGGCGAGTCCGAGGCAGCGAGGCAATGGGGGTAGGGGGGTTGGAGAGGCAGAGCAGGGAGCGAGGGGGAATGAGAAACGGTGCTGGTGGTGCTCACAGGTGCGTCTCTATCCTCCTGCTCCCTCTCCAATCTTTCTCTCTCCTTCCTTTTCTTCTTTTTCTGTCCGCCGCAGTGATTCTTCTTCATTGGGAAATAGACGGAAAACCGGGCACAACCCGTAGGAGAACACAGTCAGAGAGCTAGGGACAAGCGTGGAGTCGACGGAAATCACAGTGTCAAAAAAATGAGCAGAAAACCTTGCTGGTGGGTGAAAGGCAAAGATGACAGAGGTAGGCCTCTGTGGATGAAAAGTATCTGGTCTGTAGGGACGCGGAGAAGGGTGAATCACGCTCTCGTCACCAAATGCATACCCCCCGGGGAGGTATGAACCGGAGATGAGCCAGAAGGGCTTGCAGCGGATGGGTGAAGGCGAGGAAGACCCAATGTGGATATGACTAAGCTACCGCATGTGTAATCTACATAGCCAAACAGAGAATCCGCCAGCCACCCCACATCGTGTTTCTTTGTGTCCCCACGTAGAGCCACGTCCTTTTGACTCATTCCTTACTCCATTAAGTATGTAGTATTAAGTATATAAGCTAGATAGGTTGTACAAGTAAGCAGCATTCTCTGAATTGAGACTTGTTATATCCGTGCCGGAAAGAAGAAGGAAGAGGGAGAGAGGAGGTAGGTTCCGGTCCGAGACGCAAGGGAGGAACAGATGAGATGCCGAAGTAGAATTCGGGCTAAGTCGAACCCGGAACTACGGATATCAAAACCACTACACCACAGGTAGATTAAGGATGAGTGTGAACTGTCAGCCTACACGAGAGGAACACAAGGAGGGAAGACAACAAGGGCGGCTAGAACCCGCAGGCTGGTGGGAACCGATTCGCAATAAGACCAAGGCGGAACTTGGCCGGGCCGGAGCAAGGCCGGACGAAAGAGGTCACGTGATCGGGCCGGACGAAGGTCCGGGCGGATCGGAGGAGCCAGGCGAGCTGGGCAAGGTGGCACAATGTACGGGGAGGCTTGCCCGAAAGCCAAGGGATGAGCGAGGGTCGAGGTCGAGGCTCGAAGAAGTCGAGCAGGTCCAGGTGAGCAAAGGAGGCTTGGCCGAGGGCGTGGGAACGAGCCGGACGAAAGGTCGGCCAAGGCTATAAGGAGCCGGACGAGTTCGGGCAAGGATAAGAGAGGTGTCCGAACACAAGACCAAGAGTTGTTGTCAAGAGGATAAGTCCGGACGAGAGGGAGATGAGCGAGAGGAGATCCGGACAGTGCAGCAGAACAAATGTTAAGACAAGGAGACAACATTAATTATCAAACTAAGGAATACAATCGGGAGACTGTAGGTATTTAAAGTAAGTACGGAGATATATCCAAAAGAAGCCAGAAGTATGTACAAGACAATAAGAACAATAAGTAAGAAGTGCGGTACAGATGTAAAAACAATAAGGCAAGAGATATGTACCGGGCGAGAACAATAAAGACAATAATGACATAATGTTGAATCCGGAGGAGGACTGCAGAGTTCGATGCAAGGCATCTCACTTCCGAGCGAACTGAGGATGAGGGGATGAGTCCGCAGGGATGTAGTATGGCCGGATAAGGGAATTGATTGGATCATCGGCCGGGCCGGACGGATGGCCGGGTGAGCTGGTCGGACGCTCGAGGATGAACAGAAATGGATCGGATAGAAGTAGAAGTGAATCCGGATGAACCTTGGGTGCACCTTGTCCAATGTCTCGGCTGAGTAGGTGTCATCAGCATCAGAGAATAGGAGGAGTAGCTGAATGAACGGGATAACCAAGTCGGATGACTTTCACAGGAACCCAGGTGAAGTGGAGATGAATCGGAAACATAGGTTGGGATGTGAGAGGGCTCCGTAGGGGGATCAGGATGAACAGAGGAGGACCAGAAGGAAGTCCGCATCGCTCTGGCCGGACTAGTGGCTGTGCAGGCCGGAGCATCGACAAGTAATGCAGGAAGGTTCATTGGTGAAGTCCGAGATCCATATGAGCCCAAGGTGAAGCGGGGTATGAATGGGAAGGATAGGATCGTATGTGGGAGGACTCCGTGAGAGGAATGGTATGAGCGGATGAGAACCAAGATAAGTCTGCATTGCTCTGGCAGCATGAGTGATGGATTGGGCCGGAGCATTGATGAGGGATGCGGAAGGGTCCAACGGATAAGTCAAGCATCAGTATGAAAGTGGATAGGGAACATAAGATTGGTTGTGTGGGAACTCCGTAGGGAGATCAGCATGGGCGGATAAGGATCAAGGATATCCATATTGCTCCGGCAGGCTGGGTGGCTATGTAGGCCGGAGCAAGGATGGTTGATGCTGATAGGTCCCAGGAAGAAGTAGTCGGAGATCCAGATGAATCCAAATGAGGGGTAGACTGGCAGGGTATTGTGCACGGGCATAACAAGACTCTTCAATATGTGTATCAGCTTACCCTCAAGAATCTCGACTCTCAACAACTCTCAACTCTCTCGTGTGTCGCTGACTATTCAAGTCTTCCAGCAAGCTAGAATCCCGGCGACCTCACACTGAGTGTCATGCACGAAAACATTAAATACCTTGTCCACACTGCCATTTTTGGACAAGGTCTAGTCTTTGCACAAATTGACGGTGACCTGAAAAACCTGGCCATCTCGAATTCAATGTTGGAATGTGGGTTTTGCCTCTGACATCTCTCACTCTCATGAGTGTCACCACTTTGATCCTTCATGATCCTATCATCAATATCTGATCCTACTGATCCTATGCACCCCTATGATCCTTTATGATCCTATCATTGATACCTGATCCTACTGATCCTATGTCCCTTGTTCCCAATTAGGTAGTTCCTTTGTGCCCAATTAGGTCTTCCCTTTATCTACCATATGTAGCATTCCCTTTGTTCTTGTACCTATATATACAACCTAGCTAGTGCCTTGAGTCCTCAGTTCTCACTGTTGACTTCAGGCAAGTATCTACTTCACATTGCAATCTACTAGAGTTCTCACTGTTGACTTCAGACCTCTGTGCTTGCCTGTTCAACAGGTTATGGGCCCCGGCCTTTGAACATCTCCTGAGTTTATCATCCTGAGATCTCATCCCTCTGCGCTCTTCACTCTCTTTGCCCTTATAGTGTGTGTGTTTAAGTCCCTTTAAGTCTTGTAGTTAGGAACACCAACTGTTGGGACAAATCCTCTTTGAGAGGTAGTCTTTGATCCACCAGAAAACAAACGGTAGTCAATCCTGTTGATTCTGGGGTTAGGGCCTAAGTGCCTTACAACTGGGTGTTCTTTAGCATCAGTTACATACCTACTTTAGTTTCCTCTCCACACACACACTCCTGAGGGCGCCATCTGTTTGTGCAGGTGGTTTTAGCTTATCATCCATCTTTCCTGCGCATTTTCCATTCCCTATATCCCCCCCATATTCTTTCCCTGCCATGACTCATGATGAGAGAGCTTAGTCTCTCTGGTTGGTCGCACTGCTACTGCCATGAGAGCGCTCAAAAAGTCTCGCACCAAGGACTTCACTCTGGACAATGCAGATGCAGAGTTGCATGCCATGGTCCTCCTTATGGCTCTCCCTGATGAAGGGTGCTTTGCCATCGTGAAAGCACCCTTTGAGGCATTCAGATCTAGGGAGATGCCAACCAGAATCCTCTCTCTGGTCTGGCCGTGGTTGCATCTACCTCTGCTCCTGCTGCCCCCTCATCTCCTGCTGTTGCTCTTGCTGCTGCACCACCTCCTGCACCTGCTGCGACTTCGGTCTGCCCAGGGTGTGGGAAACCAGGCCACTATCTCAATCGCTGCTTCAAGTTCCTTGAACTTATTGGAAACAAGCAACCTGGTGGTGGTCCAAATGCAACATCCCAAGTGGCCTCTAATGCAAGTCTTCTAACTACCTCCACTTCATCTTTTGCTGATAAACGATGGAACTCAGACTCAGGCACCACATCACACATGACCCATCAACGTGGGCTTCTGCTGAACGCCGTTCCGCACAGGGTTCCCATCCAAGTCGCAAAGGAAGTTATAGTATACTCTGAATTGAAAGGAGAGATCTTGCTTAGGCCACTTATGCACGGACGTAGTAGCAAGCATGTAATTCTCACAAATGTCTTGTATGTTCCCAAACACCAGAGCAGCCACTTGGGTATCAAATCCATCCCTTAGCATGGGCTTTTGGCTGTACGTTTCCGGGGTGCATAATTGCATGGCCAGCTAGACAAGACAAGCCCCCTCAAATGACCAAGTAATTGAAGGCGTATTATCCTGAAACAAAGAAGCCAATGCCTTTTAAGCAAGCTTGTAAAATCGTGTCGACCCCCTCCTTGCTAAAGTGAAGGCACCAAACGCCAATCAGACAATTACTGAAATGAAAATGATTCACCAGTGCATTGGAGCTAAGCAGAAGGATTGGGTGAATAAGCTTCCTTCTATGGAGTTTGCCATGAGCTCTACTCGGTCAGAAACAACGGGATATGCTCTATTCTTTTTGGACACAAGACGCATGCTGTGTTTGTTCCTACTGTACTTGTGAATTTCCAGGTGTTGCAACCTTTGCCTTGCAGATGCACATGATGGCATCAACTTCACACATGTGAAGCAGACACGTGCTGCAAATTGCAAGTGTCAAGCGGCTCCTTTTGAGGTAGGAAATTTGGGGAATTGTGGGGCCGATACAACGGCCCTTTTCAAGGTGCTTTGAAAATCAGGGGACAAGTCTTGGATGCCCTATGCCTAAGGCAAGAAATTACAAGCACTTGTGACAGTTCTATAGATGAGGTGTTGGGGGTCTTAGAGTTCTTCACCGTTGAAACGCTGACTATAGGGCAACTATGGAAAACACCCAAGAAATGAATGAAAATAGATCCCAAATCAAATCCCAACTATAATCCTAACCACTATGAGATCGACGTGCGAGGTTCGGGGTTCCAGTCCAGTATAGACTGTGGCAATCCAACTATCTTAATACCCAAAATATACTAAACTTAAGCTTTTGCGATTGCTGACTTTGTACAGAGAATGACTATACGAGTCCTATGTTGACACAGGAAGTGTGGTTTTTCAACAAAGGGTTGAGATGTAACTCTTCTCAAGAGGTTTAGGTGTTTAAGTTGTTTGTAGAGCGCCAATATATCACTCGCGAAAGATGTCTTATAACTGTTTCACACGCCAAAGTTCTTTTAATTCCACGCGTAAGGTTCCCAAAATCTGATATTCAAGATATGATCCAACAGACAATATATATCGACGAAACAAACCAAAGAAAACAAATAAGCTTCTGGAGTTTATCTCGAATGGAGTTCAACGTCTAGTTGTTCACGAAGCCAATACTGGCTTGACGCTCACAACGAGAGGAGGACAGGAAACGATGCCTTTTATACCTTTCACTAATAAATAATAAGAGACCGGACAATTGACAAACGGGTATATGATGAGAGAAACATAGGGCCTTGCCCTCGCCCTATGCTTGGTGGCCAGAACAGGAAATGGATCAATAGTGCATTGAATCCCACTCCCTTATCCCGATCATTATGTTATGACAGTGGCCCACTGCGGCCCAATCAATATTGCCCAAATTGGCACTAATGGCCTTGATATCATTGTCCCTTCTCGGACCGTGCTCCTTGATCGTAATACGGCGGCAGCCACTTCGGCATGACGTGTAGTTCCTTGTAGGAATATTCTACGTCCACAAGTCTCGCGCAAATGGTTTATAGAATTATTTGTGAAAGCCTCTTGCCTCCAGGAAACACTCCCTTCGGCAGGTTTTTATAAGTTCCAAGTAATATCCCACTCATTGTGCCTTCGGTCGGAACACAGGGCGACTCCCAATCCTGTTCCGGATGGTTAGAGACCTTTCGCAATAGGTCTGTTCTGGAATATTATAACTTACCAGCGCAGTCGTGGACAGTACCAGACCTCCCACTAGTGTATAATCCATTAACTGGCCGCTCAGGCAAACACCAGTCCTCATACAAGCATATTCCCTTAATATTTGATGTATTACTCTTTCAATACAATAGCGCTTGGACCGAAAATGAATAAATTCAGCCCTGGCCAAATACCGGGTCTATCACTGTGTTCAGGCAGATGCTGGGAGGATACCACCTTTGCTGAGTCGGCGCCCTCGGTGCCTTGTGCGATATCCGACCCTTTCAGGTTTTGGACAACATATGCCCGAGGCGAACTTTTGCAAGCCGGAAGAGCAATGGAAGGAGACTGCGACCTCTAGAAAAAAAGCGCAAGAAAACGCGAAGCCCCATCTCGTGGATCTGGCTAGCTGATGGATCTGCCACAGACGCGGATTGTAATCCCAATGAATGAAGGTGAGTCAATAGCCTTGGTGTCCCCTGCATGCATACTTCAGCTCTACGCATTGAGTGGGCGAATATGCGTGCGCTGTGGCTCAGGAACACAGAAGAGGTTGCTCTTCTTGAGGAGGAGATGCACTGTGTTCCAGAATTCCTATGATGGTGTGCAACGAAGTGGGACGCCGACATGTGCTATTATGCAATATAGCTAGCTATGTGGCACAGGAGGAGGAGACTTCCAGAACATCATATCTTTCTGCCTTTGAACTTGGCTGGTTTGTTGTAAGGTTGTTGATATTGTTGCTGGCTTTTGCAAGAATGGTAGAGATTTGAGGGAATAACCATATGATACTGAACACGGAGGTGAAACTATTTTGAGTGGCAAGCTTCTTCTGCGTCACATTCGCTAGCTGCTAGCTGCTGTAGTTTTATTATAAGACATATCTCCATTCTCCAGCTATAAATGTAATGCTTCATCTTCAGCCAATAGACAACGCTGGGGTGATGCCTTAAAAAACAACTCACCTTCAAACTTCAAGTTAATCTTACTTTTAACGAGAATGACGGCTGGGAGGCCCTCAACAGCTGCTTCAGACTTTCGCTCACTTTGTCTTCAGCTCTCTGATCGAGTGCTCACCTATACATCTTGGCTAGAGTATTAATGGTAAACTTACCATTGAAACTGTGGCAGTATGGGCATTCTGGCTTGACCCGCGAAGCCAATTGTGAACATGCAAAGCAGAAGGTGTGGCAACATAAGCCTGGGCAGTTTGAGGTTATGAATAGAATAAAAAATCTACTTACAAGACGGGGGTGGTTGAATACCGCGAAGGTTTTTACAAAAGCTGATGGTTGAAGAGCTGAGAAGAAGATTGTTGTAATTCAAGGAGAAAGATGACTCAGCTACATTTTACGCACATTTTGCAGCCACAAACATAATAATTCGACGCCTTTGTATGTCATGCAGTCCTCAGGGAAACTGACAGATACCAGCAGCGGCATATCAGAGTCTGTTTTGTTCAAGGAATCAAGCTCTAGACGCGACACATCGCCGTCCGATTCGGAGTCCATTAAGAATATCTCAGGACTAGAAACTTCGGCAAAGTCAAACTCATCGTCAGATTCAACCACGATGTTCATTCGGGCCCAAGCGACCCAATCAAAGGTATGATCTTTCAATTTCTTTTTTGCTACCACCTATCTATCTCGTGTTCATGGCTACTCTATTCTCATGGAGCAGAACCCTATCTGTTTTGTTAAGGATGGTGATGTTGAACAGGCAAGCACAGAGGTCTGAAGTCAACAGTGAGAACTCTAGATTGCAATGTGAAGTAGATACTTGCCTGAAGTCAACAGTGAGAACTGAGGACTCAAGGCACTAGCTAGGCTGTATATATATGTACAGGAACAAAGGGAATGCTACATATGGTAAGATAAAGGGAAGACCTAATTGGGCACAAAGGAACTACCTAATTGGGAACAAGGGACATAGGATCAGTAGGATCAGGTATCAATGATAGGATCATAAAGGATCATAGGGGTGCATAGGATCAGTAGGATCAGATATGATGATAGGATCATGAAGGATCAAAGTGGTGACACTCATGAGAGTGAGAGATGTCAGAGGCAAAACCCACATTCCAACACTCCCCCGTGACAAGACAAGTCTCGCTCATCTCCCCCGTAATCCTATTAGACCACGCAACTTTTCCACAAGAGGACGTGCAAGGGCCTTGGTCAGGATGTCTGCAAGTTGATCTCCAGTGGGAATATAGTCCACAGAGATGAACCGTTTGGCAACTTGATCTCTGAGCCAATAAAAGGCCAAGTCCAAGTGCTTCATACGTCCATGGTGCTCAGGATTTTTAGCAACTTGGATTGCAGACTGGTTGTCCATGAGGAGAAGGGAAGGGCCAGACACTAGCCCAGTTCATGGAGCAAATTGCGCACCCACTTGATCTCCTTGCCAGCTTCCAAGGCAGCAAGATATTCTGCCTCGGTAGTAGAAAGAGACACAGTGGATTGCAACTTGCTCCTCCAGCTCACTGGTCCACCACACATCATTACCACATAACCTCCAGTGCTTTTGCCAGTGTCTGGACAACCGCCATGATTGGCATCAGCATAAGTGATGGGAGGCACGGGCTGAGGTGATTTGGTATAGGTAATGCCATAGTCAAGTGTTCCTTTGATGTAACGGAACACATGCTTGACAGCCTTCCAGTGGAGTTCACCAGGATTGGAATTGAACCGTGCAAGAACTCCAACAACATAGGACAAGTCAGGACGCGTTTGAGTAGCCAAGGTACTTCTTGGCTTCCTCATCTGACTTGGCACCCATCTCCTTGGTCAAAACTAGACCAGGGAGCATTGGCGTCGAAACAGGGTGACAGTCCGACATGTTGAAGTCCTCAAGCATGTCCAGAGCATACTGGCGCTGAGATAGGGTAATGGCTCCAGTCTGGGGGTCACGCTCGATCTTGATACCCAACAACCACTCTGTGGGACCAAGATCTTTGAGCTTGAACTCTTTAGAGAGCTCTTCAATGACCTTGTCAATTTCAGCATCGTCTTTAGCAGCGATGGTGCTGTCATCAACATAGATAGGAATGATGACACGCGTCAAGCCTCTAGCGAAGACGAAGCAAGAGCGGTCAGACTGGAGACATGTGAAGCCCATCTTAACCAGCTTTGCACACAGGACCTTGTACCATTCACGGCCAGCTTGCCTCAGACCATAAATGGTGCGATGAAGCTTAAGGAGCTGGTCATGCCGTCCCTGAGGAAAACCTGGTGGCTGAGTCATATAGACGTCCTCCTCCAAGTGACCATTCAGGTAGGCAGATGAGAAGTCAATGGAACGAAGTTTGAGGTCGTGCTGTGCAGCCAGTGCAAGGACAATGCGAAGTGTGGCAGGTTTGACAGTAGGGGAGAAAATCTCGTTGTAGTCAACACCATATTTCTGAGTGCGACCATCTGCAACGAGTCTCGCCTTGTAACGCTCAATGGAGCCATCATACTTGTGCTTTATAACAAAGACCCATTGGGAACGAACTGGCTTAACGCCAGGGGGTGCATCCACAACTTCCCAGGTGCAGTTCTCAAGCAGAGCATTAATCTCAGCAAGAGCTGCTTCCTTCCACAAATGAGCATCCTCACGCTTAAGTGCTTCATGATAAGAGCGCGGCTCGCCAGCATGCAGAGCAGACTCTGCAGAATGCACATGAGCAGCATTAAGCGCTTGGAGATAAGGGCTCAAAGGATCGCCTTCATGAGCAATGATAAGCGCTTTGAGAAGCAACTCATCATCACTCTCCTCATCCTCTTGAGCAGGAGCCGGCTCTGCTGGCGCAACAGGCGGATCAGCAGGAGCGGGCTCAACTGGAGGTTGGTTGACTTTCCACCACTCAGCAGCAGGCTTGTGTTCAGTGGTTTGACCATGGTACCGCCGACGCGCAGCGATTCCAATAGGAGATGGAGGTGGTGATTGCTGCTGAGGAGGGTCATTGGGAGGAGGTGAATTGTCATGAGGAGGTGGAGGTGAAGGCGAACAAGAACTGTGATTGGAAGGAGGATTTGGATTTGGGGGATTGAGAGGTGGAGCAGGAGGTGGTGCATGATAAACACCAAAGTCATCATCCTCATCATCATCTCCCCCATAATTGCGCAACTCCTGCACAACTGGAGGAAGATCAACAAATTCAGAGGATGGACTATTAGGACAGAGTTTAAGAAGAGTTGGTTTGTTCCCAGGGTAATAGCGCTCGTCAAAGACTGCGCGCTCAGAGACAACGGTTTTGCGTGTCTCTGGATTGTAGAAGAGCCACCCCTTGTGTTGTGTTGGATATCCCACAAAGACGCACTTTTGAAAGTGGATGCCGGAATTGTCCCGTTTATCTCTCTGCACATGAACATAGGCAAGACAGCCCCACACCCTAAGGTGTGACACATCGGGCTTACGCTTGTACCACAGCTCAAACGGAGTAGTATCTCCAGTTATATGAGCTGAGGGATGCATATTGCTAACATGAACATAAGCCGCAACTGCAAGCGCTTTAAAAGAAGGCGGCAGATTAGCTTCATGTAGCATAGCCGTAGTGTGCTCATCAATCGTGCGATTAGCACGCTCTGCTGTCCCGTTCTGCTGTGGTCTATTCCTTGTCGAATGACGGCGCACAATGCCACAAGAGGTAAGGAAATCCTCAAACTCTAGAGACATGTACTCCCCACCTTCATCCTCTTGAAACTCTTTGATTTTGCAACCAAAGTGATTCTCAGCATAAGCTTTGAACACCTTGAATGCATTGAGCGCACCACTCTTGCGCTTCATGTGCATACACACTTTGAGGCTTGTGTGATCATCAACAAAGACAATACAATGTCTCCACCCCTCACGGGTGAACACTGTGTACTGCTTCAGATCAGAGTGTATTAATTCAAGAGGTGCAGATACACGATGACCAGTGGAAGGAAATGGAGCCGCATTCAGCTTGCCAGCAAGGCAGGGCTCACAGATGGGATCTGGCTTCTGATTTGAAGTAAGCTTCGCACCAGTAACCAGATTCTTGCTCAAGATCTTCTGGGTGTCATTGTGATGCCCAAGTCGACGATGCAACAGTTCCAGATCAAGAGGCAAAGTCCCAACTGCAGCCAAAGCTGAAACAGAATCAGAAGGCACTTCTCTCCCTCGTCAACATCCGCTTCAAAGAATGTTTCACCAAAACAGATAGTGTTCTGCTCCATGAGAATAGAGTAGCCATGAACACGAGATAGATAGGTGGTAGAGACGAGGTTATGAGATTTGGGAACATACAAGACATTTGTGAGAATTACATGCTTGCTACTACGTCCGTGTATAAGTGGCCTAAGCAAGATCTCTCCTTTCAATTCAGAGTATACTATAACTCCATTTGCGACTTGGATGGGAACCCTGTGCGGAACGGCGTTCAGCAGAAGCCCACGTTGATGGGTCATGTGTGATGTGGTGCCTGAGTCTGAGTTCCATCGTTTATCAGCAAAAGATGAAGTGGAGGTAGTTAGAAGACTTGCATTAGAGGCCACTTGGGATGTTGCATTTGGACCACCACCAGGTTGCTTGTTTCCAATAAGTTCAAGGAACTTGAAGCAGCGATTGAGATAGTGGCCTGGTTTCCCACACCCTGGGCAGACCGAAGTCGCAGCAGGTGCAGGAGGTGGTGCAGCAGCAAGAGCAACAGCAGGAGATGAGGGGCAGCAGGAGCAGAGGTAGATGCAACCACGGCCAGACCAGAGAGAGGATTCTGGTTGGCATCTCCCTAGATCTGAATGCCTCAAAGGGTGCTTTCACGATGGCAAAGCACCCTTCATCAGGGAGAGCCATAAGGAGGACCATGGCATGCAACTCTGCATCTGCATTGTCCAGAGTGAAGTCCTTGGTGCGAGACTTTTTGAGCGCTCTCATGGCAGTAGCAGTGCGACCAACCAGAGAGACTAAGCTCTCTCATCATGAGTCATGGCAGGGAAAGAATATGGGGGGGATATAGGGAATGGAAAATGCGCAGGAAAGATGGATGATAAGCTAAAACCACCTGCACAAACAGATGGCGCCCTCAGGAGTGTGTGTGTGGAGAGGAAACTAAAGTAGGTATGTAACTGATGCTAAAGAACACCCAGTTGTAAGGCACTTAGGCCCTAACCCCAGAATCAACAGGATTGACTACCGTTTGTTTTCTGGTGGATCAAAGACTACAGTATTTGATGCCCGAATGGGATGATCAAATTTTGTTCGCCGTGATTTACACAATAAAAATGATTTTGCCCAAATCAAAGTCCTTGGGGGGCTAGTTTTAGGTCGAATCTACATCTATACCACATTTTCCACGGATCGTGACACAGACGGGCTATATCGAGGTGATTTGAGGTGAAAAGTTCTTATCAGTCCATCTATGTGCCAATGGGACGCGTCACATCAGCTGCCAATCAATGACAAGATGCTTCCGTATCTAATCACGCTCATCCATCTCCGAGCCGTACTCACCCTCCTCGCTCTCGTCTTCCTCATCGTCGTCAACAGCGGCCGACTTTGCGGGTCTCTTCAACAAAGCCTCAAGGTGGTAATCCTTCCACTTCGGCTTCTGCCATCCCGGACGACGCTTCGCCGCCTTTGCCTCGACCTTTTCCACCTCCCACGCCGCCTTGTCAGCCTCAAACTCCGCCTTCTTTGCCTCGTTGCGACCTCGGATCAGGTCGTTCTTCTGCTTCCACTCTGCCAGCTCAACAGCCCGCGCCTCTCGCTGCGTCTTCCTTTCCTCCTTCCCAACCTCTTCCTCCTCTCTCGTCTTCTGATCCTCGATGCACAACGCGATGAACGCGTCCGACGTGAACCATTTCGCCTTCCCATCGCCTATCTTCAACTTCCGACCACTCTTCTTCCTGGCCTGCCGCTCCTCTGAAGCCTGCAACTGACCCTGTGCTCGATTCACGTACATCCCAGCAAGAACAGCACTGCCCTGCATATGAATCATTGCAGTTTTTCTGGCCTCGTCACGCTGTTCACTTTCTGCCAAAGCATCGCGGAGTTCCTGTTCGCGCGCACTGGCAACGGGTCTGTCGAGGAGGTGCGCATAGCGCGAATGATGTCGTTGGGGGGAAATGGTGAGTGGTTTAAAGAGCGGTGGGACAGAGCTCGATTTTAATGGTGAGTGCGACGTTAGGAATGCGCCGGATGTGCGAGCTAAGCTGTCTACAGCTGCACGCGCAAAGAAGGGGATGGGAGGTCGGGTGGGTGTTGCCGAGGAGGTTCCTGGAATGGGCTGGTTAGATTCGGCAGGCGTAGGCGAGCTGGGAGTTGCGGGGCGAGGCGGAGGGACTGGAGTTTCGGGTGTATTGGCGGTGTGTAATTTCTGATAATCCAAATAATCAATGATCATACTTGACATGAATTTCACCGGGCTGGACTGTTGGACGGGGAGAAGGCCATGGGAGGAAGACTCGATGCTGGGGGCCATCATGTCCTCCGTGATGACATCCCGGTTGAGCGGAATGACACCGGTCTTTTTGAATGCCGAGTGTCTTGAGGTGCGCCTCAGCGTAGACGGCCAGGAAATTGGTCTTGTCAACAGTGTGGCCCTCGCGCTCCCACCGGTCACGTACGTCGCTCCAGTTCCGTTTGAATGCCCCGAATATCGCCACATCAAGACCCTGATAGACATGTGTACTGTGGGATGGATACCCGACAACCTCGATGCCATTGTCCCGCGCGTACAGGAGGAAGGCAATAGTGTAATGAGAGGCGTGCCCATCGAGTAGGAGGAGGCGCCGCCGACCAGCCGCCTTAGCGCGAGTTTTCTGGTCGAAATCTTTGATCCATTCGACACTAATCTCGCCGTCGATGTAGCCTTTCTTTGAATAACCCAGACTGAAGTATACGGTGAGATATTCTCTTCCACATAGAAAGGATCGCTGCTCACGATGCATCCGTAGGATTATCCTGCTTCCATTTCACCTGAAAGCCCTCCCCTTTAAAAATTACAGCCGGTGGATGTGTGGTGCCATCCCCGCAGATAGTAACGAGCACGGTAATATTCTCCCTATCACCGCTGCGTTGCTGATGCTGAGTCTTCTTTCCCGCCCCCCCTATGACCCGCTCACGCTGCCCAATACCCTTCTGAAACCCCGACTCGTCTGCTCCCCAAATCAAGTCATCCGGGATTCTATCATCGCCGCCCTTCCCCGTAATGACCTCCTCAAGCAAGTCGAAATATTCCGCCTTGGTAGTAGGGTTTACGGCGCGTGCGCGCGACTTATCAAGTGCGCGCGACCAATAAGTCTTCAACCTGGGGTGGTCGGAGATGAATCGCGCCGTCCATTGCTTGCCCACCCACCCCTTCCACCGGAAAATTGTCCCCCAGCCGAGCACGCAGGATGGAGTCGACATGCTCCTTGAGACGGCGGTGGCTCAGGGGGAACCCACGGTTCGCGTACTCGACAGCAAAGGCGATGACGAGCTCTGTTTCCTCGGGGGTAAGCCATCCTCGATCATCTGCAGCCTCCTGACGACTTTTCCCCCCTTTGACGCGCCGCTGCACTCGGGAGGTGCTAAGCTTCACAGATGTCCCTGTCTGAGCAAGACACTCCTCCTGTGCTTTCTTGACTGCCTTCTCGTAGCTCATCGAGGGCCCCGAAGACGACCCATGTCCTTCTTGGTATATTTGGCTAGCACGCAGAGTCCAGTCTTCGGTGAGTTTGGCGGCCTTTTTCTGCTTCTTCCGGTCAGACTCGGCATGTTTAACCATTTTAGACGCGTCGAAAAGGACCAGAAATGAGCAGAGTAGGGAAAGACGCGTTTTTTTCAGTCGTCGTCAGCGAGATCAGAGGTGATGCCAAATTAGGCAAGTGTGATGTGACACATCCCATTCGCTCATATTCTGCCTCAAACTCTCGTATCCTGCGCCCCTGGGGTTGGATTGCACTCAAATGCACGCAGATACACTCAGTATACTATATAGTGCATACACAATAAATTTCACAATATTTCCTTCACACATATTAGCGCGATGAAGACACGAAATTTCATGTTTTTGGTGTTTTGAGAAAGATAACTGTATAGTAGAAGATCTACAAGTTCCATGCCTTATGCTCACTCGGAGCATCAAGATAGTCTATTCAGCTGTATGCTGGTTGATTTTGGCCCCCGGGAGAAAGGTAATACGGCCGCAAAAGTGATCTGTCCCATTGAGTGATGGTGTCCCATTCGGGCATCAAATACTGTACCTCTCAAAGAGGATTTGTCCCAACAGTTGGTGTTCCTAACTACAAGACTTAAAGGGACTTAAACACACACACTATAAGGGCAAAGAGAGTGAAGAGCGTAGAGGGATGAGATCTCAGGATGATAAACTCAGGAGATGTTCAAAGGCCGGGGCCCATAACCTGTTGAACAGGCAAGCACAGAGGTCTGAAGTCAACAGTGAGAACTCTAGATTGCAATGTGAAGTAGATACTTGCCTGAAGTCAACAGTGAGAACTGAGGACTCAAGGCACTAGCTAGGCTGTATATATATGTACAGGAACAAAGGGAATGCTACATATGGTAAGATAAAGGGAAGACCTAATTGGGCACAAAGGAACTACCTAATTGGGAACAAGGGACATAGGATCAGTAGGATCAGGTATCAATGATAGGATCATAAAGGATCATAGGGGTGCATAGGATCAGTAGGATCAGATATGATGATAGGATCATGAAGGATCAAAGTGGTGACACTCATGAGAGTGAGAGATGTCAGAGGCAAAACCCACATTCCAACACTCCCCCGTGACGAGACAAGTCTCGCTCATCTCCCCCGTAATCCTATTAGACCACGCAACTTTTCCACAAGAGGACGTGCAAGGGCCTTGGTCAGGATGTCTGCAAGTTGATCTCCAGTGGGAATATAGTCCACAGAGATGAACCGTTTGGCAACTTGATCTCTGAGCCAATAAAAGGCCAAGTCCAAGTGCTTCATACGTCCATGGTGCTCAGGATTTTTAGCAACTTGGATTGCAGACTGGTTGTCCATGAGGAGAAGGGAAGGGCCAGACACTAGCCCAGTTCATGGAGCAAATTGCGCACCCACTTGATCTCCTTGCCAGCTTCCAAGGCAGCAAGATATTCTGCCTCGGTAGTAGAAAGAGACACAGTGGATTGCAACTTGCTCCTCCAGCTCACTGGTCCACCACACATCATTACCACATAACCTCCAGTGCTTTTGCCAGTGTCTGGACAACCGCCATGATTGGCATCAGCATAAGTGATGGGAGGCACGGGCTGAGGTGATTTGGTATAGGTAATGCCATAGTCAAGTGTTCCTTTGATGTAACGGAACACATGCTTGACAGCCTTCCAGTGGAGTTCACCAGGATTGGAATTGAACCGTGCAAGAACTCCAACAACATAGGACAAGTCAGGACGCGTTTGAGTAGCCAAGGTACTTCTTGGCTTCCTCATCTGACTTGGCACCCATCTCCTTGGTCAAAACTAGACCAGGGAGCATTGGCGTCGAAACAGGGTGACAGTCCGACATGTTGAAGTCCTCAAGCATGTCCAGAGCATACTGGCGCTGAGATA
Organism: Favolaschia claudopus; assembly: GCA_037176885.1. Lineage (NCBI taxonomy): Eukaryota > Fungi > Basidiomycota > Agaricomycetes > Agaricales > Mycenaceae > Favolaschia > Favolaschia claudopus. The sequence goes on from JAWWNJ010000113.1 coordinate 190,345, forward strand.
GGGTAATGGCTCCAGTCTGGGGGTCACGCTCGATCTTGATACCCAACAACCACTCTGTGGGACCAAGATCTTTGAGCTTGAACTCTTTAGAGAGCTCTTCAATGACCTTGTCAATTTCAGCATCGTCTTTAGCAGCGATGGTGCTGTCATCAACATAGATAGGAATGATGACACGCGTCAAGCCTCTAGCGAAGACGAAGCAAGAGCGGTCAGACTGGAGACATGTGAAGCCCATCTTAACCAGCTTTGCACACAGGACCTTGTACCATTCACGGCCAGCTTGCCTCAGACCATAAATGGTGCGATGAAGCTTAAGGAGCTGGTCATGCCGTCCCTGAGGAAAACCTGGTGGCTGAGTCATATAGACGTCCTCCTCCAAGTGACCATTCAGGTAGGCAGATGAGAAGTCAATGGAACGAAGTTTGAGGTCGTGCTGTGCAGCCAGTGCAAGGACAATGCGAAGTGTGGCAGGTTTGACAGTAGGGGAGAAAATCTCGTTGTAGTCAACACCATATTTCTGAGTGCGACCATCTGCAACGAGTCTCGCCTTGTAACGCTCAATGGAGCCATCATACTTGTGCTTTATAACAAAGACCCATTGGGAACGAACTGGCTTAACGCCAGGGGGTGCATCCACAACTTCCCAGGTGCAGTTCTCAAGCAGAGCATTAATCTCAGCAAGAGCTGCTTCCTTCCACAAATGAGCATCCTCACGCTTAAGTGCTTCATGATAAGAGCGCGGCTCGCCAGCATGCAGAGCAGACTCTGCAGAATGCACATGAGCAGCATTAAGCGCTTGGAGATAAGGGCTCAAAGGATCGCCTTCATGAGCAATGATAAGCGCTTTGAGAAGCAACTCATCATCACTCTCCTCATCCTCTTGAGCAGGAGCCGGCTCTGCTGGCGCAACAGGCGGATCAGCAGGAGCGGGCTCAACTGGAGGTTGGTTGACTTTCCACCACTCAGCAGCAGGCTTGTGTTCAGTGGTTTGACCATGGTACCGCCGACGCGCAGCGATTCCAATAGGAGATGGAGGTGGTGATTGCTGCTGAGGAGGGTCATTGGGAGGAGGTGAATTGTCATGAGGAGGTGGAGGTGAAGGCGAACAAGAACTGTGATTGGAAGGAGGATTTGGATTTGGGGGATTGAGAGGTGGAGCAGGAGGTGGTGCATGATAAACACCAAAGTCATCATCCTCATCATCATCTCCCCCATAATTGCGCAACTCCTGCACAACTGGAGGAAGATCAACAAATTCAGAGGATGGACTATTAGGACAGAGTTTAAGAAGAGTTGGTTTGTTCCCAGGGTAATAGCGCTCGTCAAAGACTGCGCGCTCAGAGACAACGGTTTTGCGTGTCTCTGGATTGTAGAAGAGCCACCCCTTGTGTTGTGTTGGATATCCCACAAAGACGCACTTTTGAAAGTGGATGCCGGAATTGTCCCGTTTATCTCTCTGCACATGAACATAGGCAAGACAGCCCCACACCCTAAGGTGTGACACATCGGGCTTACGCTTGTACCACAGCTCAAACGGAGTAGTATCTCCAGTTATATGAGCTGAGGGATGCATATTGCTAACATGAACATAAGCCGCAACTGCAAGCGCTTTAAAAGAAGGCGGCAGATTAGCTTCATGTAGCATAGCCGTAGTGTGCTCATCAATCGTGCGATTAGCACGCTCTGCTGTCCCGTTCTGCTGTGGTCTATTCCTTGTCGAATGACGGCGCACAATGCCACAAGAGGTAAGGAAATCCTCAAACTCTAGAGACATGTACTCCCCACCTTCATCCTCTTGAAACTCTTTGATTTTGCAACCAAAGTGATTCTCAGCATAAGCTTTGAACACCTTGAATGCATTGAGCGCACCACTCTTGCGCTTCATGTGCATACACACTTTGAGGCTTGTGTGATCATCAACAAAGACAATACAATGTCTCCACCCCTCACGGGTGAACACTGTGTACTGCTTCAGATCAGAGTGTATTAATTCAAGAGGTGCAGATACACGATGACCAGTGGAAGGAAATGGAGCCGCATTCAGCTTGCCAGCAAGGCAGGGCTCACAGATGGGATCTGGCTTCTGATTTGAAGTAAGCTTCGCACCAGTAACCAGATTCTTGCTCAAGATCTTCTGGGTGTCATTGTGATGCCCAAGTCGACGATGCAACAGTTCCAGATCAAGAGGCAAAGTCCCAACTGCAGCCAAAGCTGAAACAGAATCAGAAGGCACTTCTCTCCCTCGTCAACATCCGCTTCAAAGAATGTTTCACCAAAACAGATAGTGTTCTGCTCCATGAGAATAGAGTAGCCATGAACACGAGATAGATAGGTGGTAGAGACGAGGTTATGAGATTTGGGAACATACAAGACATTTGTGAGAATTACATGCTTGCTACTACGTCCGTGTATAAGTGGCCTAAGCAAGATCTCTCCTTTCAATTCAGAGTATACTATAACTCCATTTGCGACTTGGATGGGAACCCTGTGCGGAACGGCGTTCAGCAGAAGCCCACGTTGATGGGTCATGTGTGATGTGGTGCCTGAGTCTGAGTTCCATCGTTTATCAGCAAAAGATGAAGTGGAGGTAGTTAGAAGACTTGCATTAGAGGCCACTTGGGATGTTGCATTTGGACCACCACCAGGTTGCTTGTTTCCAATAAGTTCAAGGAACTTGAAGCAGCGATTGAGATAGTGGCCTGGTTTCCCACACCCTGGGCAGACCGAAGTCGCAGCAGGTGCAGGAGGTGGTGCAGCAGCAAGAGCAACAGCAGGAGATGAGGGGGCAGCAGGAGCAGAGGTAGATGCAACCACGGCCAGACCAGAGAGAGGATTCTGGTTGGCATCTCCCTAGATCTGAATGCCTCAAAGGGTGCTTTCACGATGGCAAAGCACCCTTCATCAGGGAGAGCCATAAGGAGGACCATGGCATGCAACTCTGCATCTGCATTGTCCAGAGTGAAGTCCTTGGTGCGAGACTTTTTGAGCGCTCTCATGGCAGTAGCAGTGCGACCAACCAGAGAGACTAAGCTCTCTCATCATGAGTCATGGCAGGGAAAGAATATGGGGGGGATATAGGGAATGGAAAATGCGCAGGAAAGATGGATGATAAGCTAAAACCACCTGCACAAACAGATGGCGCCCTCAGGAGTGTGTGTGTGGAGAGGAAACTAAAGTAGGTATGTAACTGATGCTAAAGAACACCCAGTTGTAAGGCACTTAGGCCCTAACCCCAGAATCAACAGGATTGACTACCGTTTGTTTTCTGGTGGATCAAAGACTACCTCTCAAAGAGGATTTGTCCCAACAGTTGGTGTTCCTAACTACAAGACTTAAAGGGACTTAAACACACACACTATAAGGGCAAAGAGAGTGAAGAGCGCAGAGGGATGAGATCTCAGGATGATAAACTCAGGAGATGTTCAAAGGCCGGGGCCCATAACCTGTTGAACAGGCAAGCACAGAGGTCTGAAGTCAACAGTGAGAACTCTAGATTGCAATGTGAAGTAGATACTTGCCTGAAGTCAACAGTGAGAACTGAGGACTCAAGGCACTAGCTAGGCTGTATATATATGTACAGGAACAAAGGGAATGCTACATATGGTAAGATAAAGGGAAGACCTAATTGGGCACAAAGGAACTACCTAATTGGGAACAAGGGACATAGGATCAGTAGGATCAGGTATCAATGATAGGATCATAAAGGATCATAGGGGTGCATAGGATCAGTAGGATCAGATATGATGATAGGATCATGAAGGATCAAAGTGGTGACACTCATGAGAGTGAGAGATGTCAGAGGCAAAACCCACATTCCAACACTCCCCCGTGACGAGACAAGTCTCGCTCATCTCCCCCGTAATCCTATTAGACCACGCAACTTTTCCACAAGAGGACGTGCAAGGGCCTTGGTCAGGATGTCTGCAAGTTGATCTCCAGTGGGAATATAGTCCACAGAGATGAACCGTTTGGCAACTTGATCTCTGAGCCAATAAAAGGCCAAGTCCAAGTGCTTCATACGTCCATGGTGCTCAGGATTTTTAGCAACTTGGATTGCAGACTGGTTGTCCATGAGGAGAAGGGAAGGGCCAGACACTAGCCCAGTTCATGGAGCAAATTGCGCACCCACTTGATCTCCTTGCCAGCTTCCAAGGCAGCAAGATATTCTGCCTCGGTAGTAGAAAGAGACACAGTGGATTGCAACTTGCTCCTCCAGCTCACTGGTCCACCACACATCATTACCACATAACCTCCAGTGCTTTTGCCAGTGTCTGGACAACCGCCATGATTGGCATCAGCATAAGTGATGGGAGGCACGGGCTGAGGTGATTTGGTATAGGTAATGCCATAGTCAAGTGTTCCTTTGATGTAACGGAACACATGCTTGACAGCCTTCCAGTGGAGTTCACCAGGATTGGAATTGAACCGTGCAAGAACTCCAACAACATAGGACAAGTCAGGACGCGTTTGAGTAGCCAAGGTACTTCTTGGCTTCCTCATCTGACTTGGCACCCATCTCCTTGGTCAAAACTAGACCAGGGAGCATTGGCGTCGAAACAGGGTGACAGTCCGACATGTTGAAGTCCTCAAGCATGTCCAGAGCATACTGGCGCTGAGATAGGGTAATGGCTCCAGTCTGGGGGTCACGCTCGATCTTGATACCCAACAACCACTCTGTGGGACCAAGATCTTTGAGCTTGAACTCTTTAGAGAGCTCTTCAATGACCTTGTCAATTTCAGCATCGTCTTTAGCAGCGATGGTGCTGTCATCAACATAGATAGGAATGATGACACGCGTCAAGCCTCTAGCGAAGACGAAGCAAGAGCGGTCAGACTGGAGACATGTGAAGCCCATCTTAACCAGCTTTGCACACAGGACCTTGTACCATTCACGGCCAGCTTGCCTCAGACCATAAATGGTGCGATGAAGCTTAAGGAGCTGGTCATGCCGTCCCTGAGGAAAACCTGGTGGCTGAGTCATATAGACGTCCTCCTCCAAGTGACCATTCAGGTAGGCAGATGAGAAGTCAATGGAACGAAGTTTGAGGTCGTGCTGTGCAGCCAGTGCAAGGACAATGCGAAGTGTGGCAGGTTTGACAGTAGGGGAGAAAATCTCGTTGTAGTCAACACCATATTTCTGAGTGCGACCATCTGCAACGAGTCTCGCCTTGTAACGCTCAATGGAGCCATCATACTTGTGCTTTATAACAAAGACCCATTGGGAACGAACTGGCTTAACGCCAGGGGGTGCATCCACAACTTCCCAGGTGCAGTTCTCAAGCAGAGCATTAATCTCAGCAAGAGCTGCTTCCTTCCACAAATGAGCATCCTCACGCTTAAGTGCTTCATGATAAGAGCGCGGCTCGCCAGCATGCAGAGCAGACTCTGCAGAATGCACATGAGCAGCATTAAGCGCTTGGAGATAAGGGCTCAAAGGATCGCCTTCATGAGCAATGATAAGCGCTTTGAGAAGCAACTCATCATCACTCTCCTCATCCTCTTGAGCAGGAGCCGGCTCTGCTGGCGCAACAGGCGGATCAGCAGGAGCGGGCTCAACTGGAGGTTGGTTGACTTTCCACCACTCAGCAGCAGGCTTGTGTTCAGTGGTTTGACCATGGTACCGCCGACGCGCAGCGATTCCAATAGGAGATGGAGGTGGTGATTGCTGCTGAGGAGGGTCATTGGGAGGAGGTGAATTGTCATGAGGAGGTGGAGGTGAAGGCGAACAAGAACTGTGATTGGAAGGAGGATTTGGATTTGGGGGATTGAGAGGTGGAGCAGGAGGTGGTGCATGATAAACACCAAAGTCATCATCCTCATCATCATCTCCCCCATAATTGCGCAACTCCTGCACAACTGGAGGAAGATCAACAAATTCAGAGGATGGACTATTAGGACAGAGTTTAAGAAGAGTTGGTTTGTTCCCAGGGTAATAGCGCTCGTCAAAGACTGCGCGCTCAGAGACAACGGTTTTGCGTGTCTCTGGATTGTAGAAGAGCCACCCCTTGTGTTGTGTTGGATATCCCACAAAGACGCACTTTTGAAAGTGGATGCCGGAATTGTCCCGTTTATCTCTCTGCACATGAACATAGGCAAGACAGCCCCACACCCTAAGGTGTGACACATCGGGCTTACGCTTGTACCACAGCTCAAACGGAGTAGTATCTCCAGTTATATGAGCTGAGGGATGCATATTGCTAACATGAACATAAGCCGCAACTGCAAGCGCTTTAAAAGAAGGCGGCAGATTAGCTTCATGTAGCATAGCCGTAGTGTGCTCATCAATCGTGCGATTAGCACGCTCTGCTGTCCCGTTCTGCTGTGGTCTATTCCTTGTCGAATGACGGCGCACAATGCCACAAGAGGTAAGGAAATCCTCAAACTCTAGAGACATGTACTCCCCACCTTCATCCTCTTGAAACTCTTTGATTTTGCAACCAAAGTGATTCTCAGCATAAGCTTTGAACACCTTGAATGCATTGAGCGCACCACTCTTGCGCTTCATGTGCATACACACTTTGAGGCTTGTGTGATCATCAACAAAGACAATACAATGTCTCCACCCCTCACGGGTGAACACTGTGTACTGCTTCAGATCAGAGTGTATTAATTCAAGAGGTGCAGATACACGATGACCAGTGGAAGGAAATGGAGCCGCATTCAGCTTGCCAGCAAGGCAGGGCTCACAGATGGGATCTGGCTTCTGATTTGAAGTAAGCTTCGCACCAGTAACCAGATTCTTGCTCAAGATCTTCTGGGTGTCATTGTGATGCCCAAGTCGACGATGCAACAGTTCCAGATCAAGAGGCAAAGTCCCAACTGCAGCCAAAGCTGAAACAGAATCAGAAGGCACTTCTCTCCCTCGTCAACATCCGCTTCAAAGAATGTTTCACCAAAACAGATAGTGTTCTGCTCCATGAGAATAGAGTAGCCATGAACACGAGATAGATAGGTGGTAGAGACGAGGTTATGAGATTTGGGAACATACAAGACATTTGTGAGAATTACATGCTTGCTACTACGTCCGTGTATAAGTGGCCTAAGCAAGATCTCTCCTTTCAATTCAGAGTATACTATAACTCCATTTGCGACTTGGATGGGAACCCTGTGCGGAACGGCGTTCAGCAGAAGCCCACGTTGATGGGTCATGTGTGATGTGGTGCCTGAGTCTGAGTTCCATCGTTTATCAGCAAAAGATGAAGTGGAGGTAGTTAGAAGACTTGCATTAGAGGCCACTTGGGATGTTGCATTTGGACCACCACCAGGTTGCTTGTTTCCAATAAGTTCAAGGAACTTGAAGCAGCGATTGAGATAGTGGCCTGGTTTCCCACACCCTGGGCAGACCGAAGTCGCAGCAGGTGCAGGAGGTGGTGCAGCAGCAAGAGCAACAGCAGGAGATGAGGGGGCAGCAGGAGCAGAGGTAGATGCAACCACGGCCAGACCAGAGAGAGGATTCTGGTTGGCATCTCCCTAGATCTGAATGCCTCAAAGGGTGCTTTCACGATGGCAAAGCACCCTTCATCAGGGAGAGCCATAAGGAGGACCATGGCATGCAACTCTGCATCTGCATTGTCCAGAGTGAAGTCCTTGGTGCGAGACTTTTTGAGCGCTCTCATGGCAGTAGCAGTGCGACCAACCAGAGAGACTAAGCTCTCTCATCATGAGTCATGGCAGGGAAAGAATATGGGGGGGATATAGGGAATGGAAAATGCGCAGGAAAGATGGATGATAAGCTAAAACCACCTGCACAAACAGATGGCGCCCTCAGGAGTGTGTGTGTGGAGAGGAAACTAAAGTAGGTATGTAACTGATGCTAAAGAACACCCAGTTGTAAGGCACTTAGGCCCTAACCCCAGAATCAACAGGATTGACTACCGTTTGTTTTCTGGTGGATCAAAGACTACCTCTCAAAGAGGATTTGTCCCAACAGTTGGTGTTCCTAACTACAAGACTTAAAGGGACTTAAACACACACACTATAAGGGCAAAGAGAGTGAAGAGCGCAGAGGGATGAGATCTCAGGATGATAAACTCAGGAGATGTTCAAAGGCCGGGGCCCATAACCTGTTGAACAGGCAAGCACAGAGGTCTGAAGTCAACAGTGAGAACTCTAGTAGATTGCAATGTGAAGTAGATACTTGCCTGAAGTCAACAGTGAGAACTGAGGACTCAAGGCACTAGCTAGGTTGTATATATAGGTACAAGAACAAAGGGAATGCTACATATGGTAGATAAAGGGAAGACCTAATTGGGAACAAAGGAACTACCTAATTGGGAACAAGGGACATAGGATCAGTAGGATCAGGTATCAATGATAGGATCATAAAGGATCATAGGGGTGCATAGGATCAGTAGGATCAGATATTGATGTAGTAGGATCAAAGTGGTGACACTCATAGAGTGAGAGATGTCAGAGACAAAACCCACATTCCAACACTCCCCTGTGACGAGACAAGTCTCGCTCATCTCCCTCGTAATCCTATCAGACCACGCAACTTCGCAACATAGAATCAGCAAGCTGTATCAGCCATATCAGGCCCCTGAATCCAAGGAGCACAGATGCGAGCAATACCCACCACGAACACCCACCACGTTCAAACGCTGAGTATGGGGCTACGGTGGAAATAAACCAAGATAATGCACAGAATTTAATTCACACAAAATCCTAATATAAATCCTAACCACTTCCAATCAACGTGCGAGGTTCGGGGTTCCAGTCCAGTATAGACTGTTGCAATCCAACCAATACTAACTTCAAAATATACTAGTTCGAGGCTTTTGCGATAGCTCGTTCCAACCGTTCTTATACTAACTGTTCTAGTCTTGACACAGGAAGGTGTGTTTAGACAGGTAATTGAGATGTTACTCTTTGGTAGAGGTTTAGAGGTTTAAGTTGTGTGTATTCGTGTATTTGTTCACGCGGAAAGTGTGTGTTTGGACTAATCCGTTCTCTCAAAAGGTCCGTGTCAGGCTCTTATAATTCCACGCGTTCGTATTGATTCTCAACAAGATGTTCACGCGACAGTATATTGTAACGAAAACAAATAAGCTTCTGGAGTTTATCTCGAATGAAGTCCAACGTCTAGTTATTCACGAAGCCAACACTGGCTTGACGCTCACAACAAGAGGGGGGAATCCACTGGAGCTGCAGTACATGGTACAGTGCTTTATATACATTCACAACAATAAATATGAGACGATAAACAAACAATCTTATGGGTATAATGCTGGTAACTCCGGACCCTCTTGGTCCAGACCTCATTCAGTTTTACTTGTTAAAGTCTTTCCTCCGGTACTGTGAGGGATTTACGCCTTTACCTCCGGCATCCATTAGATACCATTGTTCTACCCCCGGCACCCTCTTGGATACAATTGTTCGTCTGGCTTGGCCAGCGCAGATGTTCCCCGTTTGTACTGATATCTCCGGTCATGAATCAATAGCCCTCTTGCTATGCAATCGATGATCTACTTGCTCCAACTAGTACTGTGTGAATAAGGGATACTCTCCCCATAGGTCACCAACATTCCTGAACTATAGCTCTGTCCTAGACCTTTCCGCGGAAGCCTCCTGCTCCTGGTAACACCTCTCGAGTTCTATTGAGTCCTAAATGGAATGTCCTCCCGTGTACGCCTTTGTTTCTGGAGCACTAGGTAGCTCCCAATCCTATTCCCGGATGGTAAGAGACCTATCGCGGAAGCTCATGTTCGACTTGTTATAACTCTGGCACTTTACAGTCTCATCGTAAACGAACCCTTGAAGCCCCACTCAGTGTATTCTCCTTTGAAGGACTGCCCAGGCCGACCCCAGTCCTTATTGAGACTCATCTGCTGAATATTGTAGTACTTTATTAATAGTACTGTTATAACTAGCCTGAAAATGAATAAATTCAGGTGTAGCCCAATACCAGGTCTGTCATCTCCTCTTTTCATAAATTGAGTGTTCCCACTCAACCATGTCTTTATTACAACTCATTTTATCTTTTCGCTAATGGTGTTTCCCACAGTCATTCAGCTATCTTGGATATAGTTCCCAATCAGGTGTCCGCCACCTAAAAATTTGGTTCCGTTGACGCTTAATGACGAAAGATCCCCTATAAAATGTTTCCGCTATTGTCCTTGACCCAGCGCATCTCTGCGCCTTTATTTGCTCGAGAATTTGTAAGTGGTCTGTGCCTTGGACTGCAGGACACGTGATTCATGTTCGTTTTTTTCGCCCACTTTCTCTTGCTTCCTCCCACTACAACACACTTTCGCGAATACTCAATTACTACCACCCTACATTCTAGGTGCGTGTAAAAGTCATTCTAGTGCTCCTGGGCTCACGATTCGACCATTTTGACTGTCACACAGAGAAAATGTCATCTCTCAGCGCCCAATACTTCAGTTTCTTCAAGATGATGACTGAGACTCTTGTTATGGAGGACCTCTCCGTCCTCGAGTACGCCCAGGCGCGCGGGGAACGTGTCCGTGTTATGCCCTACAGAATTACCGATGCCCACGTCGTTAATGTCGCGTCCCGCCCGCTCTTCCCGTTGGCTCGTACTGACCTAATGGAACGGCCGACCTTTACTCGTGCCGACTTGGCGTGCCTCGTCCTACTCCAGCACATCTCAGTTGTGCGCTTGATGCAGTTCATCTGCATCCCGTCTCGCCTGTCGCAGACTAATCCGGAGTACATCATGTACCTCCTTAACCAGTTTAAACCCGTTTCGGTGAGCTACCGCGGAAGGTATCAGCTCCTCATTTCTGAAGTTATGATGATTTCTTTAGCAACTTATCAAGTGCTTCTACTGGCAATTGGAGATTACGCCGGCCTTTGACCGTGTGTTGGTCGGCGTGAGCTCTATTGCGCTTTGGCTCCAGACCAACTACCTCAACAGTTGGCCTAACTCTTACGATTTCCTTCCTCAAGGCTTCGATATGGGCAAAGTCGCCTCTGTAAGTTGCGCTTTCTAGGCTCTATCCTTCCAAGGCTTATTCTGGACAGCTTTCTATCATTGACCTGAGCTTTACGCTCCCAGATACCCTGGAGTTCTATCCCAGGTTTCCGCGCAAAGTGTTGAAGCCCAACGCTACTGAGCACCAGGCTCTTTTCAACCTACGCCATGACACCTACTTCTCGGCCCTCCTCAAAGTCTGTGTTGAGAATGCTAGCTCAGCGGCAGGCGCGGAATTGAACACTATGCTCACCGACGATTCTCATCAAAACTCCCGCTATCACAACATGGCCCTCACCTTCGGTCAATGGCAAACCACCTTCATAGGTTGTTGGGTCGTCGTCTACGAACCGTTTAGAACGGGAAATCACCTACTTCTATACTGGGAAGCGACGTACATACTTTGAAGCATTTTCGAGCCTCACAAGTCACAAATCAGCCACCTGATTTTCAAGAAGAGGGCGGTGAATCCGTTTGAGCATGCTACCATTATATTTCCCTGTCTAATCCAGTCACCTTACAACGCAGTAATGCGCGAAGTTTTCCTGTCATGCTCGTTCGTGCGCAGGCGCGCTCGTAGCTTAGAACACTAAGAAATTTGCGCAGGAGTCAGGCAAAAACATTGGTGGCCCTGAAAACGTTCACGGACTTGTTTTGATTTTGATTTGACCATATCATCGGCTAGAGTCTTGGTTTTAAGATTATTGAGCCGTCAGGCGTTGTTGCAATCCCATCACTTCCTTCCCGCGACCTGATACAAACACCTGCCTCGCTGTATGCCGCCAAAGCCCGGAGCAGGACACATTCATAGCGGAATGAATACCTGCTGAAGAAGTCACAAAAAAAACTTGAAGCCTTCTGGCCGAAATTGAAAGAGGCGTGGTGGAGACGACTCTCAATCCGGTGTACCGTACGATCCCAATCCAGCCCCGGTTCCTGATGTTCCGATTGGCGCAGGGACATTATCCTGATTGCCTTCGTCCTGGACATGTGGTCTCACACGCCGTCCGTCGGTACAGCCGGTCGCAGTGATCGGGTTGTCGCAGTTCGATTGCCTGGCTCGCTCTCCTCTCTCTCTCTCCCCCTCCTCCGGCCTTATACCCTTTACCTTAAATTTTGTTTTACTATCTTGTCCCTCCCCTCACCCCGTTCGTTCCCTCTGGGGTTTTAGACCTGCTTTTTGGACCCTATCGAGTGGTGTCGTCATCGTCATCTCCGCCGCTACCAGCATTAGCCTCGTTTCTTTGGTGGCGTTAGCCTTCGTCCATCCCAGGCAACGAGGCCTCAGAAAGGACGTACCTGCTGGATCCTAGTGCTGCGGACAACCGGTTCTGTGGTGCTGTCAGCACTCCGGTCTTTACGACAAGACATGGTCGTTGTTTCTCATGCTCACGCCGCTCTACTCAATGCACCCAAATGCGTCCTTGCCAGCGTGCCCATCCCCCCATACTATTGGCTGCCGCGGGAAGACTTACCCTTCACTGCTGTCCTCACCCCCCTCCATATGTGGCATGCCTCTGCCTCCCAACATCACGCCGCCCACTTCTGTGCCTCCCACATTTTCATCTGGTCAACTGTGCACTTGAACCACGCCAAGGATCTCCCCTAGATCATACTTCCAGCTCCAGAACGCAGTACATACTCCCCTTTCCCTGACTCAATGGGGTGTTTGTACAATATATGTTCTGTGTTGTCTTCCCTGTGGTACATTACATCTCATATGCTGATCCGAATCTCTGTGCAGAACCAAGCTCAGACGGCGTATGCCTCTGGGTTTTCTTCCCTACTTCCTCCGCAGAAACTATTCTATACCGGCCATCCCAGGTTCAACGCAGATGGCAACATTCCCTCGAGTTATCACCCCATATAAGTGGTTTTTTGCAAAAAGTACTGGCCGTGGCCAGAAACGTTTTACAAAAAGTTTTCTTACACCATGGTTGGCGCTGTTTGCTTTGAAGGCATATGCCCGGCTTCGCCGGCATCACCTCAAAACATTCAGGCCGCCGGCATTCTTGTGTCCATGTGTTTGGTATATGATTTCCAGTCAAGCCGAAGTCGAACGGCTTAGATTTGTGGTCAAATTATTGATGTAGATTACAAATCAAGTACAATAAATATAGAATAAATTAAGCGCCAATGGCGCTAAATGAATGGAAACGGCGGGCGGCGCGAATGGCGGGTTGGGTACGGGCATACAGCGGGCGCGGGTGTGTCGCGGCACGCGCGAAAGCGAATATTGGTGTGGGTGCGGGTATATAACGTCGCGCGCACACGCGGATGCGGCGGCGGGATGCTGGGACGATGGGGTACAGCGGCGGTGTAACCGGCGTGAATGCGGGAGGGGCGGTGGGTGCGTATACCTGGCATGGGCGTGAGTAGGCGTACAGCGCGTTGTCCGAACGCAAACACGGATGCAGCGGTGTGTACCGATACACTGCGTTGTGCACGGGTGCGGCGGCGGGTGCGGCGGTGGGCGCGGTTACGCGGCGGCGGGAACGCGGTTGCAGGGGTGTCGGCGGGTACGGCGCTGGTAAAGGCACAGGGGCGTGCAGCGCGGGTTCAGGTGCAGGTGGTGATGGGGTGACGCGTGCGAGGGCAGACCATCAGGGATTTCGTCGTTTTGGGGGTCGCGTTCCGCAGCTCCAAATGTCGGAGCCGCGTACTAACGGAAGGGGGGAAGGCGATGATACAGAGTTTGGCGTCGGCGGTGGGATGGGGTCGTGGGGCGGCGAGGCTGCAAATGCGGGGGCGTCGGTGGGTAGGAAACACGGCGTGGTGCGGGATGCAGATGTCGGTGCGAGGACGGCGCTGGGTCCGGCTACGGCGATGGGGCTGGTGTATGCGGAGAATGCGAGTAATGGTGGTGACGAGGGCGGAGGCGTCGATGTCGGAGCAGCGGCGCGAATGAGCGCGGAAGAATGGTGAAAAAAAAGCCACAACACACCAGAACACACCTCCAAATCAGTATACCAACCAAAAGAACCCTTTCAGCCCGTTGCAGCTTGGGACGAATGCTCAATGGTCCTTGAGAATTTGCACTCGGAAAACATTTAACGAAGTCCTGACGGTGTGGGAGGGCTTGTTTCATTGTAAGTTTGTGTTGGTGAGAGGGCGGAGACTGTGTTTCGATGTCCCTGGGGGTAGACGAGAGCGTAGTGTCGCGATAGAGAAGAGGAGAGTGGTGAGGTGGCAGCGTTGCAGCGTGATGTCACGCTGTCGGAACCGGTTCCGACTGGCTGGAGTCATCGGTCCGATGGGCCGATACTCAACGTCCGTGTCCGAATTGGGAAGGAGCTCCAAGACAAAAATAAAAACTTGAGGATTCTCGAGTCGTTTCGCTCGTTTAAGAGGAAGTTATGCGCGCATACAACTGGACCCACCTCTAGCTGTATTCTGGGCCCTAAACCAAGGTGGTCTACGTATTATTCATGCATTATCTTTCACTTTCTTCAAAACAAGTGATTCAATGTTCCAGTTCAATGCTGGCTGAGCTTCGTTTCAATGACAAGCTAACATAGATTCCTTATATCAAAGAATACCTTAACATTATTTATGTGGCTCCAGCAATCACTGTTATGAAGGTTTACACTGACATTTCTTTTACACCTTCTCTCAGAATATTCAGGCTCCCCATGGTGTTCCACAGATGTTTTGGTCTTCAAAAGTAGTCAGAATGTATCTAATACATGCATAGAAGAACATATATTAATTTTGGACTGAACAAAGGAAGTTGACTTCATCACTTCGTGGATCGACCTTTGGATCCGTACGGGTTGCATGGCCCATTTGCTCAATTTTGAGTACCTTTGAATCTTCGCTAAAAAATTCGAAAAAGTCCAAGGATATTCATAAAGGTAGATGCAAGGTCCCTTACCATGAATATATACGACACCACAAGCTTGGGAGCAATTTTGAGTCTCGAGCTCGCCGTCCGTGGCGTTCGGCGTGCACGAGTTCGCCATACCACCGACGAGTTCGATATAACTCGTAACGAGTTCGCTATATCGGACTCTGTCCGATTTGTCGGCCGACCGTTTTCAATGCCACAATTTCATCCTTTTCTTCGATCTCGACTCTGCTATTAAACATTTGAATTACTCATGTGGATTACAACTACAATACACCATTTACTATGCAATATAGGGAGAAAGTTATGAATATAAAATCAGAGACAGAGCGGTATGAGGGGAGAAGGGGAATGAGGGGCGAACGAATGTGGGCGAAGGTAAGCGGTGTTGGGCAAACGAAGGCGTGGGACAGATGCGGGTGGGGGCAGATGAGAAGGGGGTGGGGAGAACGCGAAACAGCCGCTCAAACGAAAGTGGGGCGTCGAAACGTACGCGTGAAGCGGCGCAAACAAAGGGTGGGGTAGGGTGGGTGGCGTCGACGTCGAAACGAACGCAACGCGCCGGCGTCGGAAGTAACGAGGGGCAACGCGAACGTACGACGCCACTCGAGTCAGTCGCGTCGGCGTCGGAAAGCGGTGTGGGGCGAGCGGGCGAACGAACGCGGGCCGGCGATGTGGGTACACAACAGCATGGGTGGGGTTGGTCGAGGGAGGGCGAGAGCGGAGTGTCCGGCCAAACGGGCCGTGGGGCAAACGAGCGCCTGTGACGGCTGGTCGGAACGAACGCGCGAGAGGCGTGAAGGGGTGCTAACGAGCAAGCGGATGGTGGGAGAGTGAGGCGCAAACAAGGGCGATTGTGGGTGGCATTGGCGTTAAAACAAACGGGGGAGGGAGGAAAAACCCTGGGCAGGGTGCCGGATCGACCAAGGGCGAGGTGCCGTCAAGTGGCGCAAGCGAACGCCCGACGTCGGCGTTGATACGACTGAAATGCGGCGGGAAAACGGGTCGCGAGCGAGCAGCTGAGGGGGCAAACGAGATAGCGGCAGAGAAAGCAAACAAAATAGCTGCTGGAGGAGGGCAAAAGAGCGAACGAGCCGGCCCAGCAAACGAGCGATCGCGGTGGGCGAACGAGCGGATACGACGAGCAGAGGAGGGAGCAGAGGGCCGCCCGGCGTAGCGAGCACGGGACGGCGTCAGAACAAGCGGAAACGAGCCATTGGTGAGCGCGGTGCAGGGGCGGTGGGGCGAATGAGCGAGCGGGGCGTGAGGGCGAGCGAGGTGCAGGGCGACGCGGGGAGCGATGAGCGCTGGTGGTAATGGGTAGGAGCGTGAGATGGGTGCGGGCAAGACGCCGCCAAGCGCCGCGGTAGACAGCGGCGCAGGCGGGAGCGAGTGGTGGAGGGGTCGGAGACGCGTGTCACAATGTCACACATCGGACACGTTTCACATGAGCGGATGATTTCGCTCGACGCACCCGGGCAGCCCGATGCCCCCGAGAAGCTCCGATACATCCGATATTGACGATTCTGCCCGAGGCATGGAGGATGTCCGAAAAGGCCGGTACCTCCGAGAAGCCCGATGCCTCCGGGAAGCCCGATGCTGTGTCTGAGTAAGGTGTTTTGCGGCACGGCGCCAAAAAGCCATCAAATCAAATATTGATGGGCTGATTTTGATTAAGTTCGAACTCCGCAGCCCTTGCCGCAGTCCCCCGGGGCAGGGATGACTAAGCATGGGTGGACCCAGACATTTTTGTAAAACATTTTGTGCAATGGCCAGTACTTTTTGTAAAAAGTCAACTATATGGGCTGGAGTTATTCAGGATCAAAACACACCTTGTTCCACTTCACTCTTAACAACAATCTGTTATCATCCTGCTCTATCCTCCCCGGTCCCAAGCATTCAAGTGTCTAGAAAGCAGGCCCAAAATGGTTCTGCCGTTGAGACAAAGCTCCTCGCAAGAAGATTCAGTGGTACTAGTAGTGATCTGACCAGTAAATCTCGAGCTCAAATTTATTTGCGCCAGCTGGCCGCAAATACAAGTGGGCCTCGGTGTCAGTAGTGCAGTCATGCTTCATCTTCTTATAACAATCCTTAAACAACACTTTTCAAGGATGCAACTGGAAAAGGTTGTGTCACAGACCGAATCGGCAAGGAACTCAAACAGAAGGATGACGATGTCCAAGGCCAGGAGGAGGACTTTATGGACCAGAGAAGTGCGGAAGAAAAGGCTGCCTTGGGAAAATAGGTATGTTCCAAATGATGTCGAATGAATGCGAGGGACACCCACCACGAACACCCACCATGTTCTTGACCACCCCAAGCTTTGATAATGACGAATTGTTGACAATGCTAATATCTGTTATGGGTCAAACCACCAGAAACATCTAATGTAAGTGAGTGCAGGATTTTGCGATGCTATTGATACCTTGCCCCCTTGCCCTATCCTTGGTTGCCAGAACAGGAAATGGATCAAAAGTGCATTGAATCCCACATCCTTATCCCGATCACTATGTTATGACAGTGGCCTGCTGCGGCCCAATCAGGGAACTATATCCAAGATAGCTGAATGACTGTGGGAAACACCATTAGCGAAAAGATAAAATGAGTTGTAATAAAGACATGGTTGAGTGGGAACACTCAATTTATGAAAAGAGGAGATGACAGACCTGGTATTGGGCTACACCTGAATTTATTCATTTTCAGGCTAGTTATAACAGTACTATTAATAAAGTACTACAATATTCAGCAGATGAGTCTCAATAAGGACTGGGGTCGGCCTGGGCAGTCCTTCAAAGGAGAATACACTGAGTGGGGCTTCAAGGGTTCGTTTACGATGAGACTGTAAAGTGCCAGAGTTATAACAAGTCGAACATGAGCTTCCGCGATAGGTCTCTTACCATCCGGGAATAGGATTGGGAGCTACCTAGTGCTCCAGAAACAAAGGCGTACACGGGAGGACATTCCATTTAGGACTCAATAGAACTCGAGAGGTGTTACCAGGAGCAGGAGGCTTCCGCGGAAAGGTCTAGGACAGAGCTATAGTTCAGGAATGTTGGTGACCTATGGGGAGAGTATCCCTTATTCACACAGTACTAGTTGGAGCAAGTAGATCATCGATTGCATAGCAAGAGGGCTATTGATTCATGACCGGAGATATCAGTACAAACGGGGAACATCTGCGCTGGCCAAGCCAGACGAACAATTGTATCCAAGAGGGTGCCGGGGGTAGAACAATGGTATCTAATGGATGCCGGAGGTAAAGGCGTAAATCCCTCACAGTACCGGAGGAAAGACTTTAACAAGTAAAACTGAATGAGGTCTGGACCAAGAGGGTCCGGAGTTACCAGCATTATACCCATAAGATTGTTTGTTTATCGTCTCATATTTATTGTTGTGAATGTATATAAAGCACTGTACCATGTACTGCAGCTCCAGTGGATTCCCCCCTCTTGTTGTGAGCGTCAAGCCAGTGTTGGCTTCGTGAATAACTAGACGTTGGACTTCATTCGAGATAAACTCCAGAAGCTTATTTGTTTTCGTTACAATATACTGTCGCGTGAACATCTTGTTGAGAATCAATACGAACGCGTGGAATTATAAGAGCCTGACACGGACCTTTTGAGAGAACGGATTAGTCCAAACACACACTTTCCGCGTGAACAAATACACGAATACACACAACTTAAACCTCTAAACCTCTACCAAAGAGTAACATCTCAATTACCTGTCTAAACACACCTTCCTGTGTCAAGACTAGAACAGTTAGTATAAGAACGGTTGGAACGAGCTATCGCAAAAGCCTCGAACTAGTATATTTTGAAGTTAGTATTGGTTGGATTGCAACAGTCTATACTGGACTGGAACCCCGAACCTCGCACGTTGATTGGAAGTGGTTAGGATTTATATTAGGATTTTGTGTGAATTAAATTCTGTGCATTATCTTGGTTTATTTCCACCGTAGCCCCATACTCAGCGTTTGAACGTGGTGGGTGTTCGTGGTGGGTATTGCTCGCATCTGTGCTCCTTGGATTCAGGGGCCTGATATGGCTGATACAGCTTGCTGATTCTATGTTGCGAAGTTGCGTGGTCTGATAGGATTACGAGGGAGATGAGCGAGACTTGTCTCCTCACAGGGGAGTGTTGGAATGTGGGTTTTGTCTCTGACATCTCTCACTCTATGAGTGTCACCACTTTGATCCTACTACATCAATATCTGATCCTACTGATCCTATGCACCCCTATGATCCTTTATGATCCTATCATTGATACCTGATCCTACTGATCCTATGTCCCTTGTTCCCAATTAGGTAGTTCCTTTGTTCCCAATTAGGTCTTCCCTTTATCTACCATATGTAGCATTCCCTTTGTTCTTGTACCTATATATACAACCTAGCTAGTGCCTTGAGTCCTCAGTTCTCACTGTTGACTTCAGGCAAGTATCTACTTCACATTGCAATCTACTAGAGTTCTCACTGTTGACTTCAGACCTCTGTGCTTGCCTGTTCAACAGGTTATGGGCCCCGGCCTTTGAACATCTCCTGAGTTTATCATCCTGAGATCTCATCCCTCTGCGCTCTTCACTCTCTTTGCCCTTATAGTGTGTGTGTTTAAGTCCCTTTAAGTCTTGTAGTTAGGAACACCAACTGTTGGGACAAATCCTCTTTGAGAGGTAGTCTTTGATCCACCAGAAAACAAATGGTAGTCAATCCTGTTGATTCTGGGGTTAGGGCCTAAGTGCCTTACAACTGGGTGTTCTTTAGCATCAGTTACATACCTACTTTAGTTTCCTCTCCACACACACACTCCTGAGGGCGCCATCTGTTTGTGCAGGTGGTTTTAGCTTATCATCCATCTTTCCTGCGCATTTTCCATTCCCTATATCCCCCCCATATTCTTTCCCTGCCATGACTCATGATGAGAGAGCTTAGTCTCTCTGGTTGGTCGCACTGCTACTGCCATGAGAGCGCTCAAAAAGTCTCGCACCAAGGACTTCACTCTGGACAATGCAGATGCAGAGTTGCATGCCATGGTCCTCCTTATGGCTCTTCCTGATGAAGGGTGCTTTGCCATCGTGAAAGCACCCTTTGAGGCATTCAGATCTAGGGAGATGCCAACCAGAATCCTCTCTCTGGTCTGGCCGTGGTTGCATCTACCTCTGCTCCTGCTGCCCCCTCATCTCCTGCTGTTGCTCTTGCTGCTGCACCACCTCCTGCACCTGCTGCGACTTCGGTCTGCCCAGGGTGTGGGAAACCAGGCCACTATCTCAATCGCTGCTTCAAGTTCCTTGAACTTATTGGAAACAAGCAACCTGGTGGTGGTCCAAATGCAACATCCCAAGTGGCCTCTAATGCAAGTCTTCTAACTACCTCCACTTCATCTTTTGCTGATAAACGATGGAACTCAGACTCAGGCACCACATCACACATGACCCATCAACGTGGGCTTCTGCTGAACGCCGTTCCGCACAGGGTTCCCATCCAAGTCGCAAATGGAGTTATAGTATACTCTGAATTGAAAGGAGAGATCTTGCTTAGGCCACTTATACACGGACGTAGTAGCAAGCATGTAATTCTCACAAATGTCTTGTATGTTCCCAAATCTCATAACCTCGTCTCTACCACCTATCTATCTCGTGTTCATGGCTACTCTATTCTCATGGAGCAGAACACTATCTGTTTTGGTGAAACATTCTTTGAAGCGGATGTTGACGAGGGAGAGAAGTGCCTTCTGATTCTGTTTCAGCTTTGGCTGCAGTTGGGACTTTGCCTCTTGATCTGGAACTGTTGCATCGTCGACTTGGGCATCACAATGACACCCAGAAGATCTTGAGCAAGAATCTGGTTACTGGTGCGAAGCTTACTTCAAATCAGAAGCCAGATCCCATCTGTGAGCCCTGCCTTGCTGGCAAGCTGAATGCGGCTCCATTTCCTTCCACTGGTCATCGTGTATCTGCACCTCTTGAATTAATACACTCTGATCTGAAGCAGTACACAGTGTTCACCCGTGAGGGGTGGAGACATTGTATTGTCTTTGTTGATGATCACACAAGCCTCAAAGTGTGTATGCACATGAAGCGCAAGAGTGGTGCGCTCAATGCATTCAAGGTGTTCAAAGCTTATGCTGAGAATCACTTTGGTTGCAAAATCAAAGAGTTTCAAGAGGATGAAGGTGGGGAGTACATGTCTCTAGAGTTTGAGGATTTCCTTACCTCTTGTGGCATTGTGCGCCGTCATTCGACAAGGAATAGACCACAGCAGAACGGGACAGCAGAGCGTGCTAATCGCACAATTGATGAGCACACTACGGCTATGCTACATGAAGCTAATCTGCCGCCTTCTTTTAAAGCGCTTGCAGTTGCAGCTTATGTCCATGTTAGCAATATGCATCCCTCAGCTCATATCCCTGGAGATACTACTCCGTTTGAGCTGTGGCCTGATGTGTCACACCTTAGGGTGTGGGGCTGTCTGGCCTATGTTCATGTGCAGAGAGATAAACGGGACAATTCCGGCATCCACTTTCAAAAGTGCGTCTTTGTGGGATATCCCACACAACACAAGGGATGGCTTTTCTACAATCCAGAGACACGCAAAACTGTTGTCTCTGAGCGCGCAGTCTTTGAACTCTTCTTAAACTCTGTCCCCATAGTCCATCCTCTGAATTTGTTGATCTTCCTCCAGTTGTGCAGGAGTTGCGCAATTATGGGGGAGACGATGATGAGGATGATGACTTTGGTGTTTATCATGCACCACCTCCTGCTCCACCTCCCAATCCCCCAAATCCAAATCCTCCTTCCAATCACAGTTCTCGTTCGCCTTCACCTCCACCTCCTCATGACAATCCACCTCCTCCCAATGACCCTCCTCAGCAGCAATCACCACCTTCTTCTCCTATTAAGCGCTCCACTGTGCTTAAACCTTCAGTGTGTTGAACAGGCAAGCACAGAGTTCTGAAGTCAACAGTGAGAACTCTAGTAGATTGCAATGTGAAGTAGATACTTGCCTGAAGTCAACAGTGAGAACTGAGGACTCAAGGCACTAGCTAGGCTGTATATATAGGTACAGGAACAAAGGGAATGCTACATATGGTAGATAAAGGGAAGACCTAATTGGGCACAAAGGAACTACCTAATTGGGAACAAGGGGATTACCATAAAGAGAACAAAGGACATAGGATCAGTAGAATCAGGTATCAATGATAGGGTCATAAAGGATCAGAGGGATGCATAGGATCAGTAGGATCAGATATCAATGCTAGGATCATCAAGGATCAAAGTGACGCTGAGAGATGTCAGAGGCAAAACCCGTGCTTTTTGATATACTTTTGCCTCGCTGGGCTTTTGGGGTCAAACTTCAGAAGCACATGAATGGGATTGAGTACTGTTACAAGTACTCATGTTGTTGAATTTGCTACACCAACCACAACGCCACGCACCTCTATATAAGCCGCCTGACAATGTTCTTGTAAGTCATTCTTTTGAGCCCCGCTTTCACACTGAAAACACTCTCGCGCTTCTAACTCTTTTCTCCCAATTCTTACACACCACAATGTCGACCTCTCAGCAACCGTGCCAACACGACTTCGACCCAGCCTGTCACCACTGCCTTCGCAGGCAGCGCTGATAAGGAGAATTGTATGTTCTTCAGTTCACTCGTCTTCATGCAACTCACTCCGAAATCACTGACAATCAATTGACAGCTTGAAAACTCGATTGACAAGTGGAGCTCGGGTATTTGCACCGATGTCCGTTCACCACCACCAACAATTATCACGACATTTACGACAACACATCAAAGCTCTTGGACAATCACACCAAAAAATTCAACCTGCTCAACAGCATCCAAGTCCGGTTGTACAACACCGGCCAGTGAGTCCTTGTCAATAAATCGCACACTGAATACTGACTTGCTTAATATCTGCTTCCATTCCCATCATCCTCGTGAGCGTGAGCGACATGGAGACAGCGCTCAAGGAGTACAACGAGGATGCCACTGACAGTGAAGGGTTTCACAGTGAGTTATCTGGTGATGCATCTGGTACCACAGGGATAACTGGCTTGTGGCAGCCAAGCAGTAGATAGTTCTTTTTTCTATTGCAATAATATTTGTTTTTATAACCTCTTCTTTGTGCCAACAACTGAGTGCTATTTACGACTTGGCTACGGCACTACGGAAGAAATGAAGATATAGAGTCAGTGCTGATGACTACGGTGACTACTGTAGCATTCTATATGTGAAAGACGTTTGCGTACCTTCGGTGTTTCCCTATAGCCTCGAATACACGCGCTGTGGTCTATCTCTGGTCTCGGGAGGGTGACACCCCGCGACGCCGGCGTTCAAGGTGTTGTATATAAGGCTCAGAAGAGCCTTCACTTCGTCTTCTTCTTCGAAGGTGATCCCGCCGGGCACCGGTTAGGAGAGCGGTGCCGGATTCGTCGGAAGCGATCGGGCGGTGGAGAGCGGTGCCGGATAGACTGGCGTTGGCATCATTTACGATAGGGTCTGTTGCGTCGTCTGCGTCATGCAATGTCGGCGCGTTTATACAAACTCACCCAGCAGCAGAAACAAGTTATCGGAAGCCGAAAGCGAGCAGGATACCAAGTAATAAATCAAGAGTTACGCCAGAATACCAGAGGAAACGCGACTTGAAGTCGAGCGTATGAAATCCGACGCAAAGTCGGGTCGGCAGGGACTCAAAGTCCACCTGCTACAGTTGAGGCCGGAACGAGAGCCGGTGGTTGAGTCAAAGGTCGGCACGGTCCAAGTAACCCACGGTGCTGTGAGAGTCGGTGGACGAGAGAGATGACAAGAAGAGCACAGAGCGCGTGGTGGCAGAAAGGATGAGGTGGCATCACTGTCACCAGTCGCTGTCACACAAGAGTGACGCAAATCAGGTTGAAACCTGAACGCGTCCCTCACATATCACGAGGGACGGTCACGGTTAGTGTAACACACGCTGGAGCGCGCTGCGTCGATGTGGTATGCGTTGCATGGGTTCGATATGTTTACCAAACAAAGGCACAGTCTCACCCTTTGTTCTCTTTCACCATCGACTTCCAGCTTTCCTTGGTAAGTCTTCTCTTCATCTGCTGGCTGTGTGTCCTTTTGGGACATGGGGGAATGGGAAGGGATGAAGGGAAAAGGAAGACAAGCTTGGGAGGGGGAGGGAAGGAGGTGGGGAAGAGGCAGGGAAGGTAGGGTATGTGTGCCACTTCAGGTGAGCACAAGTTTTCTTTTCCATGCGAGCACGCATTAACTATCACCTTACCCCACCCCTCCCACCTCCCTCTGCCATTTTGCACGCCGTCGCCGTCGTCCCCGCCGTCTCCGTCATCTACACCGTTCCCTCCTTCTGCCTCCCAACAATCACTTCCACACGATCCAGCCTCTGTCCGCGTTCTCCAACGATTCGTTTCCGCTGAATCGTTTCCGCCTCCCTGAATGCGCATCGGCGCCGTTTCGTGTCAACTCGTGTCCGCGTCGACTCTCGTTGACTCTCATTCGCGGCACCATCACTCCGACTCAACCCACTCGCGCCAACCTCACCCGGGTATCCTGCCACGCGCCAGCCGCTTTATTTTTATTTCTTTTTTTGGTCTTTGTTGCTATCATCTCGTTCGCTTACTGATAACGCAGGATGTCTGAAGACGGCCCGGCCCCTGCTGTTCGCCTGACATCGTCGACGTTGACGCGCGCTCGCCGCCGCAAGTCATTGACGTCGACTCGCGCGATGGGTACTACATCCCAAGCTACGAAGAAGTTCATAAAGCTGTCCTCTTGCATTCGAGAAACTGAGTCAAGAAAACCAACTTGAGGAATGCGCTGGGGTTGGAGGACACGGAATTCAATGATCAGTATGCTCGCATCATCGTGAGTTTTGCGTTTACATTCCGTTTAGATATCCTATGGATTGATTCAATTTTTTCTTTTGCAGAAGTTCATCAATTCTTATGTCCAACGCAAAGCAGCGGGAAAGAGCCCCTACCAATCGGGCGCACTTTTGTGGCCTACTTTCATTGTCGCGGTAGGCTCTTCTTATTTTCGCTGGTCATATTCTTACGATTGTCGGAAGATTCGCTTGGAGTTTCCGCATATATATCAAGGCCCGAATTTGTTGGTGAGAATTCGGGAAACCATCCACCACATCCGTGGCAACTGATATCAAGTTGAATATGAGATGTTAGATTCGGAATATACCACATGTTTGTCAAATTGCTTAGTTCATAAGAATTTCTCTTACAATCCTTCGGACTGCTAATATCAGTACACCGCCTCCTTCCGCCACCTTCTCAGAAGAGAAGTCATTCTTCAACGTCAATACCACCATGTCCTCAACGTAATGGGTACAAGGGCCTTTAAAAAAGCAGATGATAATCTGCTATCTCAACTATACCTTTTCCCCACCTTTTATTGCCTGTTCCCACCATTACCGCGTAAACAGTCTCAGCAATGAGGATCTACGACAACGGCTTCATGCCCCCCACCACCTGCAAGCCGAAGACCACTCCAGCGGTGGATCATGAGTACCATTCGGCCCGCGCTCGATGCAGCTACTACGTCGTAACTAAAGGCTACTGAGTCGGAATCCACACTAACGCGTACGTTTTCTATTCCTTTGTGTTTTACTCCTCTCGCACATGCTAATAGATCTTAAGAGGTTCCGCCGAACGCCTGAGGCCACTAGTGGCTATAGTGGCTATTGTCGCTTTTCGGTCGCTACCCTCGACACTGTGATCGCCTCGTGGGATGCGCACTGCACTAGATCTCATGGTTTTCCTTGCCCGAACGCGCCTCCTGCATACTGGGGCATCAGAGGAATCAAGATTCTGTTCTCGTCTAAGTGCGTAAAATATATGTCTCCCCTTCCTTTCATATCCTGTTATGCGTGCTGATCCTGCTCCTAGGAAAGAGGCTCTTGAGCACGCTCGAGAGAAGCAAATAGAGGTCGTCAATATCAAGGGCAGCCTCGACGAACCTACCATTCGCGAGTTTGTTGGTCTCTTCTAAATCACTGTGCATTCGGTGAACGAGCCGGTCTGAAACAAAAAAATGTAGTTCCTGCTTTCTCGTTTGCTCAATCTGTCGAAATGAATTTCTTGAACCTATCTTCTCGTACATCTAAGGAACCATCAGAGACTACAATTAATCTCCATGTTCTTCGTCCGTTCGCCGAATTTTGTTCTGTGGTGAAACGCTGCACTTGAGTATATCAATATAGACGTGCGCAATGGACTAATCCACTACAAAACACAAAACACCTCAACCAACACACACACAACACTCCAACAATATATATGTCCCAACAAGATACACCAAGTGCTTCCTATTGAGTTCGTGGGGTCCAATCCGAAATCCAGATGTAGTTCAACTTCGTCTATTGGTCCAACTGATGCAAAACAAGCTTCTTTACTGACTATAGTTTAGAGGAAATCCGTCCGCGGACTTTCCAATGAACAAGGTATATCGGTGAAACGGTGCGTGTAGGTGTAGGCGTGAAATATACCAAAATATAAAATCACAAAATCTAATCCAATACGACGTGTGTGTGTGTGTGTTCGGGGTGACGGGAGCACGTATCGTCCCTCAGAATACTTGTGCAAGCTTCAATCAATCAAGGTCGCTACGTTTGAGCGGGACGAACTACTAGATTGTCTAGCAAGAACGTAGCGGGCAAAACGATTCGCAGCGGGAGAAGCGAAGAGTCACTCTTTCTGAGACTTCAAAATGAGAAATTCTGAGTCTAGTGGGGAGGGTCTCCATGCTAATAGAAAAGCGTCACTCAGTAGCGGATCGTCAACCGGCAAGAAGCTTTCTGGATGACAACCGGCGGGCAGAAGGCGCGGCTCAGCGGGACGGGGTTCTTATTCAACTGGCGCGGCTCTGGCAAGGAGCGGGGCTCTTACGTCGATGGCGCGGACACTAACAGTGACCGGGGCACTTACACCACTACGCGGCGGCGATCACGAACGGGGGTCTTGGTTATACCGCGGAACGGCTGGCACACGGGGCATCGACGGCGCGGAATCAAGCACGAACGGGGGTCTTCAAATACCACGGAACGGCGAGAAACGGGGCTTCGTATTTCAGGAGGGCTCCGGCTCGAAAGGCTGGCGGGGCTCTCAAAGTTCTGGCGGCTCGGTATGCCACAAGTCTTTCCGTATCACTCGAGTCTCTCTCAGATATCAAGTCTAGTCTCTTTCAAAGTTCAATTCAAATTCTAGAGTCCGCTACAAACTGCCCTCGTCTACGGGTAGGTAATTGACTGAGTAACCAAAAGTACAGCGGGAGATTAAATACATGCAACGGGAGCAGAAACAACCAAATAAAATCATGATGAGAGAGTGTCCAAGAGTGATGCCGTGCCCGCGGGAACCAATGGTATATTCCGGATTGCGAGTCGTGAGTGAAAAGACTGCCTCCCGGAGAAAGTCCATGCGGGCGGGTGGGTATTGAGCCTTATTGCAGTGCAATGGCGTGCTGGTTTCCATGTCCCCGGGAGGGGACACAAAATTCCTCCTTCATAATATGGTCTTGCCGCAGGTCGAGTTGAAGTCGAAAAGGCTTCCCGCTGAAACGCTTGCACGCGGTCTAGTACAGCAAGTACTAGATAGTTCGTGGATTAACCCTGAAGGCCTATCTAGCTTTAAATCACTAGCAAACCAACAAACCCAATCCTAACTACTTTCCCCCTTGTAATGGTGTCGAAGGATGAGAGAGATTTGGGAGGAAACGAGTCCAGCCCGTCAAGACCCAAGTACGGATACGTGGATACGGTCTGGATGGATCTGGGTTCACCGTCGTTGAGGAGGAGCATTGCCTCGTACCTGTGTAAACCTGTACTTTGCTATGAACTCGACAACCATTGTTCTTGCAGTTCAGTTTACTTCTATTTTGTTCATTGTTCTAGTACAGTATAAATACGAGTCTGTACTCTACCTCAATATACACATAGACAACTTTCCCCCATATTTCAATACAGGTTATGGGCCCCGCCCTTACCATCTAAAAATTTACTCGCTATTTTTTTTCGAACTTAAACAACAACAACAACAACCATGTCAATTACCGCCGCCGCCGATTCTACTCCATCGTCGTTGTTCCGGATCGAGCACCTCAACGATGCGAATTGGGTTCCGTGGAAGCGCCGCGTCACGGCCGTCATGCGCGAGCGCAGTCTCTTGAAGATTGTCGAGGGCACTACCACCAAGCCCGTTCCAGCCGACTTGGACAACCCAACAAACGATGAGAGGAAACAAATTGAGCGCTGGGAGGAGTTAGACGGGAAAGCGCAGACACAAATCGAGCTCACCTTGAGTGACTCGCAAATGGTTCATATTGCGGGCGCCAAGACGGCAGCCGAGATGTGGAAGCAGCTAAAACAGGTGAAGGAGAAAGGCGGGAAATTAGGAATACTTTCGCTTCGCCGTCACATGTATCGCACAATTGCCGACGACGCCACCAACATCGAGGACCATGTTACGGAGTTGAGACGGATTCAAGAGGAGCTGGCGATTCTGGGGAACATAGTCTCGGATGAGGACTTCCTGCTACTCATTATTAGCTCGCTTCCAGAGTCATGGGACAACTTCACTTCAGCGTACCTTGGCGCGTCGAGCAATATCCCATCCATCTCGTCGCACGAATTTATTTCATTGGTTCTCGAGGAATATCGTCGCAGACTAGAGAAAAACGGAGACGGGAATTCAGCGATGTATGGGCGAGCATCGGGAGGAGATGGGAAGAAAAAGGAATGTTATAATTGCCATAAACTAGGTCACATCGCCGCAGATTGCTGGTCAAAAGGCGGAGGAAAAGAAGGAAAGGGCCCGGGACGACAAGGACGACAAGGTCAACGAGGAGGAAAAGAGAAAGCAAACAAGGCAGACGATGTAGGGACTGACTTTACGGATGCCGCTTACGCCGCCCAAACAAACAATGTTGCTTCTCATTCCTGGCTCGCCGATTCCGGAACTACTTCTCACATCTGCAATGACCGCACAATGTTCACAGAGTTACGAGCAATGGAGATACCGGTTATGGGCATTGGAGAAGCCCCAATGAAAGCTTTGGGACGCGGATCCGTCCTGTTAGACTGTGATGTCGACGGGAGGAGAATAACACACCGACTGTTAGAAGTGCTGTATGCACCGAGTTGCGCGCATAACCTACTATCGATTAGCCGACTTGACGATGCTGGCATGGAAGCCAAATTCAGCCATGGCAAAGTAAAGTTTATACGACGCACCGACAATCGAGTGATGGCCATAGGGAGCAAGACCGGACGTCTGTACCCCATGGCAGCGCAAGCTCAAAAGCAAAGGGAGCTAGAGAAAGCACATGCCGCCGCAGATGCGAGCGAGCAGACTTGGGACGACTGGCACCGCCGAATGGGACATCTAGCAAAGAGCGGGTTAGAGAGACTTGCCAGGGAGAAGCTTGTTGAGGGACTCACTGTGAAGAAGGACTCACCACCGCTTAGCCAATGCGAAGCGTGCATCAAAGCAAAGATGACAACAAAGCCATATCCGCAGGAGGCGCAAGACCGACGCGAGAACCCGGGGGAGTTGACCCACAGCGACATCTGGGGACCCGCGCGAGTCGAATCTTTGACCAAGTCGAAGTACGCCATCCTATTCACGGACGACGCCACACGGCACTGTAAACCAGACTTCTTGAAGCGAAGAGATGAAGCATTTGAGAAGATCAAGAATTATTTTGCCTGGATGGAACGTCAGTATGGGTACACGCCGAAGGTCATTCGAGTGGACAACGCCAAAGAACTTACCAGCGGGGCAGTGAAAGCGTGGCTGAAGGCGCGCGGGATCGCACTGCAGAACCCCGCACCGTACGCGCACTCGTCGAATGGAGTAGCTGAGCGCTTCAATCGAACAATTGTTGAGTTAGCGCGTGCGATGTTAATTGCAAGGAGTTTACCGGCCTTTCTTTGGGAGTTAGCAGTTGAGTATGCGGCGTATATCCGAAACCGCTCACCAACACGCGCACTTCAGGGGGAGACACCGGGAGAAGCATGGACACGGAAACGACCGGATGTGTCGCATTTGAAGGAGTTCGGATGCGAAGTCTGGGTTAAACGTGAGCCAGTGCAAAAATTGTCGAAGCTAGGAGGAGATCACGAGAAGGCGGAGAAATTTATATTCGTGGGTTTCGGAGACCACCCAGACATCGTGAAGTACTACGATCCCAAGAATCGCGCAGTGCGCGAAGCACGAAATGTTGTATGGTCAATGCCGAGCACCCGGCCCCCGGTCGATGTGCAGCTCGAGGGGGAGCTGGGAACGCCGAGCAAGCAATCGCCCGCAGAAAAATCTGCACAACCCGCACTCGTGGAAGGACATCACCAGCCGACACCAACGAATGGAGAGCAGCCGATAGCGCAGGCTGAGTCGCAGCGTAACGCGCAGACAGCGCCGCAGGTAAATCCGCAGGCAGCATCGCAGCAAAACGCGCAGACACGACCGCAGCACCCGAGCACGCCTCCAACAGCATCTTCTACATCGCCAAACCATCAAAACGAAACAACAAACTCACCTCTAGCATCAATCCGTCGTTCATCACGTCCTACCACCATCCATGACTACCGCAAGCTCAACAATCCAGCTGCGAGACCTTCGGAGACTTCGCGGATTCCCGAGCATGATGAGGAGAGGGCGGAATACGCGTATATAGCGGAGGGAATCGTTGAAGCGACCGGTGCACCGAGAACATTCAAAGAAGCAACCGAGTCAGCTGAAAGTGAAGAGTGGAATAAAGCAATGAGAGAAGAATTAGAAATGTTAAAAGAGAAGGGGACGTACCAGTTAGTAGAATTACCAGAGGGACGCCAAGCTATTGGGAGCAAGTGGACATTTGTAAAGAAGGTGGATGAGAAGGGCCAAGTTTCAAGATATAAGGCCCGACTCGTTGCCCTCGGATGCTCCCAGATTCCCGGTATAGACTTCACCGAGACGTTTTCCCCAGTCGTTCGTCTCGAATCCATGCGCGCCGCAATTGCGATCGCAGCCCTAGAAGACCTTGAGATGATTCAAATGGATATTCGGGGAGCATACCTTAACGGAGAATTGAAGGAGGAGATTTATATGCGGCAGCCACCGGGTTTCGAAGATGGAACAGGAAGAGTTTGTAGGCTTCTGAAGACGATATATGGGTTAAAACAGGCAGGCCGCGAATGGAATCGCGAGTTTGACCGCCAACTCACGAGCATCCAGCTCATCAAGACAGCCGTTGACCATTGTGTCTATTACCGAGAACGGAACAGCGAGAAGACTTGGATAACTGTTTGGGTAGATGATTTACTCATAATGTCGACTTCGAGAGAGGAAGCAGAGAGGACGAAGAGGGAGATCGAAGAGTTGTTTGAGACGAAGGATTTGGGAGAGCCTAAACGGATCATTGGGATAGAGATCAATCGTGATCGGAGTGCCGGCACCATCACTCTTTCTCAACGCGTCTACATCGAGACTTTGCTGGCAAAGTACGGACTCACCAACGCCAACCCGCTCACAACTCCTATGGATCCCAACATCACGCTACGCAAAGTACCAGCAGACGCGCCACCGGCGCCAGCGGATCTACGCGGGCAGTATCAGTCAATAATCGGCGGGCTTATGTATGCCGCCATTTGCACGCGTCCAGACATCGCGTACGCAGTCACAGCACTCAGCCAATATTCTTCCAACCCTGGGCCTGATCACTGGAGTGCTTGTAAACGCGTACTACGCTATTTATCTGGGACACGGAATTACGGTCTTGTCTACGGCGGAACCGGCGAGCAAAATATTGTTTCTACGGCTTTCAGCGATGCCGACTACGCCGCCAATCCGGACGACCGCAAATCAATATCTGGCTATGCCTTTATGCTCGGAGGAGCCGCTTACGCCTGGAGCTCGAAGAAGCAGACCACAGTCGCGACTTCATCTACCGAGGCTGAATACACGGCACTCGCGCATGCAACTAGGTTCGCAGTATGGAGCCGATACCTATTGGACGAGATGGGATATACCCAGAACACACCTACGGTGATTTACGAGGATAACCAAGCAGCGCTGGCGCTAGCTCGCGACCCTCAGTACCACGCTCGTTCAAAGCACTTTGATATTCAGAATCATTTCATTCGAGAGAAGATTGAGAATGCAACTATCGAGCCCGTATACTGTGCTTCCGAAGACCAGATTGCCGACATCTTCACTAAACCACTAGCAAGACCCAAACACGAGAAGTTTGCGAGAGGACTTGGGCTCTTGCCGGTCTGAGGGGGAGTGTCGAAGGATGAGAGAGATTTGGGAGGAAACGAGTCCAGCCCGTCAAGACCCAAGTACGGATACGTGGATACGGTCTGGATGGATCTGGGTTCACCGTCGTTGAGGAGGAGCATTGCCTCGTACCTGTGTAAACCTGTACTTTGCTATGAACTCGACAACCATTGTTCTTGCAGTTCAGTTTACTTCTATTTTGTTCATTGTTCTAGTACAGTATAAATACGAGTCTGTACTCTACCTCAATATACACATAGACAACTTTCCCCCATATTTCACTACAAATGGTACTATAACTACGCCGATGATACGCGTGTACAAATTTGCGCGTTAAATCTAGCTATTATAAGTCAGATGCGGCCCTAAACACCCAATCACCCGCTACGACTATAGCTCTACTCGACTTGCAATAGGCGGTCAGTACCTCTGTCCAGTGCTATACAGCCCAAAGCCCGTCGCATTCATTAGTTGAAGGATCCTCACAAGGGAACCAACGGCTGCATAGATTGAGTCCGAGATGACTTGGTTCAACTTGGTTGAGCGCTAGACTGTTACGTAAGCAGGTCCGCGGGAGGGTAGCTATGTCAAACGGACTATGGACCACCCCTGCGCACTTGCGTTGCAATGGCATTAGCTTTAGAACTGGAGATATGAATCCGTTCGCCTGGAGTATCCGATTCGAGGCAGAGATAGCAATTCGATCCTTGATGGCTGGTCCGCGGGGACCCGGCTGAGGGTATAGAATGTGTAGGAAGGTCCGAGCGACCTTTAGGCATAGCTGGACGCATTCCCAGAATTTTGGTTGAAGTCATTCTGGACTTATTGAATTGTTCGTATTCGAACGACAACCGATGTTCAAGTTTGGCTGGAGTTGAAGGTCCGCGGGGCCTTGCTTGATGGATATCAAGTGGCTAGAGTGTAGGTAGACCCTTTGGCGACCTACAGACGAGTTCTGAGGTGCAGAGGTATCTACGGTGATTTATAGTTCAAGCTCGATTGGAGTGCAGACTGCCGGAGCTCAACTTTAATTATGGTTGACACTTTGACAGTCTCCCGCGAAACTATATTTCGAGTTAGCAGTTCATTAGGGACACTTCAATGTCGTCTCAATGATCTGATGAGATCTAGATGTGTTGGGATCAAGGTCCATGGGCTGGATCCGGTCTAGAATTGACTGGATCATCTGTCTGGACTTTTGGTCAGATGTTTTTCTGTCTGGACTTTTGGTCAGATGTTTTGAGTCAGCGGCTTGCCCCGGCATGTAGGCCACCTCATTGCCATAGGAAAGGTGCCGTCTGACGTCGTTTTGATGGCCTGAGGGCCAGGGATCATGAGGAATCCACCCGGCATTGGACAATTTCGATTATTCTATCTGTTTTGATTATCACATGTTTTGTACTTGTAAAAAGGTATATAAGGAGCGAGTTTTGTACCTGCTCGCCAGCAGACCATGTAGACCCGTCGAGAGCGACGCTGCAGTGGTGCTCAGGCAGCAGTGAAGGGGTTTAATTACTTCAGTAATCACTTGTCTTTAAAATGAAGTGTAGTTGTGGCTTGTAAAGTTTGAGTGCGCAAGTGCATTTCGAAAGTGCTCACCCATGGAGCTTTGCATTAGAGTGACTTTGTCGTGGCATAGCCAACCCAGTTAACCTTCCACGGACTTGGCCCGCTTGAGCATTGCTCGCCCCCATTTGTACCAGCGTTGCGTTAGATTGGTCCCTTAACCTGCGGACTGTCAAGTTCGGTGCGAAGCAGAAGTGTGCTTTAGAGTGAGATAGCATCTCCCCAAGTTGAAGAGAGTAGACGACTCATCCGCTGACACATTGTGTCGAGGAATTGCCTGCACATAACCTGACGGGAAACGATTAGTGCTCTTGGAGGCTTGTGCTATATAAAGGAGTGTCAAAGGTGCCTAGAAATAGGAAGTCTAGGTCTACAGTAAAGAGACTGTAAGAAGTGCGTGTATAGACATTTCTAGCAATTGGCTGGTGTCGACTATATTCATATTCACCCTGATGAAATACCTCTTTCGTCTTGTATCCACCCGTTTTAAATACCATGGCTCCGCGGACGTTGGCGGTGTAGCTATAGTTGTTGTTGTGTTAGCGTTGAGCTTTCCGCGGAGCGATTTGACCGTAAATCACACTGCGCAATTCAACCGCGTTGATGTTTTGAGTCTCTCTGTTGAACTCAGTGGATTGCCACATCTGGATTTCGGATTGGACCCCACGAACTCATCAGGAAGCGCTTGAGTGTATCTTGTTGAGTATATATATTGTTGGAGTGTTGTGTGTGTGTGTTGGTTGAGGTGTATTGTATTTTGCAGTGGAGTATCTCTGCTGCATCAGAC
The DNA here is from genome assembly GCA_037176885.1 of Favolaschia claudopus. Classification (NCBI taxonomy): domain Eukaryota; kingdom Fungi; phylum Basidiomycota; class Agaricomycetes; order Agaricales; family Mycenaceae; genus Favolaschia; species Favolaschia claudopus. Next base: position 224,747 of record JAWWNJ010000113.1, read on the forward strand.
TCTGCGCTTCATATCGATATATTCAAGTGCAGTGTTTCACCGAGTACAGCTCGTTTGATCACTTGTTTAAGATGATCGAAGGGAGCCTAAGATATAAACCCTTAACTAGTGCTAAATACGGTAGAATGCCAGATAGAATCAAGTCCTCTCTTGACTAAAAGCCAAACGAGTGCTCAAGTCCAATATTTAGCTGATACCACACAGCTAGGCCAAGTCCAAATCCAATCCAATTCCAAGTCCAACAAAGCTGATACCACACAGCTAACACAGAGTTCACACAAAATCCAAGTCCAATACCACTGATACCACACAGACGGTCTTAAAGTCCAAATTCACACTAAGAGTGGGCGCGAGTAGATTGAGAAACTTGTACAAAACGCTAAACAGAGCTCCTGGTATAGAGTTGATATAGGATGTCAAGTCCTAGATCTCTGCCTTTATTCGGGACTTTGGCCAGTTAAACCGACACGCCCTAGCTAGGTCAGGAATCCAGTGCTGAACACCTTCTACCACCGGCCTTATATACTGTACATTCTAGCTTACTATTTACTGATTACTTTACGACTGTCCACGGTCTATTTAATACACTGTCCAATAGGCATTCAGATAAATTATGATCCTTTGCTTCATCCCTGGTTTCCGATCGTTTCACAACCATGATCAAATATGTCCAGTTTGCTTGTGAACCCTTGATCCTGGCTTCACTCTCAACTCCTTCGTCTAGTTTACTGCAGAAACAGAAAGCTGAGCATCTAACGGTTAATTAGATACCCATATTTCCTGGGTTTAGCCAGAGGACTTGTCCTTAAGCGTTACCTCGAGTTCGGCTTTGCTTGCCCCGAGGTAAGTTTAGTGACCCGTTGATATGGCCAAGTGACAGCGGATGTTCCGTAACTGTTTGGAGTGATGCCGTAGTTAGCCGCCATGATCGCAGCTCCTGCCAGTGATCAGACAACTCGACCAGGCTTTTCAGAAGTCTAGCTAAGGTTACTTGAGGACGGGGACTGCCTAGTTTGTCCCTTCATGTGGTATTTAGACATCCTGAGGGTCCAAGAGGCTTTATACTCTTAGTGAAACCCAAACATCCTTGATTGAAGACGTCGTTTGGTCTGGTGATCTCCTCACGATGCGCCCGGATGTTGCCTTTTTAATTGGCTATGTCCTGGTTAGCTATACGGGACATATACTAACCCTCTGGAGTGTAGTAGCCTTAGGCTAGATAGTAAAAAGTGCAAATTTTAGCACTATTTCACTACCAGCCCAATAGCCTGCTTATCACCGCTGAGTAGTTAATCAACGGCTTGAGAGCGGTCAAGTTCGTCTCGTCTTCTATCTTCAGAACAGTCTAAGTCCCAGGGGAAGTACAGAGAGCCGAGCCGTGGTAACGGCTCCCCACTCGCCGTTCGGGTTGTCCGCCATCAGCGGGAAATGTCTCCGGCAACTCGCCATGTCCTTTTCATCATTCTGGCAGAGCCGTTGGCTGGATAGCCGCTGGCCCCGCGGTGCTCCCGCTGGCAGTCGGTTAAGTCCCGGCTGTCCGTGTTCAGCCGGCATGCCCATTTAGAGCCTGCCGCTGATGATGTTCGTCGGTAGAGTGGCGGCCGTCCTGAGTTCGAAGTTGAACCCAGATGGTCCCCTGCTAGATCTCCTTCATGTGGGTCGGCGGTTTAGCGCCTAACCTCAGGGAGGTTGGTAGTTCCTCTTGGTCGCCTCTAGCACCTCGAGATAGCAGTTTCCCACTAAGTCTCTTGGCCCGGCAGTTTAGAAATAGTCAGCGGCGGAGTCTCACACCCATGTTTAGGGAAACGTTGCTAAGCCGCTGCTACCCGTTAGTGGCCCGCCAGCTTGTTGGCTATCCACAGCAATAAGATACTGCCCGCGAGGTTGGGCATATCTTCTGTTATTCTAGCCTCACTTCTCCCACTGATAGGTCTCGAAAATCGATAAATTCCGGGCATTTCATGCCTAGCCGCTGAGCGCCCCTATCATCGATTTTTAGGATACAAGACTGGGAGGAACTCCAACAGTCAGGGCGAATTGAATATATTAGACACCAGCCAATTGCTAGAAATGCCTCGTACACACACTTCTTACAGTGCCACTGCGACTGTAGACCTGAACTTCCAATCTCTCAGGTACCTTTGACACTCCTTTATATAGCACAAGCTCCAAGGCATTCTTAGACACAATGCGTCCGCGGATAGATTGTCTACTCTCTTCAACTTGGAGAGATACTAGTTCACTCTTAAGCACACTTTCACTCCAACTGATTCTGAGTAGTCCGCGGGTTAAGTGGACCAGTCAAACGCAACACTAGTAAATAGGGGCGAGCTATGCTCTAGCAGGCCAAGTCCTTGGAAGGTTACTGGGTTGGCTATACCACAACAAAACTCCACAGTCCAAAGTTTCCGCGGGTGAACACTTCTAGAAACTTAGTCTTAATTCACACTTGTCTGAACTTCAACAAATCGTTTCTAATGAAGACGAAAACTAGCAAGCAGATAACTCTAATTTAAATGCCTCTATGTCCCTGCCTGAGTACACCAACGCCGTCAATGACCTGCGCGCGATGAACTAGACAAATGACGAGAAATACATGTCCTTTTATACTAATGCCAAGAAAATACATGATGTAAACAAATGTGAGTCAAGATACAGAATAATTGAGTTGGGGTTGGGTATACGTAGGTCCTATGGCCATCTGCGGCCCTGAATCGTCACGATCCGTCCATGAAAAGTCGTCTATTCTGACCGTCTCACGGTTGAATCACTATCTTGGTCATCCACGGATGTCTATCACTGTTCCGCTCCGACGTGTCTCCCCGGTGATAAGCAGGCTATTGGGCTGGTAGTGAAATAGTGCTAAAATTTGCACTTTTTACTATCTAGCTTAAGGCTACTACACTCCAGAGGGTTAGTATATGTCCCGTATAGCTAACCAGGACATGGCCAATTAAAAGGGCAACATCCGGACGCATCGTAAGGAGATCACCAGACCGAACGATGTTCCTCAATCAAGGATGTTTGGGTTTCACTAAGAGTATAAAGCCTCTTGAACCCTCAGGATGTCTAAATACCACATAAAGGGACAACCCATGCCATCCCCCGTCCTCAAGTAACCTTAGCTAGACTTCTGACAAGCCTGGCCGAGTTGTCTGATCACTGGCAGGAGCTGCGATTATGACGGCTGACTACGGCATCACTCCAAACAGTTACGGAACATTCACTGTCACTTAGCCATATCAACGGGTCACTAAGCTTACCTCGGGGCAAGCAAAGCCGAACTCGAGATAACGTTTAAGGACAAGTCCTCTGGTTAAACCCGGGAAGTATGGGTATCTAATTAACTGTTAGATGCTCAGCTTTCTGTTCCTGCGGTAAACTAGACAAAGGAATCAAGAGGGAAGCCAGGATCAAGGGTTCTCAAACAAACTGGACATATTTGATCACTGTTGTGAAACGATCGGAAACCAGGGATGAAGCAAAGGATCATAATTTATCTGAATGCCTATTGGACAGTGTATTAAATAGACCATGGACAGTCGCACAGTAATCAGTAAATAGTAAGCTAGAATGTACAGTATATAAGGCTGGTGGTGTAACGGATCATATACGTATTCTACTTACTCTCTAGCTACAATTCAAATGTACTATCATCACGTGGGAATTATCATCCTTTTTCACATACCTTCACGTCGAAGCCTCAGTGCTCTCCAGGCCCTCTTAACGGCTGGATAGCTTGGAGGCCATTTAGTGAGGTTGTTATAGGACTGTGTTCCAATTCTTGTCCCAGTTGCGGTGGAATCACAACGAGAGGAAGTCCACTCGCTGTCTGGAGTACGCGCCTGAGGAAGTCCCAAGGCACACACCCCTCTGATTCTGCTTCACACCATTCGGACGACGCCAAGCTCGCCATCGATCCCTCGGACGCTACCCAACAATAAATATTTGTAGGCTTTTCACTCAGCGTGTCCTACAGGTGGTAGAAGGTGTTCAGCACTGGATTCCTGACCTAGCTAGGGCGTGTCGGTTTAACTGGCCAAAGTCCCGAATAAAGGCATAGATCTAGGACTTGACATCCTATATCAACTCTATACCAAGAGCTCTGTTTAGCGTTTTGTACAAGTTTCTCAATCTACTCGCGCCCACTCTTAGTGTGAATTTGGACTTTAAGACCGTCTGTGTGGTATCAGCGGTATTGGACTTGGATTTTGTGTGAACTCTGTGTTAGCTGTGTGGTATCAGCTTTGTTGGACTTGGAATTGGATTTGGATTTGGACTTGGCCTAGCTGTGTTGTATCAGCTAAATATTGGACTTGAGCACTCGTTTGGCTTTTAGTCAAGAGAGGACTTGATTCTATCTGGCATTCTACCGTATTTAGCACTAGTTAAAGGTTTCTATCTTAGGCTCCCTTCGATCATCTTAAACAAGTGATCAAACGAGCTGTACTCGGCATAGTTATAGTACCATTACGAGGGGGAAAGTGGTTAGGATTGGGTTTGTTGGTTTGCTAGCGATTGAAAGCTAGATAGGCCTTCAGGGTTAATCCACAAACTATCTAGTACTTGCTGTACTAGACCGCGTGCAAGCGTTTCACCGGCATCCATGTAAATCCTCTAAATCATATGGTTGCTCCACTCCGTCTAGACCTTTCTAGATCTCTAGTTCTGTTTCCAGACCATCAGATCACCGTCTGAGACACTCCTATGCTTCAGTGTCAAACTATCTCATCAGCGGCATACTGGAACAAGCTTCCGTGATGTATGTGCCGAGTCCGCGGAGTATTCTCCGTGACATGATGGATGTCCGCAATCACTGTTCTAGATCTGAGGCATCACCCTGCCATTGATCCAACGTCTGGCACCCTTATGTTCAAGGTACATTGGTGCAGCAACTCGTCTGTAAGTCTTTGGCAGGTCCGCGGCGCCTATGTATCTCATAGACCTTTCGTTTGGATACTCCGCGGGCCTTCCTCTGACATTCTGTCTTGCTTTACTACAAGTCCAGACTGCACTTCAACCTAGTCTTCATCTGTTACTCTTGCAACACCCAAAACCTTGGGTTACTCCGTGTGCCGCGGGCCTCTATGATTATCTCCAGTAACATTTACGACCAGCAGCTCGGAGCTCACTCTGATCCTCCTTCAAGTCACCATGAACAGGAGTACTGACTTCCTATTGATAGTCGAGTAAAGCCCTTAGTGTCATGCAGCTAATATGGGTATTTGTGCCACAAGTCACTACAAAAGCTAGATAAATACGTGCAAAATTGACCACGCGTATCAGCGGGTCCGACAAAATTTCTACTGCTTTGGCGAAATCGTTTGCGTCTCCATTTCCGGGGGGCTTGCACGGTACGTGGCAGGGTTGATGTGTTACTGTCATACAAAAAACCTTTCTGATGCGCCACAAATTGGTGTTGCCTGTAGGTTATTATGTGTACGGTTTGCCGCAAAGGTTTCCAACCATTAAAGAAGTAGACACTTTCTTCTTTATCTCTTTCGTTGAGCATGAGGTTGTTTCAGGTCTATAAAATTTAATATCCGCTCACGCTCTAGGCTTGATTCGCCTTTGCAGAAATTTCTAGCAGTCGTCGGATGTCGGACCTTGCACAAATTCTGGCACCTCAAACATACACGCGGCAGCTGCCACCGACCGGAGCAGAGTTTAGCGGACTTCTAGTGTCTCTTTGTGAGCAACGTTTTAGGTGTGCCACAGCCGCGAAGCTTTTCAACCACTGAAGAAGCCGCCACCTGGCGTTTTCTACGCCGCAAGATTGGGTTGTGGTTTGAAAAGGAAATCATTAAGATTCTGGTGATGCATCTGGTGTCCAAGCTATAAAGGAGACTGTAAAGCGTAACGCTGACTATAGGGCAACTATGGAAAACACCCAAGAAATGAAAGGAATTAAATCCCAAATATAATCCTAAACCACTATAAGATCGACGTGCGAGGTTCGGGGTTCCAGTCCAGTATAGACTGTGGCAATCCAACTATCCTAATACCCAAAATATACTAAACTTAAGCTTTCGCGATTGCTGACTTTGTACAGAGAACGTCTATACGAGTCCTATGTTGACACAGGAAGTGTGGGTTTCAACAAAGGTTTGAGATGTAACTCTTCTCAAGAGGTTTAGGTGTTTAAGTTGTTTGTAGAGCCGCCAATATATCACTCGCGAAAGATGTCCAATAACTGTTTCACATGTCCCGTAGGTCAAAAGTTCTTATAATTCCACGCGTAAGTTCCCAAAATTCCAATATTCCACGCGTACAATTCAAGAGATGATCCAACAGACAGTATATATTGACGAAACAAACCAAAGAAACAAATAAGCTTCTGGAGTTTATCTCGAATGGAGTTCAACGTCTAGTTGTTCACGAAGCCAATACTGGCTTGACGCTCACAACAAGAGGAGGGAATCCACTAGAGTACCAGTACAGGAAATGATGCCTTTTATACCTTTCACTAATAAATAATAAGAGACCGAACAATTGACAAACGGGTATATGGTGAGAGAAACCCAGGGCCCGCCATGCCCTCGCCCTATCCTTGGTTGCCAGAACAGGAAATGGATCAAAAGTGTATTGAGTCCCACTCCCGTATCCCGATCATTATGTTATGACAGTGGCCCGCTGCGGCCCAATCAATATTGCACAAATTGGCATTAATGGATGTCCCTCCTCGGACCGTGCTCCTTGATCGTAATATGGCGGCATGACGTGTAGTTCCTTGTAGGAATATTCTGCGTCCGCAAATCCCTCGCAATTGATTTATAGAATTATTCGTGAAAGCCTCTTGCCTCCAGGAAACACTCCTTCTGGCCTTTCGGCAGGTTCTTATAAGTCCCAAGTAATATCCTACTCATTCTGCCTTTGGTCGGAACACAGGGTGACTCCCAATCCTGTTCCGGATGGTTAGAGACCTATCGTGATAGGTCTGTTCTGGAATATTATAACTTCCACGCTATACCAGCACAGTCGTAGACAGTGCCAGACCTCCCACTTAGTGTATAATCCTTTAACTGGCCGCTCAGGCAAACGCCAGTCCTCATACGAGCGTATTCCCTTGGTATTTAATGTATTACTCTTTTAATACAATAGCACTTGAACTGAAAATGAATAAATTCAGCCCTGGCCCAATACCGGGTCTATCAGCGTCCACGAAACTCAGTACTTGTTCTGCTTTTTTATCAGTCGCTGTGTTTACCCCTCAACCCCTACTCTGCTCAATGTCGTCCGCTGCCCCTCCATCGACCCAGCCGCCTCTGGTCGCACCACCTCCTGCCCCTGAAATTCTCATTCCCATCTTCACCGCTAAACCACGCGTTCACGAACTTGGCCCCGACAAAATCACTGCTCTAGCTGCCGTCTCTACTGTGCTTGGTACCTCTAAAACCCATTTCCGCAACGAGACGCCGGCCACCGTGTTGTCTAAGTGCGACATTGTTCTTGGGACAAACAAGGTATATACCCTGATGCACGAGTGAGTGTAATTCTTCCTCTGATTCTGCTTTCGACACCAGCTGACGCAGTTCATGTTAGCAAGCGAATTCATCTGCACTGTGGACCCAAGGTCGACGCAAGCCTTCAATAACGGTCCAGGTGGTAACTTTGCTATTCTCGGCTGGAAATCTGGCGACAACCTCATCTCTGGTATCACCGTCGAATCCCGCCCTGGGTCCAACAACCCTATCGACGACCTGTGGACCAAGACCACTAGGAGCAGTACCAATCTCATGTTGTCGTGGAGTGTGCCTCTGTACGTTGCGTCTCTTCTTTTCGTCCATATCGTATCACGGTGGTACGCAGTTTCAAACAGCAGTGGTACTACCCACGGACATCCGAGTACGCAATATCCGGCCGACCTGTAGCTTGGTCCACCGCAGTCGACAGTCATGCTGCCATCGATGGTTGTTTTGAGGTGGGTCTCTTGTGCCTACCTTCATGTTTCTCTCGGTGTGCTTTAGCTTCTCCTCCACTTATTTTGCTTCCATCGTCTTGACCATCTATTTTACTGATCATTGACCCTCTCCCTCTAGGCTTATGCTCAGACACAGGATAATTTGACCAAAAAGAAGGCGAACAACGGCCCTACAAGCACGATGTATCTGTCCGGCCACCGCCCCGTCTTTGTGACTGGATTGACGTTATGGACGTAGGTGAATCTTTTTTTTTTCTTTTGTTCTTTGTCTGTCTCATCAGTTGAATCGCAGGAGGGAAGGGCCTCCGAATATGTGTCCGAAACCCAGTTCAGATTGCTGAGACTTGTAAGGGCAACAGCTGCCAGGGCCTGAGGCCCGAGGTACTCAAGAGTTCAACAAGCACTGGGCAGAGGGAGAATCCTTAGAAGACTAGCTACAACAAGAGGAAGAGTGTCTACTCACCTGGGCAGAGGGAGAATCCTCAGAGAACAGAGTAAGGAGTCTCCATGCCCAGGCGTCACAGTAAAAGGGCGCGTGACGCGTGACTTCTCACGAGGCGTGGGAACTATGTAGTAGCACAGCATCTATGATGTGATATCAATGATCAGATGATCCAACAGTAGCAGGGAGCCAGGGATATGCCCAGAAGGGGGAGGATCACAATACTGGTCCAGAGATCGTAGACCGACGAAGGCCCAGAGATACCCTGTGGTCCGGGGAGCGTGGGAAACCGGAGCCGGAGTCCGGAGGGCCGGAGCTCGGGGCCCGAAGGGTCGGAGGACCGGAGGAGTAGAGCCCAGGGAACCCGGGAGGGGCGCTAGAGCCAGGGCAAGACAGCGGGAGCATCGAGGCTTGGGTGACAGAACCGCTGGGGCTTGGCCCAGGTCCGGGGGAGTGTGGGAAGCCGGGCTGGGGACCGGGGGACCGGAGCCAGAAGGCCGGAGGTCCGGACGACCAGAGCTCGGAGTACCAGAGCTCTCGGAGGGCTAGAAGTCTGACCAGAAGACCAGTAGGGAACCGGGTTGCGCTGAGCACTAGCTGTAGGAGCGCAGGGTCGACAGGAGTCTGTCGAGGAGGGGAACGGGGGCATACTGTACATAAGGACAGCATGTGGCATGGGCCTCTACGGCAATAGGCCATGCACAGGGAACGGGGGCTCGAAAGGAGGAAGATGTGACGAAGGGGGAAGTCTGGAGGGAGTAGCGTTCCCAAGAAGGCTGGAGTGGTGCAAGGAATAGCGGAGCGGGTCGGGGAAGCGGGGGGTTCCCCTGACAAGACTCTTAAACGACGCTGATCTCCGTTACAACCGCGTTCCCGAGACCCTCTTCCACGACACGGAAACGAAGGAAACCCTCCCCATTTCGTTCCACAAGCTTCAGCTGTTGGGTCCTGGGCTCGTCTTCAACCTTACCCTCCCGCCTGTGGTACGTCTTGTCTATCTCTCTCTTTATTTTCCGTTCTGCTGTTTATGCATTCCTCTGGTAGGCTTTCACCTGGGTATCTAAACACGAGAAGAACACCGCGGGAGAGCCTAAGTTAGAATTGAGCTGGGAGTACTGCTTCGTAAACGTTACTGTTTTGGGTCAGGTGAGTGTCCTGGTCTTCTCTCTTTGCTGTCGTTTTCTTTAATGTCACTGTATTCATATTCACCTGGTCTTCCAGCGCAAGGCTCTCGACAGCCCGTCAAAGCTGACAGTTAAACGCAAGGCCCTTCTGGTCAACCTCGACGACACCGAATCCGACAAAGACGACGAAGACGAGCCTGCGCCGAAGAACCCGAACAAGGACAACAGCGGAGGCCCAAGCTCTGGAGGTGCTGCAGGTGCAAGTGCGGGCGTAACGGTATAGGCAATGTTGATGAACACAATTATATTTTCTTGATAAACGACCACTACTATCGAATGTATGCATAAAATGTTGCGCTCTTCCAAAATGTACATACATCTACAATCTATGGGTTGACTTGTGATCTTTTGTGTGATTTTAACCGGAAAGGTTTGGCATCTGCCGCTTGCGGCCTTACCCCAGTTCATAAAGTCTTGTTTACGAGACTAGTATCGTATCATCTTATCAGCATCTGGGTCTGGTCTGGACAGCCACCGGAATGTGGCGAGACTCTGAGACTACAGCCGAAGCCTCCCGAAGGCCTTTGAAGACTCGGTCCAGATCAACTGAGTCACGAGAATTTCGGCACCAAACCTGATCGGCTGTAAATTGGAATTCCGAATTGCATCTTCAATGTCGTCGCCCGTGTCGTCGCTGACGGCGTCGCGCTCGTCGTCTCCAGAGCCGCCAGTTGTTCAGCCAGACCACTTCTATGGGGCCGACGCGGCACACCTTCCACCATCGCCCGACTCGGAGGGCCAAACGTATTTATCGCCAGAAGATGATCCCCTAGCGCATCGCGGAATTCCGGTGTTCAAGCCTTCGATGGAAGAGTTCGAGGATTTTGAAGGGTACATGAATCGGGTGGAGTGCTGGGGTCGAAGGTCGGGCATCGTCAAGGTCGTTCCACCGCCAGAATGGACGGCTGCGTTGCCGGATGTCGGTCCTCAACTGGCTGGGGTCAAAATCAAGAGCCCTATCGAGCAGTTTATGCGCGGCCGGGCGGGACTATTTCGACAGGAGAATGTCGAGAAGCGCAAGGTCATGAGCGTTCGGGAATGGGCTGAACTCTGTGCACGAGCCGAGTTTTGCGCACCTGGTAAGGACCAGGTCGGCATTCACAACAACCCCAGCGTCCAACCCTCGCTACGGACTCGTAAGCGAAAGCAAAGGCCAGACAAAGATGCGAAACAAGGCATTCCAGACCTAGCTATCGTTTCGCCGCCCAACAGTCCATCTCCCGACCCCGCACCGGATGACTCGACGCAAGATGGAGACAGCAAGCTTGACCCTTCCTCCGCCGCCACCAAGGCCCGCAAGCGGCGCCTCGAGCGCGCTGATAAAGACGCGTCTTTCCTCGGGACTTTTTGCCCTCACACCAACTGGTTGCCGCCAGGAACTTCCGCTTCAGACTACACCCCCGAATTCTGCTCCAAGCTGGAGCGCGCTTTCTGGCGCAATTGTGGCTTAGGCAAGCCAGCCTGGTACGGTGCTGACACTATGGGGTCTCTGTTCCTCTCTTCTACCAATTCGTGGAATGTCGCATCTCTCCCTTCGACTCTATCGCGCTTACTGCCATCGAGCACGGGTCTTCCGGGCGTGAACACACCTTATCTGTACTTCGGCATGTGGCGCGCGACCTTTGCATGGCATGTCGAGGATATGGACCTCTTTTCCATAAATTATATCCACTTTGGCGCACCGAAATTTTGGTACGCCGTTCCGCAGGCGAGAGCGAACGCCCTTGAGGCTACGATGCGCGGTGACTTTATATTTCCTTCCCTTATTCGACTTTGTGCTCATCTCCCTGGTTTCCTCTCTCATCTTCAGGATATTTTCCGAAAGACACATCTCAATGCCCCCAATTTTTGCGGCACAAGTCCTTCCTTGCAAGCCCCACGTTACTGGCCCAAAGTGCTGTGCGTCCCAACCATCTCGTTCAGCATTCAGGTACGTATTTCGCCATCCTTTACCGCATTCGCCTCAATCCACCATCCCTCTAGGTGAATTTGTAATCACATACCCCCGTGGCTACCATGCGGGCTTCAATCTTGGTTTCAACTGTGCAGAATCAGTCAACTTTGCCCTTGATAGCTGGCTTGAAGAAGGAAGGAAGGCCGCTGTCTGTCAATGTGTCGATTTTAGGTGCATATCCCCTGATATCGTCCATGCAAATTTAAATGTTTTCACCTTCAGTGTCCGTATCGACGTCGACCAACTTCTCGAGGATAGACGCATCGAAGAGCTGGAGAAGACCGATCCCGCCGCTGCTGCTCACGCGCGTGCTGTCCGCGATGGACTCGCCGAACCCGACTCCGCCCCTCCTCCTATTCAGGATTTGGGAGACGCCCTTCTGCCTACCCCGAACTCTGAATTCTACCCGCCAGAACCCAGTTCTAGCGCAGCTATTCCCGTGAAACGTAGTCCGCGGAAACGCAAACCCAGCGCCCCATTCGAAATCGAGCCCGATGCTAAGCGCCCGCGCGTTGCCTCAACTTCTACTCCTGCTCAGCGATCACACAAGCCAAAGTCCACGTCGGCGACCAGTTATCAACCAATTCATCACCCCTTGCTCGGCCAAAAGATCACGCTCAAACTCGGGCCACGTCCTCCTTCCACTTCCGAGCCCGACGAAACCTTTCCTTGCTGCCTCTGTGTCGATACTTCCTCCCAGGGGCTCGTGCGCGTGCACGACCTGCCTCCGGCATGGCGCGAGCTTGCTCCGGCTGCACATATTCACTTTCCTTCTCGTGTCAGCGTAAATGGATCTTCCACTCAATCCCCAGCTGCTTCCAATTTCAATGGGACGAAGGGGGTTTGGATGGCCCACGAGAGCTGTGCAATGGTCTTGCCAGAAACGTGGGTCGATGAAGTTGAAGGCGAACGCGTCGTATTTGGCGTTGATGGCATCGTGCGCGGGAGGTGGAGTCTGGTAAGTTTTTATCTGTTTGCTGAATTCTAACTGGACTAACAACGCTCGTAGAAATGCTCTGCCTGCGCACGCACTCGTCCCAAAGCTCACGGTGCCCTCATTCAGTGTGCCAAAGGCAAATGCCCCAAGGCATTTCACGTAAACTGTGCTCGGAACGGTGCTTCATCCGGTACGGGCATCGCATACACAGTCATTCGTGATGTTGAGAAGGAGGCAAGTCTCGGTCCTTCGCGCCCTCTTTCCAAAATAACTTTAAAATAGGTCGTCCTTCTCGAGCCCAGTCCTGGTGGGTCTACCAGTGCCAACCCGAACTCATCAACGAATGGGAACGAACCAAACCTGCGAGTTCTCAAAGTCATCAAGAAGACTGAAGTGGAAGCACTTTGCGCTCAGCACAATCCTGTGGGTCCGCTTCGCACATGCTCAGTTCAAATTCTCATGTGTGCAGGCCGTCGTCGCCGAACGTCGCGCGAACAAAGCAGAAGGTTTACGCACCGATATCCTCGCACTTCCGCCACTTTCGCGTATCAAGATACGCGTTAGCGCTGGCGTGTTTGAAGTGACCCTCGTGCGTGTCAACGAGGAACGCCGCAGCGTCGAGGTACTCTGGGACGCACAAGGTGAAATTCGCGAATTCAAGTGGGGCTCTGTCATTTTAGGTCAAACCAGTCTACCGACAACTCAAGGTACAAGTCTTAGTATCATTTGCCTCGTGCTGTCTACTAACCGACGCACAGTGCCCGACTTCAGTATGAATCGCTCGCTACCCTCCCCAAACCCGACAACTGCGCCAACTCCCCCTGTACCCGATGCTCATGCTCATTGGGCTAGCGTATCCCGCCCCCAGAACGTGATAACCATTCCTCCGACCGCAACCGCAAATCCAGCGCCGACGTCTCATCCGCGTGCGGGTGCACAAACCCAGCCTCACAATCCATACAATACGTTCAAGTTCGAGTACTGGCCAACTGGATACGGATATCCGGCCCCTGACGGCGCGTATGCTGCGGCCAAGTCATCATCTTCCAACATTGGCAGCGGTACCAGCGTAATCTCGGCACCCGGACCCAGTGCTCAAGGTGGGAGGACTACAAGTTCACACTTCTTGCCGAAAAACCAGTACTATGTGGGGTCTCAGCCATGGCAGGTTCATCGCCCCAATTATTTACCTTATACCCCTCAATCGTACATTGTTGCGGGACGATATCCAGGTCCTAGTTCGCAACAGGCGGGAGCGATTTCCGTCTCGCCGGCCCCAAACTCACAATCTGTCATCGCGACTTCTCCTGCCGTGGCTCCGCACCCCATGGAAGTCGATGCTGTGCCCCGGATTGCAGCGCCGATTCCTTCACCCTCCGCCCCCGCCCCTCGTTCTACTTCGTCCACCTCGCTTACTCCTGTGGTGCACATCGATCATCCTCCTCACTCCCCAGTTCAAGTTGTGGTCCCGTCCACAACTGTTTGACGACGTGGCTATCCGTAATCTACATTCGTACTTACACCACACTCGCCCCTTGCCATCCTGTGTGTCCACCTCCAGCACTGTACATTACGAGACATTCCAACACAATTATTATGAATTACTTAACCCCTTGCGAAGTTGCGCGATAAACCTAGTCTAGCATTCGTGTAGTTTTAGAATCGATATCCCTTGCCCTGATGACGCCTTGTGGCACAAAAATTCCATCCAAGTCTATTCTCTAAACACAACAGCACGAGGGTATGTATGACAATTATTTGACCGAATCTGTTGTTCTACTTTAAGTGTGTCGCAATCGCATTACAATGTCCATGCAAGATGTTTTTACGAAGCAAGCATTCCAATTTTCATTCATCCAAGTGCAGGGCGGCCGATAGTGGTGACCTATCGAGGCGAGTTAAGCAGACGGACTCAATTACATATCGATCAGCATACCTTGAATCCAATATCGGTGAGCTTTTGTGCATCCACAAGGAGCCGTCCATCAAACACAAACGCGGGCTTCTTCATGTGCTTGTACACCTCGCTCCAGTTTATCTCCTTGAACTCCTTCCACTCCGTTGCAATCACGACTGCCTCGGCGTCCTTGCAAGCCTCCAGCGCGCTCTTGCAGATCTTGACCTGTTTCTTGATGTTCTCGAGCGGCGAGGCGGGGCTTGCTTCGCTCAGATCGAGCCAGATTTGCTCCTCCACAACTTGAGGGTCGTAGACGTTGACAAAGGCGCGCTCGGACTGGAAGTCGCGGATGAGGGTGATAGCGGCAGACTCGCGAGTATCGCCAGTGTCAGCTTTGAACGCGAAGCCAAGGACCGCGATGCGCTACAGAACGACGGCGATATCAATGAAACGGAGGCGAGTAACAACGGGGGAACGAACCTTGCCAGTGATGGTGTTGAAGAGCGTGTCAACAACACGCTTCGAGAACCGGCGCTTCTGATACTCGTTCATCTCGACGACCTGACGCCAGTACGCAGCGACCTCGGGAAGATGAAGACTCTCGCTGAGGTAGACAAGGTTGAGAATATCCTTCTGGAAGCAGCTACCACCGAAACCGACACTCGCTTTGAGGAATTTAGGGCCAACACGTGAGTCGTAGCCTACTGCGTGCGAGACCTCATCGATGTTGGCACCAGTAGCCTCGCAGATAGCGGAAAGCGCGTTAACAGAAGAGATACGCTGGGCGAGCATGGCGTTGGCGGCGAGCTTGGAGAGCTCGGACGACCAGAGCCCTACAGTGAGGATCTGCTTCTTAGGTACCCAGTTGCCGTAGATGTCGGCAAGTGCAGAGCAGGCCGCCTTGCCTTCGGGAGTCTGAAGGGAGCCGATGAGGACGCGATCGGGGTTGAAGAGGTCGGCGATGGCGGTGCCCTCAGCGAGGAACTCGGGGTTGGAAAGAATGTCAAAGCGGCAGTTCGGCTTGGAGTTCGCCTCGAGAATGGTGCGCATCGACTCGGCGGTACGGCATGGCACGGTCGACTTTTCGACGACAATCTTGGAAGACGTTGCAACCGCAGCGATTTGGCGCGTTGCTAACTCGACGTAGCTGTTGGTCAGAAATCAACGATGGTTCAGATAACGAAATAAGATGGGAACGGACTTGAGATCAGCAGCAAAGCCAGCACCGACACCGCTCTTCTTGGTTGGGGTGTTAACACTGACGAAGATGAGCTCGGCCTCTTGGATGCCCTTTTCGACGTCGGTGGAGAAGAACAAATTGCGGCCACGGCAAGCGCGAACGACGTCTTCCAGACCGGGCTCGTAAATGGGGAGCTTGAAGTCGGGGCTATTCCACGCATCGATACGCGCCTGGTTAAGATCGACGATGGTGACAGTAATGTGCGGGCACTTTAACGCGATAACCGCGCATGTAGGACCACCTGAAGACAATAAATCTTGGCTAAGGACGTAACTTTTGAGATCGAGACTCACCAACGTAGCCAGCACCAACTAAGAAGAGAATAAGAGCGGTCGAAGAGAATATGAGGATCTACTCACTGCAGAGGACTTTTGTGACTTTAGTTGAGGCCATGATGAAGGAAGAGGACAAGTCGTACTTGGCTCAGTAAAATGGGATTCAGCGGAGTTTCAAATCATGATCGGCGTGCACTTGCCGCGGCTCACGTTCGTCCGCAGCTCTTCCCTCTCACACTATAACCGAACCGACGCGAATGTACTACTCGCTATTATCATGGCTCAGTTTTCAGCTTGAGCTTGCTCCTCGCTGGCTCCTCTGACCGTCGCCAACTCATTATTCGCTGGTCATTTTTAATTTGTTTTTTCTGTCCAGCAGTGCACCGCGCCGGTGTTCAGGGCCCGCTGCCTCGAACTGCCTCGTTTTCTCCGTGTCTCTCGTTCTACGACCGCGTACGAGACAAGTCTAGACGTAAGTAGAACATCCGATAACTCGGAGAGAAGCCACGTTGGTGTCCTTCATGAAGAATTTGCCCGGAATTGCCTGCAAACATACTCTGAATAAAACTCAAGAGCTTGGGTCCACCACTGGGGTCTTATTCTGAATGAACCAGTATTGAAGAGCAATTTTTGCGCCACCGATATACTTTGTGAATTCAGCCTCGCGCAAGCCTCGAGTTTATCGTGTGTTCAACCTGTCTCGCTTAGTTGTGACTTATCTGACAATTTTCCAACTTGACCGCAAAATCGGCGGGGCCAGTCGATCGCGACCGACTATCGACTGATCAGTAAACAGTAGATATTCACCAAGATTCAACACTGAGTAGGAACTTCTTGAAAAAGAAATTTCCGTGCAGAACCGCTAACCACGCCGCAGGACCATCGTCTTCTTCGCAAACCCTGAGCATTAAACACATAACATTAAATAAACGAACGCATGGCCTCTCTAGGAATCGCCACAAGACGCTCCCCGCGGAGAACATACCACAGCAGCCGCAAGGGATTATAATGCGCCGCCAACCGGCCCCACAGCCGAACTACACGCAACGGAACACTTCAGTATAGCCCACGACACGGATTTCAACGAAACATGACTTACTATACTGGTCAAAAATCGTCGACAGAGGTATAGGTTGATTCTACATCTCACATTCGTCAGCATTCCTGCTCAAAAGTTTTATGTGTTCCTTACTTGAACCACCAGCCTCGGTTCTCCCCGGCTCTTCGTGTCAACAACACCAAAGTAAACCCCACCTACCCAGCAGCTCAGCCGAAAATCACCAAAGTCAAAGCAGACACGAAACGAAACGCACCAGGCAACCGCCACGGATCCTTCGCGCGCAACATCAACGCGAACAAAGGAAAATGATTCATAAACGCAAGTTGTGTGTCCAAACCCGCGTTCACCAGAATCACTCCCAATCGCAGCTGCATTTCACATCCCATCAATATAAATCAACATCGATATCGGAAATCAAAAGACACGAACCAAGGCAAAAAGCGCATAATACGCCAGAACCGTCGGGAACAAAAACGCCAACAGCGTGAAGAGTATGGTGCCAAACAACAGCTGGTCAGTGTCATACTCCCAATTATCCGTCCGATTGCGCAACACGTTGAACCGTTTTCCTATGTAGCTGCATTCAGTCTAAACCGCTAACAATATTAATTATCGATCAAGATGATGCGTACCGCGAAACAACCTCCACAACGAGCCCCCAGTACGGAGGAGTCTCGCATAAAGGATGCGGGACACGAAGTAGCATACGTAGATGTGCAGCGTGATGAGCGCCAACAGATCAGAGAACAGTGCGATGGCAGCGGTCATGCCGCTGGAGCTACAAACCCCAAAGCCGAACAGCAGCCCAGGGAGATACGGTGCACCGTATTCAAGGACGTCTAAACGTTATTTTATGAGCCATTCACCGAAGAAGAATTAATGTCAGAAAACGACGCTTACGCCCCCACACGACAACCAAATCGCTGAAACTGTGCGCATAGAAGTGGCTCAACTCGGTGTTCAATTTGAGCCCGGCAGGCCAAGAATCCAGCCAATGCAGCACCCATTGAACCCAGTCGATCAGAAATACCTATAGCACGCTTGTTAGATGAGGCCACGAATTTGAAAAACGGCATACTTTGATGCCGTGGTTCATCATGCGAGCCAAAACGACATGGTTCTCGCACAGAAACGAGCCAAATGCGACACCGATTGTTATGTCGTTCAATATCAACCATACGGTGTTGAAAAAGCTGGATCCAAATCAAATCATGATGAGGTCGTACCGTGATATGATATTTGACAAGAAATGAACACGTACTTTGTATATCGCGCAGAGTACACGAAGATGGCGGTTAAATCGTGTTGACGAAGAGGCGCTACCTCATGCGTCAGGTAATCAGCCTGCTTGGCGCGAACATCCAGCTGCTGGACTACGCAAACATAATCAGGAGCGCAGACTTGCATGCAGTTCATTCGTCGAACTTACTGGTCGATGAAAATTCCTTGAGATAAGAAAGCGACGGGGGTAACCTGATCAGCGACAGGAATTTCTGAGGAAGATACAACGACAGGTCCATAAAGTCAAACAGCCGTTTGGATAATTCCGCAGGCAGCCGCCGCGACTGCTTCGGTTTCAACAAATTATTAATTGTGTATGCGGCATTGAACTGACAAGTTATATGAATCTCGTCCTCGTCCGCCAACAAAACTCACTTGGTTGATAACAACGTTGTTGATACCGCCTTTGCGACGTTTCCTCCGAGAAAAGTCATGCTGCAGCGATTGTGCAAATGCCGCGTTTCGCGCTTTTTCAGTTGCAGATACCTCCGCAGTAGGTTTAGTATTTTCGAGGGAGTAAAATCTGAGCGACGAGGAGGCATGTCGGTGGTAATAAATTACAGTGGGATTCCTGCGCTATATGCATGAGTTTAGCGGCTTGAGCTACAACGAGTAGTGTATTACACAAGTGCGCCGTTTAATTCGAGAGACGGATCCTCGCGACGATGCTGCCCTTTGAACGTGCATTTGCCAAGAATGACAGGTGTACCGCAGTATTGCGAGCGTCTAGTCCAGTCGGGGAAGCTGTCGAGCGTAGCTAATGCACTTTCTGCTTTCTGCATCTACAAAAATCATTCAATGACCTTGGTGATTTTTTTTTCGAAGGCGCCGCCCACAGAAATGTCAGACAAAACCCCGGCAACGCATAGAGCTGGGACGGTCCATCCATAACACCATCCCGACGCCCTCTCATCGTGCGGCCAGAAGATGGTGGACGTCATCGGGAAACAGCGGCCATGTGATGGTGCGGACGGCGACCAAATAAGTGTCAACGTTGGCGCGTTGAGGCCCTCGGTGTTGCCAACTTCCTTTCCCTCCCCCTCTCACTCTTTGCCTCCCTCCTCGCCTCTCGACGCGCCGATGGACAGCTCGTATCAAACCCAATCTTCTTCTCCCCCCCGCCGACCAGATCTCAAGCGCAAACTCGTCGTCGTCGGAGACGGTGCGGTCCACCAACTCCTCCACCTCCCAACCTTGTTCTGATCTTCTCCTCACCGCAGGCGGCTGCGGCAAAACGTGTCTTCTCATCGTCTACGCGGAAAACCGCTTCCCAGAGGTGCGCTTCACCAACGTCGCGCTGTTTCGCCTCACAAGAATCAATCTAGGCATACATCCCTACCGTGTTCGAGAACTACGTCACCCAAGTAACCTACGACGGAAAAGAAATCGAGCTTGCACTATGGGACACTGCCGGCCAAGAGGAATACGACCGTCTACGGCCCCTCAGCTATCCAGAGAGCGACGTCATCCTCATCGTCTTCTCCATCGACTTTCCTACCAGTCTCGCAAACGTCCAGGATAAGGTGCGTGTCCCATGTCATCTCAAGTCACCTTCCACCAAATTTCAATTTCATCCTCAGTGGTTTCCCGAAGTCGCACATTTCTGCGAAGGGACGCCTCTCATCCTCGTCGGCACCAAAATCGATCTACGAAAGGACGAACAGACACGCCGCATGCTAGGTGCACAGGGTCTCACCCCCATATCCCCTGAGCAAGGCGGCGCCGTCGCGAAGGAGATCGGCGCAAAATACATCGAATGCTCTGCAAAAACCGGCAACGGCGTGCACGAGGTCTTCAATCTTGCCCTGAAGGAGAGCATGAAACGACAATGGGGAAAGATAGTAAAGCAACGGCGGTGTGTTATCATCTAAGCCCCCGTTACATTACATCTAGTCTAGTCCAGTGCAGTCCGAGACCGCACTTGACTTGCTTGCTTGCTTTCCATTCGCCGCTCTGCATCCGTTTATATCTGCATCCATTATTTATCGCTCTCGGACATCCATCATCATCATCATCATACATATCTTAACAATTGTACTCGTTTACAGGGAAATACGTCCGACTGTACAAACAAACGCTAGGTGTACAGCTAAGCAATACATTTCAAAGTTCAAACAAAAAGAAATACAGAACCCAAGCTACAACGACAACGTCGCCTGATGTCTGCACACCGGCTCGAAAACCCTGAGAGTCAGACACCGCGCCGATCCGGGTACGGGAGGCAGACTCCGAAGCGCACGCGTCGTCTGCGCCTGCGCTGCGGTAGATGCAGAGGCGAGCTGCAGCGGTGACGGACGATGCCGTGGAATGCACGGTAGCGGGCGGAGGGAGCTTGAGCCCGTGTTCGAGAGCGAGAGCTGTGCGCCAGGATCAGGCGATTCTGGGGGCGTCGCTGGAGGAACCAATGATGATACTTCAATCACCGCCATTGCTGGAGTTGGCGATGGTGGTTTGGGTACAGGCGGCGGCGGGAGAAGCGGACGGCAGGGTACCCGAAGGGGGGCTGCCGGCGTCTCAGTCGCGGCGGCTGTATGCGAGGCGCCCTTGGCCAAAGCAGCCCTCGGGCCAGGGGGATGAGCTGCAAGCGCACCCCGCTGCGTCCGCAGACTCTTTTTCGGCTCACGCGCTGCTTTTGATGACGAGCTTGCTTTCGCTAGCTGAGTTGTTGTTTTAGGCGATGCGGGTGGCGAGGGAAGTGGAGATGATGAACAGGAAGACGACGCCAACTTCGGCGCTGAAGACGAGAGAACCCTGACATGTACATGTTTGCTAAACCGCGTCGACAGGCGGAAGTGCGACGAGGGATCCGGACTCGAAGGCACTTCCGGGAACTGCTCAAGCAACGCCCATGTCGGCTCGTCGTCGTTATGATTGGGAGAGTCAGAGCCAAAGGAATTGTCCGATGCATTCCAGGACTCGGGATCATTGAATATACGATCCGCATTGCCGCTGGTCGGCGTCGAGGGTCCTGACGATTCTGGTGAAGATGCAGAAAAATGACGAATGTCTATGTGCGAAGTCATTTATTCGGCGGTGGTGAAAAGAAGATTCAAATAGCAAGCAACTCTCGCCTGCGAGGAAATGGGATGGGAAGTTGCGTCGCAGGTCTGTGCATCGCAGAGTTATATGCCTCGTATCGACGCCGTAAGACCATTGATATGATTCTTGTTGATCCTTGTTCCCGTTCCCAGCGTTGCCATAAAATCTGTTTGCTGCCGCGAAATGAATCCCACAAAGTGGCGGTGTCGTGATCATCGCCGTTCCTCTCGACGCACATCATCACTTTACTCACCCGGGGTCTTCTCCCTGTTGTGGAGGTACGACGTGCGAGCTGTCAACACTCGCGTCGAGGGATTCCCGAGCGCTCGTCTGCATCGCATCCTGCACAGGTCCACAGCGCACGTCTAAGTGAATTCGCCATCGACCACTCTTCGTGACTTGAAGAAGAATTTAGACCTCTGATACGGCCATTCGCACGGCTTACCGACTTCTCCGATAGCCAAAGCTACCAACTGTCACTCGGGGCCATATCAGTGCAGCAGCCAGTGTCGATATATATACCTCTGCGAGTCCAGGATTATCCGCTCGTTCACGCTGTGAGGTTACGACGCAATGTATTCCCTATAGATAGTTGTGTAGTTCCATGTACAGTCAAAATTCAATGTTAATGATAGATATTACCGCCAGTACTCTGGTCTCATCACACCCAGGCGGCTTTGATAAGATCAGCACCGCGCTCCGCTACGACGTACACCGCCGCCTGCGGGTTGGCACTCTGCGGTCGCGGCTATTGATGCATGCATTGAGTATATGCTATGACAACAAGTCTAATATGGCGCTTACCAAAACAGAGCCATCCACTACTCGGAGCCGTGGAATGCCCTTCACCAGGAGATCGGGGTCGACGACTCCGTAATCTGCGCCTTTGGGAGACATGCTGGCAGTCCCAAGCGGATGGAAAATGGTGGTGGCCCACTCCTGGACGTACTCCTCGATTTCTGCGTCCGAGGCGTCTGCTAGGATGGCGGCCGGCCCATGAAGATTGATGAGATACTGGTCCCACACGGGCGCTGACACGATCCTCTTCATGACCTTGATTCCTTCCCGCATCATTGCTAGATCCAGCGGGTTACTCAAGAAACCGGGGTCAATGAGAGGCGCTGCGAATGGATCGTTCGAGCTCAGTTTCACGGATCCACCTGAACTTTGGTTAGTGGGAAATTTGAAAATAAGAGTTACTGCACTGACGCGAGAGAGGCGACAACAGCGCACAGACCAGAGACATGAAGTGGCCTTCAGCTGGAAGTGGCAGAGGAGCAAGGCCATTCTGTGCATATACATTCAATCTCTTGACTCATACCGAACAAAGATAATCACAAACCAGCGGAAGTATCTCATAGTGAGGGCTGTGGGGTCCTGGCGCTGGATCTTCGCGGCCGTGAAGTAGGGGATTATTGTGGGGCAAACGGAACCATCCTAGCACATTGCCCAGAACAGAGGTCACGAAACGACCCTGGCGGTCACTGAGCCACTCGTCGAGGATCTCTTGAGCGAGCGCAGGATCGCGCGTAATGTTATCGAAAGTGTCCGTCGAGTTTACCTCCCAATACATGGCAATAGTGGCTTGATCGCTGAGGTTCAGACCGACTTCCGGAAGATGGACCAGAGGGGAGACACCGATGTCGGTTAATGCCTGCTGGTCGCCGATGCCGGAATTGAGGAGGATATGAGGTGTGCCGATAGACCCTGCGGATAAAATGATTTCATTGCGAGCCGTGACGACGTGCAGATCGGCTAGGTCCTCGTTAGTACGTTGAGCTGAATGCGTTATGAGAAGCTCACTGGTGTCGCCCTGGATGAATTCGACAGCGTCGAATAATGCAGGATTCGATTCTGATTGAATGAGCCGAGACACTTGAGCGTGTACGAGAACATGAAGGTTCGTTCGATCAATGAATTGAGGTCCTAGATACGACGTTGCCGAGCTGCTTCGCTGGCCATTACCGTCGATAGTTGATTGGCCCCAGCCTACAAGAAATAAGACATAGCTCGGGGGACTTGCGACTCAACTCACCAAAACCTATTAAGAAATAAGACTGAGACTAGTCAAGTCGACCCGAAGACTATGAAACAGTACCTATCGGAGTGCCTGCATTAATGTCTAGATTGAAGGGGAATTCGTGGCACAATTCTTGCGTAGTCTTGATGAAAAGCTCGTCGATTGATTGTGGAAATCCGGGCAGCGTCACGGAATTAATACCGTCGAGACTGTGAACTAGAGGATTGTATTGTCCGCTGATGTCATGGTGGTCGGTCGGCAAGCTCCAGCGTTCATTCTTGAGCAAAGCGATTGAACATCACATTGTGATAGACTATTGAATGTGCGCCAATGACGAACCTTCCGAAAATAGGGTTGGACGTTGTCCCAAGACCAACCGATATCACCTGTCATTTCAGCGTAGCCATTCCAGTCGTCTTTGCTTCCTCGTGAATACACCATATAGTTCAGAGCGGAGCTTCCGCCCAGGATATGTCCCCTGGTTGGTAAGTTAGCTTGACACGTTTTGGAAACGAGACTACTTGCCTGGGATATCGAATGACGCGGTCTTGCAAGGCAGGTTGTGCGATGGTGCTATAGTTCCAGTCATATGGAGATCCAGGCAGGGATGAGCCAAGGAAGGGAACAATAGAAGGAAGGACATCAATATTTCTAAATTGGAAAATTCCTTTAAAGAGGCAGGCGAGCTCAGAAGCACAGTCAACTCACGACGGTCCAGCTTCCAATACAAGCACGGAGAAGTTGGGGTTCTCCGTCAATCTATTCGCCACGACATTCCCAGCTGTCCCACCTGGGACAACGAGATGATGAGATGTCAGGTTGCGAAAAGATTCGACGGTGGCGTACCCCCAACCACGATGAAATCATAGGCGGTGTCTGGCAATTGAGAAACATCATCGTATAGTGTAGCGAATGAGAACAGGGGCAGTCCCAGAAACAGACAAAATGGGAGCAGGGCGGCCATTTGGAAGCCGTGAACAAGCGGACTGTGGATCGCGAGCGTTTATACTGCCTTCGAATCTCATGGTCCAGGCACGGGATCATTCGGTTGTATACACGGCAGCGTAGGCGAGACTACGCGTCGTTAGCTAGCGTACTTTCCGTAGACTTCCGTAGACCGCATAGCTCTAGTTGATGATGTTCTGATGCAGAAGAGGATGTACGTACCGTCATGAACTCAAAAGACTCGAAGAGGCCAGAAGAAAACGTGCGATTCAGAGATTCGAGGGACACAGTACTTTGCTGAAGGAAAGATGTGACCGAAAAGCCTAAGTCGATGTGTACTCTGACGATCGCGGATCCCTTGCCAAGAGTTACGAGTATGTTGCATGCGCAACAGGATAGCATGGGGAAAGAGAATGACGTTGCCGACGGTCAGGGGTGTACGGGGCAAAAATTATTTGCATCCGTGGACAATCCGTAGATGCTCGGCCTTTGTTCCCTGTGTTCACTGTTTCCAAGGCAAGATCGACCGTCCTGTTCTGTTCAGCTTGCTTTCCCGCCGAGATGAAAAAATTGGTTGGTATACCCAAAGACTACCTAAAGGTGAGAATTCCTGGTACCGTTCTAGGTCCAGGTCTCCAAACCAAAGGAACGTTAGGTCGAGCACAACTCATATCACGGATTATATAATACATCTGATTGCCCCGCACGACCTCTTAAGAGGCATGCGCCTCCGTCAATTGCCTAAGTACATTCTGTCGCCATGTCCCGCCAACCGTCCGTTGAAGCTATCATAGAACCTCAGGAAACTCGTCCCTCACCCCCTCTACAATGGAGGCAAAGATTCTGTTGGTCTCTGTTTGTACCAAGGCCCTCCGCGTACCTCTCTCACGGTTGTGAATTCTCGTTCCAGTTTTCGTGAAGCGAGTTTTGAGTCGCATTTTTTTCACAACCCCCCCCGGGGGGGTTTATGAATTTTCGTTTGAGTTTTTGCTGAAGCACGTTTTGAGTCGCATTTTTTCGTAACCCCCCCCGGGGGGGGTTATGAATTCTCGTTCCAGTTTTTCGTGAAGCGAGTTTTGAGTCGCATTTTTTTCGTAACCCCCCCCGGGGGGGTTTATGAATTTTGTGCGAGTTGCTCGCAGAATCGAAATTTTTTCACAACCCCCCCCGGGGGGGGGTTATGGATTTTCGTGCGAGTTGCTCGTGAAATGTGTTTTGAGTCGCATATTTTTCATAACCCCCCCCGGGGGGGGTTACGAATTCTCGTTCGAGTTCGGGGGTTGTGAAAAAATTTCGATTCTGCTTACGAAAAAAATTCGACTCAAAACGTGCTTCACCAAAAACTCGACCGAGAATTCACAGCCCCTCCGGCATGTGCCCGGAGGGCCTTGGTATCAAAAGAAGCGGACATTTAGGAGTAGCTTCGGTAACTGCCGATTGGCGCACGCGATTTGACAGGAACTGCTTGATCGCTGTTTTGGGGGGCCAGTTCAATCCTTCGTGATGGCTACTCTAGCCGATGCACCACATATAAGTCAAAGTCTCACATTCTTTTCCGCCATGACAACCTTACCATATTCCCTCTCCCCCACCTTTATCCTACTCTAACTTAACTGGAAATGTCTGAACCGCCGCCCCAAATACTTTTGTACGGTGGAACGCAGCTCAGGACGCATTCCCTGAAACTTACTTGCATTTTTTCACAGAGCAGGACCGTTGGTTAGTTTGTGTTACAGTTTCCTTGCCAATCCGACTCACAGCGTCGCCGTAAGTTCGTTGGCGTGATCCTGAAATGGGCATTGCTCGGCGCGCTCGTGATTCAAATTTGTTAGTCCTCAACAAGTCCATGCGCGAATCATACTAATTTTTCTACTTTCCAGACGATTATCAGGCATATTTCCGACGTACTGACCGGACTGCTATCCGAATTCTGGGTAAAATTTCGATCTACGGATGCCCTTGATTCCGATATACTGAAAATCCCTCAAGTACATTTTGTTGGCGCCTTGGAAATCATTCAAGCGGTGTTGGTTTCCCATACCACTTGGTGGCACCTTGTTGAGAACTGGGGGAAGCCAAATGGGCTGCTCACTGCTGCTTGGTCGGGGACGTACATACCCATTCTCAACGGCATTGGTGATCTCTCTAGCGAGCATTCTATGCATCGTAAGACTGACTTGACACTCTGTAGCGGCTGGAAGCGTTCAAGGCTTTTTCGCCTGGTGGGCATCATGCTTTCGAGCCAGTCTGTAGTCTCACACAATGAGCAGGAGAATATGGTTGTTCGAATCCAAATCCGTTGGCCGCCTGAGCTCAGCCTTAATTGTGCTGGTATGTCTGTCCCAACGTACGATTCTGCATAAGGTCTAAATATTCTCAGACTGCTACGATACAGCTTGCTGGAGCTATCTGGGTAGCCGTCGAGGTAGGAACATACCTCGAAGCCAGTTTATCTATGCTGATGTTCCTCAGTTCACTCATGCGTCAAGGAATATCGCCAGAATAGACCTCATCGAATCAGCAGCGGAGGTAACTGTGTATTTCTATACTTGTCGCGAGTCCTTACCTTTCGACGAAGACTTGGCTGGCGGGGAGTTTTGTTTGTGACGTTATCATCACCGTATCGATGGTCTTGATTGTGAGGGAGGGCAAATCCTTGTACGCACTCCGCTCACTACCTCTCTAGCTGGTATCGGCTCGCCGGAAGACGCAGTCCTCGAACACCTTGTCCCTCCTTAATAAACTCATTATCAGCACGATAGAGACGGGCGCAATAACGGCGTTCCTCGCTCTCATCCAGCTCGTTTTATATAAGGTCCATCCAAACAATTACTTACATGTGGCCATGTGAGTTCCAGATATTTCTCTAAATCGCTCCAACCTGCTGACAGTTAATCCCGTCGGTAGAGAATTTATCCTCGGACAAGTGTACGTCCACCATACATCGTCGTTGAAACCACCTAATCGCAACAAACTCGCATCTGCTTTCCAGATATTCCAACGTCCTTGTGGCCGCGCTCAACGGTCGACGCCACCGTGACACGGGTCAAGATACCGCAGCTTTCCACACTACGATTAAGTTTCGAAACGAAACGGAACTAAATCGTATCGCACAAGTCGATCTACCGGGCGTGGAAGGCGACGGCGCCAATGGCGCTACTGGTGGCCCAACCTCCTCCAGCAATAGCACAAGCTGCTTACCTCGAGACGTCGTCTTTTCGAAGTTCCCTGAGGATTCGCCGCATGATGCTAGGCATCATGATCTTGATTCGAAAGTCCACTCCGTCTGAGTTATATGGCGCTTAAGCTACTTACTGTATCCGTCCTGTATTTTCTAGTCTAAAAGGCCAACAGTTTATGGGCTACGCGCTGCTTCGGGTGATATAGTCGGAATTGGGGTATGGAAATTTTTTATAGTGCAGGAGTTTTTCGGGTTGTAGCAGTACGCTCAATTTGGTTTGTATCCTCTAGTTCAAAAAGACCACAGTTTAGAGACCATGCAGGCATGCGCACCCGACTCCCAGCTTCGAACCAAATAGATGGATTCGAGACATCAAAATCGCGGGACAAACACATATCTTATCACGTGACCGCGTTCTCCTCAATCGCGAGCGATCCTCGAGGTCTGTGAGCTGTTTCCTGTGAGATAACTGCTAGTACATGCCAATGCCTTGTGGATGGACGCCGACAGGAGGAACTTGCGTCTTGCGAGGCAACAGTCCTGCAAAAGTCGACAGCCCTTGAGGGTTCTCCGCGAAGCACAACAGTTACGGGTGAGCCTCTAATAGAGATAACTTCAGAGGATGCGGTCATTCGAAACAAAATGCGACGGGGAGAGAAATGAGAGGCATTATCGAGAGCAAACATGGTGGGGATAAAAATACAGCAAGGTGTGAGTGGATGTAAAGTGTAGGGTAAAGTGAATGAATAAGAGAAATGGGAATAAAATACAGATAAGAGGAGGAGATCGTGTCCAGGCGCTGGAATATGATCGTTAACTGCAGCAATCATAGCACGTCGTGGTTCTGTCAAATCATTCACGGTCAAACAACGCGCAAAAAAAAACAAAGAAACGCGACACCCACTCCTCCGGACTTTCAAAGCAGCACGCTCGGCATACAGTGCGACCACAGCCTGTACCCAGTCCAGATTCTTGGCCGTCCTGACCCTGGCGCTCACCCTCATCTTCCTCGCATAGAGATTTCTTGCGTTTCACCGGCGCTGGAATTTCGGCCGGGGAGTTGTTGTTGGAATTGGTATTGGTATTCGCTGCGTTTACCGCAAGCGCAGGACGACGCAATGGTGACTGTGGTTTCGAAGACAAGGGTGCACGAGCTGTACATGTACGAGAGCACACAGTGCAAGTCGACGCGTTGCACCTTCGAATGAGGTTCAAAACTAAGTTCAGAGAATACAAAAGAGGGCCTACCGAGGACAGAATAGAATAGGATTCGTGGTCGCGGCGCGGTGGCACGAGGCGCAGACTCCGGGTGGCGTTTTCGGGGTGGTCAAAGCAGTTTGGGGTACCGTGGACGGTGTGCTCGACGCAGGGCTGAGCCGTCGTCGTTTCAGAGGGCGCGTCTCTCGCAACAAAGTAGTCGCAGCCATTCAGGTGAAAGGTACTGCACGGTCGATGATGAAGGCTAATAAGAAGCGTGGATCGGCTTTTCGGCTACCTAAATCGGAAAGTAGCACTTGCTGGGAAACTCTTTGTAAAGCAACGAATAGTACATAACAAATACAACGAGTCTGTTCTTTATTTGGTTTCAAGGTCCGTCCGTCCTTTATCTCTCCATCCTACACTCCGCCTCCCCCACGATCTAACGACGTTTCGGCACGGCCGCGGCAGGTTCAGTACTTATTGGCGAAGCCTACTATGGCTCAGACGTTAGCGTACAATCCCGCCGCTTTTCTAGTCTTGGTCATGGCTGATGCAGAGCGGTGAGCTGAGGCCCACACAAAGTCACTAGCACGCACCTGCGATAATCGCACTTCCCACACCGCTCCCGTCTTCAGCATGGTGCGTCACAATGTTGCTGTATAGCATGCATTGATTGGTCTCAGCTGCAAGAATACAGAAGATGAAAGACATACCGCCCCTTATCGCCAAAGATATCCACCAAGCCTTCGTGTACTCTATCAGCGAAGCCTGGATATTTCTGGAACGACATTATCAACACCAAGCTCATCGACGGCAGGTAACATACGTTATACAGCGACCCATCCGCGCCGACAAGGCAGCCCTCCTCGAGATAATCCATCTTGCTCACAATCGCGGCAATACCGCAGGCACTAAGCCGAGCCGCGCGTCGGCCGATCAGCTTCGCCAGTGCGCGGAAGAACTGGCGCTCCGCAAGGGTTGTCTCGACGGCGAAGAAGTGTGTGAAGATTCCGATGATCATGAGCAACTCGTCAGTTGGGTCGCTCTCCATGAGGGAGAGGAAAGCCGTATCGAGGACATATGGCACCTCAAGCTTGTAAGTGTTCTGGCCAAGGAAGAGCACACCCTCGTCGATGAGCTCGCAAATCACGAGCCGCAAGATTTCTCCGAGGTAACGACCTGAGATGAGTTTCTGGAAGCGCTTCAGAGATTGAAGATGTACGAGAGAGGTGAAGCACCTCAAATGCTTGCTCCCCCGGCTTGTTGGATGATTCGTCTACGATGACATCGTACTTGGTGCGAGGGAGGTGCTCGTGCTCAAAGGAGTCAAATGCACCCTGTATTGCTCGTTGAACGAAACGAAAACATGGCGATGGCAAGATAAACGCTGACCCATTCGCAGTTGATAGCCATGGAAGCATCATCGTCGATGCCTAGATTCTTGATTTTGGGGATGGCGCCAATGTTCTCCATGTATGCCGCATTGCAGCCAGTTCCAAAGATCACAGCGATCTTCGTTTTCGGGTTGACGTAGTGAGACGCAATGAGAGTACCGGTTGTGTCGTTGATCAGCGCGGTCAGCTCGACAGGAAGGTCCTGTGAAATAACCTGAGTACACGACTCGTTGGATAGAGGTAGGGCGATTACATATTTGGCAAGAGATTTGCGGAACATCTCTGCTACATCCTGGCCTTCCGTGTTTGCAGCACCGAAGCCCTTTGTCCAACGGATGAGCTCGCCGTGATCGATCCTTTCTTGCCTAGGGTGCAATTCAGAATTGCGCCAATTTAGCAAAAATGAGTAGACTCACGAGCATGGATAAGAGAACTGAGAAAGCACTATGAGACACTGCTATGCAGTCCAATGTAGGCACCGCTTACAGTGAATCCGAGAGGAAGCTTCTCTCCTGGCTGCAGCTTGAGCCCGCTGGTCTCGTCCGCAAGATGCGTCTCAACGAATGTCTTCAAGCACTCCGCACAGAAGTCGAAAAGTTTTTGGCCATCCTCTTGCTTCTGCTCTTCCGTTAACCGGTACTTGGTTTGCGTGATCTCGAATTTCCCCTCGCCCTGCAAGGTGACCAGGCACACTCGAAGATTTGTGCCGCCTGTGTGCAGAAAAAATTAGGTCAAACAACGCAAATATATGTTGGACTCACCAAGATCAACTGCCAGAAGGTCGCCAACCTCCTGCCCATTCGGCCACCCGAAAACGAACGTAGGGATCATAGGCTGAACAGAAAACCATCAATCAAATATCGCGACCCGGAAAAGGAAATCCCGCAATCGAAAGATGACATAGGGCAATAAAGTGCTTTTAGGACATTGCACGCACCACAGTCTGCTTTGGCTTGGCCAGACCGAG
Organism: Favolaschia claudopus; assembly: GCA_037176885.1. NCBI lineage: Eukaryota > Fungi > Basidiomycota > Agaricomycetes > Agaricales > Mycenaceae > Favolaschia > Favolaschia claudopus. Next base: position 255,684 of record JAWWNJ010000113.1, read on the forward strand.
CTCCAGCGTCTCTCTGAAAGCATCTACGATCATCCGCATTCGTTGCGGCGTCAAAGTAAATCTAACCAGATATCAGCCCCGATCAGAAACGACTCGAAAAATCTGCTGCTTCGCACAAACTCTCGTATTTCCGCAGATGGTCGGCCATAGTCCTAGCAGCATTATCGTATGCCGATGAGTTTACCACTGGATAAGCAAACAGAGTTTATCGACAAACTTCTTGGTCGCATGTGGGAGATCCTCTTCATCATGGGTTCTTGTATGCATGGCCATCGTCACTCCCGACGGGAGGACGATGCTGCCACTTCCTCTGCGAGATGCTGGCATCGTTGGTGAGGCAAGATCAAGTTCAAGAAACGATGTGGATGTGGAGAGGCCAAGAAGTAGCCGTCACGCTTGGTGACCCGCCGTGACCGCTATCCACGCTCTCGCCATGATCGGCCTCAAAAGCACCTTGAACGTAGGGATTGACGCTCTTCCTCTCAAGATAACACTGGAGTTGACTAAAGCTGACCTTTGCGCGCAGATAATAGACAATTCCGGCGCATTAGTGGCCGAGTGCGTCAACGTTTTGAAGCAAAAGGTCAACAACGGCTGGGGTTCCGTCGGCGATGAGATTGTCGTGGTAGTTCAGCGCGCAAGACCAATATCCGCCGCCGCCTCTGCCTCTGTAACCGCCGTCAAAGTGCGACGAGGAGACGTGCGTCGCGCCGTCATCGTTCGGACGCGTAAAGCCGTGCGGCGACCAGACGGCCGACAAATACGCTTCGACGACAACGCCGCTGTCCTGCTGAATAACAAGCGCGAGATGCTGGGTACGCGGATAGGCGGCGTTGTCAGTGCAGACCTGAGGATGAAGGGTTGGGGGAAGATTGCCAGTCTGGCGCCAAAAGTGAGTTCTTCTGGCCTCGCGGCACCAGATCATTGACGTGCGAGTACCGCTTCAGGTCGTATAGACACCGTTTTCTACAACATTAATTCACCCCATATAATGCATCCCATTAAATCCACGGTAGCGCGACTTCCTCCCGACGCGTTCATACTCGCGAATGAATTGTCTTCGCTCTGCTCTGTTTCGATCGCTGCGCACTGCAGTGCATGTCAAGATCGAGGCCACGCGGGGTTCACTCTTTCCGTACGCGTGCCGTTCAGTGGAAGGCTCGAAGCAAGCCGTCTATATCTCTCACCAAATCTGTATGAACGCAATCAAGTATCACGGCCAATGCTCAAACTCGGTCTTCTTCATTCGTCATCCGCTGCGAGCTGCGCATGGTCTCCGTGCTCTTTCGAATCTCACCTTTGGATGCATATCGCTCCAGTCTAGGCTTGAAAAAAAAAACTATTTTCTCCTTTACTTCTCCGTTGGGGGCCATTGAACTCTCGCCGGAGCAGCTAGTCATGAACATTATTCAAAGCTAGTCGTTTGTGTGCGTTGCATCACAAGCAAGCAGCGCAGCAAAAAAACAATCGGCCTTGCACCAGTTTCATGGGTGGTATGCTTACCCCCCTTTTCAGCACCGTTTTCAGGAACGGAAGAAATATAGCAAGCAGTATTGGCTCACCTAAACCAGCGATCATTATCGCGACTCAATTTCTTACCTTACTGCGGCTGCGGCAACAGTTGCAATATTTTGGCGACGAATTCAGTGAACTCCGTGAGATAGCGGACATGTCGAACCCAACACGATCCGAATTGCTGAAATTGTCCGAACGATGTACACAGCCTCGTGAATGTCTCCTTCGTTGCTGCGCAGGTCGACGTTCACATTGGGTACAAAAAGGTTAATCCGAAGATCACTATGAATCATATTCCATTTCTTCTTCCCCACTTTGTTTTCGCATTCCTCACACAATTTCCCTTCAACATGGTTCAAGTCAAATGCCTGGGTCCGTCCTCGCACACTGAACTCCCTGCTGAAACTCACCAAACACTCAGATCCAAAGGAAAATCTTGACTACAACTTCCTCTACTGCCCATCCTTCCCCGCTGCCGTTATATTCTCAGCCCTCTTCGCACTCACTACCGTCCTCCACTTAATCCAAGCAATTCACTACCGTAAACGCTTCTGCTGGGTCATTATCATGGCCGGAATATGGGAAACCGCCGGCCTTGCCCTCCGTGTACTCGCCGTGCTGCACACGACTTCCTCCGCATACGGTATCCCCTCCCAACTGCTCATCTTGCTCTCTCCACTATGGATCAATGCCTTCCTCTACGTCCTCATGAGCCGCATGGTGTACTTCTTCGTTCCTGAGAAGCGCGTTGGGGGTATCAGTGCGAGGAGGCTTTCTCTCTGCTTCGTGTTGCTCGATATAACGTGGGCCTCCTCACTTTCTGTCCTCAGCCAGGTTCATTGACTTTTTTTTCTCAGAGCCTTTTTGATGCAAGCCGGTGGAGGCTCGATGATAAGCAGCGACGACCCGAAAACAGCTCTCCTCGGGATCCACATCTACATGGGCGGTATCGGGCTACAGCAATTCTTCGTCCTAGGTTTCACGGCGCTCGTCATCCGCTTCCACTACAAGATGCAGCGCCTCGAAGGCTCAACAGAATGGAAGCGGCCATTGTACCTCATGTACACTTCACTCGCCCTCATTACCGTATGTCGATTTCTCCACAGCTGCCTCAATCCAATCTCACCGTCCTCAGGTCCGCATTGTCTATCGCCTCATCGAGTTTTCCTCCGGCGTCTACTCCACCCTCACCATGCACGAGGCGCCTTTCTACTGCCTCGAAGCTCTTCCGATGTTCATCGCGCTCTTGTTGTGGAATATATGTCACCCTGGCCAAGTCCTCGTTGGTTTTGACAGTGAATTCCCTAAAAAAGAGAAAAAGTCCAAGCGAAAAGGCAAAAACGAGACGGAAAAGGCGGATACTCAAGACGATTATTTGCTACGTCCATTTAGCCACTAGTTCTTTTTGTTCGTTCCCGGGGTGTCATGGCTGTAGTCGAATGGACTTGCGTTTTTAGAATATGTTTGTTGTGCATACCCATCACCACATGTACAAAGACAAGGGTGGCGGTGCAATTCCGCCTGCTTTCAACCATCTCCCTCAATTGTCAGAGTGTGGTGCTGGCCTCCCCCATGGCCAAAGCGTCCGTAGCTCACGACGCACACGTCGCGGAACCCGAAGCTCAGAATACTTTTCTCACCTTGAATGGTTTCGAGTCCAAGCATTACCCGGTCTTGACGCTACCGCCCGAAATTGTCTCTGAAATATTCACGTGTTGCATCCCGCCATACCCTCTCTACCCTCCCGTCGCAGGCCCAGGCTCTCCGACAATCCTGACTCACATATGTCGCCAATGGCGCGAAATAGCCCTGTCCACGCCTCATCTTTGGAGGGCGATAGCCTTCCCCGGATCTGCCATGCGCATGCCATTAGACGACCCACTCCTCTCGGATCTACTCAGTCGTTCAGGGAGCTGTCGGCTTGCCCTCAAACTTATCGCTGTCCCCTCCGAATCGCAATGGGCGGTGATGCGCGCCCATTGTGCACGGCTCGAATTCTTGAAGTATATGGTCATGACTACAACCATCTACCCTCCCTACGGCGTTGGCACGCCGATGCCGCATCTTCGCGAGCTCAATATCTGGCTGGATGAAGACCTTGACTCAGACGGCGCCCAAATTGCATGGGAGCTTCCTCTATTACATTCAGCCATCCTGAACGACTTCGCTGCTCAATGCCTCATCCTTCCATGGGCTCAGCTAACCGTCCTTGGTCTGGTGCGTGTGTATCTGTCAGAGTGCACCCCCGTCCTCAAGCAGACACCGAACCTCGAAGTCTGTGAACTGGAACTCTATTTTGACCTAGAAGTCGGCAACCTGAGCAGCGTTACCCTGCCGCGGTTGAAAGCACTAGTATTCAAGGCTCCGAATTCGAATGTGCCCTCCACAGTTGAGCACGTCAGAGAGGTGCTCTGGGTATTTATCACCCCCGCTCTACGTATCCTTCGGATCCCGGAGAGGTTCTTGGGCCCGACACCGCAGTCTTCGCTCGCGTCCTTTATGACGGACTCTGGTTGCTCATCACTACAAACCGTGTGTATCACTGGTTTTCGGAAGAGAGTGCATTCTACACTGTACCAGGAAGCGCTCCCTCGTACGGTTGCAGTGTCATTCGAAGATATGTCATGACGGGGGTTTTCTAATATGCATGGTGTCTCCACGACATACATCTGCTCTCTCAAAACCCTCACTAGGGATATCTTGATCGAGATTGCCTCAAACTGATACTTTGACCACTTTTATGCGGGATCAATACATGAATTCTTCTCCCTGCCTCTGCATGAGGTCTGAGACCCTGTGCTATGTACATAATTTAGACTCTACAATGTCGCGGTCTCACATCGACGGCCTCTCGTCTTCATTCTTGTCTCATCTTCATTTGTACCTTGGTCTTCGATATATATTCGGTCCTGTCTTGTTTCTTGTCTATGTTTCGTCTCAGTATCTTTTCAGTGCAGGTCTTCCCTCTCCTCGACCGTCGATATCGAGTATTCCAGTCTTATATCCCTTCATCGCCCACCTCATTGAGACGAGACGAAGACGAAGATGAGACGAGACAAACGAGATAAGACGGGATTAAGAGATGAGACTGGATGAGACGAAGACGAAGATTGGAACCGGGAACCAAGACCAAGATGAGACTGGACGAGACAAAGATGAAAGAACAAGACGCGACGAGAGTTTACGCGACAAGACAAAGACAAAAGATCAAGACAAGCGGAGACGAGACCAAGATGGGAATGGAAGATCGACGAGAACGACGATAGGAGGAGAGAAAGCGGGAAGATAGGACGGGACCAAGACCAAGACCAAGATGAGACTGGACGGGACCAAGATGAAAGATCAAGACCAGACCAGACGAAGACGGAAGATTAAAACGAGACCACACAGAGCTCAAGACAAGACAAGATATGGACGAAGCTTATTGAGACGGGACGAGACGAAGATGAGGTGAAGACAAGATGAGACCAAGACCAAGATGAGACGGGACGAGCCGAAGATAAAAATGGAAGACCAGGACGAGACTGAGACTAAGACCAAGATGAGACTAGACGAGACAAAAGATTAAGACGAAAATAAGACGAGACCAAGACAAGACGAGCCAGAGACGAAAGATTGAGACGATTGAGACCGGACAAGTTGTAAAAACGAACTTCGAAGAGACACGTTGACAACCGGCTGATATCACGCCTGGCATCGGCCCAATCTCTCACTAGCAGCTTGAGAATTCTCCACCCCGAACTTGGTCATCTGCGAGACGAGTCGGAAAGTTTTCTTTTTGGCATTTTACAGCTTCAGCGTCGTACAACGCAAACTCGGATGCACTACAATGCCGGAGACTTCAACGCCAGACACTATGATTTCCTTCTCACAAACCTTACCGATCCAGAAGTCCTCGCCGTCTACGAGGGAATGCAAGTTGCGCACTAGAACCCGCAGTCAGGGCGATCGGTCCCCACCCCCCCTCGCCGCCGCCTTCGCACATTTCCTGCCTGAAACCTCACCCAACATCCGCGTCTACGCCGCGAGCTTGAGGACACCCACTTCCCCTCCTTCGCGGAGAAACACAATATTGAGAAGGCGCACGCGTGGTTGAGGCTGAAGGAGGGAACACAGGGGCGAACGAGGCGGCAACTGCGGTGTAAGTAGAGTGAGGGTTGCGAAGGAGAGAGGGAGGCGTTGGTCAGCGAGAGGTGACAGAAACACCGTATATATTCATCGGCGTAACAAAACAAAGCTGCGACTTTCAAGGATATAATTCCTGCATCCAATTAGAAAAGCGTTACAGATCTGGCAAGCGAGAGCCAGCGAGTACTGCGCTATTTGAGCCCAGCACAGACAGGCAGGAGTCTGAGCTGGTCGTAGTGGCACAGCGTCGGCCTCCCTTCAAATGTCCCAGTCGGACAGACGCGAAAGTCGATTTTTCGAATAGAAGGCAATGCCAGACGGTAAGATTCCTCCACGAGTATGGTTGTGGTGATGCATGTAATGTGCAGGTGCTCCAGATCACAGCCAGACCTCTCTGTGAAAGACCTCAATGATAGAACCACGTCTTCACCGAGAAGTTTTGCGGAGACTGTGAGATTGGAGAGCGCGGGGAGGTTGAATGAGGCGAGAAAACCGTCGTGGGACCCGTCGACCTCTGCCTTCAATGATCTGAGGCAAGGGAGTACGATAGGCAGGGCCAGTGAGGCAAAATCTTCGTTGGCTGCGATGATGTCGAGGCGACAATCGAGAAGGTTGGTGGCCATCTGAAGAATTGGGACACAGGTTTGCAATATCGTGTTATGCAGGGAGAGGGCGGTCAGCTGTGTCCAAGGAAGCCGAGTGACATAGCTAGCTGCCCAACCGTCAAGCACGACGGAGCGTAGCATTGGGGCATCCAGGAATTGAATGTCCCGAGGAGGATCGCGGTCGAGTTCGATATCTAGATGGCGGAGAAGCGGGAATTCGCCTTCAAGGGTGGGGAGAGCGGCAACGCTCGATCTGAGCCAGAGCTGGAGATACTCACAGCGGGCGCGAACGGGAAGGATTGTCGCGGGGAGCTGTGGCATGGTGACAGAATAATTATGCATTTCATTTGCACAAATAGACAGCGGGAAACCGCCGGCCCTGCTAAGCCATATGCAGTCGGGGTTGAAAGATCTGTTTTCCACACTGGAGAGAGATATCGCTCTCCAAAGTTGTGGGGTGGAGCAAGCGATTTCCCTCCACAAGCGGCAGATGTGAGTCAAGAGAACAGGTGATTCTGGGCCGGCGAGTGGCGGGCAGGTAGGATATTTTGGGAGGAAGTGTAGGAAGATTTCTGCCACGATTTCGTTGGGTAAAGTCAAGACGGGGGACTTGTAGGCGTTGAGTCGCTCCTTGATGACCGACTTTTCGAGTCTCAGGGAAGCAAGGGCCCGTTCCAGAACTTTGATTTGAGGTTCGAGCTCTGCTAGACGAGCACGATCGTCGCACCGGATCGTCGACGAAATTGGCGAGCATGATGCGACTAGAGAATGTACTCCCAGTGGGAGTAGCGATGCCGGTAGTAGCTGGTATCAGAACTTCGTGTCTCAGCCTGGCGCAAGCAGGTAGAGGTAAACCTGGCAAAGGTTGTGCAAAGGTCAAGAGGCGACTTGAACTTGAAGAAGTCGGAGCTCGGCCCGCAGCATCCGAGCCTTTGCTTTCCGATTCGTTTTCTCATCCAGCTCAAATCCAGCTGCAATTCAAAGTCCTGCGCCGGTCCCAGTGCCACTACTACTCCAACTCCGATACATATAGAGACCAAACCTGAGTAAGTGCCGGAGCGCACCGTCAACCCGAATCGCTACCAGCGAAGCCCTCTGACTCGGTATCCCTCTCAGTAGAATCATTTCTGACATCGAGCCGAAACATGCTTCAAAAGCTTGCAGAGGATCGAGCGCGTCTAGCAAAGCTCGATCCTCAAATTCTGGAGCTCGAGCGTGCCCTTTCTGTCCTGCGATCTCAGCGTTCAGTCGTAAAAGAGCGACTTGACGCCTACAAGTACCCCGTTTTGACCCTAGCCAACGAAGTCATCGCCGAAATCTTTGTCCATTTTATTCCAGAATACCCTGCTTGCCCACCACTCGCCGGTTTACAATCGCCCATTCTTCTGACGCATATTTGTCGCCTGTGGCGAGAAATCGCTCATTCCACCCCGAAACTATGGCGAGCAGTTTCGCTATCTAGCCGGGACTCCTTCTCCCTCGATCCAAATAATATATGGCTCAGTAGAGCTGGCTGTTTCCCTCTGGCTATCCGGATGAACGAAATAGATGAGTATAACGTCGTTGAGCCGTCGCTGGTTGCCGCAATCCTTACCCACCGTCTTCGCTGTGAATATCTCGAACTTCGACTCGATGATCACGTTCCTTCTCTACCCCACATTGAAGGCGACTTTCCGCTTCTAAAACATCTGGATCTGGAGCTTGAACTGGAACCTGATGACAAAATCGAATTTTCCAGTGTCCCCATGCTGCGCTCCGCTATGCTCGAAGTTTATGCGGCCCGTTGGGTCGTGCTTCCTTGGTCACAATTAACCACCCTAGCATTGCATACCATAACGCCCGAAAACTGTGTCCCCATTTTGGAGAAGGTCACCAACCTCTCGGAATGTAGCCTTGACCTGTACATCGGCAATGAAAATTACATTGCCGACCCCCATATCATGCTTCCGCATCTAAAGTCGCTGAAGGCGAATGGTGATGGCTCGATGAACACATTACTCGACTCTTTCACCCTTCCTCTTCTCTCCAAGCTGGATGTCTGCGAAAAGCTCCTTGGTCCTAATCCGATCTCTTCTCTTACAACCTTCATATCGAGGTCCGAGTGCAAACTACAGTGCCTGCGGATCTCTTGCATGCAGGCGGGTTCCACAACCTATTCCGCTGCGTTTCCCTCGATTCAGGAGCTGATTTTTGAGACTGAGAAGGACCCGCGGGCGCTTCATGTGTTGTCTGTTTGAAGGTTTCCTACGATATTCGCGACTTTCATGGGAGATGGGACAGTGTGCCGAAAGTATAACATGGCTATCATCCCTGTATATAGTGCCAAATGGTTACTCAAAAATCATCACGCTGTATTCACCTTAGAGATTTTTGGGGCGTACGTCCTTCATCAAATTCGGCATCGTATTCCAGAACACAAAAAAGGAGTGTATTCAAAGCTTCCTCGGCACACCAACGAAACGGTGAGTACATAGGTAGCCGAGAATGAAGCATTCCAAACGACCTCTCGTCGACTACAACTTTCTCCATCTTTTCGTTGATTGCGCATCCCCAATATCCTGTCGCAAGTCTTCATTTCCTTGTGCCTCGCGGCCAATGCTAAGGCTCCCATTGGGCAGAGCATGTTCTCGCGTCCACTGCACCACCATGGGTCGCCTCCAAACTGCCTCGCATTCGAATCAGAGCGATGATTCCAGTAGTCAGACCCAAAGCATGATGCTTCCTCGTGGACTTTTGAGGACGCCAAAGCGGAAGGGGTAGACAGGATCATCGACTTTTGATGAATCATACAAAAACACTACAGTCAAAAGCGTGGTCGGGAGGTTGAAACGGGATAGAAGAGGTGTCGGCCGGGAGCATATCAACAATCGTAGAAAGACTGTAAGGATAAGATTAGTCTCTACAGGGTACGATCACCACTAGCAAAGCTCACGCACGATTTTGAAAGGGAAAGATGCTTCACTGGTAAGCAAGGTATGGCGGAAGAATTTCTCGCCGTCGAGGACGCCGAGATGCTGCAGTTTGCATTCAGATCTGGAAATAAACGACGTGAGGGCATCTAATGGCTGTGGCCCTAGAAACACCGCGGGGATTTCGAGATCACGGAGGGCTGGAGCGGTGAAGTTTGCGAGGCAGTCATGGTTTTCCTCAGAGAACAAGAGACTGTCCTGATCGTAGGAAAGAGTCAATGTTTCCAAGTGTGGCAGCTTGACCTCTTGTATGATTGAGTCACTTTCATGTGCATGCAACTCCAGTAAACTGCAATTAACAAGGTCGGAAGCCACCATCAGAACAGGGATACATCTGGCGAGCGTCACTTGGCGCAGAGATAGAGTCGTCAATTGCGACCAAGGCAATATGACATTGCTGAACGCAACACCGCCGAGAATGGCGGTGCGGAGGAGAGGAAGGTCGGGGAAGTGGACGACGTGAGGGAAGTCCAGATTCAAATCCAAATATAAATCGCGAAGGAGAGGCATTGAAGCTACCACCGTAGGCAGCTCAAAGTCGGTAGGATGATGAATTGCAAGGTACAAGCGTTCCAAGCGTTCTCGATAAGGGAATGTCTCCGCGAAGAATTCTGCGGTAAGAGGGAGGCCTTCCTCGCTATAATCGTTGGCTTCAATGGAGAGCGAACAGTTGCCAGCCCTAGTAAGCCACATCCCTCCGAACGTAACATGAGAAGGAAGATCCTCCACCGTGAACGATATAGCGGTCCACAATCTGGGCATAGCAAGAGCTATTTGCCGCCATTGTTGGCACACTTGTGTTAGAACGGTCGGAGAGGTTCTTCCGAATAGTGGAGAGCACAAAGGATACGACGGAAGGTATCCCACAAAGATCTCGGCAGTGATTTCATTCGGTAATGTCAAGACGCGGCAGGATTTGACTGGATCGGGAGAATTTTCCGCGACTGTGCTCATAGCCTGCGGTCCTTGCTATGTAAGTACTGAGGACCGAGTATCTGGCAAAGGCATATCGTGACTTACGCGCACAATGATTATTCTTCCAGCTTCAGTGTGTACACTAACCACGCGAAAGGCGGCGAAACTTAGACCAAGCGTGACTGGATCGACTTGAGATCTTCAGCCGGGAAACTTTTTGACGCAGAGTCGACACAAATCCAAGATACAAAGAAATTGAAGCGTTTGAGGACGAGATACACCGCAAGCTCTAGATCCAGATCGTGGACGAAGTTAAGTCGGAGTCCCGTTTGGGATGTTGTCGTGTGTTGATCGACTGAGAGATAGATGTACAATGCCAGGAGATTCCGATGAGTGGCTACTATACAGGGATGCATATAAGTAATCTACGTATTAACCGTCCATAATGATAAGGCTAAGTCAACAACACTTCGTACAACGCAAAAGCAATACAACAAATGTTATCGCTTCTCCTCTTCCTCTGCTTCTAACATCATGTCTACGCGGCAGATTAGTACTGCTCCTGATGGACGTAGGCAGACACTTACCACCCCATATCGAAGTCTCCATGGCGTGCAGTATTTGCTGGGGGTCGTCAATCGATATAGATGACTCGCGCGATCGGACAATATCGCTGGACAACATGCTGCTGTTGTCGCTGCGATGTTTGTGGCTCCGTTGAAGTCGCGGCGTGCCCGACGACAGAGAAACATCCGGCAAGAAGTATCTCCCAGGTGTCGGGCTGCTAGGTGCGGAGCCGTAGCCAGCGCTGGCTATATCCCGTGTAGTGCTTGGCGGCGTGGCAGGCATAGCGTCGACAACAATGGAAGGAATATCTGGCAATATTTAGGATCAGCAACCGGCCGCCAAAGAAAGACATAGACAGACCAGGCTCGAGGGCCATAAGCCGTTGTTGCTGGTACTTGCGGAATCGCCGACGATGTGAGATCGTTTTGAGGAGAGACCGTACACGATCCAGATTCACAAGATCGGTCACCAACTTATTGGTCTCCGTTCTGACGACGAGATCTTTCAAGCTGAAGGGAGCTCGTGAGTGTGAGGGCAAAGGGGAAAAGCGGGACTTACACCAGAGCGTCGCGGTCAACAATGAGCTTGTGATGGGCCAGCAAAAACAGCATATCCGTGAACGATATGCCACGGCCCTGGTGCGATATACTGGCTTCGTGATACAGCCGAGTGTAAATTGCTCTGCGCTTGCGAATCGCAGGGTAATCTATTTCCTTGAGAACCTTTTCCAGCTTATTCAGATCGACTCCGTCGACGATCCGGCCAGGCGTGGTGTATTGAGAATCGCCGGAGGGTTTGGATTTGGCTAAGATGTTGGGTATACTGACCTCCGTAGGGTATATCCGCGCTTCGAAAACACCACTCAATTTCTTGGGGTGCCATGAGAATGAGTAGCAGATCATTGACAAGCACTCACCCCGAAGAAAGGCACGAAACTACTGCGCTCCAAAAGACCAGTTTTGGGGTTGGCAAACTCGGCCCAGACAGTTTTGAAAGACCGCATCTGCGCTCTCGTTATGGACTTGGAGCCCCCAGATACTTGGAACACATAGGAGAAATTCTCGACGACCACACCTGCGGCTCAGATGAAGATAGAGTTTGAGAATGCCATCGATCACACTCACCAGTGAACAAGTTTACAAAGATATACTGAAACCATTTAGACAAGCGCCATGTAGGAAATACAAGTCTCATACCATGCTGAGAAGGTTCCAAGCAATGAAGAGCGTGAAGGCCCAGCCAATGCTGCCGCAGTCAGAGTTTTCTTCCTGTTCCGGGTTAGTGCAACGAGGGTACACCGTGGCACTGAAAAAATGAGATGGTGACGAGCAAGCAGCACAGACCGACGTACTAGTCATGCATATACTGATTCCAACCCTCACTATAACGGCGTCAGAGATCAACACGACTAAAAGAATGGAAACTTTACCCAGAGGTGAAGAATGTCAGCATAACAAGCGCTCTCCCCAGCGAGCTGAAATTCTGACTTCGGTTTTCTCCCGAGTACCATTTGGTCAGGGCGAAGACTTCGAGGAAAAGGATGCCGAAGAAAATGAACAAGATTGCCCATAACCCGATGAGGTTCGCGATGATAGGGAGACTTGCGCTACGAAGGGAGTCAATGATTATTGGTACAGAAGAAATTATCCAGGACTTACACTGCAGTCTTGAACAGCTTGTTTAGGGAATTCGTCCGCTCGACCAGTTTGAATGCAATGCACACCAGGAACAGCTTTTGAAGCTGCTGAGTCACAAAGCCGAAGCTCCCAAAACGGACGATTAGCGTTGTGATGAAGCTTCCGCCCGCGACGACGAGATCGAAGACATTCCAGCCGTTGGCCTTGAAGCTCAACCACCCAAGCCCAAACAGGCGCACTACAACATCGATAACGTATATGGACGCGCTGATAAGGAAGAAGTCATCTGAAGAGGAGCTATCAGTAGCGCATCAAACGCAGTCGAGGTAAGCTCACTTCGCAGTTCGTCGACAACATGCTGGGCAGAGAAGGTCTGCGTCCTAAACGGCAAAAAATCACTTCAACGAGCACGATACAAACAAGCAGGGAACGTACATCAGCGCGATGATGTGGACCACAAAGACGACGGACATCCCACGGTGCCACCAGCCATTCTTATTCACGGCTCGGTCGTAACACCAAGCGCGAACAGACCATATAGGTCGCGAGCGTGGTCGTTTCGACGGTCGCTGACGCTTGAACAGCTTCTGCAGGTCAATCCACTCCCGCTGAGCCGCGGTAAGGAAGGCTGACCCAGTCCGAGAACTGAAATTTCCGATGATGATACTGGACAGGACAGATCAGCGACAACTCGAATAAGAGATAAATACAACAAACCTGACGAAGAGAGTGAGGATGACAACTGCACCGAGCAAATTGTAGACAAGGAAAAAGATGGCATTGATCTGGGCCGTGTTCGTCTCGGGTTGACTATTGTCGCCCGTGATGCTCGTAGCGATATTCATGACATCTATCCACCCTTCAAGCGACACAATCTCGAAGAGAATAAGCAACGACGACCGGAAGGAGTCAAACGAAAACACCGTCGACGGCGCGGGATTGTCCCACACCCGGGGTACAACAAACCCGAACGAGTCTCCATACACACTCGTCGTGAACTCATTCAGGCACGTCGTGGCGCCGTCGACACTGTCATCGTTGCACACGTTCATCTTGCCGTTGAAGATGTTCAGCCCCCAGACGGCGTACGGAATGATGTAGAGGATGGCGAGGATGGCGGCGTCCATGATACGCAGGGCGCCGAGAATAATGAGACTCTCGAACGTCGTCCGCATGCGGTCGATGAGCGTTATGAGCCGCAACGCACGCAGCGCCTTGAGCGAGCGCGTAAACCGGCTCAACCCGCCCGCGAAAATGAGGCCAGTGGTGACGTTCACGAGGAGCCCTATCATAATCACCATGTCAAGAAGATTCCAGATGCTCTTCACATAGGCGTTCGGCGTGAACAGAAAACCGTCCGCGATAATCTTGACGACGAACTCGGCGAAAAAGACTAGTCCAAAGGCTGACTCGCAGATATCATACCAGGCGTATCGCGAGAGACCATGATCCTGGACATACTGGCGGCGATAAACAGGGTTCGCGACGGACTCGACGACGATACCGGCGATGACGACGCTCAGCAAGAGCATCTGGAAGAGCGGGTACAGCGTGGGGCTTTGAGTTGTGCCGAACAACCGCTGTCCGCCTGCAGGCTGCACAAGCTTCTGACAAAACTTCCTTAACGGGTTCTTTTGCGAAAAGATCCAAAACGTCTTGTCATACGACGGGTGGTCGCGGATGAAATCCGCCTTTTGCGCACGCCGCTCGTAAAACGCATCGTTGAGCTCTTCGTGCGTCGTCGCCCCCTCGTTTCTCACAGCCGCCAGGAGCTCCCTGAATAAATACGAATTCATCAATACCTGAGAGGGCAGCGCGGAAATAAAGAATGGAGATACGCACAAATGCCTCTCCGTCTCCTCATCCTGCGGATCCCCACCAAGCCCACTCCCACCCCCAAGCGTATCACTCCTAACATGCCTCAACGTCGACATGGGAATATCATCCTTATCCTCCCCCGCAAACAACTTCTGCAACGCCGTCAAGCTCCTCGACGTGAAATGACTCTTCCCCGTCCTCCCCGTCCCTCCTCCTCCCCCCGCCCCCATGATGCCGGTACCAACACGACCCTCGCCCGGACCCCCCACCCCAGCGAGATGCGCTTTCGGCACGCTGTAATCCGTGACCAAACTTTTCTGCATTGGGAGCACCAGATTCGCAGGAAGCGCCTCGACCTTTACCTCGACCGGACGCGCACGGATCCATCGATACGGGTTGAGCTTCCTCAACCACGCAACATGCCCAGCTGTCGGCGCCGCCGTCTCGTTCCAGTAGTTCGTTGCCTGCTTCCCCCGCTTCGCCTCCTCAGCCACGTCAAAGTTCTCGTTGATCACCGCAATGAACATCTGCAGCACAATGACTGTATCCCCTCCGAGTCAATATTCCTTCATCAAATGGAAAAAGGAGAGAAAGAAAACGCACAATTGGCAAACAACATCCACCCACTGATAAACAGCACCGCAATCGCACTCTGCCCAAACACCGTCTCCGCCCCCGCGGTAGTATACAGAACATCCGTCCAATTCTCCGACGAGAAAACCTGATACACCGCCAAAAACGCATTATAAAGCGTCCCGAAATTCATCGCCTGATCAGCCTTCAAATCCCCCCTCAGAAACTGCACCGCAATCAACGCCGCGATGTAATTCACGAGAAACAAAAACAGGGTCATATTAGCGAGACCGTACATGTTGCCGAAGACGCTGAGGAGAAGCGGCTTCATGCGCGGGACGACGAGGATGACGCGGTAGAACCGCATGAGTTGGAAGATGGTGAACCAGGGGTACACTGAGCTTTCCTGGATGGCGGGGATTTGGATGACGCTGCACGCCACGGCGAGAAAAGCGTCGAGCCAGTTTTGCCCCGGGCCCGGACCGCGCCTTGGCGCCGCTATCATGCTGGCGTTGTCGGCGACGCCCTTATCGTTCGCCGACGACGAGAAAGAGAAACCGAACCCGAAGAAGGCGCGCCAGTCGG
Source organism: Favolaschia claudopus (assembly GCA_037176885.1). NCBI lineage: Eukaryota > Fungi > Basidiomycota > Agaricomycetes > Agaricales > Mycenaceae > Favolaschia > Favolaschia claudopus. Next base: position 270,996 of record JAWWNJ010000113.1, read on the forward strand.
GGAGGGAGGCGAGGATGCGGAGGAGGATCTCGACGTCGAATGCGATGGTGATGGCAAGTTCCGATACATACAGAATGTGTTCTTGCTGCGGTGTGATGGTGGGTGTGCGCGTGGCTTGGAGGGCGAGGGAGGCGAGGGCGAGGATGACGAAGAGCCAGCGGGTGTATGCTACGATGACCGCGAAGGGGTTGGCTTTCATATGCGGTTTCTGATGCCGCGGCGCCCATCCGTCGTCGTCTTCGTCCGAGTCGTTCACGGCGAGGGGGCTGGAGAGGTTGCGCGCGCCAAAGGCCGATTTTTTAGTCTCGGCGCGAATAGCAGAGAAGGTATTCGTGATGACGGCGACAAAGAGGTTGATGAGCCAGAAGTTGAGGACGATGAGACAGATGATGAAAAAGAGGGAGGAGACGAAGTATTCCGAGTCGATGATGCTGTACATGAGCGGTGTCCACTGCAAGATATATATATTAGTGCGACAGACACGACGGAAAAGAAATATGGAACCCACGCCATTGGCAGACGCGACGATGACGACTTGAAGCGCAGAGAAATAAATCGTATCAAAACTCTCCACGCCTTCAAGCGGGTTGGTCCTTGACTCGCGGCACGTTTGCCCGAGCGGACAAATATATCCTTTATGGTCGGGAAACGTCGTCCCCGCCAGGGTGGTGTACCCCGTCTTGTTAAGAAACACCGGATCCAGATGCCCTCCACAGAACTGCGAGTCGAGCACGAGCTCCGCCTCACCGTTGACCGCATTCAGCACGCACGTCCGCCGCAGCGAGCCCTTGAACGTCTGCACGCCAATGATGCTGAACAGCACCATCGCGAAGACGACAAAGTACGCGACACTGGCAAGGAGGGGCTGGGCGGTTTTGAGGGAGTGAAGGATGGCGGCGGTACCGGAGGTGATGGTGAGGAGGCGAGCGGTGCGCAGGGCAGAGAGGGCGCGGAAAATGCGGATGTGGTGCGTGGCGCGCTCGACGCCGGCTGTAGCCAACGCAAAAGAGGCCCAGAACGCGAGGATGGCGATGAAGTCGATGCGGGACCACGAGTGGCGGAGGTAGGGGGCGTTGCGGCGGGTGAGGGCGGAAGAGGCGGCGATGCTAAGTCGGAAGGGGAGGGAGATAGGTTCGTTTGGGGGTTTTTCGGGGGGAGAGGCGAGTTTTTCGACGGCGGCGGCGGGGAGGGCGAGGGTGTGGCCTTCAGGGTCGAAGAGGAGACCCGAGACGCAGATTCGGGCACAGGCCTCGAGCGTGAAGAAAACGAACAAGATGAGAAGAGCGAGGTCCTCCCATGACTGAAAGTAACCGGAGTAGACAGTGGGTGGGTCGGTAAGAGTTAATGAGCGTGAGGACTGGATAGTCAAAATAACAGCGTTGAGAATGATGAGCAGCAGAACAATAGGCTCTGTCCAGGGATGGACGAGAAAGTTGAAGCAGGCCATTCGGAATGGATTTGTTGGACCCAAGAAACCGAGGGTGCGGCCGCGCAGAGGTAGAGACTGGGCGAGGTCGGGGAGAGTTTCATCTAAATCCTTCTTGTCGTCGACATCGGGGAGTCGCTCGAGACCCGCAGAGGCGAGATTGACGACGCGTACAGAGGCGCGACGGAAGTTCTGTGAGACGTGCTTTATTGCCGTCCCGGTCTTCTTGAGGGGTGAAGGAGAAGCGCTATAGCGTAGAGTACGCCTCCTAGCAGCGCCGGGATTGTCGTCAGTGGTGTTGGTGAGGCGCACTTGGTCGTCGTCGGCGTACAAAGAAGCAGCGGAAGAGGAAGGAGCGGCGAGAGAAGACGAGGGGTCGTCTGCGGGGGGAGTGCCGTAGCGCAGCATTGTGACATTAGAGGTCCAAGAGTCGTGTGGTGAATAGAAAGGATCGTCGTCGCCGCCGACGTGAACGACGCCGGCCATGTAAAGTTAGTACTAAGTAGAGTAACGGAAAGAGGTGACACAGCCACCCGTTGCGACTCTTTCTCTTCCATGCCTCACCTGTACTAACTATGTAAATGCCCAACTCGGTATTGTGCATCGTTAGCTTTCATTTCATCGCTCTCGGTGTCTTCTCATGTCCTCCAAAGTCCTTGAGCTTCTCGGTCTCCTCAACCTACAAGCACTCTCAGTTTATCGTCAATGCGAAATTTCAATTCATCCGGAATGACTCTGCTCCTTCCGTTTTGTCTACAGTCTTACATTGTTCGAGATCGTGCGACACTGTCTTCTCTGTTTTCAACCTTGGTCTGAGTTCTACCGTCTCTCTACTCGGTACGGTCTCTTGCATGCTGATTCATACTGCCATTTAGTGATCTGGTCTTGGTCTGTCCGAGTTGTGTCAATCTTACTTTGTCTCCGTTACTTCACCGGATCGATCTCAATCTGAATCTCTCCCTCCTCGAGGACGTGTCTCTGTTCATAAATTGCCCAGCCTCGAACGACGACCGTCTCAATCTCACCTCCGTCCATCTATCAGCCTCTCACAGTCATCCTCTTTCATATCCAGTCGTCTCGCTCCGCACCGTTCCTTAGTAACTCTCTCATCATCCTACCTCATAAACGTTGCCCGTCTCCCGATCTTCATCTCAATCATACCCGCACTGTTTGATGCTACTGCCTTCGTCGCCACACTGTTTGATGTTACTGCCTTCCTTGTGGCTATTTTTCCCCTCTCTACTGCTTTGAATTTCTTTTCCGCTTCACCTCCAATCTTCCCTCCCGTGGGGTCTCACCCAAATTGCACGGACCCATCTAATACGCATCCTGTTCCATGTATGACCATGTAATAATCAATACTATACTTACAGTACCTTTACGTCCTTCATCAGTCTCTCACTATTCACCACTTACAGCCATCCTCGTCTCTCATCACCATATCGCTGACCTCGCTTCCCCACGTCCCTGCTGTTCCGCATCTTCCTGTTTCCCACCGTTTCCTTCTCCCTGTAAAAAAAACCTCTCCTGTAAAAAAAACCACTTTCGCCCCTACCAAGTCACCCTCCTCCTTCGCGCGTTCCCCGACAAAATAAATTTATCTGACACCAGCGGTTTCAGGAACGAAAGTGGCCTGTATAGCCAGCCTGGAGCCCCCATGAGGAAGTTGCCGGCCCATCGTTCGGGGCAAAGCGGAAGATAAGACGGGATGGAGACGAGATACAGGTTTCGTGCTCCGAATCCTAGTTCACAACTGCTGCAGCTTGCATCCGGTTTTCGATATGATTTTAGCACCGCAACAGAGTCGACACCTCCTAGAAATTCTTCACGGAGATCAAGGTATGAGAGCGCTGCAAGTATGAAGCTGTCTAGCCACTGGCTGGTCGGAACTTTACAAGCAACGTCAACCACTCCAAGTGAGGAAATGCGATGTCGGGCTCGGCGACGTGAATTCTGTTGGTGTCGAATCCAAATTCAAGATGGCAATTTACTATGCAAGTGGTTTGACGCAACGAACATGGTCAATTGTGCCCAAGAGAGAAAGAATTCCTAAATCGACACACTAAATCGAATTCAATGAAGAACGTACGATCCGAAGATCTACAAGGTGAATACAGCATGGTAATTTTCGAGTAACCATTTGGCACTACATATATACAGGGATTTTTGCCGCCATGTTATACTAAAATCTATTCTGACAAACCTTCCCATCTCCCGTGAAAGTCGCGAATATCGTAGGAAACCCTTCAAACAGACAACAAATGACGCGCCCGCGCGTCTTTCTCAGCCCCAAAAATCAGCTCCTGAATCGAGGGAAACGCGGCGGAATACGAGTTGGCAGAATCCGACTTCATGGAAGAGATCCGCATGTGTTGCAGTTTGCACTCGGACCTCGATATGAAAGTTGCAAGGGAAGAGATCGGGTCAGGACCAAGGAGCTCTTCGCAGACATCCAGCTTGGAGAGAAGAGGAAGGGTAAAGGAGTTGAGGAACGCGTTCATCGGCTCATCGCCATTCGCCGTCAGCGATTTGAGACGCGGAAGCATGATATCGGGGTTGGCAATGTAGTTTTCATCGTCAATGTACAGGTCAAGACTGCATTCTGAGAGGCTGGTGGCGTTCTCCAAGATCGGGATGCACTTCTCAAGCGATATGGTATGCAATGCCAAGGTGGTTAATTGTGACCAAGGAAGCACGATCCAATCAGCCGCAAAAATATCAAGCACAGCGGAACGCAGCATGGGGACACTGGAAAATTCGATTTTGTCATCAGGTTCTTCGTCAAGCTCCAGATCCAGATGTTTTAGGAGCGGAAAGTCGCCTTCGATGAGAGGGAGATGACAAACGTGAAGACCAAGCCGAAGTTCGAGATATTCGCAGCGAGGACGATAGGGAAGGATTGCAGCAAAGAGGGACGGCCCATCGACGTTGAAACCATCTATTTCATTCATCCGGATAGCCAGAGGAAAACAGCCAGCTCTACTGAGCCATATATTCTTTGGATTGAGGGAGAAGGGGTTCCAGCTAAACAGCGACACTGTTCGCCATAGTTTCGGGGTGGCATGAGCGATTTCTCGCCACAGGCGGCAAATGTGTGTCAGATGAATGGGTGATTGTGTACCGTCGAGTGGTGGGCAAGCAGGGTATTCCGGAGTAAAATGGACAAAGATTTCGGCGATGACTTCGTTGGGTAGGGTCAAAACGGGGTACTTGTAGGCGTCAAGCCGCCCTTTCACGACTGAACGCTGAGATCGCAGGACAGCAAGGGCACGCTCGAGCTCGAGAATTTGAGGATCAAGCTCTGCTAGACGCGCTCGGTCCTCTTCAAGCCTCGGAAGCATGGTTCGACTTGATCTCGGAAAAAATTCTACGGAGAGGAATACCGGGTCAGATGGCTTCGATGATTCGATAGTATGGTGCCTCACAAGCTGCACGTCCGCACACCCCGGCAAGGGTTGGTCTCTACTTACAGACTGCCGCACTTGAAGGTGAGACTGATCTTGGATTTTGATGCTTGAGCCAAGTCAACTCTGAGCGCGACGGAGGTCGGTACTGCGACAAGCGATGGAGCGGAGACTCTGAGTTTAAAAAGACGCTCTCAGGCTGGTATACGGCTTTGCCACTGGCAATTGCAGCGTGAAGTCGAAAGTAAGATGCAGACTCGGATGTCGCGGGCCGCGCTCCGACTTCTTCATGACCATTGCCCAACCTTTGCCTCTAGATCTACCTGCGTACCGCTAGGCTCAAACACAAAGTTCTGATACCACTTACTCCTAGTATCGCCGATACCACTGGCACTTCTGTGCTGATCTACATTCCCCAGCCGCACTATACTCGCCAATTTCGTCGATGATCGTGCTCGTCTAGTAGAGCTCGAATCTCAAATAAAAGTTCTGCAACAGGCCCTAGCCACACTGCGACTCGAAGAGTCGACCATCCAGGAGCGGCTCGACGCCTACAGGTACCCCGTCTTGACTTTACCCAACGAAATCGTGGCAGAAATCTTTGTACATTTCCTACCAAGATATCCTATCTGCCCGCCACCCGCCGGTCCAGATTCACCTGTTCTTTTGACTCATATCTGCCGCTTGTGGAGAGAAATCGCTTGCTCCACCCCCCAACTCTGGAGAGCGATATCACTCTCCAGTGTGGAATACAGATCTCTCAATCCCGACTATATATGGCTCAACATAGCTGGCTGCTGTCCCCTGTCCATTCATATGAATGAAACACACGAATATGCTATCAGTGAGGGAGAATTTCTAACGGCATTCCTTCCCATCCGTGCTCGCTGCGAGTATCTCCAACTTCAGGTCGAATATCATGCCTCCGCTCTCCCCACCATTGAAGGCAAATTCCCGCTTCTTCGCCATCTAGATATTGAACTCGACCACGATGCCCCGCGGGAAATTCAATTTCTTGATGCCCCGATGCTACGCTCCGTCGTGTTTGACGGTTGGGCAGCTAGCTGGGTCACTCGGCTTCCCTGGGCACAACTGACCACCCTCTCACTGCATCAGATAGCATTCGAATCCTGCGTCCCAATCCTGCAGACGGCCACCAACCTTCTCGATTGTCGCCTCGACATGATCATAAGCGAGGCAGACTTTGCTTTCCACGCCCCATCGATCGTGCTTCCTTGCCTCAGATCGTTGAAAGTAGACGCTGATAACTCCATGGACGGTTTCCTTCACTCGTTCATCCTCCCTGCGCTCTCCAGTCTCACAGTTTGTGGAGAACTCCTCGGTCAAGACGCGGTTCTATCATTGAGGTCTTTCGTAGCGAGGTCTGGCTGTCATCTGCAGCACCTGCACATTACATGCATCACTACAACCATACTCGTGGAGGAATCCTACCGTCTGGCATTTCCTTCTATTCGAAAGATGACATTTAGCGTCGATCCAGACCCGCAGCCCCTTCATTTACTGTCCAACTGGGACCTTTGAAGGGAGGCTGATACCGTGGTCTACTACCGTCTCAGACTCCTGCCTGTTTGTGCTGGCCTCAAATAGTGGAGTACTCACTTGCACTCGCTTGGCAGATTTGTAATGCATTTTTAGTTCATTGGATGCGATATTTCTTTGAGAGTCGCAGCTTTGTACTTTTGGCCGATGAATGTATACGGAATTTCGGTCGCCTTCCGCTGACCAATGCCTCCCGCTCTCCTCCGCACATTCACACTCTACTGTGCTTACGCCGCCGTTGCCGCCTCCTTCGCCCTGCGTCCCCTCCTCCACACGCGTGCGCCCTCCCAATATCAAGTTTCTCTGCCAAGGATGGGAAGTGGATGTCCTCGAGCTCGTGGCGTACGTGCGGACGTTGATAAGGTTTCAGGGAGGAAATGGGTGAAGGCGGCGGCGAGGAGGGGCGGGACCGATCGCGCTCTAATTGTCTGTACTCGGTCATTTAGTCGCAGTTTCACAAGCTTAGTAGTCGAGTCATTCGAACAAGTGCTATGTACTTCATTTATTTGTTTGTTCGTCTATACCGACTTGAGAAGATTCAGAATGAAAACAAGCGTAAGCTTGACTGAGCGATGACCGAGTACACACTTACCGATACCAGGGTCTGAAGCTCTCTCACAGCTTCGCATACTCCCCCTCCCCCGGCGGCACCCCATACGGATTAAACCTCAACGCGTCCCTATTCCCTCGCACGTCCTTCTCAATCGAGCGGTACCCCGCGACTGTCATCGTGATGTCCAGATCCTGCGTGCGAAGAACGATGAACAGATGGTACGGGAACGAATGAGAAAAACATGTCGATCAAGTTGAACGCACAGCGAGAACACTCTTCATGACATGCCGACACCCACTCTCCCCCTCATGCGCCATGCCCCACACCCACATCCGCCCCACGCCCACCGCATTCGCGCCTAGAGCGAGCGCTTTGAAGATGTCTGTGCCCGAGTCGTATATGATCGTCGTTTCTGTGGGTGATCGCATGTCAGCGCGTGCAATGAGGAGGGGGTATAGTGATCAAGAAAGCGGGGAAGCCGACAAAGCACGAGGCGGGAATGAAAGGCGCGCCGCGACACTCACCACTACCGACCTCCCTAACCACCTCCTCCAACGCCTCCAAACTCGCCACAGCCCCATCCACCTGCCGCCCGGCGTGATTGCTCACCACAACCCCATCACACCCAACTTCCAGCGCCTTCCGCGCATCTGCAGCGCATTGGATGCCTTTGAGGACGAACGGGCGCGAGGAGGAGATGCGTTTCCACTGCGGTTATCAATCATCATCGTTCTTGATTCTTTTTTTCTTTTTTTGTATATTTCAAATTTCAGACACACCTCCCGAATAGCCCAGCGCACCTTCTCCCAGGTATGCGCCTTGCCGTGCCACACCGCCGAGTCGATCCACTTGCCGGAATCTTTTTCGAGGTCTGCAGCGTGTTTGCGCATGAAGACGGGGTCGGATTGGGCGAGTTCGTTGCCGACCTGCGGGGGGCGTCAGGACTTGCGAACGGGATTCTGGAAGGCAGGGAGGGACGTACAGAGTTGGGGTAGTAGAATCTACACGGAGGATCTCCCGTGAGTATCAAGGAACGAGAGGGATTATTTGAATAACCACTCACGCGTAGTTCGCAATATCGATATCCGTAGGCCTCCACCCTAATTGCCACGTATCCACCGTCAGCATTAGGACATCAAACCCGCTCTTAAAGGCACGCGTCATCAGACTCAGAGTCTATCCTCCAGATTATGATACGATATGCAGGTGTTCCACAGCACAACACTCACGATCTCATCATCGTGGCCCATATACAGCTGAAAGAACCTCGGCGCCTTCGATTCGTTCGTCTTTTGCTCCCCGACGTACGCATATCCTGAATTGGGGTGCGCTTGCGCGGCGGCGTCGTTGGCGGCTGCGACGTCTTCGATGGGCTGGGAGGCGGCGGTGGAGAGGCAGTACTAAGTGGAGCGCCGAGGTGAGCAAGGACAGATGAATGAGAAGAGATGGAAGAGCAGGAAGGAAGGGTAGAAAAAGGCATTGTTTGAGGAAGAGACAAGAACGAGGAGAGGACGGACGCACAGGGATCCCCAGCTCCCCCGCGATCTTGGCCGGAATGAGCTCACCAGGCGGCGCGTAGAGTTTGTTGATTCCGATGGGCGCGAAGAGGATCGGCGCGGGGATGCGGTGTCCGAAGAGCGTCGCTGCGAAGCAAAACAAACACGTCCTTAGGTTAGAGGATGTAAAGAAGAAGAGAAGAGACCCACTAGATAAATCCCTCTCGTTCGTATCGACCAACATCCTGGGTACGATCCTCCACCGGTAGAACGCCTCACGATTCGCGCGGTCGGTCCATCCGAGGCCTGCGTTGGAGTTTGCGTAGAAGTAGCTTCTGTCGCCGAGCTTTGTCTTGACGGAGTCGCTGAGCTTTTCGGGGTGGACGGAGAAGGTCGGGACTGTAGTGAGTGTGGTCAGAGAAGTAAAGTGAAAGAGATGAGGGAGAAGGATCCTAGAAGATGTAATGAACGAATAAATGAACGGACGCTGTCCAGTCGTTCCACCTCTCTTGAACACCTCGCGCTGGTACAAGGAATAATGCGGAGAAGGGCCTTTGGGTTTGTTCGTTGGGTCCATGGTGGATGGGGAGCGGTTACGAGCAGCAGGAAGAATTAATTGGAATCAAGTTGGGCTTCAAGTCTGAAGGACGTCATGTCTGAATCGTGTCGGTGTGCAAGTTATTTCGAGACGTGAGTCAACTTGGTCAAGTATGACATTGATGAAATTGCATTTTTCTCGCTTTCCCGGGCTCTCCAGTCTCACAATTTGTAGAGGACTGCTCCGTCGTGACGCGCTTCCGCTCGTGTTCGCCAAAGATTTATTAAAAACAAATTAAAAAAACGCGATGAAAGATGCGCGAAGACGTGACTGAGATGGCCAATGTTGAGACATTTGACTGAGACCAAGCTGAGGCTGCAGCATAGACACGAGCTGAATCATGAACAAAAACTCGAGACAAACTGTGATAATGATAATGAGAGAGAGAGAGTAAGTAGAGGAGTCGGGAGAAATCAACACGCGACAACAGCCGAAATGGGAACTATAGAATTTGGCGTTGTCGATGGTGTATGGCGGAGTGTCGCGCGCGGTGAAGACTCTACGGGCCGTCTCAGCCTCTCACCTCCCCGTATTCCCCCCCACACAAGCATCCAAATCCTCCTTCGACCCACAAACCTGGGGCCAACTCCAACCCCCGCCCTCCACCGCCCTCAGCGCCTTCGCCCACCGTATCGGCCTCGGCGCCGTCCTCACCGACACAGACGACATCCTCAAAGCATGCACCCACCCCTCCATCCTCTCTCTTTCCCCCTCCCCCTCCTCCTCTTCTCAGCCCATAGAAACCAACGCCCACCTCAGCACCCTCGGTAACGCCCTCATGGGTCTCTTCGCCACCGAATACGTCAACGCGACGTACCCCTACCTCCCCACCCGCGTCCTCAAAGCCGCCGTCACCGCCCACGTCGGCCCGCAGTCCTGCGCCAACGCCGCGCTCGAGATGGGCGCCGTCCCACTTCTGCGGTGGGCACCAAAAGCCTCTTCTTCGTCGGCTGTTTCGTGGACGCCGCAGACGCCCGCGGTGCAACGCACCGACGCGCTGGCGTCCATCCCGCGCGCGCTCACCGCCCTCATCTACCACCACCGCTCCCTCCCCTCCGCGCGCCAGTTCGTCCATTCCTACTTCTTGCTCTCACGGCAGGTCGACGTCCGGAGTATGATCAAGTTCGTCGACCCGAAAAAAGCGTTGAAGGAGATGGTCGCCAAGTTTGGGCGCGACCCGCCCAAGTCGCGGCTGCTCAAGGAGACGGGAAGGTTTTCGAATTCGCCGGTGTTTGTGGTGGGGATATATAGCGGAGAGGATAAGCTGGGTGAGGGGTTTGGTGCGAGTTTGAAGATGGCGGAGTATAGGGTGAGTTGTCTTTTCTTCGTATTTATTCTAATTCTAAAATAATCGTAGGCGGCGGAAGCATCCCTACTCGCGGTGTACCTCACTCGGCGACCCCCAGACGACCTCAACCTCCCCACCGACACCTTCCCCCGCGGGCTCGGCGACGTCTTTGCTGAGGACGCACACAACGAGGGCGACTACCTGCCCCCCGATCTCCCTCACGCCGAGGTCATGTATGCCAGCGGCGGCAGGAGCGGGCGGATCGCGTCGGAGGCCTCGTAGTGCAGATCCCTTCGGAGGCGTCGTAGTATCACTGTGGTGGGTGTGTGCTTTGCATGATAGATTTTTGTGTGGACGACATAAAAAGTAATAATAATTTCCTATTCGACGAGGACTGACAATGAGAGTCTCTGCGACGTTGCATATTCTACCTGAGTGGCTGGAATTGGGGAGGGCGAGGGGAAGGGGAAGGGAGAAATACGGAGGGTAGGAGAGACCGGGTGAACGGGACGAGGACGACGGTAAGTTTCAGACGAGACGAGACTAAGACGAAGACGAAAAAGCAAGACGAGTTTAAGTCGAAGACAAGACGAGATAAGACTGAGATGAAGACGAGACGAAGACGAAGTCGGGACGAGACGAAGACGAATAATCAAGACGAGACCCAGACAAAGACGAAGACGAGGGATCAAGACTACATAGACCAGACCAAAGACGAAGATAAGACGGGATGAGACCAAGATCAAGACGGGACGAAGATAAGACCAAGTTCAAGATGAGACGGGACGAGACGAATTCGGAAGACGCAAGGTCGAGACGGGACATCCGAGTCTGAGTCAGACAAAGACGAAGACGAGACCAAGACGAGTTGAAGACCGTCTGAGAAGACGGGACAAAGACGAAGATGAGCCAGATCGAGACAAGACCAAGAACGAAGATAAGATGAGACGGGACGAGTCAAAATTGAAAATAGATGATCAAGACAGGACGAGACGGAGATCAAGATGCAGACGACATAAAAAGGGACCAAGACCAAGATGAGACGAGTCTAAGACATACGATCAAGACGGGAGGAAGCGAGACCAAGATAAAACGAGACTAAGACGAGGAAGACGAGACAAAGCGGACGATCAACACGAGACAGACGAAGACGAAAGATCAAGACCAGACCAGACAGAGATCAAAACAAGACCAGACAGAGACGAAGATTAATGAGACCGGACGAAGTGAAGATAGGCTGAAGACAGGACGAAGACGAAGATAAGACGAGACTAAGACCAATACTACGATTGAGACGGGACGAGACGAAGATCAAGCCGAAAGATTAAGACGAGATGGACACCAAGCTGAGACTGAACGAGACGAAGACGAATGATCAAGACAGGAACGCGAAAGACCACGCAAGACGAGGATAAGAAGAGGTAAAGCGAAAGATAAGACGAGATGAAGACCATGAGCAAGATGAGACAAGACGAGACGAAGACGGAAGATCAAGATGAGACCAGACAAAGATCAAGACAAAGCCAGACGGAGATCAAGACGACAAGATCAATGAGGGAGGGAACGAGACGAAGATCGAAACGAGACCAAGCAAGACGAAGACGAGACAGAGATGAAAGATTGGGAACGCACATCAGGGGCAAAATGGTGGAGATGACTCAGAGCGGCATTTGCGTTGAGTGCAGCTGAGCCCAAATATAGGAGTGAATCAGACGACGGGAGGAAGATCTGAGACTGGTGGCCATGGAGAGAGAGGCATAGTATTGCGAGACTAGGACTGAGACTTTGCGGGCAAAATCAAGACGGAAGCTGAGACCACCTTCCTTCAATCATGGACCAGAGTCACGGTGAGACCTGATGCAATGAGATAAATGTTTGCACGCGAAAGGCGAGGCGGATGAGGAATTCAAAGGCTGTCGAAGGGACAGGCGGTGGACTGGATGGCAAGAAAGGCAGTAATATTAAACAGCGCGGTGACGACTGAGATGAAGACGATCCCCGTTCATGAGGAGACGGTGTGGGAGACAAGATGACTACATACGAAAGAGGATATCTGAGACTGATACTGTGAGAACTGCAATATTTGAGTCCGGCGCAGACAGGCTGGAGTCTGAGCTGGTCGTAGTGGCACAGCGTGAGCCTCCCTTCAAGTGTCCCAGTCGGACAGCAAATGAATGGGCTGCCGGTCGCTGTCGACGCCAAAGTCGATTGTCCGAATGGAAGAGAACGCCCGACGGTATAAATTCTCGAGGAGTGCGGTTGGGGCGGTGCATGTAATACGCAGGTGCTCCAGATCACAGCCAGACCTCGCCATGAAAGACCTCAACGATTGAATCGGCTTTTGGCCGAGGAGTTCTCTACAGACTGTGAGGCTGGAGAGCGCAGGGAGGGTGAATGAGGGGAGGAAACTATTCAAGGGTTCATCGGTGTCTGCCTTCAACGATTTGAGGCAAGGGAGCACAATCGGCGGGGGGTGGAATGCAAAGTCTGCCTCGCTTACGATTATTTCGAGGCGACAATCGAGAAGGTTGGTGGCCGTCTGCAGGATTGGAACGCAGTCTTCGAATGCTATGTGATGCAGTGAGAGACTGGTCAACTGTGTCCAAGCAAGCCCAGTGACCCATTCAGCTGCCAAACTGTCAAGCACAACGGAGCGTAGCATTGGGGCATCGAGGAATTGGATATACTGAGGAGGCTCACGGTCGAGTTCGATGTCGAGATGGCGGAGAAGCGGAAATTGGCCTTCGATGGTGGGGAGAGCGGAAGCATGGTATTCGAGCCGGAGTTGGAGATACTCGCAGCGTGCGCGAACGGGAAGGATCGCCGCGAGAAGCATTGGAATATTGGCAGAGTAATTGTCCGTTTCATCTGCACGAATAGCCAGCGGACAGCAGCCAGCCCTGCTGAGCCATACGTGGTCGGGGTTGAAAGGGGTACGTTCCACACTGGAGAGAGATATCGCTCTCCAAAGTTTGGGGGTGGCAAAAGCGATTTCTCTCCACAAGTGACAGATATGAGTCAAGAGAACAGGCGAATCTGGGCCAGCGAGTGGCGGGCAGATAGGATATTTTGGGAGAAAGTGTAGGAAGATTTCCCCCACGATTTCGTTGGGTAAAGTCAAGACGGGGTACTTGTAGACGTTGAGTCGCTCCTTGATGGCCGACTCTTCAAGTCGCAAGGCGGCAAGGGCCTGTTCCAGAACCTTCATTTGAGCTTCGAGCTCTGCTAGACGAGCACGATCCTCGACGAAATTGGCGACCATGATGCGACTAGGGAATGTACTCCCAGTGGGAGTAGCGATACCAGTGGTAGCTGTTATTAGAACTTCAGGTCTGGTCCTGGCGATACAAGCAGGTAGAGGCAAAGGTTGGGCAAAGGTCAAAAGAGGTCTTCAATGAAGAAGTCGGTCCGTCACAGCTCGGCCCGCAGCATCCGAGCCTTTGCCTTCGTTTCTCATCCAGCTCGCATCCAGCTGCAATTCAAAGTCGTGCGCCGGTCCCAGTGCCACTACTACTCCAACTCCGATACATATAGAGACCAAACCTGAGTAAGTGCCTGAGCGCACGGTAAACTCCATTCGCTACTAAGTAGTGAAGCCCGCTGACTCGACATTCCTCCCAGTAAAATAATTTCTGAGATCGAGTCGAACCATGCTTCAGAGGCTTGCAGAGGACCGAGCGCGGCTGGCAGAGCTTGATCCTCAAATCCTGGAGCTCGAGGGTGCCCTTGCTGTCCTGCGATCTCAGCGTTCACTCGTGAAGGAGCGGCTTGACACCTACAAGTACCCCGTTCTGACCCTACCCAACGAAGTCATCGCCGAGATCTTTGTCCAGTTTATTCCGGAATACCCTGCTTGCCCACCACTCGCTGGTCTACAATCGCCCATTCTTCTGACACGCATCTGTCGCTTTGGCGGGAAATTGCCCATGCCACCCCCAAGTTATGGCGAGCAGTCTCGCTATCTAGCCACAGCGATTTCTTCCTCAATCAAAAGGATATATGGCTCAGTAGAGCTGGCTGCTTTCCTCTGTCTATCCGGATGAATGAAACAGATGGCTTCAACGTCGATGGGCCGTCGCTGGTTGCCGCAATCCTTCCCCACCGTTCTCGCTGCGAATATCTCGAACTTCGACTTCATGATCACGTTCCTTATCTCGCCTCCATTGAACGCGACTTTCCGCTTCTAAAACATCTGGATCTGGAGCTTGACCAAAAACCTAATTCCAAAATTGAATTCTCTCGTGTCCCCATGCTGCGCTCCGCTGTGCTCGACCATTTTGCGGCTAGTCGGATCGTGCTCCCTTGGTCACAATTAACCACCTTGGCATTGCACACCATACCGCTCGTGCGCTGTGTCCCGATCTTAGAGAAGGCCACCAACCTCTTGGAATGCAGTCTTGCCACGTTCGTGACCAACGAAAACTACATTGCACACCCCCGTATCATGCTGGCGCATCTAAAGTCGCTGAAGGCGAATGGGTATGGCCGGATGAACACATTCCTCGACTCCTTCGCCCTTCCTCTTCTCTCCAAGCTGGATGTCTGCGAAAAGCTCCTTGGTCCTAATCCGATCTCTTCCCTTACAACCTTCATATCAAGGTCCGAGTGTAACCTGCAGTGCCTGCGGATCTGTTGCATGCAGGCGGGTTCCATGACCTATTCCGCTGCGTTTCCTTCGATTCAAGAGCTGAGTTTTGGGACTGAGAAAGACCCGCAGCAGCCGCTTCATTTGTTGTCGGTTTGAGGGGTTTCTTATGATATTCGGAAGCTTCACGGGGGATGGGACGGTGTGTCACAATAGATTCTAGTGTGCCATGGCTAAAATCCTTGTGTATAGTGGTAAACGGCTACTCAAAAAGTTATCACGCTATATCCACCTTGTATTAGATCTCCAGATCGTACGTACGTCCTTCATTGGTTTCGGCTTCGTATGCCAGGACACGAAAAAAGGGGGGGTATTCAGAACTTTTTTCGACACACCAACTAGACATAGGTAGCCAAGAATAACAGGCATTCCAAACGATCCTCTCATCCACCACACCTTTTTCGATCTTTTGATTTCGCCGTTCTCCTCAATCCCCAATCCCACATCACAAGTCTTCGTTCCAGCGATTTTCTTTCCACCACCAATTGGGAAGAGGCATATCCTTCGGGTGCTGCCACGTCCATTGCACCACTATGGGCCGCCTCCAGAGTCCAGAACGCCTCCCACTTCGAATTAGAGCGATGACCAGTATTCCAGTAGTCAGACCAACGCAGTATCATATGGGGAGGAGGAGGAGCAGGAGGAGGAGGAGGATGTATTAACCGTATTGTCCGGCTAAAAGGAACGGGCGGTGCGAAATCTGAAGAAACGGGGGCACGTCAGATTATTCGCAAGAATGGTGAGTCCATTGGCGCAGCGTTCCATGTAGCGGCACGGCGATGAAATTCGTTGACGTAGATCCAGCGGCAGAGATTAATATTAGTATTATTATCAGACGACGGGGATGTAAAGACGGGGAGTCGAGAGATAGATCGACTGCAAAACCAGGCAGTCACTAGCAATGATTGCGACGACTTTCGAGGCCCATTCCTCAGGCAATTATCACCATCGAAAAATGTACTCTCAGTTTTACACGCATCTCCACACGCTGGCCCCCCACAATTGCAGAAAAACTCGAAATTCGTGAAAGCAAAAGATGCAAATGACATGATATAAGTAGTTAGTCGTTGTGCCATGCCATGCCGTGTCGAAAGAAAATCTAAGCTCGTCCTCTTGCCCCGCCCCGTTTCCAAACCCCGCCGCCTCTCTTCTCCGGCACCGTCTGGAACCCATCGTCATCCTTTAGCGTATCACCCTTCGTCGCTGGCGGAGGCGCAGGAGAAGCAACCCTCACCGGCGCCGTCCCCCCTCCCGCAGCCTGTGCCGCCGCCTGCCGCTCCCGCCACCCACCCGGCGCACCACCCCTCATCGCCCCAGGTACATACTTCGGCGCCGCAGCCGGACTAGGACTCTCCGCCCTCGGCGGCGTAGCACTACTCAGCGCCGCCGCACGCGTAGGCGTCGCAGGCGTCGAGGGCGTCGGCGTTGCCGTTGCCGTACTACGCCGCCACACACCCCCCTCGGTCGGCGTAGCAGCGGATGCAGACGCGCGTGCGCTCGAAGGTGCGCTGGGAACGATAGGTTTGCGCACGGGTCCGGCCTTTGCTTCGGCTGCTCTGGCGGCGCGACGCGCCTCTGCTTCCTCCTCGCGTTGAGCCTGGAGACGCGCCTTTTCGACCGCCTCGGCGCGCTCTGCTTCGCGCGCCTTGCGCTGCGCGACGACTTTTTCCTCCGCCTCCCGCTTGGCAGCAGCGGCAGCAGCTTCGGCGGCCTCTTCTTCCGCACGAATGCGGTCCTCTTCTGCGAGTCGCTCTGTCAATGGATGTCATTAGCATAGAATCCTGGAAATCATGGCAAGGCGAATAATACATACCCTCCTCCAGCCTCCTCTCCTCCTCCACCCTCTCCTCCTCCTTCCTTCTCGCCTCCTCAACCGCCCGCCTCTCCTCCTCCCTCTTCGCCATAACAGACTTCTTCCTCTTATTCTTCTCCTCCTCGATCTTTCTACTAGCCGCATCCTTCTTCTTCGCAAACTCCTCTCCCTTCTTCGCCAAAATCACCGCCCTCCGCGCCTCATACTCCGGAATCATCCTCGACAACCTCTTCTTTGTCTCCAAATCGTCTTGATGGGCGCGGTGCGCGGAATCCTTGCGCGCAGCCTGCACATCAGAGAAGGTATCCCTGTCGGTGGCCTGCTGCCGTTCATAGTCCTGCGCGACGAGCGGCCGCTCTTCTTTCCGGTACGCACGCTCGACGTGATCGAGCCGCTTCCCAGCAATGCGTAACCGTTCAGTCATCTCCTTCTTCTCCTTCTCAAGCTGCGCGACCTGCTTGCCAATGAGTTGATCTGTGTCCATCAAGGCGACATCCTGTGCGGTGGTAGATTAGAAAAATCTTCTACAAAAGCAAGACGAAAAGAACAAAACCTACCTGGTCCCCGGCCTTGATAACCCCCTTATCAATCAACGCCTGCGCCGCCTCCCTCTGCGCTTGCATCTGGATCTGCCTAATCTTCTCCTGATCCTTCTGCCTCTGCATCTCCTTAATCCTCTTCGCCTCCTCTTCCTGATTCCTCCTCGTCATCTCCGCCCTCCGGATCGCCTCCTCCTTCTCCTTGCGCACCGTAAGCTCGCTAAGCAGCTCACGACGCCGCGCCACAAGCGCCCTGCGCAGCTGCAACGCTTTACGCTCTTTCTGGACTTCCGAGGCGAGGGCGGCGAAGCGCGCTTGCTCTTCCTCCTCTGTAGTTGTAGTCGAGTCGGCAGCGGGATCGATGACCTCGATCGCATTATGCAAACACCTCGCAACGCTCCCAAGCCTTGTACGCACCAGCTCCGCAACGCTCGGCTGGACCGCACCATCGACCTCCTTCGAAGCGCTGCTGCTAGTACTCTCCTTCGACGGTGAAGCCTCATTCAAAGCAACCGCAAACGGATCGTCCACAAACGCGATACTTCCGTCCGCATGGTCGACGCGCACGTTCAGCTCCCCGCGCCTGGCACACCCCATAATATAGCTCTCCACCTGCTCCGGGTCGAACACACCTTTCACTTTCGTCCCCTCCTCGGAGGCAGCGGGGGCGGCCTCGCGCAGAGGCTCCACAAGTTCCATCACAAACTCAATCCTCACGCTCGCATACACCTGCGCCAGCTGGCTCAACAGCCGACTCAGCAGCGCGCGTTGCAGCAGCGGGACATACGGGGCATAGTCGCTCGAGGCGCGCAGCTCTTTCAGGATGGGGGCGACGTTCTCGCAGAGGGTGAGCGGGTCAAAAGTGACCTCGAGAACGTTGTAGAGCTCTTTGATGGGCTTGGGTGCACGGCGCAGGACGTCACGCGAGAGCGCCTCTTTAAGAAGGCCTGCACGTGTAGGGGGTTTAGTGAGCCCGAGGAGGGCGGTTAGACGCGCCTTGGCGGGCTCTTCGGAGGAAGAGAGGCCCACAGGGACGGCAAGAGCGCTGACCAGGACTTGCCCTGCCAGCCGTTCGGCGTCTTCGGCGGGCTTGCCGCCGGCTGAGGGCTGGGACTGTTGAACGGTGGCGTATACGGAGTTATAGCGGCCCCAAGCGGCGGCGTGATATAACGCATTGCCGCTCATGAGGAAGATGCGGGTGAGCTTTTCGTAGTAGTTTGCCATCATGGCTGGGCGAGGAGCCTTCTTCGCCATGGTGAGGAGGTTGTGGACGTCTTCGACTGAGCGGAAAGCTTCTTGCCAGAGCTCGAGCTCGACGGAGGTGTTGAGCTGAGCGAAGCGGGTGTCGAGGTGGTGTTGTAGGGTCTCTGGGTCAGATAGGTTGATAGAGTGCGGTTGGTGTGAGTATTTCGCGACGTTGGAAAGGTGGAGGCGGAGGGTTTCGCAGAGACGACGGAATTCGACTTTGCGTTGGTGTTTTAGACAGAATTTGAATGCTTGTTGGGCGATGCTCTGGAGAACTGTAAACTATACCGGAACACGGGATATGACGCGCACAAACCTGGTAAATGACCTCGAGCCGTGCATTATTTTTGAGCGTCTCTAAGGACGTGCGGTAGCTCTCCCAAAGAAATTTGAGCCACGGAGTCACAAGCGCCCGGTCCGTCCTGTCCTTGCTCTGGTCCCCGCTAACCGCACCAAGCAGGATACTCTCGGGCGTCTCGCTGGCCTCGAGATCATCTACGTCGACTGCTACCTGCACGGCGGCTTTTTCCTGCGCTTCGCGGACCTTGTCATCGGCGAGCTTGACGAAGCGAGTTATGACAGCCTCGATGCTTTGTACGCTCGTATTTTGGGCAATGTTCTTGTACTGCATTAGACCTTCCTTCGCGGTCCTTCCCTTGCGCATGTCGACACAGAGCTCGATGAAACGGTGCATAATGGGCTCCAGGGATGCCAGCGGTGTCGAGCGAAAGCGTTTTGAGGAAAACATTTCAGTAAGAGACTGGAGAGCGGCATGGGTTTGCCCGACAGAGACGAGGCCCTCTGCCTGCTTCAGGACCGTCTCTGGCTTTGAGAACGGCGCCATAGTGGTAAGCGGTCAAAAATTCGGGCTTTGTCGTTGTTAGCTTTCAATGCCCTCGGCTCCGAGTTGTCACACCTACACATTACGTCACGCTCGCAGTCACGTTAATGTTCAATCTTCCACCCGACCACCATCTGTATCACTATCTCGTACTGGTGGATCCCTCGGCTCGGATATACTTTTGAACGTTCTTTTGGCCTCATCACACCTCCTGCTCAGTCTCGACCGGCGCGTCAGCAATTCTCTCGAACTGGAACCTCAAACAGTCAAACTTCAGTCTTCAATTCGCGACCTGCGTCAAACTTGTATCTCGTTTCTCAATCTTTAGCATGGGGGTGCGCTGTCTGAGTTTCTGACTCGTTTGCAAAATAACGCGTGGATCAAGGTCTCAACTCATTCCAATTTTATCACCTTCAAGTTGCCCTCAGACCTGTCTCAGTTCTAGGGTCCAGTGCGTCCAGGGATCAGGGGTGGACTCATCTCTGTCTACACCCTCAGCTCCCCATCGTAAATTGCGACCCAGCGCTCACTCTACGCCAGCCATTACTAGTGTTGTCTCTGTATCCCGCCGCTGGATGTGCTGTTCAGTCCTGGTCCTCGATTCTCCTCCTCCCACGTACTTATTGTCTCGTTCTCCGTCTCTTTGAGAAGTCTCTTGTCGCACCGCATGTCTTGATTCGGAATTCAATGTGTTTGTTCGTCTTTTCGGTCCTCGGCCTAGCATGAAACTATGATCATCGCACAGATAGTTACTGTCTAGTCGGTCTTGGTCTCGGTCTCGGTCTCAGTTGTCTCAATCTGGCTGTATCAGTCTTATTGCCATATGTTTGATTACTTCATGGCCGACCTACGTTCCTGTCTCGCTTTCTTCTCAACTCTATGGTCTGCGTCGCATTTTCATCTTTGTCCGGAGAAATTTATGCTTATCGTCCTCGGCTCCGAAAGTACACTATTTCTCTTCATAACCGCTACCGTATTTGAGCGCTAACACATATAATTCGACTTCTCTCCGTTATCTTCGCTAATACAGCTTCCAAAATGCCAGCAATAGCCACCCATTCAGCTGCGATTGGCTCTTATTTCCAGTCTCAGATCCATGTCCTCGAGCCTTTGCTCATATATAGGTCATACCCCTTGGGAGATCTCGCACTAAGGCGTAATCCAGCACGTCTTCTCAGCAAGACGGAACAAAAAAGCGGGAAGATATCATACAGTTCGACACATATATATTCCTCACAGATAATCTGCCTCCACTAAGACCGCCCTTGCAATCATGCTCCGCAGTCTTTCGTTCTGTGTCATCGCGTCTCTCTGCACCTCTGCGCTATCCAAGCTAACGAACTACACCATCGACGACACATCTCCCGCTGTGAACTACACCCCAAACACAACATTTCGCTGCGACCCGAATACCTGTTTGCCCCAATGGACGAATCAAACCTGGAACGGCACATCCACTTTGACCCAAGACCCTTTCCTCGTTTCATTCACAGGTCCGTCGACTCGTGGTTCATTTTTCAATTTCAACATCTGTATACCCATATCGTCTCGTTCGATACTAACATTCGTGCCGGTAGGCTCCGAAGTATACGTATTCCTAGAAGCAAACGCTGGGGTCATTTTCAACCTAGACGGCCACAATGTCAGCCTCTGGAACGATCCTTACCCGAGCGATATCATCCGTCTCGCATATAGCAACACTTCCATGCCCTCCGGTTCTCACACCTTGTTGATATCCCCAGCACATCCGCTTAGCCTCATCGAGTTCGACTACCTTATATACACGTATGCGCGTTTTCTCTTTTGATGTTTTACGCCTGCGGAAATGCGATTCAACATATTTTAGGGTGGACATCAAACACTCTCATGTGGCCGCCATCGTTGGCGGAGTCGTCGGAGGAGTTGCTTTCGTCGGCATTTTGGCTACTGTGGTGTTTTTCTTCAGGAGGCGGAATCAGAGACGAAAAGTAGCTGTTCGAGGTATTCCACTGGGAGAAGACGACACGATTAAGATGCGAAAGCTGTCGACAGAAAAGGCTTGAACCAGAGATTCCTAATGATTCTGCACTACTTACGACGTCTTGTATATCAAACCTATGGCACAGCACCAATTCTACGCATATTTACTTGACAAAAATCTAATCATACCGAGACTCTGCAATATCAAGCTCCATCTCCATATTTTCCAAACACTCCTTCGCCTGCTCACTCAGATCCACCCACTCCTCCGCATCCACAGCATTCAAAACCACATCCAGCGGCTGCACATCCACCCTCTGACCCATACTCCCATCCAGTCCGGTAGACCGCGCTTCCGGCCGCGTCACCACCTTCGTCGCCGTCCCACCCAAATCAGCATACAACAAATCCCCCAACCCCAACCGACTCCTAAACGACACCGCCGGCCCACACCTGTCCTCCTCCTTTAACAAAGCATCCGCACGCACATACCACCTCTCCGTGAGATTTCTCATCACCCACACCCGGTCGGCAGGGAACAGCGCGTCGCCGCCATGAAGTGGATATTTGTAGAACAAAGGGAGGCGCACGTGCTCGAAGTTTTCGAGAGCAAAGTCTATGAGGTGAGGATTTTCGGTGACTTTCGTCGCCGCGTTGGGAAACCTTTCCTGTAATTCTGTGACTACCTCGGCATTGAGGAGCGTCTGGACGCAGGAATAGTCCTCAGATTGGATCACAAAGACTCTGTCGCCGGCCCAATATCCCACAGGAACACGCGGGGGTTCGTTCGGTTCTTCGTTGGGCGAGGGTGGCATCGGAGGGTTTTGACCATCTACTGGCACCGCGAAGAGCCAAAGAAGATCCAGTTGAAAGTCGTTAGCGATGTATTCGCGCATCTGACGGCGAAGGATAAAAATTGAATAAGAGCATTTCGAGAGCATTATTTGCGGGTGGCTAATGCATATACATACCTTCGTACCATACTTCCAGTCTTCCGTTGGGTTGATGACCTGAAACTTGTCCACGTTGATGACGGCGACTATGCACATGTTGAAGTTGAACAAAGGGGGTGTGACGTGACCGGCTGTGACCGGTGTTTATCTAGGATCGGACTGCCGAGTGTTGGCCGAACCAAGGCCGACTCGGAATGGCTCTCTCTCTTTGCTCTCCCATCCTGTCGAAAAAGGATGGCGTATCTGATGATGGGCTCGTGAATCTATGGCTCAGAGGACCGGGAAGCATCTACTCTCTATCAAATTTTGAAGTAGACGAAGATGGCATTCAATTTGATTCAAATTACTTATGGAGCCCAAAATTATTTACCACCTCGCAAAATTCCAGAGGCGGCATTGCTGGAATACATTCAGATACATATGTTCAATCCGAAGACCTCGCTATATTGCAAAGTGAATCACGGGCCTTCTTCAGCGTCTAGATTTGGATAATTTCGACTGCGAATTATTTGTCAAACTTCAAGTCTATTCTGGAGCGGATTACTTACCTTGGGGGACATGCAAACTACCCTGTTCCAAATTGACGTCGTCCCTATCCCCGCACGCTGTCCCTCTGGCTCCATGTCTGCCCGTTCAATCGAACAAATTAATTGGATCCTTAATTTAGCTCACTGCAAACTGGAGCTCTACGCTGACTCTGTGGATGCCAGTGGCGAATTTCACCATGCCAGAAATCAACCTATGTACCATACCTAGGAATCACTGGGTCTATCCAGAAGACGAAAAAATCACGGTCGTTGACTGTTTTGTGAGCTTCGCGATTCGCTCC
The DNA here is from genome assembly GCA_037176885.1 of Favolaschia claudopus. NCBI lineage: Eukaryota > Fungi > Basidiomycota > Agaricomycetes > Agaricales > Mycenaceae > Favolaschia > Favolaschia claudopus. Next base: position 294,145 of record JAWWNJ010000113.1, read on the forward strand.
TGCGTCTCGGAGATAGTCTTGGGACCAATGCCGTGCACACCATCCAGCTCTCCTACAGCTCTCTTCTTTGTCCGGTCAGTTTCGTCGAGCACAACATTGTTAGATAATTCACATTACCGTACGGACTACGCGGTGCAGTTCAATGCGGCGCGAGTCACGTCAGGGTTCCCGTGTTTTTCTTCTGATCAGTTGAATCTGGTTTTGTACTGGAGACACCGACCTGATCCAAGAAAGCCTTGTCAATTCATGCAATCGTCATCGATCTTTCAACCCGCAAAAATCTACACTCCGAAAGTCGAGACCAAATCCGACTTTTCTCACCTGGATTCAACCGTGGATACCCCCACCGGCAATTGTCTATCAGATATCCCAATCTGAGGTCTCACAGCTGCGCGCCATGGCTGACAAGCCCGAGGTAAAATGTTCAATTTGCTGCGCGCGAGGCGTCGTATTGAAACTTGTGCGTCCCTCCCCGTATCCGCATCTTGGGCCATGGATGAAGGCACAATCACAATTCCAGCGAAGATGCCCGAGACCACCTGGACTCAATTGAGTATATTTAGCGCCCCAGCGTCATACCGAAGGAGATTTTGCTATCGGTCTTCCCATGTCAGCCTACTTCAGTTGAGATGATGTCTTGGCCACAGTGAATGTATTATTGGATAAGGATCCGATGTTTGAAGAGGTGAGTGGATAGGGAAGTGTGTACTTACTCTCGTGGCATCCTTCACGCAAAGCCACCGGGGCCCGTGGCCCGACTTTCAGCCATGGTCCATCGGTGTATGCAATATTCCGGTATCATCAGTCTGATATGACAGAAAACCAGCCAGGAACTGACCTTAGCCTCGCGTAATGCATGTGCAGATGATAATCTGATTCTCCGAGCAAAGGGGCAGAAAAATTAATTGTTTCGTTGCTGGTAAAAGCAAAGAGAGACGGGTTGCTCACTGTGCGTAACAGCAGAGGGATCGACCGAGAAACGCTGGATTTTCACGGCGGTCGGAAAAGAGCGTCTTCCGGACGTCCGGCGCGCCGACAAGGCAGACAAGTCCATCAGCACATCTAGAGTCAGTAAACGATTCATATTCTAGAATACTACACCAGAATTGTTGAAGACCAGACCACGCTAAGGGCATACAGCGGGCAAAGTATCACTGGCTCCACCTAGACGCTAATGATAGTCAAGAATCCCCTCCCGGGTTCCATATAGTACAGGCAGATTGGTACCCGATTCCAGCCTTGGGTGGCGCTCCAATACTAATTTGACGATGAGTGCATACAAACATGGATGATTGGCGCCAACACCTGCTTTGGGCGTCAGGCTACGGTGAGGATTATTACACTCTACGGTCCATCGTGCCCGAGGAGCATCTGTGCATTCTGTCGACGACGCTGGTATCGGTCACGGCTCGACATCGGTTCCGATGGGATAGACGGTGATGTGGGAACTTGCAGAACGAGGGCATCGAATTCCAGTAGCTTACAGTCGCTCTGCGTATTTGGCCGAGCAAAGTTCTTTCAAGCAAGACTCGAAATGCCGTATCAGTCTGTTTGCCAAACCTGCATGCATCCGAATGTCCAAATGCGCGTAAGGTCACGGCGAGTTGCCGATGTAAAACGCTGCCAGCCATGACCGGTGATGGTGTTGACTGTGGGCTGAACGGAGCGGGGTGCATGTTCCTGGACCTACAAAGCTTTGAAAATCACAAGAAAAAAATGACCCGCTTCGTGGGCGGACATTAGGGGTCGGAAGAGACAGTCCCGGCGGCGTCAGTGAGAGAAGCAACAGTAGGGAACGAAAGGAGATCAGCATATGTTCAACATATGGATCCGGGCGGGTTGCGAGATGACAGTCGGACGCAAAGAATACCGATATTGACACGTGTTTAGCATCAACCCGAACGGGGGAAGTTGACGCGCTTCTCGACGATATATCGGCACGCCACGCCTTCGATGTTCTCCTCCTTATAAGTCCCCATTTCTTCCACCGATGCTGATCCCCTCCCACCTATGAATCCTGCTTTCTACCGTCTGCGCGTCTTACGGGATCTGTGGCGAGCTATCCTGCTTCCCTCTCTGTCCTTCTTCACCGTTATCCGCTTTCTGGGACTACATCTGGGCTTAGCTCTCGCGATACCGGCATATGTCGCATTTTTAATATCGTGGACTGTCTCTAAAAGGGTTCTCGCAAACGTGAAGCACGCGAGGACCGCCCAGCAACTCGGGGCGCAGCCAATCCGCCAGGTCGTCGGGAAATGGCCAGGGAACATAGATGTCCTACTTCGCATGATCAAAGCCTTCAAAACGAGCTACGTGTTGGATGTGTATCTCCAGCTCTTCGAAGAGTACCAATGCACCACACTTAACACGCGGATTCTGTGGGTTGATAATGTGAGAGATTTGAAAACGTTGATCTGGGGCATTTCTCAATCCTGGTTACAGATCATAACGATGGACCAACAACACTCCAAATTCGTCTTGTCCACTGGCTTCGGTATGTCTTCGATCCTCCCTTGTTGTAACCAGCCCACCAAATAATCTAGGCAATTTCTGGAGAGGAAACAATCAGAAGGAGCGAATGTGAGTTGTTAATAAACAGTGTCGCGTTTCGCCACATGAGTTTAATCGATCATCTAGGGAAACTTTTCTTGGAGAGGTACCCACCAACGCCTTTCCATGAACAACAACTAATTCTCATCCAGGGGATCTTCAATCGCGATGACGAGGTGAGATTGTTCAATATCAGTATAAATCGATTTCTTATGCACGTCCTTTTAGACTTGGAAAATGGTGTGCTGAATTTTTACGCTCAGTCAAAGCACTTCGTTTTCCTCATCCTATCTCGTTCAGCACCGAAATGTCGCCCGCCCATTTTTTGCTCGCGATCGCATTTCCGACTTTGATGTTTTCGAGCGCTTCACCAAGCGCACTCTGAAACTCATCTCGTCACTTACTTCCTCTGGCCAGCCATGTGAAGTGCAGGACCTCTACTCCCGTTTCACCCTCGACGCGGCTTCGGAGTTCCTCTTCGGCACAGACCTAGAAACACTTTCGGGATCCCTCCCCGTTGCTGGTCAAACGGCGATGGGTCCCAAAGGATCAGCAACGGACGACAGCTGGGGTGCCTTTGCCAAAGCCTTTGAAATGGCTCAGCAGATCGTAACCGATCGTGGCCGCATCGGATATCTATGGCCTCTGTTTGAACTATTCAAAGACAAGAACGAGGACAACGCCGCCGTGATTCAAGCGTGCGTTTTCCTTTTTCTTCCATCTTTTTGCGTGGCTAATTCAGTTCGGATCACCAGCTGGCTAGATCCTCTTGTCAGACGGGCAATAGAGGACAAGCGAGCCGCCGAAAAGGCGGGCATCAACAGCCCCGTTGCTGATAAGACTTTTATGCAGCACCTCGCGGATAGTACAGACGGTAAAGCTCCACCTACTGTCCGCCGTTGTTTCATCGACTCATTCATTCAACTCGTCTGCAGACCACGTTCTCATCCGTGATCAACTTCTCAGTGTATTATTGGCTTCTCGGGACACCGTGCGTTTCATCCCTCTTATATTGTGCACCCGACTTTTTCTTACTGACGGCACGACATGGCAGACGGCCTGTCTCCTCACCTTCGTTACTTATTTTATGGCTATTTATCCTGATATGGCGCGCAAACTCCGCGCCGAGGTTCTCGAACACTGCGGCCCCCATGGAGCGCCCACATACGAGAACATCCGAGACATGAGATACAGTACGTCGTTCGCCATTGATGTCCCGTTGGTTCACTTATATATGATCTGTCTTTTTAGTGCGCGCTGTAATCAATGAAGTACTTCGCTTATACCCACCTGTCCCGCTCAACGTTCGTGAATCGCGAAGCGAGGCATGCACCCTGCCATCGTCTGACGGCACATACCCCGACGACGACGCGCGTCCATTTTACATGCCCGGCAGCACCATCATCATGTACCTACCCCTGCTCATGCAACGCAACCCAGCATTATGGGGACAGGACGCCGACAATTTCGACCCCGAGCGGTGGCTGCAACCCGATCGCGTCGCGAAATTCGTCGCCAACCCGACAATGTACGCGCCATTTAGCGCAGGGCCTCGTATTGTGAGGGTTTCCACTCTTTCTTTCTTCTCTACGTTATGTGTTGACTTTTGATGGTCTCAGTGTATCGGCCAAAATTACGCGTACAACGAAGCCTCATACTTCCTCGTTCGCCTTCTGCAAGAATTCGACACATTCACCCTCGCCACCGAATTCCAGCCCGCAGGCTCACTGCCTCCGCCCGAATGGAAGTCGCGCAAGGGTCGGCAAGCGGTAGAAAAGATATGGCCTGCAGCGGCATTGACACTGTATATCAAGGTTTGGTTGTTTTTATCCCGAACGATTGGTTACTCATTCGCGCACAACAGGGAGGTCTGTGGGTTCGTTTTGGAAAATCTGAACAAGTATAGAATATTTATGTAGCAACCTGTATCATAGTGTATTTGTATCCATTTTCATCGGGGTCAGGGCAATTCATGTTGTATAAATTTGCTGGAAGTTGAACATTGCCGAGAAGCCCGACAAACTTCAACCAATTGTTGGTTATTCTCGGTATGAGCAGCTCTCGGTTCAAGTCAAAAAGTTGAATAAGTACTGTAACGGAGTACATTATGATATACTCGAGGGATCAAGAGCTTGTCCTCGAGCACACCATTCCTTCTGGATACAACCGTGTACTGGGCCAAAATCCTGATGAACTATCTATCGAATGCGATATTCTCCTAGTAGTAACATTTTGGTTAGCAATAGACGAGAAGACGTGATGTGAGAACATACTTGGTCGCGGTGGAGCGCTGGGATTCAGACTTCACAGTCATTCACACCTCCGCCAAAACGAAGGAGTATCTAAGTTCACATCTTCATCGCTGAAGGTAACGATCGAAGGAAACGCAGCATGATAGGACTCGTCCATGCTTCTCTCCGAGTCCCTGATACACAAACGTTTCAGCTTGCATCCCGATTCCGATACAAATGATACCAAGGTGTCAACGGGATTGGTTCCGAGAACTATTTCGTTGACATCGAGGGTGGAGAGTGCTGGGACCATGAAGCTCTCGATACAGACCATCATCACAGTATCTCCCAATAGCGTCAACGACTTCAAGTGGGGAAGGGTGATGAGGGGCTCGGCAATGTAGGCTTCACCCCAGCCATCGATGTCAAGACAACAATCGGTCAGGCTGGTGGCTTGCCGCAAGATATCGGCGCAATTTTCAAGCGTTGCACCATGCAGCCAAAGACTGGTTAATTGTGCCCATGGAAGAACGAAGAACTCGATTGATAGATTATCGAGTGCGACAAAGCGCAGCAAAGGGGCAGACGACGCGTGAATCTCGACAACCCTCGGGAATCCGTAGTCCGATTCCAAGTCTAAGTGGCGGAGAAGAGGGAGTTGGATTTCAAGGACGGGAGGGGATACGATTGACGAAGTACAACTGAGGCGAAGCTGTAAGTATTCACAGCGAGCAACGTGAGGGACGATTGATTCAAGCTCATGCGCACCCCAGTTTTGGAAATCGTCGAAGTAAAGCGACAAAGGATAGCGACCGGCTCTGTTGAGCCAAAGACTGTCTGGTTTGCCAACGGGGCCGGGGGAATTTCCAAAGAGTGTCATCGCTCGCCACAATTTCGGCGTTGCGAGCGCGATTTCTCTCCATAAACGGCAGACGTGTGTCAGAACAATGGGTGATTCGGGCCCCACGAGTGGAGGACCAACGGGGTAGGGGGGGAGAGTATGTAGAAATATCTCGGTGGTGATTTCGTTGGGCAGAGTGAGGACGGGATACACGTAGGTGTTAAGCCTCTTTTGGACGGCCGATTTTTCTTGTCGAAGCAAGATGAGAGATTGATTGAGAGATAAAATTTTGTCCTCCAGCTCCGCCAGAAGAGCGCGCTCCGCTGCAAGCGTGTTGAGCATATCTCGGCTGGCTCGTCACTGCTGGATGTACGGCGCACTTGATGTCGTGACGTTCAGAAAGAGAAATGCGGGATTCGGTCCGAACACCCGGAGCTGAAAACTCTCCTAGTACTCTTACACTGTACAGACCAGGACTGTGGTAACCAGTACAACAGCACCGTACAGAAACAACGCATACATGGGTCTCTACATCTGCTGCATAAATCTTTTATACGGCGTCAACTCGACCAACTGCTCAGAAAACTCCCTGTACCTCTGAATCGTCGCCATGCGCGACTCACCCGGAACACTCGCCGACAAAGGCTGGGGCAGCACCGGTCGAGCCGGGAACGGTGACTCCTTCCCCCGTCGAATGATCGGAATGGGCTGGTTGTACAGCTCATATGGCGACACCGCGCTGGTGCTCGCCGCTAACGCGGCTTCCAAAGACGAGCAGGAGCTGCTGCGGCGAAGGCCAGGGAATGATGGCTCCAAGGTGTCCTGAACCTTATCGAAGACCATACTCCGACGAAGCGTCTTAGAGATGGAGAGGGGATACACGGCCAGCGGTGCAGTCATGGAGGTGACTTCCGAGAAGCGGCGCGACCGTGGCGTCGGATTATCAACTTTCGATACGAAGACAAAGGGGGTTTGGGGACCTGGTGTGGGATTGTTCTCCCCCTCCGTCACGAGAATGAATGGCGAGGAGGGGAGAGAGGTCGCATGACGTGTGGAGGTAGACTCCAGGTCGAGAGACCGCGGCCTCGCCTTGGATGTAACTCGCCTCTTCGTCCTCAGGCTCATGGACGGGAAGAGGGTTCGAGGGAGTGCAAATGTGGCGGCCTCGCCTTCTCCCGTCTCCGCCGCTGACGCCAGTAATTGCCGGAAGCTGCTAGGTCCGGCAGGAATTTGTCTGAAACTGCTGGGAGCCGGGGGAGCCAATGCGATGCCATTGTCGGCGGACGGATTGTAGATACGAGGGCTCAAAGCTGAGACCTCGTGCCATTGCTGAATATCACGTTCTGTCTCCGCAGGGGGAGGTGACTTTGACCGTTTCTTGAAAACGGAAGAGACGGTACGCGTGATGGTGAGTCTTTCCCGAATGGGAGGGAGGGTAGGGAGAGGCTTCGTAGAGGCAACGGTAGAAGTTTCGCTGGACTTTGAAGACTGGAGGCTGAAGACAGCTCGGACCCTTGATTTTTTGGGTGTACCGGAAACAGACTGATAGCCTTCGTCTGTATCATATCCATCACCCGACGGCGAGATGATGGGAGAAGAGGAAGAGCTGGATTTCCTTTTCGACGAGCGGGATTTGCTACGTTTGGGTGAGAATTTGAGACCAAAAGTTCTGGAAGAAGACGGCGGCCTGCTGATCACATTTGCGGCCTCAGCTGCTCCACCATTCTGTAGTAGACCGTGCCCGCGGTCGGACCCTTCCACAAATTTAACAGTTTCACGAGGCGAGCGCCATGCGACCCCATCCACCTCATCCGGTTCGGGCAAGACGCAGCTGGGATCAGTGAAGATCCACTGCGCTACACGACTGTTGGCGTCCAAAGCGCCTAGTTCAAGGAAGACATCGTATACAGAGGCACGAATAGAGTTGGTATCTGTGGATGAGTATGGGGCTTGGGCCATGGTCGAGGATAGAAGCGGACAGACGAGACAATGGGAACCCTTTCAAAGGCACTTCAGTGGGAAAACATGCGTACGACATGCAGACCCGGAATCAATAAGGTCAACGAGAAACTGCGGTCCCCTTGACAATGCCACCAGCTCACGCTATATCTCTGGAAGAAGGGGATGAAAGACAGCAGAGAACGGCGCGTCCGTCGAGAGCATAACTATAATCCACGATTTGATTCAAAATCGACAAGGTGGGTAAATGGGAAAAGCAAGGGTCACGTGTGACATGTAACGCTTCCTTTCTTTTTCCCAAACCACATCTTCCCCTGTGCCGGGGTCTCAAAGTTTTTTGGACAATTAGCGCGAGTATCTGGCGCCGAAATTCTCCTGTTACCCCCCGAATTAATTTCGTGGAGGAAACCCGCGAATTTATTTACCGTGGTCCGATATGGTGGGTAGTCCTGGTCAGTCTGAATCTTCATCGCTCAACGATCCCAACCTCCCAAAACTACACCTGTATCAAAGAATATCGTTACTTGGCTTTATTGTTTTGACGCGTCTCTAAGGAAAATTTTCCTCAGACGGTATCGTTCACCGGCGGTGATTGGTGTAAAGAGTCTAAAGACAGACCATCCCCGAGCTGACTGTAATACTACTTTGATTGAGAAGCAACCAATGATATTGTCCAATATATCACACCCTAAATATTATCGAATCTCGGATTCGTAGCCTTGTCATACAGTAGTCGATTCACAATTGCAGTTAAAAGTACAAAGTCCGTGGCCAGCACTCGCAAGATATAATGCAACGAAAGAATTCAAAGTCAATCCCATCTGACTGGGAACCGACCCTCTGGAGTGAGCAGCATGAGGTCGGGCTTCCTTTCCCAGGAGGCGACCGAAATATTCATGTCAAGGGGAGTGAGATCACCGTCCGCGTCTACCAACGCGAACCCGCAATTTATTGTTTCAAAGTTGGCTTTCTGGCAGATGTGGTAAAGAATGTCTCTCATCGATGTATTCGGGAGACTAGTTGGATGAGCAATGGATGAGCATACAACAAGAAAAGCAGGATGTATAAAATCTCACACTGATAAACCGATGGAACTGTTTCCCCGAGTCGAAGTGTCCAGTTCGATCCGCAGCCCAACTCGATGAGAAAGTTGAGACGGAGAAAGGGCAGTGGACATTGGGCGAAGAGAATTCGACGATGGATAAGCCCTTTCTTCTCCCTCGAAATCTTCTATAGACACCGGTTGAGGAAGTCCCAGGTCTGGTTTCTCTGATGCAAAAGGCTTGGGAAGGATATTCTTCCAGTCATAAGGAATCGATCCCTTTCAAGTTGTGCTTAGATTCTCCCATGTGAAGGCGATGAATGAACTGAAAACCCACAGTGTAATTTCGGCTAATCGGATCCCATCCGACATGAACCTTATGGACAAAGCCGTAAGGATTGCTGACCCCCGCAATAAGATAGGAAATGTCGTCCTTCCAGCCTTGCATAATGGTATAAGCTAGGGAATCCCAATATTTTGTTCAAAGAACGACGCACCATAAAGATCATCGTCATTTCTCAAAGTCAGAAGGTAGGTTTTCGATTTGGTGCCAAGAATGAGACAATGGGATCCATATTCCTCGCGCTCGAATTGGGTAATTTCCACCAGGGGAATCACGACTCGCGGAGTCTGATTCTGAAAAGAGGTGGGACGATAAGACTGAAAACAGCAACCATACAAATATGGAGCTTACCGCGGAGCCATGAAGATAAAGATGAGTATCAGTCAAAACGAGCCACCGTATATTGCAGGACCAGCTCCGCCCACGCTGCGTGACGCGTACAGGACCTTGTCTGACAACAGCCTTGGACTCGCCACTCTTTGAGTAAGGCGGCGGGGATTTCTCCAAGTCGGCGCTCTTCGGCCTCTGGGATCGAGTGACTCGTTGAGAGCCGATCTGGATATTGAAGCGGAAGTGGAAATCCAGGTAGCAAAGCCTGGAGGACGGAAGTTCGTCGAAATCTACGGAGGAAGGTCGGGAAGAAGCCATGCAGCAAGGGCTATTGTCAGGCACACTTATATATGCTGAGCTTTCGTCATACGGACACGTTAGGCGCTCGGGCTACAGCATCCATAGCACTGTCTCATGGAGACCAGCTTCGAGGCGGTGTTAAAGCCTAAGAGACAATAGGCACGACGGCGTCTATGGCGGGTCTGGTTTTTGTTTTTACAGCAACGACAATGGGTCATGGAATCGCGATGAACGACATTGCCAGAAGGATAACAGATGAGCCGCGCGCTTGCAAGCTGTAGCCAGTTGTAGAAATCGCGGGCCCTTCGCGGCGAAGTAAAGTCCGAGTGAGATAGATGTTCGACAGGCTGTATTACAATGCTTCCTTTGAATTCGGAAAGCTGAAGAAGCTAATTCGTTGGAAAAGCCTGAGGGGCGGTCGTTGAACCGGTTGTTCCCCGTCCATCCAGAGGGCTCCGCAATGTCGAGCAACAGCTGCAGGTCAACCGTATAGCGATTTTGTTCCGCAACTAGCCGCTGCACCGTCGTCAAGGCTTTCGGAATGGCCCCTCAGTGCAGGACATCGAGCGCGCTACAGGCTGCGAAACTGAGTATATATTCAAGACTTATTCGCGACATACAGGCAGCTTAGCTCAAAGGTTTCCCGGCCCTGCGTCTCTGCGAGGTGGCGCAATATCGAGATAAGTCTTGATCAAGCGGCGGACCTCCTCATCGTCAACCTGGCTGAGGTCGAGCCGAAGCCCATTCATGATATCGTCCTCCAAATCTTCGTGCTCGTCAGGATTGAATGGGTCTTTATTGACCCAGATCTGCCAGATAGAGACACCAAGCGCATAGAGATCGTCCTCCCTGCAGAGTGGTCTCTCATAATTTTTGAACCTCCAGGCACTCTGGTAAGCAGTCGTTCCCTCGAGTGGCATGACAGCGTCTTTCTCGAACTGCGCGCCCGCCCAATCACACAAGACGAGCTTCCCGTCCGCCCGATGGACGAGAACGTTGTCTGGTTTGATGTCCCCATGTATAAGACCCGACTCGTGCACCCGCCTGACGAGTGCCTCCATCTCAGAGATCATCTTGCGCTTGGTCTCGGACGACGCTGAGGCATAGTCCAGCGGCTTTTCATATGGGGTGAAGAAACCCATAATTTCCCCTCCCTGAAACAACCGCCCGTGCAGCCGAACCGCTGAGTCTGAACCCGCCAACAACATCATGCGTATCTCGCGCACGGCCCTCGCACTGAAGTTGTTACCATATACGTGTGCGTTGGCGTTGAAGTAAATTTTGTAAACGAGACTTTCATCTTGGTTTGTGCCAACGATGCATAGTCCAGAAGACGAGAGATGCTGCCCGCGCGAAGGGAGATGATCCAGATCGCCCGCCCATTCACCCAGAGGAGCAGAAATTCGTCGGTTCAAGTCATCCAAAGACATTGTTGTGGCAAGAGGCAAGGCAACTTGCCTTGTGAAGTGACAGGACCGTGAGCAAAAAGAAAACTAAGCAATCATCAATCATTGCTCAATGGTCCTCGAAATTCAAGAATTGCAAGCACCCATCGTTGTAACATTCGTGAATGAACGAGTCGTACAAAATACCAACTATGCAAAGCCCATCGTCCCCGTGTATACTCAAGTCTCATTTTCTTTTTAGTACAAGTCTAAACCTGGCAAGTGGTGACTCTATGCGATCTTCTGCGCCTCGATATTCCAGTAGCTCTCAGCGTACTCGTTGATCGCGCGGTCAGAGCTGAATTTGCCCATCTGCAGCGCAGCCGCGTCAGTTTACATTCCCCACAACGACAATGAATCACGCAGCGTACCTTGGCGGTCGTACGAATCGACTTCTTCACCCACTCGGTCTGATCAAGGTACGCCTCGTCCACCATCGCCAGAGCGGCGATGTCTACAGCTTTAAGTCAGCGTCTGAAACGGAAGCCGCGAGCCATACGCACAGGAATCGAAGTCGTCGGACAAGAGGTAGTGGTCGCCTTGGCGGATGGTGTTGAGGAGCGGCTCGTAGACATGCGCATCACCAAACAGTCCGGCGGAGACTTGATTCAGGACGTTCGCAAGCGCAGGGCACTTCTCCTCAATCGGGGTAGGATGGTAGGTGTGCTGGTAGCGGAGGTCTTCGACGGCCCTATAGACATACGGCGCAATTAGCATCTGTCTCATTTCCAGTTCAAGGGAGGAACTGACGGCGTCAAGTGTCCAAAGAAGACTACAAGATAAGATGTGAGCACAAGGATGAGAGGGGTTTCGAATGGACCACGCACAAACATTGCTCTCGCCAACCTCTTCCGCAATTTCGATATTCGCACCATCTACGAGCATGCGGGTCAGCGACAGTCGTTCCCGTTCACAAGTCAGAACCAGGTATACATACCGACAGTACCAAGCAACAGACCCCCGTTCAGGCAGAACCTTCGAGAAACTCAGCTTACTAAAAGTCACAGGAGAAGCAGGTACGCACTTCATGTTGGACGTTCCTGAAGCCTCCGTACCCGCAGTCGAGATGTGCTGGCTGATGTCCGACGCAGGGATGAGGACTTCTGCCAAGGATACCGAGTAGTCGGGCAGGAAGTATAGCTGGAGCAGATCTTTGGTGTCGGGGTCCTCGTTGATGATACGGGCGACGTTGACGATGAGGCGGATGGTCTGAGCGTTCCGCGTGAGTTTGAGGCCATGAATCACAAGCGAGAATGCGTACGAGCTTAGCGATGTAATACGCAGGAGCGGCCTTCCCTGCAAAGAACACGACGCGAGGGTTGACCTTCTTCTTCTCCGCAGCGCTCATGTTCTTGAGCGTGAGATACCGCTACAGAACGCAACCGTCAGCACTTCCTCCAACCCAAACCTTCAGCAGACTCACATGAATAACACCCAAAATGTTCAGGGTTTGACGCTTATACTCGTGCAGCCGCTTGATCTGCACATCGAACATCGCGTTCGTGTTAATCGTGAACCCAAGCGTGGTCTGCACATGGTGCGCAAGACGCTCCTTATTGCGCTGCTTGATGGCGGCCCACTCCTTGCGGAACGCCTCGTCCTCGGTGAACGGCAGCAGAGCCTCGAGACGAGTCAAGTCCTTCAGCCATACTGCCTTGTCAACCTTGAGGGTGCTCGAGATGAGAGAGCTCAATTCGGGGTTGCACTGATCGAGCCAACGGCGAGGGGTAACTGAGAAATATGATGAGTGCCTGCGCACACGGGAAACAGGCAGTAAGCTCACTCCCGTTGGTAACGTTGCCAAATCTCGAGTTGTGAATTACAATCAATACTATTTCGTTGCACGAGATCAAGGGGGACTCACTTGCTGATACCCTCAAACTCGACAAAGTCCTTGAGGATCGTCGTCTTGACGAGGTCACTGTGCAGCTATAGTGCGCGTACGTCAAAGGCTATGTCATAACTCGCATCCAGCTGACAGCGTACCTCCGCCACACCATTGACCTTCCGACTCCCAATGCACGCAAGGTACGCCATGCGCACCTGCTTCGGGAATCCCTCCTCAATCAAACTCATCCGCCCAAGACGGTCGCGGTCGCCAGGGAACTTCTTCTCCACCGCTACACACAACAAACCCAATCAGCATCCACCCAAGCAACAAAGAAAGGCAGAATCGAGAAGGAGAGCGTACGCACATTGCAAGAACAACAAATTGATATCGTAGATGATCTGCATGTGCCTTGGGAGGAGGTGCTCCATGAGAGGAACCGGCCACTTCTCCAGCGCCTCCGGAAGAACGGTATGGTTGGTGTAGAAGAAGGTGTTGGTGACGATCTGCCATGCTGTGCTCCAGGGCTGGTCTTCCTCGTCAATGAGAATGCGCATCAGCTCGGGGATGGCGAGCGTCGGGTGGGTCTACGCAAAAGTAATGTCAGGGGCCGCATTGAGGGAAGGAAGACAAAGATACTCACGTCGTTGAGTTGGATAGCAACATCTGTAGGAGCACAGTTGAGAATTTGAAACGGGAGTAAGAGGTGCACGTACAGTCAGGGAACTCGGTGATGGGTTTCCCGATGTTCTTGAAACGCCGAAGGATATCCGCAAGACTAGCAGCGGTCCAGAAACTGTATAGTCGAGTCAGTTATCTGGCACCCACTCTAAGCACTTCAAAAACGTACTACTGCTGCTTCAGCCGGAGCTCCTTCCCGACTGCAATTCCCTAGTTAGTGCCCGCATAAACCAAAAGTGAAGACGTACACGTCGTATGGTCATTCGGATAAAGCACACTCGTGATCGCCGCCGCACTGTTACTCGCCTCCACCGCCCCCTCATAGTTCCCTGCATTGAACGAGTTCAAATCGAACCCACGCTTCGGCTTACTCTCCCAAAGCCGCAAGTTATTCGTCGTCTTGGTGTAGCATCCCGGAATCATAACATCATACGCAACAGCAAGCACCTCTTGGCCGCCAGACCATGTCGCACGAGGCGTCCCATCGCCCAGACGCTCCGCCTGTCCGTAGAAGCGAATCTCGTACGACACGTCGAGACGGGGCAGTTCCCAAGGGTTCTGGTTATCGAGCCATGGGTCGGGAGCCTACACGACAAGCCGCCGGTTTCAGAGGAAAGAAGAGAAAGAAAACAACCAACGCACCTCGAGCTGGTCGCCCGCAGGCGATATAAGCTGCTGGAAGATACCATACTTGTATCGCAACCCGTATCCCCACACAGGGAGCTCTTGGCTCGCGCTAGAGTCGAGATAGCAAGCTGCAAGCCGACCGAGACCACCGTTGCCGAGCGCGGCATCACGTTCCTGGTCGAGAATATCCTCGACGCTGAATCCGAGCTTCTTCACGCCCTCAGAATACTGGTCTTTCAATCCCAAATTGAGGAGCGCGTTGTCGAGGGTGCGGCCCATAAGAAATTCGAGGGACAGGTAGTATGCGCGTTTCGGCGCCTTGCGAGTGTACTGGAGAGCCGTCTCGTTCCAGTTGACGAGAAGATTATCCCTCACGGAGAGTGCAGCAGCCTGGTACGCGCCGAGGTTGTCTGAAAGAACATGTTAGATGGAAGAGGGTGGAAAACACAGTCAGAGAGGTCAAGAAATTCAGTTCGCGGTGCCAATAGCAGCGGACGCGCCGGGAGCGCGCCAAGCAACTGGACTTGCAAAAGGGTACGATGGTCGACGTTCAAGATTGTCAGGTCAAGTGTTACCGTCGCGAAGTCGGCGACATTTGAGGCCAACAAACGTGCTCCCGTCATCCGTCGCGCTTCGAGAAACACCAGACAGAAAACGTGCTTCTCGCCGGCGGGCACCCACGCTCGCAATTCCTGCCGTGCGTGCTCAAGAGCGAACGCAATCGATTCGCGCATGTCGCGTCGTAAAACCGCACGAATCGTCCATAGCGTGATGCGCTCCCATACGAGAGTCACTAAACCGCACACTCACCGAGGTTGTAAGGTTGCCTAGCAAGCGAAGTCTGTACATGGTTCACAAACGATTTCGTTATCGAAGTGACCTCTACAGCACGATGCGATAACAGACGAAGAAAAGTCAGTGTAAGAACAATCGTCTCGCGCGAAAGACGAAACATACCGGTATCGACATCGCGCATAGCGTCCTTCCACACCTTTTCCTCACCACGGGGCCATTTCTCCTTGCCCGAAGCGTCCGTCTCGGGGAGGTAACCTTCAAAGACGCGAATTAAAGTCCATTCAAGCGCGATCTCGCGGCGATAGACGCACCTGTAAGCGTGCGTACATGCCGCCGAGGGCGTACAGGCTTCCCAATTGACTTTGGATCGATGAAGGTCGACATGGTTTGTGGTCAAGTCGAGGAACAAGGGCGAAGAACTTGACGCGACGCCTTATAACACGAACCAAATACCGACGTCATAATCTCGCTTATTCGCACACTTCGGGCCTGCCCGCCGAACCCCGTCTGATGCGCCGCGTTTTTACCTTAACCTTTCATTTTTGACCTCGTACACCCCGCCGTAAATTCACCCAATCCATCCAACCAAAACGTGAAGTATTCAGCCAATTTATTCAAGATATCCGCGAAGAAAATCTAATCGATCAACAAGAAAACGCATCACCTGTTCAGGAATGTTCTCGCCAGCGCTCCACAAATCGAAATCCCGAACGGTCGTTCTAGGCAGAGAACAACAATTCCGAATTCCAAAGAAGTTCATCGAGAACAAGGGTGCAAAGAACCTGTAAGATGACGCAACCCCAGCCCCAGCCCTCGAACGTTGACGAATCCGTGAGCTCATCCATTTTAGAAAGCAGCCGTCGGACGGACTCTGTCCTGGGGGGGGGTCTGGGTCCAGTCGAACGACGGAGTAACTCATAATAGAGAATTCCCGTAGGGTAGAGCCAGACAAGGATCAGGCTGCGATAACTAAAGACAGAGCCGGAAGATTTCACGATAGGCAAGGTGCGGGAAGGAGTAATTCAAATAATTTGAAGAAGGCAGTTCGAGTCGCGGCATACTTATCGACATGCAATGGAAGTAGAAGAATTAAACATATGCCGGAGACTGGGGCGGTCGCACAGAAGACATCGCAGAAGACCCGCAATAACAGTTTTCGCACTCGAAAGATTGCAACAGCGCACTAAAGCATATCTTTGTTTTCGGTCATTCAGTGAGCTATACATACCAATGAGATTCGCGACAGTATGAACAGGGTAAGAAACCTACGCGATGGTAACCTCCTCCAATTTCCAAAGACGATGAGATTCCCCTACAGTAAATGGAACGGCCTTGGATTCGGCACATTGTCTTCCCAAACGTTCACTTCTTCAATGGAAGGAAAGGCCGCAACATAGGAACGGGCGGTGTCTAAATTAGCATCTGTGATCCACAGCTGCTGCAGTTTGCATCCGGACCTAGAGATAAATGTGGTTATTGCAGAAATCGGGGAATCCCCAAGGTCCCCTTCTACGATTTGGAGCCTGGAGAGCGCGGGGAGGGTGAAAGAATCAAGGACGTTGGTCATGATCATGTACACGTCTGAAGCCACCTGAAACGAGTTCAAGTGGGTCAAATTGATCGGGGGGTCGATAAAGATGTCTTCGTCGACAAAGAGGTCCAGGTTGCATTCTAATAGATTGCTGGCTTGCCGCAAAATATCCTCGCAATTATCGAGTGTTATGTCATGCATTGACAGGGTGGTTGACTGTGTCCAGGGAAGAACGATGCCACGAGTCGCGCAAATATCAAGAACGGCGGAGCGTAGCATGGGAACATCGAGAAGTTTGATATCCCGGGGAGGTGGATCGGTAATGTGCAGATCCAGATGTCTGAGAAACGGTAATTCGCTTTCAACGATAGGGAAATCGGAGAGGCGCATTTGATGGCTGCATCGAAGATATTCGCAGCGAGGGAGATAGGGCAGTAACGCCGGCACAAGCTCAGGAATATCAGGAGCAGGCTCCGAATAATCGGATTGAAGTTCCGTTGTGTAGATCGCCAGCGGAAGGCTGCCTGCCCTGCTGAGCCATAAATTGTGCAAAGAGAAGGGCGAGCGCAGGGAAAGGGACATTGCGCGCCACAGCCTGGGGGTGGCAAGAGCAATTTCTCGCCACAAGCGACAGATGTGCGTCAAACGCATCGGCGAGCGCGGTCCAGCGGCCGGTGAGCATTTGGGGTATTCCGGGACAAAATGAAGAAACATTTCGGCGGTGATTTCGTCGGGCAGAGTTAAGACGGGGTACTTGTAGGCGTTAAGCCGTGCCCTCGCTACCGACTCCTGGAGCCGTAAGGTAGCAAGAGTGCGCTCGGCTTCTAAGATCTGCATTTCAAGCTCAACTAGACGAGCACGCTCCTCTGCAAGCTCGGGAACCATTGCGCGACTTTGAGTTGTTGGCAGGGCCAGGCGGATGCTTAACTTTCTGAGGGCAAAAGATTGAAGTGAGCGGTCTTGAGTGTAGCCTAATCAATATATGAAGTTATGAACTCACTCACCAGTGAAATTGGAGAGTATCCACAGTGTTTGGAAATTGGCAGTGCCTGAGAGCCTGCCAAGGGACTCGGAATCGCAGCGACTGAGAGACCACTTCAAGGCCACTAGCAGGGTCTGTCAAATTGACACGACCACAACGCAATGGGGGAAGTAAGTAGCTCTGAATTGTCGTGAAAGTCAGATGGATCTTCTTGTCGGGTTTCGAAAAATGGCGACGGTCGTAAGTAAGGCCGCGCACACGTGACTCGTGCCGCGCTTCCCTTTTCGGTTCGAGGAGAATTTCTCTGAGGTCCGTGTACACTGCGCAGTGATCTCGAGCGTAAGATCGTATGTTCATACGATGGAATGTTGTAGCTCCTAATCTTAAAGCAGTAGTAATTTCATCATGTCAAGATTTCGAGGCTTCAGAATCATCTATCAACCTGTTCGATAGTTCGATTTCACAGCGGTACGTGGCACGGAATCTGGAAACATCATATGGACATCGGTTCAATGCTAACCTTCTTCGTTTTTATAGCCACAGATCATCAACTCCCCCTACGATAGTAAATGGAGGTGCGATTGATCTGGCCAAGAGCCCGCCAGAACATGCACTTCCTCGACCGAAGCAAAGGTCGGGAGGTAAGGTGTATTAGACTGAGAGTCTGCGTATGCAACATATAGCTTCTCCAACTTGCACCCAGACCGCAAGATAAATGTTGTTAATGAGGCAATCGGGTCCTCCCCGAGGTAATCTTCTGTGACATCAAGCTGCAAGAGGCTAGGAAGAACAAAAGAGTCAAGAAGTCTTTTCATGTTACGCTCGCCATCCGCCTTAAACGACTTCAGGTAGGGAAGGGTTATCGCGGGGTTGATGACAAAGTTTTGGGCGTCATCGTCGACAAAGAGTTCGAGGTTGAGATGCAACAGATTGGTGACCTGCCGCAAAACATCCTCACAGTTCGACAGTGTTATGTCATACAATGACAGAGTGTCCAACTGCGTCCAAGGAAGGGCGATGCCATGAGTCGCGTGAATTTCGACAACGACTGAGCGCAACATGGGGACATTGAAAAGCTCAATACCGTGAGGGGGTATGTCAGATAGGCTCAAATCCAAGTATTTGAGAATGGGGAATTCGCTTTTGATGATAGGTAAGTCGGAGACACGTAACGCGAGTCCAATTTCAAGATACTCGCATAGAGGAAGGTATGGAAGAAGTGCCGTCACATGCGCCGGAAAATCTGGAGTATCACCATCGGATTCCTGTAGACAAATAGCCAGCGGCAAGCTGCCGGCCCTGCTGAGCCACAGATTGCCCACAGAGGAAGGAGAGCGGAAAGGAAGCGATAATGCTCGCCATAGTCGGGGGGTAGCAAGCGCGATTGCTCGCCACAAGCGACAGACGTGCGTCAAACGCATCGGCGAGCGCGGTCCAGCGGCTGGTGAGCATTTGGGGTATTCCGGGACGAAATGTAGAAACATTTCGGCGGTGATTTCGTCGGGCAGAGTTAAGACCGGGTACTTGTAGGCGTTAAGCCGTGCCCTCGCTACCGACTCCTGGAGCCGTAGGGCAGCGAGAGTGCGCTCGGCTTCTAAGATTTGCATTTCGAGCTTAACTAGACGAGCACGCTCCTCTGCAAGCTCGGGAACCATTGCGCGACTTCAATGAGTTGGTGAGGGTGTGAGCGGTGATTACCAGCCTATTCAATATATGAACTCGCTCACCAGTGAATAAAATCAGTCCTCCCGTCTGAGTATGATTCCTTGCCACGGTGTTGAACACCACTGCCACTGAGAGGGACTCCGAGTCGGAACTTTCGAAAAATTCGAAGCGACTGAGAAACGACTACAACGCAGTGAGGGAAACGGCTCGTCGTGAAGGCTGTTGTCGCCTTAATCCAAAGTAATTGGCCGGGTGTCAGATAGATGGCCCAGTGCCGCGTCAGACAATGGTTTCGAAAACTGAGTGGCGGGCAAGAGAAAGAAGTTCGCGCCCACGTGACTGCTGCTGCGCTTCCCTTTACGGTAAGTTTACGGTTCGAGGAGAAATTTCTCAGGACAAACCTGCTGAAGCTCCGTATACATGCACTTATCTCGAGCGTAGCATTGTATAGCTAGGGAATAGTTGTGATGCATAAATTTCTGAGCAATAGCAATTTGAATCATGTCGAGACTTTGAATAGTACTAGTGTAATCAACTTTTCAGTAGCTCGAATTTACAGCGATACGTGGCACGATTCGAGAATTATCATATGAGCAAGATGAGCAAGATGGACAGTGCATGAACAGGCCACCGATCTGGTTTGAATTACCACTCGATATTGATTTCTGGGGTCGAAGGAAAAGAGTCAAGCAAGCGATAGTACTCGGCTTCAAGTTCGACATCTGCACATGTGATGAACAGGTCCTGCAGATTGCAGCCCGACCTCGATATCAGGGCCATCAGTGTAGAAGACGGGTCATCCCCGAGGACATGTCTGTCTAGTTTAAGACTGGACAACGCCGGAAGGATGAAAGAGTCAAGGAATTCTCTACAGTATTGCCAGTGCTCTCCCTCTACGGTCACCCTTAGGCATTTCAAGTGGGCAAGGGTGATCGCGGGATGAACAATTTCGACGATCAAGCCAACACCGATTTCAACTTCAAAATCAAGATTGAGCTCTGTTAGATTGGAGGTCTGCCGCAAAATGAGCACACAACCCTCCAACGTGATGATATGTAAGCGCAGGTTGGTCAATTGCGTCCACGGGAGAACGACCCAACGAGTGGCTACAACATCAAGTATGACGGAGCGAAGCATAGGGGCGTTGTGGAATGTGATTTGTTGGAGTTCCAAGGGAATGAAGCCCAATACGAGATCCAGATGGCGCAGAACGGGGAAGACCGCGTTGTGAAAGAGAACAGATATATCACGGTCCAGCAGAAGCAGAAGTTCGAGATACTCGCAACGGAGACGATAGGGAAAAATCGCCGCGGTTAGTTGTGCTTCATTGAGTCTGTGTTCTTTCATACGGATAGAGAGCGGACAGGAGCCCGCCCTGCTGAGCCATACTTTTTGTGGATTGAAAGGGAACCGGCGCGGAGAGAGCGAAACGGCTCGCCAAAGCTGAGGGGTAGCGAAAGCGATTTCTCTCCACAAATGACAGATGTGCGTCAAAAAAACGGGGGAGGTTTGCCCGCCCAGTGGCGGACAGGAGGGATATTCTGGGAGGAATTGCAGGAAAATTTCTGCCACGATTTCGTAGGGCAATGTCAACACGGGGTACTTGTAGGCATCAAGCCGCACCCTCACCGCTGCCTGTTGGAGCCTTA
Source organism: Favolaschia claudopus (assembly GCA_037176885.1). Lineage (NCBI taxonomy): Eukaryota > Fungi > Basidiomycota > Agaricomycetes > Agaricales > Mycenaceae > Favolaschia > Favolaschia claudopus. Next base: position 314,944 of record JAWWNJ010000113.1, read on the forward strand.
GGGCAGTGAGGGTGCGCTCGATTTCTGCCACGGTTTCGGGCGACAAAGTCGACACGCCGGGGTCCTTGTGGGGGTTGAGCCAGTACCACACGCTCTTGTGAGGGTTGAGCCAGTGCCACCACACGCTCTGTGGTCGGAGCCATGGGGCGGGAAGACTATGATTGGCTTTTAGAATTTGAGCTTCGAGTTCTGCTACACGGGCGCGATCGTCAGCCAGTTCAGGAAGCATATGGCCAATTGCAGTGACTAGACAAATCCAGAGAGGTTGATCAGACTCGAAAGCTACTCCAAACGATTGAGAACGAACTGATCACACTTTGCTATGTCGTATGAACTTGCTTGAGCTTGGATGCAGCTCAACTTGGTCGCTCGGAAAAGAGAAGGTTTGAGATGTGTTTCCTCAACCAGATGGTCCCCGATTATGCGGCACTGTGTCGCTGCAGAAAGCCTCGAAACTACACTTTCAGAATTCAACCCTACCGATGAGAAAAAACGAGACCAACGTGGTGGAGAACAAGCAAAGACTCAAGAGTGTGCCAGTGGAAAGTGTGGGAACTCGGACCGGCGGGGTCCCAGCTCTCCGTCTCACAATGACGTTACTCCAGAGTCCAGCTGTTTACTATTTTGCTACTACTATACTACGTGCGCGCCCGATCTCGACTCGAGTTTTAAGAAATACCTGCTCCGGGTATCAATACGGCGCTGAAGAATAGTGAAACTGGAAACATACAGTGATACAGGCCTTGAGAGAGTCATTCGGAACTGGAGGGTCGTGACTCGTTGGAGGGGCTCAAATTCTACACTTTTCTGTAACGGTCGGTGAGTGAAGGCCAGCGAAGCCTACCGTCTTTATGAACTTGGCTAAGCTCAAAGCTGGTAGGTCGGTTCAATCTTTTCGTCGACAATACATTCTCTCGATCCGTCCTGACGTCGTAGCAGCCATGGACACTGCCTGTGCACAGGACCGCGCGCGTCTCGCAGAGCTCGAACATCAAATTCAAGATATCGAGCGTACTCTGGCAGCTCTACCACTCCAGGAACGCGCAGTGAAAAACCGGCTCAACGCCTACAAGTACCCCGTCCTGACTTTACCCCACGAAATCGTCGCAGAAATATTTCTACGCTTCATCCCGGCATACCCAGCCTGCCCTCCACTCGCCGGTTCGGAATCTCCAGTGCTCCTCACCCATATTTGTCGCATATGGCGAGAAATCGCGCATGCGACCCCCAGACTGTGGCGAGCAGTATGTCTCTCCACCAGGGAACGCGCATCCTTCCATCCCAACAACATCTGGCTCAGCAGGGCTGGCTGCTGCCCGCTGTCTATTCGCCTCAACCAACGAGAAACTTACGCTCTCAGCGGGCCAGCGCTAGCCGCAGCAATAGCTCCCCATCGTGCCCGCTGCGAATACCTCAAAATGAGACTCGCTCGTCATAAAGGGGCCGTCCCCGCAATTGAAGGCGAATTTCCAATTCTACACCATCTGGATCTAGAACTCGACGTCCACCTCTCCAAGACGGTGGTCTTTGACGACGCCGTCCCAATGTTGCGCTCGGCAGTCCTCGATTTCATTGCATCTCGTTGGATCGTCCTCCCGTGGACCCAATTGACTACTTTGTGGTTGTACACTCTAACCCTCCCGGAATGCGTCCCGATCTTACCAAAAGTGGAGAACTTGGTGGAATGTCACCTCGACCTTGTCATCCGGCTCCGCGACATAAACTTTGTAGTCGACCCTTGTATTACACTCAGACATCTGCAGTCACTGACGGTGCACGCCGAACTTGAAAACTCAACGACCCGATGCCTCGACTCCTTCTCTCTTCCTGCTCTCTCCAGCCTTAATATCTGTGAAGCCCTTCTTGGAACTGACCCCATTTCCTCTCTTTCCGCCTTCACAACCAGATCCCAGTGCTCGCTACGACAACTGTGTATTCGAAGCCCACTTTCGTCGCCTTTGACCAAGGACGCCTATTGCGCAGCATTTCCTTCGATCCAGAGCTGCAAGTGGATGCGAACAAACGAGTACCTCTATTGCCGTGAATAGGGATTTCAGGGTGGTCAAAAATCCCGCATGAGCGTATGTTCTTGTTCTTCTTTTGATTTCACTTCTAAATTCCTGTCTTTCAGGCAGATCTTCTTACTTACTTCGGGTATTAGTCGAATGATGCAACGGTTTAGTAGGCAGGGCATTTATCGCACAGAACGTTTGCCCTCAAAAGTATTGCCGGACGAGTGGTATGTAGCCCAGTCATATCATGATTTCATTCATTCACACAATCCCAAGACGCTACATGAAACAATTACCAGTACCTATATGCTACAAGACATCGCTGATTCATTCCCAGAATGACTCGCCAAAAAGAAAACGCTCGTCCCTTATGAAGGAGTGAAAGGGAGGTTATCGAGCTGGGCGGCGAACGCCGCAGCCGCTTGCGTCGCCGAGTTCTTCAAATCACCCTGGACGACACCGCCAATGCAGTTTTTGAAGCCGAGCAAGGTCGCGACGTCGCAGTTGGGGCTGGCGTTGCCGTGTCCGCATCCACCAGAGCCGTTGGACTGCGCAACGTCAGGGCCAGCGCACTTGCCGGAAGAGAAGCCGCAGCATCCTTGCTGGCACTCCGAGTCGGCGGCGCACGTCTCGAAGACGGTCTTCTTCGACTGTTGGGACGCAGCGAGGGATGCGACGGACGGCGGGGCGGCAGCGGGCGGGGGTGCGGCGGCAGGGGGAGCAGCGGCGGCCGGGGCGGCGGCGCCACCAGCAGAGGGGGTGAAGGGGAGATTGTCGAGCTGCGCGGCGAACGCTGCGGCAGCTTGAGTGGCGGCGTCATTCAGGTTACCTTGGACGACACCCCCGATGCAGTTCTTGAAGCCGAGGAGGGTGGCAACGTCGCAGTTGGGCGAGGCGTTGCCGTGGCCGCATCCACCGCTGCCGTTGGATTGAGCGACGTCGGGGCCGGCGCATTTACCGGAGGAGAAGCCGCAGCAGCCTTGCTGGCACTCGGAGTCCTTGGCGCAGGCCTCGAAGACGGTCTTCTTGCTCTGCTGCGACGCGGCGAGCTGAGCGATGGAAGGCGGTGCAGCCGAGGATGGCGGGGGAGCAGCAGCGGGGGGAGCAGCGGCAGCCGGAGCTGCGCCACCAGCGGCGGGAGTGAAGGGGAGGTTGTCGAGCTTCGCGACGAACGCGGCGGCTTGTTGGATAGCGGGATCGGCGAGGTTACCGTTTACAGCTCCACCGACGCAGTCGCTGAGGCCGAGAGCCTTCGCGACGTTGCAGTTGGGGGACTTTCCGCCGAAGCCACAGCCGCCGTCACGGGTCTGTGCGACGGCGGGGCCAGCGCATTTGCCGGTGTTGAAGGCGCAGCAGCCTTGCTGGCAGTCGGAGTCCTGTTTGCAGGGACCGGTGACGAATTGGTCGCCCCGACGTTGGCCGGCGAAGCGGGAGGGGAGCTCATGAGCGGAGACGTTAACAGCGACTGGATGGGATGGTTAGACGGGGAAGAAGTGTGGGAGAAGAAGGGGACGGCGTACTGAGAGCGAGAGCGACGAAAGTGGCAGAGAACTTCATGATGGGAGTAGCGAGAGAGAGAGACTTGAGTTGAGTGTGTTGTGGATGTGAATGAAATAGACAACGCAGTTGTCAAAGAGAGAGAAAGGGTTGAAAGAAGTGGAGGAGAGAAAGTAAAAGGAAATCGACCCGAACAACAATGGATGTTTGTACGTGCCTTTTATACCTTTGTCCACCTTTGAGCCACAAATAGCCGCTCCGATCGGTCCATGTGCGGCATCGTGCCAACGAGCCTGGACAGCCTTGATCTCGTTCTGCGGGTTTCCGATTCGATACCACAAATTCTACCGGTGGCGTTCTCAAGCTACTCCCCAGGCGCGCATGGGTTTTGTGTTCCACGATTGCGTTGTTGAACTCAACTCACCAGACGGCTTTTTTGGACGCAGGTATACCACCAGATGCCCTGCATCGAACCACACAACTCGCAGAAAAATCGGCCACCATCTGTTGTCTAAAAATAAGTCGCCAAGAAACGAGTTTCAGCGCCAAGCACATGAAACGCATTAAAAATAGATAATTCAAGGAAGAGCCGCGTAGCGCGTAGTCTCTGAGAGTCTCTGGCAGCGGCAGCCCTCTAACGTGCCTTGACGACATCCGTAACTTGAAGAAATCATGCTACCAGAGCAGCCATGCTAAGGTAGCCAGAACGCCCGGGAACCATTCATTTCCATGCCTCGGTACCACGAACACGAAAATTCATCGGTTTGCACACTTTGACTGGGAAGCCCTGAGTAATCGCACGTCGCGCCATGGCGGCAGATTCAGGCCAATTTTGACAGATGGTATGCGATCCGATCCAACATCGTCATGGCATTCTGAGACCGCGAGGGGAACCATAATCCCGAAGCGGAGTTCGGTTTTCAAACAGCTCAAGCCTCAAGTTCAAAACTTCCACCGCAAAATCCAGTCTCTCTGCAGACCGACCTTGATTTTGCATATTTCTCGGTGCTGCAGCAGGAAGCTGACACCGGCATGATGTTCAACGGCTAGTCATCATGACTTTGCGTTTGCCGGATAATCGGTGGCCTTGCGCGAGCGTATCTGGGTCCATAAATACACGGATTCTCTCAGATTCTCTCCTCCGGCTCAGCATCTAGGTACGTATCAATCGCGTCTTGATTAACAGAATCTGTTTACTTTGACTGACCGATACCCAGACTGTGACGCACATACTACGCACATATGCCTGAGCCATGAACCGCTGTAAGCGGCCATGGGTATGTTCTAAAATTAAAGATGCGGATGTTAAAATTGTCTAACGAGGTCCAAGCAAGGTGCAGCCTGAGCGCGGAACTAGCACGACAATCAAGATTTTTAGAACTCTTACTCCATGTTTTTTGCCATCGCTGCGCGCATGGATCCATGGCAAGATGCATACAATACATATGGCCCATGAGAGGTAACCGACGAGGTCCGCACTCTGACCGAACTAACAACCATCTGGGTCGGTCATTTGAATAGAATATACTCCGAAGAGGTACGGAGTTTGTCTTGGCAACGACGCGGTAATTTACTCTGCCCCGAGCCAGGTGTTCGGGGCGACGTTGATTTTAAATTTTGATAGGTTCAAATCCAGTTTAGCGCCGGCTACCGCTGTTATACTCCGTCTCCGTCCATTTCAGAATAATTTCTGGCCGCTGTTTTGGGGCTCCAATTCACCGCTGCCCTCAGACATCTCTGACGGTCCTGTACTGGAAGTTGAATCCGGGCCTTAACGGGTCCGCTGTCGATTATTGTGATTCTCCACTCCATTCCGTGACGTTGCGACGTCTTAGTGTCTTTCAGAATGGCTCATGAATTATTTTCCCAAATAAATCCCCGTCTACACGTCGAACCGTGGAAACTGTGTACCTCTGCTAGAACTTCGAGGCCTCTAGGAAGTCTTTGTCTGTTCAATCAATTCAAACCCTCAAAAATGCATGGCTCATCGGCAGAGTAGACTCCGAACTCTTTCACAGCACTCAACAAGAAAAATGTTCAACGCTGAGTTTCCTTCCTCAGACTATGGACCGAGAAATTTCAATACGTAAAACAACCGTAAAAGGAAAGAAATTAGAGTCACGTGTGCGTATCATGCCTTTCATCTCGCCATTTACCTCCTCGAGTCGTTACTCGAAGCATCGGCGTCTAGCAGTTCTGCGACGGAGACGCCGTCGGAGCTGTGCTTGCGATGTCACTCACCAGGTACTTACTTGGCAGAAGACTTTCAGAGTCTCAATTTTCAAGCGTGGAGACATCAACGGACCGCGAGGTAAGCATATTTGAGCAACGGCCCGCCGAACACTGAACAGATATCGAGAAAGCTGTAGAGGTGCTGCGCACGCGGCGTAGCCTGCAGGTCTTAAGCTTCTCAATGGGTGATTTATAGCTCGATGAAAGTAGCCGTATATCGGCCTGTCATCAGCACTCGCGCTGCAACAGCTCAGTCACTTTTTGAGCAGAACAGGTGCGTGCCAATCAATTCCCCGGGCATCTAGGTACCTCATAAAAAATTCACAGGACCCGTCGCGCGCTCATCTACAATCGCGGATTGCGTGTTATGCTTACAAAAGACCGCGCACATCTCGCCGACCTCCAGCGCCGAATTCTGGACGCCGAGCACACCCTTTCCGCCTTACGACTTCAAGAGTCGGTCGTCAAAGACCGTCTTCATGGCTACAAATACCCCGTCTCGACTCTACCCAATGAAATCATCGCCGAAATCCTTCTCCAGTTCCTCCCAAAATATCCCATTTGCCCACCACTCGCCGGGCCAAATTCTCCAATCCTCCTCACGCACATCTGTCGTTCATGGCGAGACATCGCCGTCGCCACACCTCGGCTCTGGCGCGCGGTATCCCTCTCGGGGCCCGGGCGACGCTCATGGGCAAATCCAGACAACGTTAACCTCTGGTTCAGCAGAGCCGGCTGTCTCCCTCTAGCTTTGAGAATGAACGAAGCCGACGGCTACGATCCCGCAGCCTTAGCACTTGGGCGGGCAGTCCTTCCTTACCGTTCCCGCTGCGAGTATCTCGAGCTCCGGCTCGATGACTACATTCCCGGTCTCCCGGAAATTGAAGGCGAATTCCCGCTTCTCCGCCATCTGGATCTGGAGCTCGATGACGATCCACCTTACGGCGAGATTGTCTTTTACGATTTCCCGATGCTGCGTTCCGTTGTTTTGGATGTTTTAGCGGCTCGTTGGATCGTTCTCCCTTGGAGACAATTGACCTCCTTGTCGCTGCATAGTATCTCCTTCCATGATTGTGTTGCGGTTCTGCGGAAGGTCATCAATCTTTTGGAGTGCAATCTCAAAATCATCGTACATGATGAAAAGTACATTGTCAACCCACCTATCAGGCTTCCTCACCTGAAATTGCTGGAGGTGGACGGTGACGGGTCGATGAGCGCGTTCCTCAAATCCTTCGTTCTTCCCGCGCTCTCCACTCTGAACGTCTGCGAGATGCTCCTTGGTTCCGACCCAATTTTCTCTCTGGGGTCCTTTATCTCGACCTCAGAGTGCCTGCTGCAGCAGACGCGTATAACATGCACCCATCCAAAATCTCAGCCCTATGATTTGTATCGGGCTGCGCTTCCCTCGGTCCAGAGCTTGAATCTCGGAGATGACCCAGATCGGCGCCCCCTTCATTTATTATCAGGTTTTTAACGGGTCAATGGAAAATTTGGAACCGTCAACTTCTGCTTCTTCGTATGCGCACTCATCCTGCCGCAAATCCCCGAAGAGGTCTGCCTGCATGGCAACGCCGGAGAATACGCCTCTGCGCAATGGGTAATGGGAAGGAATATTACCGTTGGCCGCGGAGGGTGAGGCAGTAAAAACTTGTGACGGGAAGTTGAGGACTGAGGAAGCGAAGAAAAGACGGAGAGATTTGTGGTAGACGAGGGGATTTTGTATTGCTTGATTCACGGCTACCTATGTGCTCACTGTCTCGTTGGTGCACCGAGCAAGTTCTCAATAAACCTCCTTTTTTCTGCTCAAGCCGAATTCGATGAAGAACGTACGCTTTGCAAGTTTACACGTTTCAAGTAAATTTGGCAGTTTGTACAGGGTTTTTGAGTAACTATGCTATACTCCTCGAGATCTATTCCGACACACCTTCCCATTTCCCGCGAAGGAATCGTACGAAATCCCTCAACTCGACAAAAAATGCCAAAGCAGCTGCAAGTGCTCGTACTCTTCGTCGGTTCCCAAAGTTACCTCCTGAATCGAGGGAAACGCGGCGGAATACGAGTTGGCAGAGTCCGAACTCATGGAAAAGATCCGTAGGTACTGTAGTTTGCACTCGGATCTTGATATGAAGGTTCTAAGGGAGGAAATGCAATCAAGACCAAGGAGCTCTTCGCAGACATCCAGCTTGGAGAGAAGAGGAAGGGTGAAGGAGTCGAGGAATGTGTTCATCGGCAAGCCGTCACAATACGCCTTCAGCGACTTTAAATGCGGAAGCATTATACGGGGGTGGGCAATGTAATTTTCATCGTTAATGACGATTTTAAGATGACATTCAGAGAGGTTGACGGCCTTCTCTAAGACCGGGACACAGCTCTCGAGTGATATGGTATGCAATGCTAAGGTGGTTAATTGTGACCAAGGAAGCACGATCCAACGAGCCGCGAAAACATCGAGCACAACGGAGCGTAGCATTGGGGCACGGGGAAATTCAACTTTGACATGAGGTTGTTCGTCAATCTCCAGGTCTAGATGTTTCAGAAGCGAGAAGTCGCCTCCAAATTGGCCGAGAAGAGGGAGGTAATTTCCAAATCGGAGTTCGAGATATTCGCAGCGAGTACGGTGGGAAAGAAATGCATTAGAAAGCGACGGCTCATCGACTGTAAAGCCATCTGTTTCATTCATCCGGACAGCCAGAGGAAAACGGCCAGCTCTACTGAGCCATATATTTTTTGGATTGAGGGAGAAGCGGCTCCGGCTAGATAGCGACACTGCTCGCCATAGTTTGGGGGTGGCATGAGCGATTTCTCGCCACAGGCGACAAATGTGTGTCAAAAGAATGGGTGATTGTATACCGGCGAGTGGCGGACAAGCAGGGTATTTTGGAATATAATGGGCAAATATTTCGGCGATGACTTCGTTGGGTAGAGTCAGAACGGGGTACTTGTACCCGTCAAGCCGCTCGTTCACGACTGAACGCTGAGATCGCAGGACAGAAAGAGCACGCTCCAAGTCCAGGATTTGAGAATCGAGCTCTGCTATACGCGCTCGGTCCTCTGCAAGCCTCTGAAGCATGTCAGGAATGATTTTACTGGGGGGATTATCGAGTCAGTGGCAGCAAGTCGAGATTATGGTGCCTTACAGGCTGCACGCTCGGGCACTTACCCAGGTTTGGTCTTTAGATCAGACTTTGAGTACACAGTGGCACTGGAACCCGCGCACGACTTTGCCAATTGCAGCTGGATGAGAACAAGATGAGAAACGAAAACAAAGGCAGGCCCTGGACGGACTCGGATGAGCGGGCCGAGCTCCGACTTCTCGTTGGTCTCTTCACCTTTGCCTTTGCCTCTATCACCTCTACCTGCTTGGATCGCCAGTCTCAGAGTCACTGAGCCTCAGACACAGAGCTCTGCTACCAGTCACTATCGCTTCCACCCTGCGCTGTAAGGCACCGGGAATACATTCCCTAGTTGCATCATGCCACTCGCCAATTTTGTCAAGGATCGTGCTCGTCTAGTAGAGCTCGAACCTCAAATAAAAGTTCTGGAACACACCCTCGCTGCCTTCCGACTCGAAGAGTTGACCATAATGGAGCGACTCAACGCCTACAAGTACCCCGTTCTGACTTTACCCAACGAAATCATCGGGGAAATCTTCCTACATTTCCTCCCACAGTATCCTGTCTGCCCGCCACTCGCCGGCCTAGCTTCACCTATTCTTCTGACCCATATCTGCCGCTCGTTAAGGGAAATCGCTTTCGCCACCCCTAAACTTTGGCGAGCGATATCTCTCTCCGGTATGGAATACAGATCTTTCAACCCCGAATACATGTGGCTCAGCAGAGCCGGCTGTTGCCCACTGTCCATTTGCATGAATGAAACGGCCAATTATCATGACAGTAGGCCAAACCTTCTTGCAGCAATCCTTCCCAATCGCGTCCGCTGCGAGTATCTCCAACTCCGGCTCAATTGCAACGTTTCCGCTCTTCCCACGATTGAAGGCGAATTCCCGGTTCTCCGCCATCTCGATATTGAGCTCGACCGTCACTCCCCTTCAGGAAATTCAATTCCTCGATGCCCCAATGCTACGCTCCGTTGTGCTTGACGGTTTGGCAGCTGAATGGGTCACTCGGCTTCCTTGGACACAGCTGACCAGCCCTCTCACTGCATAGCATAGCATTCGAGACCTGCGTCGCAGTCCTGCAGACAGCCACCAACCTTCTCTATTGTCGCCTCGATATGGACCCACAGCGACACAGAATTTACCTCCGGGCCCCGGCTATGGTATTCCTCCCCTGCCTAAAATCATTGGAGGCCGACGTCGACGACTCTACGGACATGGACGCTTTCCTTCACTCATTCACCCTCCCCGCGCTCTCCAGTCTCACGATCTGCGGAGAACTCCTCGGTCAAGACGGTGTCCTATCGTTGATGTCTCTCATAGCGAGGTCTGGCTCCTGCAATCTGGAGTACCTCCGGATTGCTTGCACCCCCATGCGCCTGGTCGACTGGAATTCTTACCGTCTGGCATTGCCTTCTATTCGAACAATCAACTTTTAGCTGCGCTAGAGCCTGGCGGCCCCTTCATTTACTGTCCGACCAGGACACTTGACACCATGGTCCTCTACCAGCTCAGACTTCTGCATGTCTGCGCGGGGCTCAAACAGTGCAGTACTCACTCGCACTCGCTTGGCAGATCTGAAATGCAGAATACAGAAAAATTTATGTCTCTCTGTAAGTTCGCAGCTTTGTTCCTTTGGCCGATGAATAAATACGGATTTCGGTCACCTGCCGCTGACCAACGCCTCCTTCTCTCCTCCGCTCCCCGACAACCTACTTACGCCGCCGTTGCCGCCCGACCCTCCTTCGCCCCTGCGTCCCCTGCTCCAGCCCCACCCAAGCGTGCGCCTTCCCAATACAGGGTTTCTCTGCGAAGGATGGAGAGTGGGTGTCCTTGAGCTCGCGGCGTAGGCGCAGATGTTGGATGAGCATTCGGGGAGGAAATGGGTGAAGAGAGGCGGGAACAATGAAATTACTCTGATTCCGGCTCGAATGCTAATAGACCAGCACCACGTTGATTCGCAGGCACCTTGCAATGTCCGACCTACGTACGCTCTCACATACCGTCCCTTGGTACTTACCTCCCATCATGAACATGAATCGTCTCATCTCCGTCGTCACCACGCTGTTTGATGTTACTCTGCCTTTCTTGTCTGAGAAGTTGTCATCCAGTTCATCTCGGACTGTCCCTTCGACTCCCTTTGAGCTTGACTTGCCCTCAACTCCATTTTTTTCCTTCCGTCACCGCTCCCCCAAACTGTTGTGTCCAGAATTATCTGCTCTCACTCTACATACCCTTCGCGTGCAAACATTTGTCCACTGCATTAGGCACCGTTCATGATCGAGGGAAGAGACTGTCCTGATGACTCGGATCTCATCGTCCGTCTTGATTCTGCCCGTCTCAGTCTCAGTCTCAGCCTCACACCCATTCATTTCCTATCTCCTTGGTCTCTCTCCAGTCTCAGATCATCTAAGTCTTTTCTCTTGTCGAACTATGCCGATTTCCTCTTATTCGGTCTGAGTCTTAATACGCATTGTACGTTACAAAAACGCCCCCCGAGTCTGAGTCGTCTCTACTACTGACCCCTGGGGTGCCATCTCCGTCGTTCGCCTTCGTCTCGTCTCTCCGTCTTGATCTATCGGCCTCGTCTCGATCTTTTCGCCTCCGAGTCGTCATGGTCGTCTCCGTCCCCATTTTGATCTTCTTCATCTTCTCCTTAATCTCGTCTTGCCCGTCTCACTCAATCTCGTCTTGATCTTCGTTCTGATCTTGGTCCCGTCACGGTTTTCAATCTTGTCTTGTCTTGTCTTGGTCTCGGTCTCGTCTTCGTCTCGTCCCCGGTCTTGATCTCCGTCTCGTCTCGATCTTTCGTCTTCGTCCCGTCCGGTCTTGGTCTGGGTCTCGGTCCCGTCCTATCTTCCGCTTTGTCTTGTCTCGTCTTCGGCTTCGTCTTGATCTCCGTCTCGTTCCAGATTGCTCTTCCTTTTCATCTTGGTCTCATCTTTTCGGCATCGTCTCGTCTCGCCTGTGAATGCGGAAAAAAGATGAATGCACAGCGACACCCACTCTCGCGAGGACCTTATGCGCCATCCCCCACACCCAGATCCGCCTCGCCCACCGCATTCGCGCGTACTAGCACCTAGAGCGAGCGCTTTGATTCTGAAGAGGTGGGCGCCAGTGCGGGTGCCAGGGTCGTATGATTGATAGTCGTTTTCTGCAATATCCTATGTCAGTGCGCACTCACGAGAACTCACGAGAAGGAGGGAAGCGGAAGGCAAGGAAAGGAAAGGAAAGGAAGAAACAAAGCCGTACACGAAAGAAAGGAAGAGGAAAGCTGTATACGAAGCAAGGAAGAACAAAGAAGGAGGGATGGAACGAAGGAGGAGAGTGGTAGAAACGAAGGACAAGAACGAAGCAAGAATGACTCGACTACTCACCACCCCGACCTCCCTTACCGCCTCCTTCACGGCCAACGCCTCCATTCCAATGGAAACCCCCTCTGGGATTGAGGCCCACGGGTTGATATTGCGAGCTATAGTATGCGTGAGTGGTTGGATCATTCGTCGTCCCTCGTTGATGCTTGATACCGATGGGAGGCTCCGCGCAGGTTCTACATACCCCAACTCCGTACGTCTCTCCCCCTCCTTTCTCCTCCTTCGACCCCCGCTCCCTAACTCCCCTCACTCCCTTGCTTGCCTCCCCAGAATTCCGAGTCCTGACGCCCCGTCGCAGGTCGGCAACGAATTCGCCCGAATCAATCCGAGCCCGTCTTATGCGCAACTAGACTTTCGAGGATTTCGAATCGGAATGGATTCCGGCAAATGGATCGATTCGGCGGTGTGGCACTGCAAGGCGCATACCTGGGAGAAGCAGCAGATGCACTAGGGTATCTGGGAGGTGCTTGCCTTAACTCCCAAAACTTCTGTTCGAGTCTCGACGTCCAGTAAATTGAATCTGCAGTGGAAGCGGCGCATCTCCTCGTCGCGCCCCTTCCTGCTCAAAGGCATCCGCTGCGCCGCAGCTGGAGGTCGGGTGCGATGGGGTTGTGTTGAAGCCCAGGTATCCATAATCCAGTAAGGGGCTGCGGCCACGGAAGTATCCACCGTTGGCATAAGGACGTCAAACCCGCTGCGTTGAGCATCCGATGACGAGGGGGGAGAAAGGAAGTGAGTGTGGAGTCGAAGGAGGGAGACACGCAAGTTTCCGATTCGTTCGTACGTTGTTTCCCCTCCCGCCGATGTGAGTACCGGATCCGAGTCAGGGTGCACGGCGAGGGCGGCTTCGGAGAGGTAGGCAAGGACAGCCAGACCGAGAAACGAGTCTAGACGGAAGGAAGAAGCAAGGTCAGAGACAGGCTTTGAGCGAATGTGAACAAGGAAAAGAGAAGAAGGCGTAGATGTAGAGCTTGCTCCCGATACATGGGTAGCCGCGAAGAGGATGTATTGGATTGGGTTGGATGGGCGCGGGGTGAGGTGTGCACTGGCAGCGGGGAGTGATCGTTGCGTTGGTTTGGTTGGGTTGGGGGATGCGCTATGTGTGTATATGTAGTGGAGAAGAAGAGAATAGACTTGCTGGCTGACGGATCCCGCTGGTTCGTATCGAGCAACATCCTCCAGCCGCGCGGTAGGACGCCGTTGGAGGTTTGCGTCTGGCGTAGAAGTAGGGATAGGGGTAGGAGGAGGATGTTGTTGGCGGGAGTTGATCATGAGCTTGGCGTTGACGGCGTTACGGAGTTGCTGAGCTTTAGCTTTGAGGCGTGCCCGTAGGGAAAGGAAGGGAGGTTGGGGCTGTATGATAGTGAGTGATTATCGTACATCCAAAGACTGAACGATTAGCAAAGTAGAGTGGACGAGATGAGGGAAAACTAGAAGAGAGGAGATATCTAAGCAAGGAATGGAGAATGAATGAACGAATGAATAGAATAGATGGACGCACGTTCCACCTCGCGCTGGTACGAGGAGAGGGGCCCCTGGGCTTGTTCGTTGGACGGGGAAGTGGCCGCGATTAACTTAACAGCACGGGGAAGGAGGATTGTGCTGCTGGATCTGAAGGACGCCATGTCTGCCTTTGTCTGAATCGTGTCGGTGGGTAAGTGCATCTCAGTAGGTGGTATGCATATTCTCGCCTTCCCGCGCCCTCGCTGCACCGAGTTGGCTGTTGGGATGAAGGTTAAGGGGAGGGAGGCGGAGGGACAAACGACGTAGCCAGACAACTGAACGTTCTCAATCCCCGCCCCGCGCGCTGTCTCCCCTGATGAGATCAATGCCATGTCCCTACAGGCGCCGGGCATTGGGTTCCTCTCAACGCCAATCGCTCGTGAATCATAGTCATGTCGGCGGCGGAGATGTCGGGCACCACCGTGACCACGAACGACGAATCCGATCCGCCTCGCATACCAATCGTCGACGACAGCTGTGTACGGTGCAGCAGGGACGGCGCTGCGCCGTTGCTCGCAGAGCACTCCCAGTCGGCAGAGCAAACACAGGCGGAGACGGTCCCAGTGGGAGGCGGATGTGCAGCCGGGGGAGCATTGAGCATGAGCAAGTATGGTGTCTCACAGGCAGGCAGGTTGGTCAAGGATTGGTCGAGAGGGCCGGGAGAGGCAGACTCGGAGCGAGACTTTATGTACTGTTTTGAAGATAGTCGGTGTATATGCGTCGCAGCTTTCAGTTGCTGGAGAAGCGCGTGCGGCGTCTTAGTTCGGTTTTTTTTTTCACCCAGAAAGGAAGGAAGAGTGGCTCGCTTTATCTCGCACATAGAGGCGGGCAATGGGCGGGACAAGTTGACAACAACACAGCCAAACAACTCGCCTTCCCGTTCGTCGATGAATTTAGCGTTGAATTCTGCTTTTTGTCACCTCATCGTAGTTTTCCGGTTATACATACATATACTCTGAGGTCTGCCCTTCGGCCCCAAACCTCGGACGCTTCATGGTAATTCTATTTCTTTTGTTTACGTCTAAACTCTAGATGCATCAGACATCAAATGCCTCTACATGAAGCTGCACACTCGGCCCTCCCCTCAAAACATCCGTGAACCGCCCAAACCCACCACGCAACGCGAGCCGTACGCTCTGCCCGAGCTCAGGCGTTCCACACACTGAGAAGAAATTTAGTCATAACCAAAATTCAAATATGCCATTCACGAATCACGTACCGTTCACGCTCATAGATCCTCCCCTCGCGCCCGTGATCTCCGTGTCCACAATCTCCCCCACACTCGGCCGTCCCTGGATGAGCTGCACACCGGGAAGACCGAGCAGCCTATCTCTCTCACATCAGTGTTTTGACATTTTTATTGTGCTGTTGTACAACGCCTAACAACGGCAAAAAACAGCTGACAATAGGACAATGCGTTGCATCGACAACACGGATCAGTTTTTTGACAACAAGCAGTCTTGGCACCACAAAAGTTGTTGAAAATGCGCTGCTGATGCCACGATACTAAGTGCTAGGGATCTATTTAGCATACTCCTACCTTCCTAAACACCATCGCAGTTGTCAGTGAACCGGGGGGAAGGCAGAATGTGGTAGCTTTTGGCGGGGCGTGTTGTGCGCAACACGACAACGCGTAACAACGGCCACAACACGGCAATCAAATTGTAGATTTGCTGATGCAGCAGTAATATACGCGGCGCTGATAACCGGCTCCGCGGCACTGGTCGGCAGTGTGTCACACCGGCACCCAGTGCCGAACAACGACAGTCCGCTGGATTCCGCTGGTCGAATCGACCCTCACTGGATTCCGACGGATTTCAGTGGCCTATTTGCGGCACAACCATCCACCGATTTCCAGCGTGTTCCAGAGGATTCCAACGGTTTGCAATGGTATCTGATGGATCGTTGACAGGCTGCCCGTCCGGTGAAATCCGCTGGAATTTGATGGAATATGACGATGATAAACATTGCCAAACAAAAGTTCGAAACTTCGCCGAAATTAATCTCGGTCACTCACAGATAAGTTTTAGCCATCTCGGATGATACTAGGGAGGTATACATTGGTGCCCTATGAGTTTAATTTCCATAGTTAAACAAGCCCTTGGAGCCTTCCGGTAAAGCATGATCTGTGGATTTGTTCAACTTCAGTCTGTTCAGACGACACAAATCCACATTGAGTTCATGCGATCCCAAGTCTTTTCAAAGAGTTAAGCCTGTATCTATCTGGAATACTCATTTCTTCTGTATTGAGCTGATGGGAAATTGAGTTAGGTCTTTTCGTCATCATGAACAAAGGTTGAACTTCGTATTAGAATTGATAGCAGGTAAAAACACCGAAATCAAGCCGCCCCTGCCGCCACCCAGAACTCGTCAGAGAGTTCTCGACCCTTCTTAAGAATTCGAGCATCCACCCGTTCACCATATAACATCATCACTGCATGAATGAAGAAGTCATAGTTAACATCCGACATTTGACGCAACTGTGGTTCAAAACCACTGAGCCAAGAATTGAGCTGCTCCGCAGTTTCCGTGTTGTAAGCGCGGGTCGGATGGTGATTGCCATTAGCATCTTGCTCCACGATGATTAGATCGGGCTGGGATCCGTTGAGTGGTGCAGGGTTGCACCAGAAACGGCATAGCAGATCAGTAGCGCGATGCGTGATATAATGCCACGCATCAACAATGAATTTTGTGGAGGTGAGCCAATGACTATCCGGATTTTGAGTCACGATGTGTCGCAATAGGCTGCATGCGTTGTCGTAGGCAACAAAGCTAGGCTTCGAGTCGGCATTATCAGCCCAAATATCATCCAAAATTCGAAGCACCTGTGGCAGGCTCTCAGAGCGGTAACATTTTCCCCAGCCAACAGGATAACCGCAAGCCCATTGAACCGTCTGGAGACAGTAGGTGGTTTTCGCCCTAAAAGTGTGAGTGACTTGGTTTCCAGGTGTGTTACCGAGTGCTGGAAGATCGATTTGGAGCTCTGGTCCTCCATCTTCATCGTTCTCTTGCTGCCGACGCATAACTCGCTGAACTCCAGCAAAGGAAAGGCGAGAGAATCGGTTCTCATACTCCCTGTGCCATTCAATGTGCGACTGGATGTCGCAGGTCAATGCACCGGGGGAATGAACATCTCGTCCGCAAGTGTGAGGGTCGGCTGACCCTCGTTGGGCTAACAGAATTGAGACTTAATGAGGATAGACGAAACCTTACTTTGTGGTATGACCTCAACGAAGATGTAGTCTTTATTCTTCAGGAATAATCCTCTAGGCCGAAGCGTATCGAGCTCTATTAAGGATTATTCCTTTCCAATCCGAATCTTTCGAGATTAGAGAATATCGACTGATTCCGTAGATAAGAGACAATTCAAGCGTAGATTTCGTAGATTGAAATAGAGAGGGGCACACTACACCTCAACCTAGTCTCCTGTACCTCTATCAGCACCTTACTAAGGTCTGGGGAGGTTCGTTAGGAAACCAGGTGAGAGTTAGGATTGTAGATTGATATTTGTCACGTGAATAGACTATCTTATCTACTCCGGATCATCGTAAACAGTAATAGTACAAACAGAAAAAATGAGACGTAGAAGAGGAGTACCATATATTTGTGAGTCCTTCAATGAGTCTGCAAATGAACCCTTACAGAGCCCCCCTACTCCTCATCTATGTCCAGCTTTGGCTCGAACATTTCCGGCACCAAGACATTGACTACCTTTTCGCACGACCAATCCCGAGGAAACGAGTATCGCAACAAGCGCGCCGTATGGTCGAAATCTCCCTGACTAGGGATGACAGCAGGGGCAAACCTGCCCTTGGCTCCAAGACGAACGTAGGTCACCCAATCAGGCCTGGTCCGCCATTCGTAACTCTTCTCGATAACTATTTTGTCGCGTAGATGACAGAGCATCTTGTAAGCTCCCGTCGACAAGTAACCCCTAACGTGTGGGCTGTACTTCTCCAGAACCGCCTGAGGTGGCCAAAGCGTCTTGTCCGAGCCCGCCGTCTTCCCCTTGATATGACCCAGAAGCATGCTGACCTCGGCCGGACTAACCTGGTCACAGGTGTAGATTCCGTTATCGCGTCCCAAATTCTCGAGGCGTTTGGTCTTTCCTTTCGCGAATTCAGAAACCTGCGCACTAGGTCCCTGTACGAAACGTCCCACAATGTCCGGCGCGTAAGTCTCGGCAATGAATTTGCATACCCCGCCCATGGAAACGAAAGCGACTGCGTTGGGCCGGACCAGGAGACGGAGCAGTGACTCGAGGTATAATCCATATTGATGTTCTTCACCCAATCCAGCCCAAGTCATGAGCTGGTCAGAATACCCAGCGCCGTAAATGGACGGGAGGAGCGAGCGAGATAGATCAGAGAGGGACGCGTCTCGGAACGAGTCTGCCCAAGCCACCGGGATGTAGATTTCAAACGGCATCCCGTAACGTAGAGCGTACTCGAGCACCGAGCGCATAGTGTTGAGAGCGAGCGGGTACAGCGCGACGAGCGTCTTGAGGCGTAGAAGGGTGCGTGGGTCTTCGAATACCAAGACTCCTTGATTAAACCATAGCGCTTTCCAGCTTAGCTCCGAATATTCCCCTTGCTCGGGTTCCAATTCGACAATTGCGTGAGCTTGCCGCGCCAAGGCACTGACGGCTTCTTCCTTCGTGTCGTAGCGGTACGCGGTCCAAGGACGAGTGGTAGAAGATCCGGGAAAAGGAGCTAAGCCGCTTGCTCTTTTCTCAAGAACTGGGATGTCGTCCAACGCCGACGGAGGCTCAACTGGGATAGGCACGAAAACCTCGTGAATTGAGGACGATGAGATTTCGTACATCTCCTGCTCAAAGGAAGGGTCCGAATTTCGCCCACTCGAATCCAAAGTACGTGACGTCTCCACCGATCTGGAGCGCTGCCGACCTTTCCCCTTATCCATCCGACGAGGACTCAAAGAACGAGAGGAGCGCGGTCCTCTAGCAGCCATTTTCTTAGCCCACTCCCCTCGGATGACCGGACTGCCAGCACGCGAACCTTGCGGCGAAGGAGGAGGTGAATAGCCTTGAGGAGCGCGAGGCCCCAATCTGTCCTTGAGAGGTGATGGTTCCAAAACTTCTCCGTAGCTACCGGAAGAAGAATCCTTGAAAGCGATATCCTGTCGATGGTCCTTGCGCGACCTTCCCCTCAGACGAGGTCCCTGTCTAGCGAGTAGTTCACGTATCAGATGACCATTGAAGTTGTTAAAGATACGGTCAGGACGAGGCGCGTAAAGGTTCTTTGACCTCTCACGGATGCGTGTGGTGGAGTCGTAGTAAAATTCCTTCTCAGGAGGGAAGTCCGCGTCGCACTTGACGGCAAAGGCAGTTAGCGGGAATTTGTGAACTGGTTCTGGTCGCGCGAAAGGCGGCTCGTCCACTGTGATCGGGTCGTACCGGAATAGAGTGCACAACGTGCCATGTTCTCCTTCGTGTAGCGCTCCCTTGAATCTTTCCGTATAGGCCCGAATGATATTCCAGTGGTAAAGAGGTCTTGCCCCGTAACCGAACTCATCTATCACCTCGTAGTCCCACTCCGGACTAAATTCTTCGATGATCTGTCCTCGCTTCCCTCCTTGGAGGTTTCGAAGATTCCAGTCCGTAACCGCTAGCTTGGAGCGCCATACTGGAAAGCTCTTTAGGTCCTGTACTCGGGGGTCCGTTAGGTGCGAACGGGAACGAGCTTTGAGCAGCTCATTGACGTCGTTATAGTATTCAGGACTGTATCGTAGGAAGCGAGTGTTGCGACGCTCTTTAACGGTCCAGGCGTAATGGAAGGGGATGCGATTGTCCACAAGATGCTTAAAATTTATCTCGTTCACATCTCGGGAGAGATCGAAGACCATGCCAACTTTGGGGCGCTCGTGCAACCTCAAGCTCATGAGGAATTGCTCGTAATCCCCAGGCAACTTAGCTTCCTCAACCTTTGCTACAGTCAGGAGCCAGCTCACGAATCCAATCTGACTCTGTAGCGCCATGCGGGCCCTGAAGACCACGTCATCCACCTCGGATTCCGACGTCAGCATGGAGGTCAGAGACGGCCCGTTGACCACGTTTGGCAGATCGCCCGTGATACCAGGCAACCTTCCTCTGCGGTAGAAGTGAGCGTTGGAGACGAATGATCGCCAGATGAACTCGATCTTATGGCTTAAGGAACATATGTTCTTGATCCACTGAGCGTCTATGTCGTATCCGCACCACTGAGGTGGAATGGGCTCGCCGTCGTCATCGTTTCCAAATCCCTCAGCGTAAGAGTCCTGTATCGACACGTCCGAGTCCGAGAAAGCTATCGCCAAAGGATCCTCCCAGTCCCGAATAGAGGCGTCGGCCGGCGGGGGTCCAGAGGGGATATAGCCCAGCCAGTGTTGCTGGGGCTTATACCAGAACGCAAAGAGGTCGAAGCCAATGTCCTTGAGGACGTCAATCGGAGTCTGGTCTCCCAAGAGATACGGGACAGGGTCGTGGTACTTCGAGAGATGAGAGGAAGTGTCCGAAAATTGAGAGAAGAAAGAGCAGAAAGCGTCGCTGCCGTTTACAGTCCAAATAGGAACTATGAAGTCTCCAGTAGAATCCTTAAAGTACAATTCGTCCATTTTGAGAGTGGTATGTAGGGAATCGTGAAGTCGAAATATTTCGGAAATCACGAATACCCAGCCAGTAATGCAGCACTACCGAAGCGTATCGAGACGGCTGCAGAACTAGCACAGAGTCCAGGGAGGAGAATATTGATGAGATTTGAAAAAAGACTAGAGATGCGATACGAGATGAGAGAGAGAGAGAGAGAGAGAGATGAGAGATGAAAGGAATAGAAAAGAAAAGATCATCGATTATCGATGATCACTTCCGCGAGCGGAGCTCCGCTTCCGCGGAAGTAATTGTGTGATTCATTGTACCCGTTTCGGGCCGGCGGTCCCTTTGATCCCCTTTTCGTATAAGCGGATCATTTCTGGCGCGTTCTTGAGGTCGCGTCGCGTGTGCCACGAATCGTGTTGAGGGCCGTAGTTCTTCCATCGCACAAGCCAGACTGGCTGCTTACGCCTTTTGTCATACTTCTTGCCCACCAACTTCTCAACTTCATATTCTTCGGCAGCCAGCGAATAGTCCCGAGTATCTGGGAGCGTAGTTCTGTCACCAAATTCCTCCGGCGACTCCTTGTAGGGCTTGAGGTGGTCGTAGTTGAAGACTGGGAAACCTGGGTATCTATCGTCCATTCGGAGGCGGTAAACTTTGGGATTGATCTTCTGTACAACTTCGAAGGGTCCAATCCACCTTTGCACGAGCTTAGCACCTTCACCTTTGGATTCGACCCACTCCAACGAGTGTGGATTAACCAACACTCTAGAGCCCACTTTGAACTCTGGCACCGCCCTTCGTCCGCGATTGAAGAATTTAGCTTGGTCGCTCTGAGCTCTAGCTATGGCCAATCGAGCGTTTTCGCGATGGATGCGCAAGTCCTCCAAGTAAGTACTGGCTTCTTTACGCATCCCTAACCCGCCAGACTCGAGCCAATCTTTCGGTAGGAGATAATCCAAGGGAGCCTTCGGATGAAATCCATAGAGAAGGAAAAACGGAGCAGACCCAGTTGAGTGATGCACGTTAGCATTATAGGAAAACTCTAAGAGTTTTAGCCATTTTGCCCATTCGGTACGATCAGCCGATATGTATGCTCTCAAGAGAGTTTCCAGTTGCCGGTTTACGTTCTCTGTTTGTCCATCGTGCTGAGGATGGTGAGAGGAAGACAGGGACATTTTCGTCTTAACGGCTGACACCACGCTGTTCCAGAAGTCTGAGGTCCAACGAGGATCTCGGTCCGCAAATATGCTGTCTGGTAACCCGAATCTAGAGACAATGTGCTCCACGAATAGCTCAGCGAATCCTTGAGCAGTAAGACCCGAAGTAGTTGGGATGAATGAAGCATGCTTGGTGAGTCTGTCAACCACCACCAGGATCGCGTTGTATTCGCCAGACCACGGGAGATTAACGATCATGTCCAGTGAAACTGATTGATATGGGAACAGAGGAATTGGATTAGGAATCAGGTATCCGTGGCGCGAAGGATTCTTGGGCTTGATTTTCTGGCAAATATCGCAAGTGTCACCGAATTCCTCCAGGTCATTCTTCATCCTTTTCCAGTAAAACTTAGCGCTGATCCTTTGCCATAATCTATCAGGGCTGATATGCGCCGCACCCATAGGGGTTTCATGAGCCTCTACGATCACGGCGTTACGCTTTGCCTCTGGCACACATAGACGAGGCTGGTAGTCCGCATTCCTAAAGAAGAGAAGTCCTTCTTTGTTCTTGAAGAAGCGTTGTCCTGGGGTCCAGTTGTCTTCATCCGATGTCGGGTCAGACCATATTCGCCCAAATTCAGAATCCTTCGTGTACTCCTGAACCCAGCGAGCTCGCTCCGACTCCTCCATGCCAATGTGAATGTTGGGCGGGGGATTGACCGCCCCCCAGTATTCCAGAGTCGGTTCGAGGGTGTCCAGCTTGGATTCATCTTCCTCATCCGCTGCGTCCGTCTGCACCTCTCTGGGCTCCAAGCCGTTCTGAGCTGGAAGGGACGACTGAGGCGTTGACGTCGCCCCTGTCTCCGTTCTCGGCTGGCTCTTCGAAGGCTCTTCTGACTTCTTGACATGACGATCGGGTCGACAATACGGGCAGTCAGGGTCATCCAAATCGTGTTTCTTGTGCGTCGCCTTGGCAATATCCTGCGTATTACCCCCCCCAGTCTCCTCACGCATCACCGGATGTGAGGGGAGATCGTTCTTCGCTTGACTTCTTGTCACCGCGAACGCACTCTTCTGCCCATCGACTAGATCCTCCACCGAGTACGCCACAAATGTTGCTCTCGCCGCTGGTTCTCTTGACTTCCATTCTTCCTGGATATCGACCAAGTCATTGGACATTACGATCGCATTTTCCTCATCAGAAGCAGGCGAGACGAAAGGAGGAGGAGCACGGGGCAGACGGGACAGCGGATCGACGTTAGAGTGAACTCGCCCGGGTCTGTGTATTATTTCCAGTCCTGGAGCGTAGGCGGAGAATATTGCACCCCAAGCAGCCAACCGGCGATTAGCATTCTCGTATGTCCTTGCCCATTGTAGCGCTGAGTGGTCGGTCACCAGCAGGATCCGCTCTCCTTCTATGTATGGCTGGAATTTTATCAAACCTTCCTTCGCAGCTAATGCTTCTCTTTCCGTAGTTGAATATCTCGTCTCAGCTCCCTTGAACGACCGCGACCAATACCCAATGACACGCTCAACGTAAACCGTAGAAGAGTCCAAGCTCTCTCCCCAAGCGGCGTCGTTGGGACAGTCGTCGACCTTAGACGACAGCTTCGTCACGAGCGAAGGTGGAGGTAAGCCTTCTTTGTAGGCTTTCTCCAATCGTTCATAGGCTCTTGTACCTTTCAGGTCCCTGACTAGGATAGGCTGAACTTGTTGCAGCGCTGCGCCGGCCGCCTCGTCGGAAGCGTCGGTATACAGTCGGTATGGCTTCCCTTCGACCGGATGTCCCAACACGGGTGCTCGCTGTAAGGCCAATTTCACCGCTCGAAACGCGTATTCCTCTTCCTCACCCCATGCCCATTTTGTCCCCTTCCGAAGGAGCTTGAACAATGGAGCACAGAGTCCTGCGTAATAAGGAATGAAAGCGGAAAAATATACTGCCATGCCCAGAAAGGTTTGTAGTTGCGACAGTTTCCTCGGACGTTCTAGCTCAAGGATCGCTTTGACCTTCTCCAGATGGGTGGACAGTCCTAGTCGCGACACCTTGTGGCCTAGCAGCAACACGGAAGAGTAGAATAAGTGGCACTTTTTCGGTGAGAGGGTGACCCCAGCGTTCTCGATGGCTTCTAATACTTTGTCCAGGTGCTCCAGATGCTCCTCGTAGGTCCTCGAATATACGACTATGTCATCTATATAGACGAGACAGAACAACCAGAGGTATGGCGACAACACCCCTTGCATCAGCCTTTGGAAGATCGACGGTCCATTCCTCAAACCAAAGGGCATGCGTTTAAATTGGGCGAGTCCACGGTGAGTACGAAAAGCGGTCTTTTCCACGTCCTCTTCAGCTATCTCCAATTGATTAAACCCTGCTAAGGCGTCTAGAGATGATAACACGGAAGCGCCCGATAGAGCTTGCAGGATTTCCGCTTGACGGGGAAGGGGAAATTCATCCGCAATGGTCATGGCGTTCAGCTTGCGGTAATCCACACAGAATCGTGGTTTACCGTTCCTGTAAGCAATAACCACAGGAGCGCTCCACGGGCTATTCGAAGGCTCGATCACGCCCTGCTCGAACCATTTTTCCAGCTGCTCGTCTATCACTTGCCTTTTCGCAGGGGAGCTGGCGTACATGGGAACGGCAATGGGCTCCACTCCCTCTTTAGTTCGGATTGGCGCCCTCGCTTTCATGTGCCCAAGTCGACCGTCAAAGCCGAAGGCTCTCACTCGCTTCCTCAGCATCGCCCAAGCACGTTCCTTCAGGGATTCTGGAAGGCTTCCGACGTCGAGCAGATTCTCCATATCTGCTGATGGGTAAACCGTCTCGTCTGGCATAGCGGCTGTTTTGGGGCCGTAGTGCTCGTCCAAATCTTCTGCGTCTTCCGGGGGTTTACCGCTTTCATCACGAGTGTGTACTCCTTGAAAGCGATTTTCCTCGTCCGGTGGAACTCCCGAGCCGAAATCCGTCCGCACACGTACTCCTTCTGCGGAGGCAGCTTGCCTTCGCGGCCCTCTCTCACTCACGGCTTCCTTGCTCCCGCTCGTCGTCTCCGTTGTGGCTTTAGCCTCGACCAGTCTCTTCATCAAATCCGCCTTCACAGTGAACATATCTCTTTCCTGGGGAGATCTCGCGTGATCGAAGTAGTCTTGGGGGTCAGTTATCGTACCAATGACCTCACCCTTCCGAATCATGCGTGGTCGGTCGCTCATATTGCTGACTGGGACCATTGGCTTCCTTGCTGAAATCAAGGTGTTTGGAACGGTGAAGAAGGAATCGTCCGCATTTGCTAGTAAGTTTCTCTCCACCAGCCAATCCTTGTCCTCGGTAAACTGACCGTCCACTCTCACCAGTTTGCATTCATGGGCTCTTATGCGATAGTCTGCACTGGCTCGAATTGTCCTGCCATCCTTCCCTGCTCGTACTTTCCGACGGTGACGTTGAGCCTTCATCCGACGATGGTCCTTAGCCGTTGTTTTGGATTTAGCATGGATGGTGAGGGCAGCGGATAAAGTACGCATGGCAGATTGTCCTTGGAAAGGGCCAATGCCCGTAGCGTCAATTTCGTATGAAGTGGCGCGTAGGAGGATTTTCGTTCCCAACTCAAGATTTCGTGAAACTCCCATTTCGTAGTTGAGCTGAAAATCCTCTCCCAGCAAGAGTGGAACGCTCATGCCCTTAACCACATAGGCTTCTGCTTCTAGCTCTAGGATTTCGTCGGAAACGGTCCTCACGAAGATTTTGATTTTGACATAGCCCTC
The DNA here is from genome assembly GCA_037176885.1 of Favolaschia claudopus. NCBI lineage: Eukaryota > Fungi > Basidiomycota > Agaricomycetes > Agaricales > Mycenaceae > Favolaschia > Favolaschia claudopus. The sequence goes on from JAWWNJ010000113.1 coordinate 340,185, forward strand.
GATCTTTTGTTCCTTATCCGTCACTTGAGCCAAACTCATTCGCCTGCCTTGTCGCACAACTGGTTTCGGGTCCATGGTATTCAAGAATTCCGCAGAAATCAGACTGATGTCGGCTCCTGAGTCCAGTCGTAAGTCCATTGCGTCTGAATTCAAAGTCCCTATCCATCCTTTTACCGCGAGTACTGACACTCCAGCAGCCGACTCTCCTGGACTTTTAATTCTTCTCGGACGAATAGCAATTGGTTTTTCTTCGCCAGGAGGAGGGGGGTCCAAGATCTTCTCCGCTTTCGAAACATCCTCATCCGTCGTTTCTCCCAAGTCAGCACTCTTCTCTTCTAACCCTGAACTCTCCTCCATGAAGTCTGCGTCTTCCAAGATCCCAAACTTCGCTTTAGGCATCCTAGCTTCCTCCGCCCAGTATTCATCCTCGACCTCTTCGATTTGGACTCGCAGGGCTCTTCTGACTGGAGGAGAGCGACAGCGATCCTGGGTATAATTGGGGGTGTCCGGTACGAGGTTTCCATTGCTGTGTAATTCTTCCGTGTTGGGCTTACATCGATCGCTTCCAGCCTCGATAGCCGTAGTTAAAAAGACTCAGCGGCTTCAGGAGAGTGCTGCAGAACAATGTAGGCGCTGTGGTATATGAGGTCGGAGTCATCGTATTCTGCTGACGCAGAGACTAGAAGGGCTCCCTTCCTACGCTTCTCCAGCCATGCTTCCCAATCCGGGCATTCTCTGTCCCAATGGCGCGAGCTACCACACACCTTGCAGGGAGAAGGTGGTTCTTTACCCATCTTTGTCTTAGCGTGATCATTCTTGGGAAAAGGGTATCCTCCCTTCGGCGGTGGTCTTTGTCTTCGAGCAAGAGTTTGGTAGGCGTTTCTCAGTGTCGCTGCATCTTCGTCTTCCATTTCACCAGCGACAGCCATCACTTGTTGGGCCGGTAAGTCCTCCTCTGCTCCCTCATGTTCCTCGATCATCGCTAGATTCGCTCCTCGGTCTCGGTATCGTCTTGGATTCTGACCAGAAGAATTATTGGGAGAGAGGAGGCCCATTCGTCTCAAAGTGGCTGGCAAGTTATGGGCAGTCAATATGTCGCCCGAGCTGCGCTGAAATGATTCCACTAGTTCTTCCTCGTGTTCGTTGAGCCTCTCGTATAATTCACGAACAGACCGAACGTTCTCGAGGATTAGGATGGTGCTCCAAGCGATAGGCGCCTTCTGCATGATCACGAAGACCTCTTGCTGTGTACCTTCGGCTGTGCTAGTAAGGAGACGAGTGTATCTGATTCGTCGGCTGATGAAACTCTGAGGCGACTCCCTTTCGAATCCAACTTGGCGGAACGCTTGTTGCTCGAACCTCAAGTTCATGCGCAATTGCCATCTTTTACCCAGATACTCATCTCGAATAGCTTGCAGGTAGTTCAAGTAGTGGGTGCGCATGAAAGATTGTCGGTCAGAAGGTAACGTGGAGAACCACATCTGAACCTGCGATCCCTTGACTAGCCTTGTAGGGAGCCAAAACCCGAGAGCACGAGGAAGCCATCCCAATAAGCTAGCTAACTGCATGACTTCCCAGAAGTATTCGATGGCAGAGTTATGATCGCCATCCCATTCAGGTAACGCTTCCACCTTCAACTTGGGCTCAATGGTAGGAACCATGGTGCCATAGGGAGCGCCAGGAGCAATGTACGGGAATCGATGGTCAGAGTCAGATGAGTCGGATCCGCCAGAGGAACTGGATCGTCCATCTTCTGAACCTGGAGGTGTAGGAGGGTTCCCCCCTCGTCCTAGCGCAGGTCTTCCGGAACGATTTCTAGGTGGCGGAGGAGGACGTCGTCGACTCGGATGGTCTCCCCCTCCTCCGTCATCTCCTTCATCTGAAGGGCCCCCCCCTCCCGGGTGACCAGCGCCTTCATTCGGAGCAGGAGCAGGAGGAGGTCTTTCCCTACTGCCCCTTCTCGAACGAGTCCTCGACCGGCGTCTTCGTTCGGGCATCTCCGGAAGATGTTGTCCTTCAGAAGGGAGAGCACCGCTGCGATAATCATTCCTTTCTAGATGCGGAGGAGGTGCTCGAACTATTCCTTCTCTTGAATGAGGCCGAGAAGACGCGATAGGTCTGGGAGATGGAGCCTTGCTCCTCAGGTTAGCAGTCTTCTCGGTGTCCTTTGCGGCCCTGACTTGGCTTATAGACTCATGTGGATTTAAGGACCCCAGCGTATAAATCCGGTAAGGATCAGATGTGCCCCTTCGCAGGGGATCCGGTAGGCTAGGTCCAGGTATTGCAGTCGGCCAAGTCGGGTCGCGCGACGCGGGTGATAGAAGTAGTTCATCAGAAGCTTTAAACTTGGGAGCCGCGCTCAAGAGTCCTGTTCTTTGTGGCTGGTCCGGAAAGTCTATATCCCTCGATTCTCGCTGTTTACCCTCCGCTTTAGATCTCCACTCCGGAGTTTTCGAAGGGCCAGGGCGATCCATTTCCGGCTGGAACTGATGCCTGCGCGACGGTAGTCCTTGCTCTGAAGGAACGCTGAATGCGGTACCCAATCCGTGACTCGAACGGGGAGATATATTAACCTCCCTGCGTTCGCCTTCATTAGAATAGAAGATCGTCGCGGGTCTCGTTTCTGGTCCTCTCGGGGGAAAAGCAGAGCTCAAATCTTGGGGAATACTCACCCTAGATGCTAGCGCGTCCACGCGTGGATCATAGTCGAAAGGGCGTAAAGGCTGGAGGTGAGGAATGTAATTGTATAGATATTCCATCCCCTTGACGGGCTCTAGGTCCTTAGGAATGTTCTCATAGATTTCCAACGCCGTCGAAGCTGGAGTCAACAACGTTTCCAGCTCCGAGCGAGCCTCTGAATGGTATTTCGTCAAATTCCCTTGCGCCAAATCCATGCGCTTGCTGAGAGCAATCCACGCAGCCAAGAGTTCTCCGATACTTTTAGCACTGGTCAAGACAGATAGCAAAATTCCGTCTGGATCTATGACAAAGCTGGAAACACGCCCCGGAGCCAAGGATGCCATTTTCTTCAGCAACGATTGCATCTGACGAATTGTCCTAGAAACCATTAACATATAGTTTGCGCTCAGACCAAAGCGTGATAAAACTTGAGGAGGTACGGTGATTCCACGGTCCACAATTTCCGACTTATCGAGTGAGCGTTTATTAGCGATGGAAGTCACCCTCAAATAAAGAGAAACCTCTTCGTTCTCATTCGATTCGTACTCTTCCAATAGAGTCTCCACTGCATCTAACCCGCTTCTCAAGGGGTTCTCCGTCATCGGCGTTATAGTCTGAGTACTCATAACTTCTTCCGTGTCCTGTAAGTATTGACTCGGCCGCTCCAGAACAGTGGTCAGAGGCTCAGATTTAGGGAGGAGGAAGTCCGGGACTCGAGCTACTGCTTGAGGGGATGGAGAAGCGTGAGCCGTCTCTAAAGTCGTGACTGGTTGTAACGGCTGTGAGTTGGAAGGAGCCGTTTGCAGCTTAGGGTTTCTGTATGTTGTAGGAATGGATTGGAAATCAATATTCTTCCCTCGTTGAGCTGCTCCCCTAGTTCGAGAGGCAGCGGGACTCTCCTCCACCGACGGACCAAAAGGTAATTGGAAAGGTTTTTTAGTAGGAGAGACCGAACGTGAAGCGACGCGGGAGGACGTATTAGATCCAGATGGTGAAGGTTCCGCGTCCGTCTTTAGGCGACTACTCCTCGCCGAAGAAGCTTTCGTTGGGACGGATAAGCGTGAAGTGGATGTTCCTGCTTTCGCTGATACTACGCGTCTCACGGTTCCCCGTCCACGATCCGGTTGGATAGCTTTGCGAGGCGGTAGTCCGGCCAGAGTGTCTCAAATTGTTCCCAATGTGTCCACTTTGTGAGGGTCGGCTGACCCTCGTTGGGCTAACAGAATTGAGACTTAATGAGGATAGACGAAACCTTACTTTGTGGTATGACCTCAACGAAGATGTAGTCTTTATTCTTCAGGAATAATCCTCTAGGCCGAAGCGTATCGAGCTCTATTAAGGATTATTCCTTTCCAATCCGAATCTTTCGAGATTAGAGAATATCGACTGATTCCGTAGATAAGAGACAATTCAAGCGTAGATTTCGTAGATTGAAATAGAGAGGGGCACACTACACCTCAACCTAGTCTCCTGTACCTCTATCAGCACCTTACTAAGGTCTGGGGAGGTTCGTTAGGAAACCAGGTGAGAGTTAGGATTGTAGATTGATATTTGTCACGTGAATAGACTATCTTATCTACTCCGGATCATCGTAAACAGTAATAGTACAAACAGAAAAAATGAGACGTAGAAGAGGAGTACCATATATTTGTGAGTCCTTCAATGAGTCTGCAAATGAACCCTTACAGCAAGGTACGATCCCACATTTCTCGATCAAGTGCTGATGAGCGCGGCAAAATCGTCCGTTCTTGTAGTTCACCAGGGGGGCCTCACAGACGTCCAGAGCACACTTCTGAAGTGGAAGTTAGCTTCTTATAATTATACTGAAGGTCGCATAGTTTCGATTGACCTTGTGCTTAATTGTTTTTCCGTCCATTGTAGCGAGACGAGTATATCCTCGTGGGGTACCATTCGGAGGACGCTGTTGTTGCTGAGGGGGAGGCAGTTGGTTTGCGATGGGATCCGGAGGAAGGTTTATTGGCTGGACAATAAATTTAAGTCAGTTTTACCCGACATTCGCACCGGAACTGATAAACTTACATCCTGCACATTTGCTGCCGTTGCTGTCCCCGCAATATCATGACTTTCGCCAGACACAAAACCCTCGCTCACTAGATCATCCCGATAACGCTTCAGATGTGTACAATCTGCACATCCGTGGTCCATCGCTGGCTTGATCGCACCTCCGTTGACCCCTACAGCTTCTCGTACGGCTTCCGAGAGCAGACGCGTACTCGGATGCGCTGGACAAGAGAAGATGGCAATCTTCCCGTGGAAGACGAGCAAACGCCTGGAGAAATGCTCGATGAACAGACGCTGAGATTGCCGGTTGGTCAATTTTCGCTCTGACTGGATTGAAGTGTTCAACCAATCGGCAAAATTCGACCACCCAGCGTGAAAGCTGTTCAACGCGTTTTCCTGGAATATAGCAATTCGTCGGTGGACCCAGATTCCATGCTTCGAGACTCGCATGTATTGGCAATCGGGTTCAAGTTTTTGTCGACGGCGATTGTGTTCATCCTTGAATGTAATGCGATCGGGGAAGTAATCTGCCTGACAAGAGGCACAATGAGCAATGACTAGATCTGCTTCGACCCATTCAAACGATCCGTTGAGCAGATGAACCGTTTGAGCCTTCTCGCGCCGCCGTAACGTAGGGGTTATGTTGAGATCTGCTGGAGGACAAAAAGCGCATGAAGTTCTCGTCGTGCAGAGGACCGGGCGGTCAGCGGAGAACAAAGATTCGGGAGACGGGGCTTGCAGATTGTGTGGATTCAAGCCAAGTAGCTGGTAGAATCCGATGAGATCTTGAGCGATGTATTGTACAAATTCTTCGCTCCGATCATCCCCTGCTGCAAACATGGATGGATGCAAGGTATCACGTCGAAAGGCAGCGAGAAGGATCGAAGCAATTCCAGTAAGCCAAGCGGTATTATGAGGCTGTCGAGGCTGTCGTTGCTGATTTAAATGAAGTCGGAGGAGGGGGTAGAGGGAGATGAGCAATCCCAAGATGTATAGTGCTTTATGTAGCGATAGATCTGGAGAGAAATATACTTGAAGGATGTGGATGAGGTCTCGAACGGTGGCAGCCATTGTTGTGGCTTGGATCGGTGGACGACGAGAAGGAAAGAACGCGAGGAATGCCAACGAGGTAATTCATCGATTAGATTGCGTGTAAGGTAACACGTAATAAACATTAGCGCTAATAAACCTAATCATCCAGGCTCTCCGAATTCAACCTCTTTCGCTTCCCCGAGTGACGATCCGACTCATCGTTCTCCGACTCCGACGTCGCTGTCGATTTTTTGTGTTTGCGGGAGCGGCGAGGAGGGGTGCTGGATCGGCGACGGCGTCGGTTGCGAGAGCGGCCCTCCTTTTTCTTCCCCTTCCCCTTTTCCTGCTCCTCGACGAGATATTCCTTAAATATGGACGACTTCATGCGCCGAAATTCATGGTCGTTGTCAACGCCACGGCTTACCAACCATGCCTGGACCTTCGGAACATGCTCGAGGGATTCGGGGGCGAAGTACCCGTCAATTTCGGAGGTAGCTGACGACCTGATGCCCAAGACGTGTTTCAGAAGGAAGTCCTTATCGAATTTGGTGCCCGCATATTCCAAGCCTAACATATATTGTCATAAAAGAGAGTAATCTTTGTGAATTTCGACTTACCTGTCGGGACGACGAACTTGTTGGTGCCCTGGGACCATTTCTGGTCCTTGAGAAAATCAAAGATATCCGCCTGAAGCAGATGTCTATCCAACATCTGCCCAGCGAGGGTGCAGCGAACCCATTCGACTTCAAACTCGGGAAGGTTGTCGACATTCTCGTAAATCTGCTCGTGAACAAATTTGGCGAATTTCTCGCGCAGTTCTAGGATGTAGGATCAGGCGGGAACGAAATTCGTGATTTTTAGTGTAGTGGAAACTTACTGGGGTCGGCTTTTGCATGCAGAGGGTCATTCTCGGCGCGATCATTTGCGATATCGAGTGGTTTGTCTGTTCCAGTCCCAGTAAACTTGAGACGCTCCTGGTTCAAAAGGTGAATGTAAAATACTGAAGCTTGACAAGTCCACATACCTTCGAAGCCTTAGTCTTCTCGTCCTGCGTGGCCGTATCACCAGTATCATTACCAGCTGCTGCCTCCTTTGGAGCATCCCAAAATATGTCACAAACAAAAAGGTCGTTGCGACTAGAATCCAGAAGTGCATACTCATCCACATGGGCTGAGGTACGCGCGTCACCAGCGACAAGAGCCGCTATACTACCGACGTGATGATGCGGAGCATCATCGCGTATATTGGGACGATAAATACGTCCGCCGCGTTCTATCAAAAAGGTCAGAATATATGAGAGGATAGTAAGTAGAGCGGCTCGTACCCTTGATTGGGGAATCGTTTTTGAGGGCTGCGGGAATTAGATTGGACAGCTTCGTATAATACTTCTTGGAGCCGTCTGCGTCGAGCGACTGGACAACAGGAAACTTGTCAACGAAAACTTGGCCGAGGGTACTGCCGTGGTTGCGCTCATCGAGGAAGTTGACCTGAACATCGACTTGAACAGCGCAAGAGTACATGAGCATGAATTAGGACGAAAATAAATTACTTTACACGCACCCGAGCATTGAACCCGTTTCCCTTCCTCTTTCAGGACGACCTCCTGAAGCTCGGCTACGGGTTTCTCCACGCTTTTGGCGTCGTCGTTGTCGGAAAGGTCAGATTCTAGACAGTAATGCAGGTCAGCAAATGCTTGAAAGAAGACTTAAGAGTAATCACCGTCGCGCTCGTTGTCTGATTTGGACGCGGATTTGTGCGCTACGCTCGACCCGAGCTTCTTGTGTTGAGCAGGAGGATCTGTCTTGAAATTCTTACGAAGCAGTTCCTTGTTCGCGCTTAAAATACGACGGATTAGCATGAGTTTACATCTTGGAAGCAACAGAGCCGCAAACCCAGTAGGGACATCATTTTTACCCTCTTCCGCCTTCTCTTCTGCTGATTTGTGTGCGCTGGTTTTCGGAACAGCAGACTGAGCAGTACGATGACCGAATAGCGGCAGGAAGCGAGGTTCGGCGCTCAGCTGAGGATTTTTCTTCATATGACTTTGAATCGAGCGCAAAAGCTCGTCCTTTTTGAGATTGGCAGTTGGCAGTGACATTGCCGCCGCGATGCATTTGAGTTCCCCAAGGAGTTTTTTAGGGAGAGCACGGTCAGAGAGTACCAGAGGCGTTGAGGAGCTCATGGCGGAAGAAAACAAGCACTGCCAAGGCAAATGTCGAGAAATCGGCCGTTTTTATGAAGACAAAATGGCGCCATATGCCAGAAGGAGATTTTGAAACAAAATTTGGTATTTTCCAGCGTTTTCTGCCAGCGTCCAGCGGTTTACGCTGGAATCCAGTGGAAGTCGGAGAACGTTGTGGGCCAGTGGGAACCATCAGAGATTGACGAAAATCAATGACGGCACTGGTTCCCACCGCACGTACTGGCCGCCAGCGTCCGCCAGCGTCCAGCGGTGTCCATCGGTGGCCGCCAGCGAACTTTCCAGCGGAGGGCATATTACTCGATGCAGTGTCGTCGACTTTCTCCGGGTTCATGATACTGGACTTGTTTGAATCGCCACTGGCGCCGGCTTCCGCAGTCGATACACTCGAAGCAGGTCGTTTCTCTCCCTCGAATGATTGTGTATCCTCAGCCGCCGACGTAACGTGGAATCGGATGTCGATTACAGGTGCAGAGTCGTTAGTGGAAGGAAGAGCGGAAAGCAGATTCGAAAGGAAACGAATACCTTGATCTCTAATTGCCCAAATCAAGACGATACGCTGGCAACATGGATTAGAGTTGGTAGGCGCCGAGGCCGCTCTAGGATAGCAGACGCGTTGAGCAGTTCAAGGTAGGAAATAACAATAGCAAACTCACTGCAGTAAATCGCTGAATAGCGGCAGCACGAAAGTTATTCCAGATCCGCCTGAAAGAAGAGTATGATAATAAATTCCCGCAAGGCTGCAAGGAAGCTTCAACTCACCGCAAATAAACACCACAGTCTCAAAGCACCGTACCACCGGCGGCGAACTATACGGCCCATCCACAAACGCGTCGAACCTTCTGCTAATTCCACCGCGGCCGTCAGAGGTCCCAGTCGCCAACACCGCATCCGCCAAGCGCCTCGTGAATCCTTGTCGGACACGCAAGATGAACATCAACCGCTGTCGGCCTCCAGAAGAACTCCCCCCTTGTTCAACTTCCGACTCGGGGGGGACTTCGCATTCGCACTGAAGCGTTCCGGGGGCATTGGCGATAGTAAACGGATGTGCCTCACTTATCGATGTAGGGTACGCGCCGGCGATGGTGAGGTACGCGATCTGTCCGGGACGCCAAAAGAAATACCGTGGCCGGTCCACGAGAACGCGGATGAAACCAGGTGCCAGTGCATCTGAAGAGGGGAGGGTGACTGTTGCTTCCGATGCTATGCGCGTGGTAGATCCGAAGAGCTGTGAGTTAACGAGGGAGATGCGTAGGAGACGGAGGAATCGATCGAGGCCCCAGAGGAAAAGCGATGGCCAGATGTAGGAGCCATATCTATCTGTCGTAAGCGTCAAGCCCGGAAGAGAGCAATCTACTAGAACGGACCCAAGATCGGACACATGGAGGTACGTGCTGGACAATGTAATCATCCCAAAAATGGCGTGGATGTACAGGAAAACCTCGTGGTTGCGGGAGCGAAGGGGGCGGATTGACAAGAGGGAGAGTAAGGTTAGGGAGGAACCAGCGACGATACCGAGCCTGAACCAATATTCCTCCAAGTCGATTGTCACGCTGCCCAGGTCGTTATTGAGTGGATAAGGCTAATCATGATCAACCAGAACGCACGATATATAGACCTAAAATTGAAACAGTTCAAGATACAGCTAACATCGTGGGTGCAAGAACTTACTCGACCGAAAGCATGGACCCATATCACCACACACAAGACGCGCGCACATGTGCGGTGAAGAATTTGAAGCTTCAGGGCACAGACAATATCAGAGACAGCTATGGAGTACATATTCGACTCGCCACTCACCCTATCAAAGCTCACACCGGTGAGCGCTCCGACCGAAATGAGATTCAAATCTTCTTGAATTGAAAGACGGACGTGCATACCGGATATGAGATTGTTTTTCATGCCTAGCGCCGTCATCAGCGGTAATTGCGACCCTGCGATGTGCCCGCAGCGATTTGCCCAGTACTTTGGATCGTATTTCAGTCCTTTTGTGTTTGTCGCTGCAGGATGGGATTAAATAATATTGGCATTAGTAGGATGAGGTGGATGGACTCTAACGACGTACAGTTGATAAAAGTCCATGTGAAGAGTGCCGCAATGTACATGCTCGCAAGGACGAAGTCCGCTACATTGAATGTGTATGTCCCGAATATAACCACAGACCACCGGAACGCGACCGTGCGGAATAGATTCAGAAAAGCGAGCGGGAGACGTTTCAAAGACACTCCGTGTCGCGATCGCGAATGGTCCTTCACTGGCAGGATCAAGTGTGCTGCGGGCCGTCTACGGGTGAGGAAGGCATGGAGGGAAGAGACGGCATGCGCGGCCGCGACGAGGGCGATCAGGATGGCCAGGAAATACCAGACTTGTTTCGGGTACAGGTCCGCACGCGCTTTGCGGGCGGTACGGTCGGGGTCGGGTTTTTGGGCCAATACGGAGTCCATTGGAGTTGGAGCGGAAGCGGGGCAAATTTAAAGGGAGCATGGCGAGCCTTACTTATACAACAGCGTAAAGCGGAATTTTTGCGAGAGAACTTGAGGCAAGATGATGCGAGGGAAGGAAAAGCCAAATGCGTCTGCTCTTGGCGACCATCTCTTTATCAGATTATCTCATTTTGATCACCGAGATACTGTTTTCACGACATTTCGCCTGCACCCTGTTTGAATTTTGCTTTCTCTTTGCTCACAGAGCGCAGGTAAATCCATTTCTACGTCGCCGAACTCTACCCATTTTCCTCCAGCTTCGAAGAGCGATTATATCATATGCTGTTTTCGAGAGGATTCTACATAGTTGAGCCGATAACGAAAATCAGGGTCTGATTATCTGATTACCGATTGCGAGGCGATATTCACCATGTGAATCTGATAAGATAAAAAACCCTCATTTCCTCCACCTAGACCCGCAAGAAAATTACCTGCCAGGGGCGTGGTTGTGGCCCGAACGAGCTGAGCTGACAAGAGATGCCACGTTCGACCTCGGCATAGGAAGAGTTATCTGTCCCCTTCCCGGAATTCACTCGCTCCACCTCTCGTGAATAACTCGTGCAGCAATGCGTGCTGGTACAACTTGAAGGAGAAGGGCTTTTGGGCTGTTTCGTTGAGTCCTTGGGGGATTGGGGGAGCGAGTACGATGAACTTAGCAGCACTGGGACTCAGATCTAAGGATTGGGCTGCTGAATCCGGAGGACTTGATGAGTGTCGGTGTGCGAGTGCGTTTCTGTAGGGTGAGCCAGGGATAGTATGGCAATTTGCCATTTCTCGCCTTGCCGCCGCCTTGCTGCGCCGTCGCTGCAGCCTGCAGCCACTCTCACAATTCTACCGAGTTGGCAGTTGAAGAGGGCGGGCTGGAGGGACACCAGGCCGACATGACTTAATGGTTCACAGGCGGTGTGCGCTGAATCTGGGTTGCGGCGTTGTCAGATTACCCGCTGCCCGGCGCCCGCAGCATTGCATTGATCTCACTGGGGAGACAACGCGAGAAACCGCGTTCAGTGATCTGGTGACGGCGACGACAGATGCGGCGGGAGGCAGCCGAGTGTACCGCGAGCCACGAGTCCCAATCCGATCCGCCTCGCATATTGTACTTATCGCCAATGACAGAGCAGGTAACGGGGCTTCGACTGGCAAAGCAGCACAGGAGAGCAAGTATGGTGGAAGTACCACAGGCAGGCAGGTTTGGTCAAACTCAAAGGCTGTCAAAGGTCGTCTAGTAGCAAGAGTTCATGTATGGATGTGAAGATAGTCCTTCCATGTGTATGAGCCGTAGGTTGTCGTCGGAGATGCTGGTGAGGTGCGTCTTGGGTCCAGGGAGGGGCTGTGAATTTTGTATGGCGCGATTCATTCCGCAGAGGGAGGTTGGAGTTTGGGCATTGCGGCGGACATCAACACAACCAAACAACTCATCTCTCCCGTTCGTCGATGATTTTTGTGTTGAATTGTGCTGATTGTACGTTGTAGACTCGTTCAACTCATGGCGGACCATCCGGCCGCCTCCTCACGACAAAAGGTGGCATAAGCGCACTCGTCAATCTCACAAACATGCATGCATTTTGCTGACGCCGTCTGCAGCCATCCATCTACGCCGCCCCTCCCACCGATGTCCTCCTCCTCGACGACCCCTCCGCCCTCGAAGCACACATTGGCACAGCCCGCCGCGCTGTCACAGGCCAATACCGCCAAGCCCATGCCCAGGTCCAATCCGTCGTCTCCCAATGGATCGGCGTTGAGAACCGTATAGAATGTGCGTCTGTCCCTCTCCCTCTACCTTCGAAATATCAGCTAATTGTGAATCCTACTTTGCAGCCCGCGTCAAATCCCTCCTCCCCCCCGACGAACGCCTCGTTCCAGGCACCCTCTACGCCGCCATCGCCTTCCTCTCCGGCTCCATCCTCGCGCGCCACCGCCTCCTCCCCACCCGCCTCCTCCTCCCGCCCCTCCTCGGCGGCCTCGCCTTCGCGCACTTCCTCCCCAAAACCGCACACAACGTCCGCAGCTACGCCGCCGCGCTCGAGGACGCGCATTTCCCGTCCTTGGCGGAGAAACACGATATCGGGAAGGCGCATGCGGGGATGGCGTGGGCAAGGTTAGAGGAGGGCATGAAGGGCGCGGGGGAGAGTGTGAAGGGCGGGGTGACGAGGGCGTTGGAGGGGGTGCAGGGGGCGACGGGGTTGAGGGTGCGGGAGGCGTTGGGGGTGGTGAGGGAGATGGAGGGGAAGGTGGAGAGGGTGGTGGAGGAGAGGGTGGGGGATTTGCAGGGGAAGGTGGGGGAGTTGACGACGCAGGCGGAGAAGGCGGTGGAGGGAAATGTGGAGAAGGTTAAGGAGAGGGTGGTATAGGCACAGGCATGTCTGCTGTCCATCCAATGCGTCGAATAATATTGCAGATTCCTCGTAACGCTGGTCGTTCGTGTGTGAAGCCGCTCGCTCTTCGGCACCGTCTTGCTACTCTGGCTGTTGTCCAATCCTCGTTCACAGAGATAGCCTTCTACCGCCTCTTCTTCTTGTCCCGACACAACGAACAAACCCAAAGGCGTGGTATCCAAGATTGCTGGAACCACGAGGCAGCGTGCCTCTCTCTTCCCTCCTCTTCTCCTTTACTCTCACCCCAAAGTTTCCTTCCTTTTGCGAGCGCACCCCTACAATCCAAGCTCCGCCAATCCGTCAACGGTGTCACCAAGGTCATAACTCCTCCCCCTCCCCCTCCTCCTCCTCTTCTCTTTTACTCTCACCCCAAAGTTTCCTTCCTTTTGCGAGCGCACCCCTACAATCCAAGCTCCGCCAATCCGTCAACGGTGTCACCAAATAATGCTCCGCCTCCGCCAACTCCTCCCCCTCCCCTCCTCCTCCTCCTTCTCCTCCTACTCCTCCTACTTCCACTCACTCAGAATCTAGCCGCAACCCCCCATCCAATCCAACACCCCGCGCCCCGGCCTCGGCTAGAGGACGCGTGCGTTCTTCCGGTCAATCGCTGGGGAGAGGAATCGCACGTTACGAAGGAGAGGGGGTTTCAATCGTACATATAATCACGCCGCGGATCCAGTGCGTCTCTCTATCCGCTTCTCTTTTCTACATTCCCCATTCCCCAAGCGACGCTTGCAGCCCCGCTCTTCTCCTCGCAGCCGTACCCCTTCAATGCCGACCCAATCATCTTCGCGGCCATGCGCCTCTCGTGATTAACAAGCTCTACGCACGAGCCGCGGGGGAGCTCATATCATCCAGGCTACTGTACGTGCGAAGGAGGTGAAATGTGAAGGAGTCGAGTATAGGGCGTCCTCTCTCCTCTCTTTCTTCAAGTTATGTGAAGAGAGCCTTTCTCTGGTCTTGCTTCCTTCCTCGCCTTGCATCTCATTCATCTGTCTTACCACCTCGAAGGGCTGTCCCCACCTTGCCGAAGACGAAGCCGCCTTCGCCACGCAAGTGTGCACACCGGTGCCGATTCGGATTCAGATTCGGCGTACGCCACCCCACGACTGGTACGTACGTCGGCGGGGGCGGGAGAACGAATCGAAGGTGGCGAGGGTTTGAAGCCGCATATTGGTCATGGCGACGGCGAGAATCATGTGTCTGCCTCCCTCGCCTTGCCCTTGGCTTTCGCTTCTGCTCTCGCTTTCACTTCCCTTCGTTTTCATGATGTCGCTTTCGCTTTCGCTTCCCCTCGCCTTCACTTTCGCTTCCACTCGTTCCCATGCTCGCCGCTGGCGCTGCCGCCGACCATGCGTACGCAGACTCGGACTTTGAGCCTGAGTCTACGGACGCGCGCCTCTTAAATCGTTGACCTCCCAACGCTGACGGTGGATTGGGTGGATACAACTATGTCTATGCCAAGCGTGAGTGGTCTTTTCCAAGCGTGAGTGGTTTCTAAGGTCGTCGTTGTCGAGTTACTTACCTCGCGCCATCCCCTCCCCTTCCGCCTCGAAGGCGTGCATCCAATGCGCGCGGCGCCGCAGCTGGGAGTCGGGTCGGGTGCGATGGGCCATGGATTTGGTGAGCGATTACGGGGGAGGCAGGTATTCAGGATGGGGTTTGCTGTGGCGAGTTTGGACTGAGGCGTTAGCCATGGACTCGGAGGTGGGGTGGGGGTGGGGGTGGTGAGTGTCGAGTCGCAGCATTCATTCTTCCTGCATCATCTTTTGTTTCTATACCCGCTCCTCATGGGTACGCACTGACACACGATATCCGCAGATATCACCGTATATACACCACTCGGGGCGCTGACATCTTCACACAAAGCGCTCGCTCGGCTCTGAGTGTTAGGTACTATAGGCGCGAATGCGGTGGGCGGGGGCGGATGTAGGGGTGGGGATGGCGCATTGGCACCGGGCATGGTCTTGCTGTGCGCTCATCGGCATCTTTTTCGCATCCACCAGTGACTCGTTTCATGACTTCAGCGGTCATGACTTCATCGCTTCGCGCAGGATGGACACATGTAGCGGGGTACCGCTCGATTGAGAAGGACGTATGTGCGAGGGAATACATAAGGAGGCGTTGAGGTTCACATCACCCGTAGGAGGTTCCGCTGGGGGAGGGGGAGGGGGAAGGGGGAGTGAGTATGCGTATGCGAAGCTGTGATCTGGAGCTGCTGGCTTCTGGGACGGGCTGTATCGTGTCAGATGCCGCTCGATGATCGATACGATATTTGCTCATTCGCTTTTTCAGACGCAGAAGACTGAAAGAACAGTTGGACGAATATCATTGAATCGCAGTACTTGGGGCCATGGCGTCAAACGACTTGATTGAGGACATCGATTTCACTGTATATGCGTGCAAATTTGAACGTAGTCGCAGTACACATCGAGTTGTACTACACATTCGCGGAAACCTCCTTACTATCTCATTCCAGTAGTAGGGGTGCTCAATTTTTAGTTCAGTTCGTTCAGTTCACTTTTTAAAAGAAAATAATTTGTCAATCAGTTGATGCGAGCAATCTTTATCGGTGTGGTAATGCCCGCCCTCCTGCGCGCCAGCTACTGCTGCAGCCCAGTTGCGGCCCTTTATATTGCGGCTGATGCGACCCAACCCTACCCAACCCCATGCTTCTAGCTCACCCAGGCATTTCGACAGCAGTTTGTCGATGCTGCAAATAATGTTTTATGAATGCATAAACACGGCGGGCCGCCGCGGGCGGGGGCGGCAGTGCGGGTGGTTGATAACGATTGTTTCCATCAAGTTTCCATCAACTGATTGACAAATTATTTTCTTTTAAAAAGTGAACTGAACGAACTGAACTAAGAATTGAGCACCCTTAGTAGAAAACTGTTTGGAGGAGTGTTATGAGGCTCATCCTATGGCCACGGTAATATAAATTACTCCACAGGTCACTTCGAACTTGATTTCGATGACTTGTCCTGATAGCTCGTGTTGATGGTTTTCGTGGAAACGAGCTCCAAGTTCGCTCTAGTGGTGACAACTATTATTATGCCATATGGCCATTGTGCGTGTCAATTGTTATTCTTACAGTTCATGATCATTTTCTGACTTTATTTTCTTCAGAGCACTGGGGATTTTTGCTCTGGTTCAAACTGGTTGGCTGGTTGTGATGATTTCGGCGACTATTCTCACCGTGTTCGGCGCAGGTTGCGAAGCGATCGCTTCTTGTCGCTTGAAGCTCTGTGCATGGCGGTCGGTCGTTCTCTGCATCCCACTGCCTGAATCATTGACGCTGTTCTCAGGATTTGAGAGCGTCGGAGCCTTCCATGCAGAGCGAAGCGTCTCTGCCAAATTCCATTCGTCCCCTCGCCGAAATCGCGGGACTCCTGCAATCATCTGAGACCAGGATATCTTCCATTCACCACCTCTTCCACCGCCTCCGCTCAAATATACTCATTCTTGGAATCATCCTTATCGGCAAACTTGTAGGCTCCCGTATCAAGCTTCCTCGAAAATTAGAAACCTTGGATTTTGACGTTTTCTCAACCGCGGTTAGACAACATCCACGCTGTGTTCAGGCGAGCCAAAATTAAAATGCGTTGGCGGAGGTAAAAGAGTCTGAGTACAGATACTGATAGAACTGCTACGTTTTCTCCTGGCGAAATTGTCGGATTGTCCAATTGCTGCGGAAATTAGAAACGGAAAACGCAGCGTCAGCCTTCGTCTGCGGGAAGATTCAAAAAGTCTCGAGCTAGCCCTCTCATCTCTCTTCATACTATCGGTGTCATTCGATGTTACGGTGGTTTTGAACGAATTCTGGTTTTCAACCACAAATCTCAACATGCCGAGGTGCCGTGAATCGGCAATGGCCGAGCGATCAACATGTAAACATGACACAGCCGCTCTAACTAAGTAACTTCCTGCTCAGCACCTGCCACCAGGGCAGCCGGTGAGCGCTGATATTCACTCTTGGGCTGGCGGTCCTACGGGTCAATGCGACAAGTGGTTCCCTAAACGGCCAACACGTAGTTCCGTGACTGGCCCAACCAAAAGTTTGAAAAATCGAAATCCCGACACGGACTGCACGAAAGTCGAAAGACAGAGTTGAGACAGAGTGTCTGTTTTTTTGGTGTGCCAGCATGGGCTCCGGAGTCGATATTTAATTTGGCTTGGTGCTTCCTCAAGTGAAACTGGCTGCTTTTTTTTTTTACGCAGTGCTACGACCTTGACTCCAGGCTCTAAGGAGGGGGTGTCATGCGTTTCTTTCACTGGTCCCAGGTCCACTATGGTATGCACACGAAGATACCTGCATGTGAATGTTCTCTCAATCAACCAGTCTTCAATCTGTCACCTTGGTCAAAAGACGACGTGGGGACACGACTTTGTCTGCGGATCGACGTGGCCTTTTGGAGATTTCAAGCAGGAGTCCGCAGTTGCCAGCTTTGACATTTAAATGTCGAGTCAGAATATACTGTATCTCTATCTCAGTTTCTCTACCGCTCCTCCTTCCCTCCTCAGTCAAATTATCAGCATGAGTACCACCCTCCCAGCATCTTGGCACGAATATCTTTCGCAGTGCGTTTTCTTCTATCATATTCTGGATGAACTCAGAGCTGAAGTAAGGTCTATTGTTTTGTCTTAGACTTGAGCTCCGTTACCGAGCAGTACAGAACTCCGTGAAAGAATCCTATCAGGCATATCCAGTTGCAACGGTAATTTATTTGTCACTGAAACTCGAGAGCATCTTTGCTGATGAAAACGATATATAGACCACCTTGGCCATTTTTGTCGCTACGAGCTTCGTTCCAGTTACCACCTTATTGTGCGTAACAATTTTATTCTGCTTTTGTCCCAGTCGTCGACCGCTTCCGTTTCAGGGCACTGACAATTTTCGCTCTCTGTGCGATACTTGCGGGAACTCTTATTGTTCTGATTGGCGCAGGTATGCATGCAACTACCTCTAGCCAACTCAAATGCTCATACTTATCACTCACGATCGCTCGTAGTCCTTGGCCTCATCGTGGTTCTTTCCACGACCTTCCAGTCTTCAGTCATCGCCGGGCTCCTGGCGGCGGGTGTGCTCGGTATCCGAGACCAGGTCCTCGTACTCTCGGAAGCCCCAAACACGGACTCTATCACCCACAATCCCACTCGCCGCCTTGCAACAGTCATGGAGACGGTCAACCATAATATATCCTCCACGCTCGAGTTCCTCAATCGCAGACACTGGACGATTCGGGTCCTTTCCGTCGTCCTCGCGGTCAACTTCATCGCTCGCACGCTGCTCGGCGCGGATCTCCTCCATCCTATTCCCTCCTATCCCCTGGTCCGACCCATCCTTGCCGTACCCTGGTTCATTGTCCACCGCATCCATGTCGGTGATCTCGCTTTCGTCCTGAAAATGCTGGCCAAGCCATTACGCCTCTTCGGCTGGAAAGCCTTCATCATCATCTGCCCCCTCTACATAATCATACTTGCCCCCCTCCGCGGCGTCATCGTGCGCCTGGCAATACTGCTTTCGCGCTCGGCCCTGCGCGTCATGGGTTCCGAGTCTCTGAACTTGAAGAAGCTGTACAATTCGCAGCTAGCTGTACATGGCCCGACAGCACGCGCCTTCCTGCAGAAAATTCTGGCTGCAGTTATCGCATTCCTTCAGACGGAGCTAGCAAATATCGACGCGGCTCACGGACGAACCGAAAATAACGTGCAGTCGGGCATCTCAGAGAGTGTGGTGATCAGCGCCCCAGAGGAGGCCGATTCGAGTTACGAAATGGTTTCTCCTGCAGCATCCGGGGGGTCGGGCGGTGACACTGTAGCAGGCAGAGAGCTGGAGAAGATGTAAAACAGCGCTCCTTTCCACCAATCAGACCCAAGTTAGATATCTATATATTTATCAAACAACACCGGTCAATGAAGTTTTCGATGTACAGTACATACTGTATCCTACTGTATCTTGTCCTTCTCCGTTCTCGGCCTTCATGTGACACTCATAGTGCCCGTGTGCGCGATGCTGGCATTGATAACGTTTTTGAAAGTTGAACGGGAACTTATCAAGTTGTGGATAGGTACTTACCTCCAGTTGACGATTGTTCGCGACTTATATGTATAGAAAAAGTTCGAGGAAGGAAACTTGCGTCCATGAACAGCTTCTTACATGCTCTCTGATTTGGCCGACGAATTTTCAGTTCAACCGCTCGAACACGGTCGGACCACCGAAGTTCGCCACAGTGACCACATGTGACTGATGCGCTTGCAGTACGCATCAAAAGATCTTGATCAGTGACTACATCCTCACTCAATTGACGACGAAAATAAAGACGAGATGTTTACTTGTCCACTAACCAACCACTAACCTCCGGATGCCCGAATTCCAGGTAACATCCAGCCAGGCCTTTGTTCGTTGAAATTGAAAACAGGCTGCTACTCGGAGCGCATTTCTGGGACCATTCAAGGACATATCGTGCTCAGGCTGCCCATCATCGTCAAGTCGTCGAAGCAGACCGCTCCTAGAATCCTTCTAGATCCTTCTCACGTCGACACGGGCTTGCTTCATATTGAGTTCTGACGTGCTGCGAAGGCGACTACGATGATGGTGATCCGACACTCCAAATCCTTTAAATAGTGCAAAAACGGCGTAATTCTGGCCGCACTGTGAGCTGCTTACCTCCATCCCAACTGACGATGCTCAAGCTCGCTCTCATCTCTGTCTTGCACCTGGCTTTGAAGTGTGCCGCGCAGGCACCCGAACCCCCGGGGCCGCCTCCAAGCACTTTCCCTCATGCTTATCCCGGGATGCCCACGACGCCTTTTGGGCCCGATTGGCAGAAATGTAGGCCGGTTTCAGTGTCTCTGATAATTCCGCGTCCTACTTAGCTCTCGGGGCAGACTTCGAGGTTACAGGTTCACTTCCGAACGTAACTGGACCCATCGCCCGTAGCTTCGCTGGTAACGTCGGTGTTAATCGCGCTGACCATCCAAATGCCACGCTTTTCTTCTGGGGATTCGAGAAAACGAACGGGAGTCTGACGCGCAACGCGTCGGCCAATGATACCGATCCTTGGATGATATGGCTCAACGGTCAGTGCTCATACTCTCTTCCGTTGCAATTCGAGTCATGTTGGACGCAGGCGGCCCCGGCTCCTCCAGTATCATTGGCTTGATGACCGAAGTCAGTATTTCCTGAGTTCTGCTTAACCCACATTGACTTTCCACAGAACGGCCCCCTCCAAGTGACAGGATCGTACTCTATCGTGCAAAACAATTTTAGCTGGAATCATCTTGCGGATACGATCTGGATTGACCAGCCGGTCGGAACGGGATATTCGACCTCTGATGCAAAAGGATATGGTATGCCTGACTGTATATATACCGCAGCACAAGACTGATTAGGCATCGCCGCAGTTCCTGATGAGGACCAAATGGGCCGCGATTTTGTGAGTCACTTACCATTGAAGCAGGCCTGTTTCCATGTTGACTGAGGCTGAAGGTGGAATTCCTCTCCAATCTCGTCAAAATATTCCCAAGTTTGGCCAAGCGGCCCTTGCATTTATCGGGGGAATCGTACGCGGGCACATACGTATGGTCTTCGCTCACTCGCCCTTGACAATGCTGATATGGCCGTCCAAATGACCAGATAGTACGTGATCTTCTTCCGCCGAAGATGAATATCTCACCGCCATTACAGCCATACATCACCAAAACAATATTCTCCACGCCAAATCCGCCGGTCAACCTGCGCAAAATAATTATTGGGGACGGCTCCATCGGCTCCTCCGCAGTTTTCATACACGTACCCACGGTGATTGCGGGCTTTCCGCAACTCTTAGATGTACATAACTCATGCCCCATTTCCTCTCCAGGTAACGACCATCGAAACCTACCCACAGATCATCGGATACGATCCGGAAGTGTACAACTACTTCAAAACGCAGTGCGATACCTCCCTATACATACACCTAAACCTGAAGTTTGACGTCTTCCCAGGGAGCATTTATGTGGGTATGATCTAAACTTCACATATCCGCAGAACGGGCACTTCCCGACTCTCCACGATCCATCATTCGGAGCGGACGTCGGAGTATCCCGTGCCAAAATCTCGCTCAAGACGTTAGCCAAGCAGAACGGTCGTCTATCCAAAGCCGATTTGAACAAACGCGAATTGCAGCTCTCAAGACGGGAGGCTTGGAAACGGGATCTTGCGAATCGCCCCAACGGAACAATAGACCCCTGGTATGGATGCTTCATCTACTTTGAGATGATTGATTATGCGGTCAACTTCACTTTCCCGTGGTGTACGTGTTTGTCAATTTTGTATGGATTTTCTGACTTAGAATTCTGACCATGTAGCTGCGGGAGGGCCTGACTCCTTCGATGTAAGTTGATGGGCGTCGCCACTTTTCATTGTGCCCACTGCCTGATTGAAAACTCCTTTCCAGGTATACGATGTCCCGACCGCACTCAATCCCGAAGTTCCAAGTGATCCCACTGTGTTCATGAACGGTCAATAAACACATGATATTTAACCCGTGCGTGGAATACTTATCTGGTGCAGACAACAAAACTCGGGCTGCCTTACACGCTCCGACGTCTAAAGATTGGCTCTTCTCGTTCAATTTCCCGTTCGGTGCGTGCACGGTTAATCAGCGCTATTGAGCAAAGAAAGTTCAATTCTTCCCAATTCAAGGGGGTGACGCAAACGGCACATCGTTTGGTGATCCCAGTGTGTTTTTCGGCCCTTTCATTTTTCATTGTAGCTCAAATATTTCATTTAGGCCCAGAGTGAGTAATGCTGCCGGAATTCCAAAGATATCAAAGCTCAAAAACTTGTAGACCAATGGTCTTTCTCGATGAACTTGCTGCTAACGCCTCTGAGCGAGGAGTGGCAATCGTTTTCTACTCTGGTAACGATGACTCCCTGGTGGCGCATCGAGGAACGGAAGGTGCGAATATAGTCTCTCGTTGTAAAGATATCTCACTCAACCATGCTGGTCCTTAGCTGTGATCCAGGTTCGTCCCAATATGTACCGGAAGCTCTGTTAACTGATGTTCAACCTCGTAGAATATGACATTCGGCGGTGTACAGGGATTTACCAGGAAGCCTTCGACCCCATTCTCGGACGACCATGGCAACTTTGCTGGAGTAATTCACCAAGAGCGTAATCTCACCTATGCGCTTTTCCGTGGCGCGGGGCATCTGGTGCCTAACTCTGTTCCCGAAGCGGTGGGTATTCCCTTTGACATGGAGGGTCCCGAGTTCTAAACTTTGCCTACAGGCTTTTGTGTTCATTCGCGAGTTCGTGCTTGGATCAAACCAGACCGGTTTAGTCGATAACAACGCAAACACTGTTGTGGGTGGGGAAGATCCGGCCCTAGCTGGTGACTATATGCCAGGAGGGTTGGCGATTTTTTATGGCTCTGGAACGACAAGCGCGTCCACCGTCGCTCCGAGCGCAACGATCGCTGCCTGGTCCAGATTCATTGCAACTGCGGCGCCTACTTCTCCAGCGCGCGGTGGCGGAATGTCAACAAATAAGAATGGCGCAGTAACATTGAAGAGCTGCGCGTTCGGAGTATCTGTTGTGGTGTTTGGAATGACATTACTCGTGTTGTCATGAGCAATTAATCAGGTAAATAGCGTTGGATGCTGTCACTGTTGTGTTTGGTGAGGGCTCGGGTTCTAATCTCATTTGCTTGCAATATAGGCTATCATATGCGATATAAATGTCAACTTTCGAATCCACGGGTGATGGGTAAATGCGGGAAAGGTGTACATTGAATCCTCAACATGATTCGAAAAAGAAAAAAAAAATCATACAAGTGTAACGAAAATATGCCCGAATCAACCTCCCTCACTCTTCGTACTCACTCTCACTCTCGACCCCATCCAACGGATTTCTCCTCCACTCCCTTTCGCTGCTGCTCCTAGGCCTCGCCACCTGCTGAGCGACACCCTTCTTCTCCTCGTCCCCACCTTCCTGACGCGCAAAGCTCATGGCCGGCACGGTCAACACACGCCCCGCACCATTCGCGCTGTAGGCGACCGAATTGCGCAAGGAACTGGGGGGATTGGTACTATATCCGGCGGAAGAGGTGGTTGCGGTAGGGTTGGTAGTGGACCCGCGGGCTGGGGCAGAGCGGTTGTTGAGAACGACGAGGAGTGTATTGGCGTAGCTGTTGAATAACTCGCTAGTTAAATATGTGACCCAGACAAGAGGCGAGGGGACAAACATTCCGGCCGAAATCATCGTGGGGCAAACCCAGTATGTCGTGTTCTGATGACAACAGGATTAAATGGAAAAGAGACGAGTGTTGGAACTTAGTCTTACCTGGCAGGCGGCAAATAGGATGAGGCCAATAAGCGCGACGATGGCGGTGAAAATGTTGGTCTGAATGAGGACGCGGACGAAACTCTTGACGTATTCTCCCTTGATGAACAATTGCTGCGTCTTCACGTACTATTTCAATCATGTTTATTCAAAGGCACAGTTGCAAACGTGGTGAGTTGGGCTCACGAGAGTGGTGACTGAGCCCGCGATAAGAATATTGACCGCAGCAGCGCCGGCTAGCCAGAGGTAAACGAGTCCAGTGCGGGTACTATCATGGTATCTTGCTCTGTCGAGGTACGACAGAATTCCACAACCCATACCGCCGGCGCATTGAGCCATGGCGATCTATACCAGATGATGAGGAGTTGACTTTGGGCAGGGGAAGTAAGGTGTGCATACAATAACAGTGGCGAGAGCTAGCGGCCAAGCAGTGCGCTTGATCGAAACGATAACATAGGCAAAGTAAAACTGGACGAGCAACCCGAGGAAAGACCCCATAATGGGGTTGTAGAAGGGGGAGTTACGAGCCTCGGCGAATCGAGAGATATCCCCGAAGCCAGTGCCGAACCAGTACTCCACGTCGATACCGGTGAGAACGGTACAGACGATGAGTGCGCAGAATGCGAAGTATACTGACGATAGGGGTAAGACGAGATAAATGTGAGAAGGTAGATGATGAACTCACCGAATATTTTCAAACCAAAATGATCTTTCGGGAAGCATAATCGGTAGACGTCTGTGAGTGGGTGAGACAAACGAAATGCGACATGATGGAGAAATCTACTGACAAACTTGTATGAGCAACGTTCCGAAAAAGAAGAACGTAAGCAGCGAGCCGATGAGCTGAGCTGTTAATCTGGAAGACCGAGTAAGTCAGTGTTCTGAACCAGGAGTTGCCAACACCTTACAATGGTGCGTAATTGGGAAAGGCATCGGGATTGGGCGCGGAGGTTTGAACGGGGGAGGACATGGATGACTCGGTTGAATGGGAGGATGAGAAGACAAAGCCACTGATTCACTGCTCCTGAGAATAGAGGTCTTTATACGAATCTTGTCGACGCGAGACATTGTCTTGCGGAATGCGGATGTGGAAGAAAAATTCCGCGACATTGATGCCTTGCGTCACAAAGCAATTGCGGGGGGTAAGACACGGGCGCCCCAGCACATCGAAAGATCTCGTTGATGTTCTGGGAGAGATGGAAATCCCTCGAAAGGACTACTACGAGTCACGTCGGATAGAGGTGCGTCGCGACTCGCGTCGTGGTCGCATCACAAGTTGGAGATTTGAGAGATAAATCGAGCCAGCCTTTATGAAGCAGTATCAGGTTAATGATACAGAGTACAGCAGAAGGGAGAGGAGAGGGAGCCCTTCAACGGTCAACCGGCCGTAACACGAAGTGCGGTGTTGGCTGGGCATGGTTTAGGAGAAGAAGTGCTTCGGGTTTATTCGGCATCCCGATGGTCGGGGCCCCGAATTTGGGGCAAGATGATTCGGCACGTGGCCCACGCGTCCCTTCCCCACCTCCAAAGTCCTCACCAGCGATGGACGATGTATGCACTCCCGTACGTGTCTCCCTACTGGTGTCAATGATCTAGGCTCACCTGCTCTATCTCGCACCCACCCATCCCTCACTTGATCTCTTGTGTCTTTGCCAATGCCACTGACGTTGACGACGCTGCTCATGGACTCACCCGAACCTACCTCGGCTTTCTTCGGTCTAGCAACACGACTGGCGCACCGCAGCGCTCACCCTGTGTCTCTGTATCGGCCTCGTTATCTCATACCTCCCTCAGCATTTCCGAATAATACGGCAAAACACATCAGAGGGACTTAGTCCGTGGTTCTTGCTGTTAGGGAGCACGAGCTCTGCTGCGGGGTTTCTGAATCTGTGCGCAATTCTCTATACTAGTCTTTCGTTTCTGACCGCCCGTGTCCAGCGTAACCGTGCAACATACCCAAATCCGGTGTTGTACCGTCCAAGTGCGTCTGGTTTTCGAATCAGTTTCTTTCAATACTACAACAGTTTCCTTCAAAGACTCTATCGCAATGCGTGGAATCTGTGGCTGGAATTGTGCAGGTTGGACTACAATGGGCAATGTTCACCTTCATGTATGTGGCCAGTTTCGTTCGTTTGACCAATGCTAATTCAATCTCTGCCCCTTTCTTTCTGCATTCCATAAATTCATCTTTATGGCCATCTTTTTTCTTTTAGCTTCGTGCTCTACATGCTTTACTTCCCGCAACATCTGAAATTTGAAACATCGGACGAAGAACTCCGTGTCGGGCGCAACGGAAAGCCACGCACGCGTTCAAAACTATGGGCGCTCAGTGTGGCCCTCGCAAATATCACCGTTGCTCACTTGTGAGTTTTGCTTTCTTTCAAGTTCTCATCTTCCCTTGTAATGTTGCCTCGTTCATCTGCGGTTCATTGTACGATCTGCCGACCTCAGACTGACGTCTTCTCGCAGTCTTCTCTCCGCACTCTTCACCCTCGTCGTCGTCCTCTCCGCTCCCTCCCCATTCAGTACGCCCACCCCGCCATCACCCTATCCCGACCCCTCCTTCCCTGACCCGGATCCCGACCACTCACACCTTCCCCTCTCGATCACCCGCTGGGCCCTTTTCCTTGGGGTTTCTTCGGCCATTCTCGCAGCGGTTCAATATCTTCCCCAAATATCGTTTACTTGGCGAGCGAGGCTTGTTGGCGCGCTCAGCGTGCCGATGATGTGTGTGCAGAGTCCGGGTGCGGTGGCGATGGTACTTAGTATCGCTTTAAGGTATGTGTTTTTCTCTCAGGTCTGTTTGGCGGTGTTATGCTTGCTCGACGATTTTTTCTTCGTTTTATTGTTCCCCTTTGCTGCTTCCATTTTCGGTGGCAAAAGAGAACACCTCTTTGTCCTTGACATCTCTGTCTTGAATCTTCATATCGTTACATCTGTGACTTCGGAATTCCACTGACATTCGGTTCATCTCTACAGACCGGGGACAAATTGGACAAGTATGTTATCATTTCATTACAAAAACGATCAAACTAATCAGTCTCATTCTTCGCAGGCTGGATAACTTACGCCGTCGCCGGCCTCATGCAATTCACCCTCCTCTCCATCTGCATCACCTGGAAAATTCGACAGCACCGACTTCACATTGACGATTTCGGAATGCCGATACATCCAGAGACGCTTCCTCCAGCTTCAACAGGACCATTCTCCGCTCCTGTGCGGTATCGGGACGTTGAGGAGACAGCGACAGATGTGGCTCGGCAAGCAATTGAGGGCGGAGAAGGGGAAGGAGAAGAAGTGCCAGACGTACCTGGACTTGTAGTCGAAGAAGAGGAAGACCCGAACTTGATGATCAAGGCGCTGGAGAGCGCTCTGGGCGAGGCAGCGGCGGGTGATGTGCGGGATGGAGTGGTGTCGGGAGACGACGACGAGACGATGCCGTTGATAACTAGTGGTGCGAATCTTCCGGGACAAGAGCAGGAACAGGATGGGCAGTCGGAAGCTGGTGATCAAGGAAAGGGTAAGGCGCGCGGGGGGTGGTGGTAAGGTGATAATATTTTTCTTACTTGAATATGTACCTCTCAGGTTTGTTGGAGGACGAGATAGAGATATCCAGCTTGATTGCTTTTTGCTCGTTCTGCCATCAACTGATTCTGCTGTAGATCGTTCTGTTCAATTTGTTCGTGACTGTGTCGACGGTCTGCCGGTCTGGAGTACATTCTTGCACATCTCGGTCAGCTGAGCAGTTATACGCGTTCACAATCCAGTCTGATCCTGAGTTGGAGCTTCCCGCTTTGCATCGCAAAGCTACAATAGTGCAATTTTGGCTGCCGTCGGTTGGATTACCTCGAAGGCCGCAGACTTATCCTACCTGGCGGATCACGTTATATGCATGCAATTGGGCTACAATCCCTCCCTCACCTTCCTCTGCTTTCCGTGCTTTCCCCACAACCAGCTCCGTATCAAACGCATCAATGGATGGGTGGGTTTTCGTTATCGCAAGTCTACGGCATGTAACCACATTTTAATAGTGTTCCTTATCAACTTGCCGAGGCGCCTTAAAAGCCAAATAAATTTGAAGACGAGGGAGGTGGCTCTCCCACATCATGCTCTTAACGACCGTCCTCCTCTTTTCGAGTCTCCTCGCCTCGTCTGTCCTTGCCGGTCCACATGCCCGCCTCAAAAATCCCAAGGAGCGGCCAAAAAAGCATACGCCTTTGCTAGAAGTTTTGTCGACGGTGCATTCAAATTCGACGGCTTCGAAGACTTTCAGCCCGGTCACAGTCGCACCGAAGGAAAATATTTTCATTAGTTTGACAAACGATGAAGCTGTGAGATTTTTTTGCTTCCTTTTCTCTCCATCATCTGACAGCGGAAGTAACAAGGCTTCGGTGATCAGCTTCTTGCACAATCAAACTGAGCTCAATCTTACCTCTGCGGTGGACGCGGGCGCTTGTCTGTGATTTCTTTTCCCAAAACTTACCATTGTTAATCTCGATATCATATGCAGGGGACAACGCTATCGAGGTCCTGGATCTCGTCCAACCGAATAAAACGGGTGAAGCACTGATTGTCGGTTTTCCCGCGACTTGTCGAATACTGATACACCCGGCGCTTGGCAGATGCCCTTCACTACTTGGACCATAACGGCGCCGTACCTCCGCGGTATGCAGTCGCAAGGATTGCCTTCGGGGCTACGGAAGAGGTAAGCTACTCCATGTCCATTGAGTCACTTTCAATGCGTCCCGTTATGTGCAGCCATACCATCAAGATTTCATCGTAGGGCCGCTCCCGATCTCTAAGCGATCAACGTATGCCAGTCTCGACTGGCCAACTACCAGTGGGAGCGCCAAGATCCGCAATTATAATGCCGGTGTGTTCTTAGAGTAATGATATTCAGTTTCGAGAACTGAAGGTGGCTGGTAATAGACGATGACACATTATTGCAATGGAATGTGGATGTAACTGCGGTAAGTTTCGTCCACCAACCTGCGACGGGTTCCAGCATTGACGGCGATTCAGACTGTCGCGGATATCGTCCTTGACCTGCTCAACGGGGTAAATTCCCAAATCCCGATTATATCAATTGTTCGAGAATATTTAGATTTGCTATAGACCGCCACCGGCTCCGACGACGACGATTTTGATATCTGGGGTTCGTATCGCGATTCTTTTTCGGTGTATACTGAGACGCATAAAGGCATCGATCCTCTGTGGATGGAAGAAATAGACGGAGAGCAACGTGTGATACTCTGGAACACTTATTGGCGCTATCCATCGGACGAGGATGCAGTTTTCGATGGTAGTTTTTTTCTTTCTGTCCTTTATGTAGGATTGTCGTGAACTGCCTCCAGGCGAGACCCTTCTGCCTCAAGGTCTTTTCTTCAAGAGCGATATCACTGGCCGTGATCCATCCAAATGGAAGGTCCTGGGATGGTTGTATGGCGAGTTCGTGAACCCAACCACCATGGTTGAAGCACAGTCATACTGAATCTGGTTTGACAGTATCTTCTACTCTACCACAGAAGAGTTCAGACAGGCGTGGAAGTCTCCCGGATTTGTCAAATACCAGTTGAATCTTCCTGGAGAATGGATAGGCTCTGATCAAGTGCGTGTCAATATTGGCTTGATCCTCCCGCTCATATAATCTTTTGGTCCCGCTAGACCGGACAGCATTTCTTGGCCGACACTATTGCTCCGCCTGTTGCTGTTCAGCCAAATGGTACGCTTGTTTGCACTTTCCGATAGGTCAAACTCAAGCGGTAATAGGCCAACGTTTCTCCGTCGACGAGAAGCAAAAGTGGGGCGGAATCGTTCAACCAATTCAAGTGATTAATCACGCAAATTCACAGATATGTAGAATGGATGGATTTTTCCTTCTACAGTGTGTTCATTCCATAATTGATTGTCAAGCAGCTGACAAACATTCTTGCGTGTAGTTACGTTCACTCGGGATACCGGATGTGGGTGGAATGTTGCTGGCCTCAACGCTGCTGATCTCTACCCAGTGCGCCTCTTCGATATTAAGTACAGAGGAGAGCGGGTCATCTACGAGTTGGGACTCCAAGAGGCTATTGCCCATTAGTAGGCACTAAATATGTTCATCGAAGTCTTCTGACTCTTTCAACAGTGCCGGAAATGACCCTGTGCAAAGCGGGACGGCTTATATGGATACATTTTATGGTTTCGTAAGAAGGTTCAACGTTAGAGCGAACAACAGCTGATACCTCGGTAGGGTCCTTATGCCTTCGAGCTCGTTCCAGGATATGATTGCCCGACATACTCTCATTGTGCGTCCTGTCTTTTGCCTCGATGCAATTAAACAATGTTTAAAGTTCTCAATTCAACGTTTCATGCTGCGGAACTCTCCAAGACTCATCGCAACAACATTTGCTTGTTCGAGAGTGATCCAGGGTATTTGATGCAGAGACACTCGTGAGTGGCTGCTCTTCCTAGATCTGAGCGGAATTTACGGCGAACAGATCTTCAAATTACCTAGCGCTCACAAAGAATATTGTCCTCACCCTACGCTCAGTATCAACTGTTGGCAGTACGTACCTCCTTCACCCGTTTCACTGTCGATCCTTATGTTTCGAGAAGATTATGATTATAGCGTGAGTTCTATGCATACACTAAACGACACTACCCGATTTCCCGATTTCATTACTTCGACAGTTTGACTATGTTGTGAGTTCCGAAAATCGCTTCGAAGCAGCCTGTCTTTGATTCACTTTTCACTAGTTCGCTTTGGATGGATCCATTGAAACTATTGTTCGCGCATCCGGGTACATCCAGTCAGCTTACTGTGCGTTCGGCTCTTTTTCTCGGCTACTACTGAGCATTTCTCAGACGCGAAGAATAACGACTATGGTGGGTGAATGAGCTCGGTTCCGTGGATCAAAGAATTTATTGCGCTATCTGCAGGCTATCAGGTACACGATGCGCTCAGTGGCAGTATGCACGACCACGTCCTCAACTGGAAGGT
Organism: Favolaschia claudopus; assembly: GCA_037176885.1. NCBI lineage: Eukaryota > Fungi > Basidiomycota > Agaricomycetes > Agaricales > Mycenaceae > Favolaschia > Favolaschia claudopus. The sequence goes on from JAWWNJ010000113.1 coordinate 370,292, forward strand.
TAGTTCATCATAGTATCGCAGTAGTATGGTCACTGATAGAGTTCCCAGGTTGATATGGATGTTCTTGGAACGGAAAACACATTTGTCAAGCATAAGATCGCTCCAGCAGTCGTCAAATATCCTTGGGCAAATAATACTCGTTCCACTATGCGCCTCGAGCGTGAGCGCATCGAAAACGAAAATGACGCCAAATTGGTTTGGTTTTTCCTCTGATAATGTGGCACGAGGTCATGCTCATGTCACCAGTCCTGGCCTGCCAACGGCGCCGATATGTTCTTAGTCGAAAACAGTAACCAGTTATGTCGGCGTTCCATATAGAAATGATTGTCGCTGATCATAACTGTTATCCAGACTCAACAAATATGGCGAGCCAAAGGGGTTCAAGATCGCACCGTCGCGCGGAGGAGCGGGGATGTTCCTTACAATCCAGGACAGGTATGCCCGTCGTGTATGGGAGATGTGCTGCTGACTGACTTGGTTAGTCCGAACCTCCTGAAATCACAAGGCTTTGCGAAGCACGCTCTCTATGTGACCAAGCAAAAGGATACTGAAGTCCGTTCTTCGCATGCAAATAATGACTATGATCCGGGTGGATATTTTCGTTCTTTTTCTATTTCCTTCTTGAACCGGCTGAGACGCAATCAAAGGTAATCCCATCATCAACTTTGAAGATTTTTTCGATGGTGCGCATTGTTGGATCTATCTGTCTGCGGAGCTGATAGGTAGAACAGGCGAGAGTCTGAATCAGACAGATATTGTTCTGTCAGTGAAATTTTCATTCTCTGTTCCACTTCCTCATTCAACGAGTTACATAAACAGATGGGTCAACGTCAGAACCTTCGATTGTGTTTTCGAATAAACTCTCATTCGTTCTTCAGCTTGGAATGCACCATGTTCCTCATACAGGAGACATCCCAAACACTGTATTCACAACCGCTCAGGCCGGTTTTATTATCTCGCCGCGTGCGATTTCAACGGCAACCTTCCGCGACGATTCAGTGAAATCAGTGGATAGGATTAATCTACTTTGGTAATTGACAAAAGTTGAGCTTAATCTCTGTTGCTCGTTGGCAAACTACGATGTACACGATAATCTCCAATACAAGATTTAATCTCCACACAAACAATCCTAACCGTGAATGATCTCGAGCCGCGAGATTAATCACCAAGATTGTCTCGTAGGTATGTTATTTAATCCTGCTCCCCGCACCAAATAATCCTGGCGAGATTGATCACCACGATTAAGCCCGAGTTTTAATCCCTGTCGGATTAATCTGACCGTTGGATTAAATCTGAGGTAAGCAGGAAAATCTTACCATGCCATTGAGATTGTATCCTGTCGTACTGCCCGATTTTCTAGATGCTGGAATTGAAGGCAAAGAAAAACAGCATGCAGCGAAAATAATCTGACCTTGGGACTATAAATCCGACCTTGGAATCCGACCGTGGCATTGTTTAATTTGTTCTTGCTGCCACCGATGCGATAACTGAGAGGGGGTTAATCAGTTGAATCTCCCGAAAAGAATGATCTCACCGGTAGTGCAAGTTCATCCTCAATTGGCATGGATCCATTCGGAAATTGTTGTGTCGAAAATCTGAGCATTAGTACGAATTCGGAGCAATAGGGATTCGGACACACCAGCAGCATCACAGGTAGGTAGAGTGAAGAGGTAGAGGTAGAGTAGCACTTCAACCTAAGCGGAGTCACAGCAGTGAAAAGAAACGGAGCGGGTCTTGGAACATATCTTGAGGAGAGGCGTGTCAGTATGGTCCACGAAGAGGAGAAAAGGTAAAGTCGACGCGCCATCTGCCGGTGTGTCCATTGAACGAGGTGAAAGTATGTTGAATATTGCCAGACAGGTAGAAACGGGTGAAGATAAAACATAGGTGGCATGCCACCCAAAGCCGATTTGGAGTCCCCCCGAGCCAACTCAAGAGTTGGCTGAGAAGGGAACTTTCAATTGAGATTCACGAGTCCACGACATCGACCGGAAGAGTATGCATGAAAAGTTTCAGGGAGGTATCCTTCTGCCATAGCCACGTACTGGTGCTGCAGTGGACCGTGGTGCGACTTGGCGAAAGTTAGACGGTGCAGGGGGAAGACAAAGAGGGAATCAGTATATCAATGCTGCCGGGCCGAAAGCCTGGCTCAGTCACGCGTGACGATCAAGCTTGCCACTCACCACCAACATCCTCGAAGTACGACTAATCCACCATTGACACGCACCAAACTGACCGAGTCGATCTTACCCTTTAATGCTACCTCTGGCCCCACCCCGCCCGCGCCCCGCCGCTCCGCAAATCGCCCACGAACATACACAAATCCAAGCCCGTCGTTTCATTGTCAAATCCTCCTTCGAGTCAAGCATTTCTCAAGCAATCCCCAAGTCGCTTAGAGTCCCGGCCTCGTCTCGCAACACCCGTTTCTCCAAGAACCCCTCTGTGCCTCAACCTCGACGTCCCAATTCCACGCCGGCTCTCCACCGCCGCTTGCTTGCTTGCACTGTCCGTTTCCGAATCGGCTCCACCAGCCATCTACTCACACACAACGACGCCTCGATCGCAAGACTCACCTTCCCAACCCTTCACCTGTATCACCTTCAAGATCACTTCAAGCTCTCCCGTAGACTGTAGCGGCTTCCTAAGGCGTTGACACTGCTCCGCGGATTTGAGTAAGTACTGTACTGTATATTCCTTCTCCAAATTTACAGCCTGTTTCAATTTTCAGCCAGGCTGGCAGCCACCGTAACGGTAAGCTGGTGACGGTTGATTAATGGAAGACTCAATCTCAACAACTTCCAGAATGAATTACTTCGAGTTTAGACGTATCTATTCCCAGACAAGACCCTCTACTAACTGTGAGTCCGCTTCCAGGCTTCTTGACACGTTCATCTCCACTCCTTCCTGTCCACAGTTGTATGGGGACTCTTTTCACCTCTACGAGTCTGTGTTGCAGCTGAGGACAACTTCTGGACTTCAATCTCCCGCAGCCACAGACTATGGGTGAAGAAGTACAACAACCTCCGACCTTGTGTGCATTGGTGTGTTATATTCTGTTTGTATTCACGATTATTTATAACGACTTGACGATTTCTTGGGTTCTTTCTTTCGCTTAAACGGGTGCGTGTTTCTGAGGATACCTTTATATTGATTGAACACAACTACCGGAAACACGGGCTAAGTAACAGAATGGTGCGTAAGATCATATTTACCCAGAATGATTTTCGCTGAGATCAATCTGCACTTGATTAATCTTGGGCCAGCCTAAAGTGCCGAAAGTTTGTCACAAGGATCATGCGGTGGCGCAGGATTATGTTGGTGCGGGATTATTTCGACGGAGGATTATGTTGGGGCGCAGGATTATATTGGGGCGCAGGATTATTTTGACGCAGGATTATATTGGGTGTACTGGCGGTATTGTTCAGACAGGAGATTTTTTTGTCATAGGATTTAATCCCACCAAAGGGAAGATCGGTGGAGATTAAATTTTGTATTAGAGATCATCGTACATTATAATTCGCCAACGAGCAACACAGATTAACCTCAACTTTCGTCAAGTAGCAATGAGGATTAATCTGAAGGGGTGCAAACGATGGACGATTACTGACGACTATGTTCAGACAACTATCTTCTCAACGATGCATCGCGCACTACTCGCCAGATGGTCAGGATTGATTACAATGCGTCTGGAGTGCAGTTGGTGAAAGAGTTCGGAGGGAAAATGGCCTCTGGGGTTGTGAATGTGGTGCGTCATGAACCCACATTATGTAACTTGGGCATTAGCCTTTGACGCAAGCTATCAGACTTCACTGCAGCCAAATTTCTGGAATTATGAAGGCGATGTTGCTGTACGAAAATTCCCCTACGACCGTAAGCAGCGTCTCGTGTCATTCAATGCTTGGGTCCTGACCTTTGTCACTACCAGCCCTTCATCCTTTCAACGACAGTGAGTACCATACATGCCCGTATCTCTCATTTTATTGAGCATAGCTTCAGCTGAGAGCATTGTTTGATTAACTAATTACGACGATGAGCAGGATACTATATACTGAGGTACCACGTTAGTGAGATGGGATACCGGGATACCGTCGACTGAATCAACTACAGTCGCACATTCGCCTAAAAACTACAGCAGTACCTGTGATACCAATCATCGACCTCTTAGTTAGACCATTTCGCGCTTGGAGAAGTGGGCATCGCAGTCGCAATAAATTCCGACCAAGCAGCGATGGTGGCGCTCGGGGCAATTGTTGACGCACTGGTTGTCCCGGAGCCATAGAAGATAGCCAAGCCTCCTGGCATATAGTCGCCGGCCAGCGCAGGATCCTCGCCGCCAATGACGGTGCCGTTATCCACAAGCCCTGTCTGGTTTGACCCAAAGATGAAATCACGAGCAAAAACGAATGCCTGGTTTCATTTAGATTTTTGAGGGCCTACAAAAAGACAGGACTCACCGCTCCAGGAACGGAGCTCGGCACCAAATGGCCGGCACCACGGAAAAGTGCATAGGTCAGATTGCGCTCCTGGTGGATGATTCCAGCGAAGTCTCCATGGTCGTCCGAGAATGGGGTCGAGGGCTTCCTCGTGAATCCCTGCACACCTCCAAACGTCATATTCTGTGGGACCGAATATGAGTCACTGAGCATTGAATGTACATTAAAAGTAAACAAATGACCTGGATAACAGCTGCGACGATGGATTAAGTATGAATTCACTTGGGCAGAAGCAAGATGAGCTCACGCACTTTCCGTTCCTCGATGCGCCACTATCGAGTCATCATTTCCAGAGTAAAACACAATTCCAACGCCGCTTGCTGATGCGTTAGCAGCGAGTTCGTCGAGGAACATCGTCGCTCTATAGTTTCTCGACGTCAGAGTCTTCAGAGTAAAATAACTAGACGGACTCGGGACCTGAACGAAACAAGAACTCTGAGAAGTGAGTAGAAAGAAAAGCAATGACACGTACTTGGATCTTCGAATGTGTTTCCATTTGCGTCGCCGCCTGTAAACAAGTGAGAATTTTCAACTTGAGACTCCCACCGAACAGAGCAAACCAAATGCAAAGGGGAAGTTAGAGAGCCAGTTCTTGGAAATCGGTGCATGAAGTGCCGCACGTGTTCTATTGTCTACACCCTCATTCAAAACGACATTCAGAAGGAGTTTTGATTTGCGCTTACCATTCAGAAACACGCCGGGGTCACTTGGAACCTTCGGGTTGAGTGCGTCTGGCGTATCATATTCCTGACAAGAAAAAAGCGCAAATTAGCAAGCAGCCGCAGTGTCACAGGAAACAGGTTACATTAAATGATTCGTAGCCCCCCGCATCTAAATGGCTATGAATATCGGTTACAAGCCAATACAAAATCGAACTCACTCCACGGGAAAGTGAAATTCACGGCATAGTCCATCAGCTCAAAGTAGAGGAAGCAGCCATACCAAGGGTCAATGGTACCGTTGGACCGACCAGCGAGATCTCTTTTCCATGCCTCCCGTTTTGCAAGCTGTGATTCCGAGTCCCGCTTGCTCAGATTCGCCTCTCCAAGGCGGGCAATATGTGTAGTAAATGCCTTACGCGAGAGTTTAGCACTGGCGATCGCAAAGTCAGATCCAAATGACGGATCATTGAGGGGCGGGAAGTGGCCGTTTTGCGGATAGGTGAGGTTCAGGTCATAGCCGCACAGATGTGTTCTGGGGACATTGCTTTCGATTAACTCGCGTTTATTTAGAAAATGGCACGCCGAACGTACTGCATTTTGAAGTAGTCGAACACTTCTGGATCGTACCCAATGAGCTGCGGATAAGTTTCGATGACATTCAACTGGAGAGGATGAAATTAGACGAAAGTTGAACGGAAATATAACACATGTTACCGTGGGCAGATCCTCAAAAAGTGCGTAGGAGCCCATCGTTCCATCACCAATGATCATTTTGCGAAGATTGACGGGTGGATTTGGCGTAGAGAATATTGTTTTAGTGATGTAGGGCTGCGATTACATTGAGTTGAACAAATCAACTCAAAGGGGAGAGATTAAGAACACATACTATCTGGTAGTGTTTTTGATCGAGTTGAGAGTGGAAGATCAAAGCAGATATAGAAGAAGGTCGTACATATCTACCCGCGTAGGATTCTCCTGCAAGATACAAGGGCCGTTTGGCCAAGCTTGGGAATATTTTGACCATATTGGAGAGGAATTCCACCTGGCGTCAGTCAACAAGGAAGAAGTATACGAAGTCTGTTGAGAAAACAACTCACAAAGTCCCGTCCCATTTGATCTTGGTCTGGGACTGTCGGCGAAGGCCAATCAATTTGTAACGCTTTGCCGAGTAAACAGCAGAGCCTACCGTAGCCATTGGCATCAGACGTAGAGTATCCCGTACCCACTGGTTGATCGATCCAGACGGTATCCGCGAGTTTGTGCCAGCTGAAATTGTTTTGAACAATAGAGTAGGATCCTGTGACTTGCAGAGGACCGTTCTATGCCTTGTCAATTCATATGTCGAGGGACAGGAAAACGAACTGACTTCTGTCATCAGACCTATCATACTGGAGGAACCTGGACCGCCTGCGCTCGATACGTCGGTCTCAGTGTCTGTGTCTCAATGTCCGGGGTATGGGTGAAGGCTTACCATTAAGCCAGATCATCCACGGGTCGGTATCATTGGCTGAAGCTGGACGCGTCAAGCTGCCATTCTCCTTCTCAAATGCCCAAAAGAACAGTGTGGCATTCGGGTGGTCAGCGCGATTGACTCCGACGTTACCAGCAAAGCTACGAGCAATGGGTGCGGTGACGTTCGGAAGCGTGTCGGTGACTTCGAAATCTATATCCAAAGTGAGCTCCTGAGCACGCAATAAGGAGACGTAAACTTCTTACATTTTTGCCAGTTCGGCCCAAATGGCGTCGAGGGAATCCCAGGATACGCATGAGGAAAGGTGCTTGGAGGCCCTTGCGCACTACCCTTGATAACAAAAGGCAAGATGGATAGAAAAGCGAGCGTCAGCATCCTGCAAGTAGCGGGAATGAGTTGGAATCTGTTCAGAATTCGGGAATGTTTGTCCATTACTTAAAGATTCTTGATTCCCTTAGCAACGCGCATCCTTCACAGCGTCTATCAATTCTTCTTTTTACAGCTTCCTTCGCGTTCAATGGATAATAGAAACATACCCCTTTTGTAGCGTGATAGCCTTTCACCCGACCTAGGCTAGCGCTTTTGTTCACAGCATATTCGCCGATCCCTCTGTCAAAAGAAACCCTCCGGCATGCTTGTGCTATGCAGTTTCTCGTGATTCGAACATACAATAGTCGCATAGGATGGGCGAAAGAGCCGCTAGGTCGGAATATATTTGAATGCTGTAGTGGTCGGCTACCGGTAGTTGAGACAGCTTTTGGAGGCAGTTCTCGGAGTATGTTTCCTGAGTAGTAGCTAGTAAGTGAAACAACAGCATTATTACGATTAGGGTGGACACAAATCACAAGGAAGGAGAGCCCTCTGAGGCTCTGACAAGAGCGACCATTTAAATTTTGCTGTTTCGGGAATCGGGAACCGCTGAGCCTGGGCAGCTCACTGGCAGGATCATTAGAGCGGTAGATTGTGCGCGGCTGAACTCTACCTTAGTCCTAATGCCGGGTGGAAGCTGTGATGCGTGATATCAACCGGTGAAACGAGAAAGCAAGAGAGAGAGAGAGAGCGTGGGAATCCGAGCTCAGTCAAACGGCCCGACCTCCGAGACTCAACGCCAACATCCAAAAAAGGGAATTTTGAATCAAGACTCAGTGTCAAGGTTTAAGACCCGTCAGCTATACTACAAAGTTTCAGAGAGAAGTATTAATTGAGAGCTCTCAGATGAAGCGGTTACTTCGTTCCCATAGCTATCTACTTAGCCTAATAGTCTTGCACTCATTGGATCTGGAGATTGGCTGCTAACCTTGTGGAAATGGGACGAGGAATGACCGCAGAGTCATCGCCGTCACAATAAGCTTTGAAGACGGGAAAGCTACGCTCAGCTGTATGATCAACGCAGTGAGGCGTAGCAGTCGTTGATTGCCAGGCCCGGTGTATGAGATCGCCATATTTTGGCCCAAGCCCGAGCTCGCCAAGAAAAATAAATGCCCAAGATGAGACTTTGAGTTGACCCAGATTGCGATTTGTTTCACAAAATGAACGCCGAGCGGGGTTGTTGCTTGACCGTTCTGGTAACGGATCAACAAATTTGATGCGGTGCTCTTGATATCATGATGCGCCCTGAGGCGCATCATTCACGTCCTTAGATGAGCAACGGCAGGCAACGACATAGTTACAAAATGGAGGGAGAATCTCCACGGATCTAATTTCATTCCAAGCCTATCCATCGAGGTCTTCGATCACCAAGCACAATCTCGAGAAATAGATCACCAAAATCTTCCGCTCGATGGTGGCTCGATGAACGGTTCAGTCATCCACGGAGGAGGAAGAGCCAGAGAACTAGATACATTTGAGCCCGCTCAGATGAAGCAGATATGATCGTGGTTGGCGTGGTGCATGCGCCAGAGGTCGATTCAAGTTTGAATGGCTTTCTAGTCCATGAAGCCGTGTTCGCCGCGGCGGATCATCAGTAGACAAAGCTCGAACAAATATGACAACGGCAATTCTCTTTCAACACCTTCCTTCTCTCCACTAAGACCTAGGATCGTTCCTACTTGCCAACGCTCCGACATATCAGTCTGATTCACGGGCCAGTGTCTCCCCGCAGGCACTGGCAGTATTGAATGATACGCCGTGACTTGAGGCTTCTCCCCGCGCTTTGTACCCTGGACCGCCGTGATATTATCACTGATACTTGGTTCAGCCATGCAACGTCCGCAGCGCTCATCAGCCCATCTGTCCAGGTTCTGCTCCCGCCTGCGATGTGCCTGCCTAGACCTAGCTCGCGCCGCACTTCAAGGGCCAATCTTAGCTCGCGACGTGGGAGTTGGAAGCTCGTAAAATGCCGTGGCCGTTCTTATACCGGGCGTCGTTTGGCTTTGTGTAGAACAAGTCCCCGCTCCACCTCCGTCCTACCAGAATGCCTCAATTCCACAAGTACGCCCTCTCCAGAACAGATTTTTCCGAGACTGATAAATGGCTGTAGAGAGCCTGAATTCGATACACTCCAGCTTCACGCCGGACAAGAACCCGACCCGACAACCAATGCCCGCGCCCCGCCGATCTATGCATCGACGAGTTATGTCTTCAACAACGCTGAGGTTCGTTTCATCGCTCGATTCCGCCTACCCTCTCTTTTACCGATCTCTGAATCGCGGTGAAGCACGCCGCCGACTTGTTTGGACTGCGCGCATTCGGCAACATCTACAGCCGGATTGGAAGTACGTTCAAGAGCAAGCTTATTGAAAATCTTCCTACTGACCGTCAATCCAACAGATCCTACAGTCGTACCTATCTTAACTCCTTATTCGGGTCCCGAATGACTGATCGCATGAAAGGACGTGTTCGAGAAACGAATGGCGGCGTTGGAAGGCGGGGCTGCCGCTGTGGCCACTGGTGAGTTATATCAAGCTTCACCTATAAATGCCAACTGTACTCAAATGTTCATTCGCAAGCCTCCGGACACTCCGCGCAATTTTTGGCAATTTCGTGCCTCGCGCGTCCTGGGCAAAATATCGTTGCATCGTACGTATCAGTTCTCCTCCCATCTAAACATATTACTCACGAAATTCCAAGTGCCTTCCTATACGGTGGAGTAAACCGCATCCCATCCATTTCTCCTCAAAGTGTTTCTGACATGTTCTATCTCACAGAGCTTCAACCAATTCAAAGGTGCATCTCACTTCACCCATCTCCTCGCTTATTCACAAACTAAATGCATCCTTTCCTTTCCCCAAGTCACCTTCCCCACCTTCGGCATCAACGTCAAATTGATCTCCTCTGCGGACCCGAAAGACTTCGAAGCCGCCATTGACGAAAACACACGCGGCATCTTTGTCGAGAGTATCGCGAATCCCAAGTACACGCTCAATAATATTCCGGAGCTGGCTAAGGCGAGTCCTCTTACCGTGCGACTCTTAAATTCTTAGCTGAAAACGGTGCTAGATCGCGCACGCACACAAAATTCCTTTGATTGTGGATAATACCTTCGGGATGGTCAGTGTTCCTCTTAGTCCTTTCGCTCACTGTTCTGAATCTTCTAACAAATTTACCTACAACAGGCCGGTACGTCTTGAAAAAGTGCACTTGTGAACACGAGACTTAGTTGACTGGCAGGCTACATGATCAAACCGTTCAACCACGGTGCCGATATCATCGGTATGTCGCACGTCTCTTCTCCATTTCATGCTATCGCGCCTTTCAATGCTAACGTTTTTCTACAACGCTAGTCCACAGCGCGACAAAATGGATCGGCGGACACGGCACCACCATCGGTGGTGTCATTATCGATGGCGGTACGTTGCTTCAAAGACCCAGTTCGACATGAGTAGATCACTCACCACCTGTTTTCTTATAATCAAGGCAAATTTGACTGGGCTGCGTCGGGCAAGTTCCCCATCTTCACCGAACCCGCCGAGGGATACCACGGACTCAGGTTTACGGAGGCGTTTGGTGGTGTTGCTTTTGCGTTGAAGATCCGGACGGAGGTTAGCCTGAGCCACTACTCCCCATGTTGATTCGTTCCAACTGCTGACACTGTTAACTTTTGTGATACAAATAGCTTCTCCGTGATATCGGACCCTGTATGAACCCCTTCGCGGCTTTCCTCTTCCTCCAAGGCCTCGAGACGCTTAGTCTTCGCGGCCAGAGGCACTGTGATAATGCTATGGCCCTTGCAAAGTACGTCGCTCACTCAAATTTCACTCAATCAGAAATTACATTTCGTCTACGCAGATGGCTTCAACAGCACGAGAACGTTAGCTGGGTCTCCTATCTCGGTCTCGAAAGCCACGATTCCAACAAACTCGCTTTGGAACTGCTCCGTCCCAATGCCTTCGGCGGTGTGTTGAGTTTCGGCGTGAAGGGTACGGCACAGACCGCGATGAAGGTCATCAATAGCTTGAAGCTTGCGAGTAATCTGGCCAATGTCGGTGCGTGTTGTTTTCCAGTGGCTTTCTTTCGATGTATAATGTGTGGTTCCACGGTTCTCATTATAATGTTTCTGTCTAGGCGACGCGAAAACTATTGTTATCCACCCTGCATCGACCACGCATTCACAGATGAGCGTGGAGGAACAAGAGTCAACTGGCGTCACGCAGGACATGATTCGGGTCAGTGCATCCTCGAGTTCTTACCAGTAGTGAACGAACTGAATTTCAATTTTTTTTTGTAGGTATCCGCCGGGATCGAGGATATTTCGGATATCATCGCAGATTTCGAGGCCGCGTTAAACATTGCGTGCAATTGAATTTGATAGAGTATCAAACTCAATGGGAAGGGTCTTATATCGTGTAAAACATTATTATGTGAAACAACAAAATTCTGTGCGTTTGCTAGGGATAAGTTTAATCGCTTTAAGCTCATTGAAGTTTCAACCGTGTGAATATTCACCCAATGTATCACGATACTAGCAGTGGATTTCATACAAGTTGTACGGTCAACAGAATATATGAATTTAGCCCTGGAAGGCGTGGTAGTTATCGAGCGGCGAGACGTGCTCGATGAGCTTCCAGATCGCATCAATCTTGGCGTTAGCCTTCTCTCCAACACTGCCCTTCTTGAGCCACCCCAGGGTCTGGGGAATCTGTGCGTGCTTGCTGCACCCAAAGATCACCGCATCCCCATACTTGGAGTCCAGCGCCGAATCAAACGCCACCCAACGATACGCCAATTCTGCACGACTGCATCCCGCCTCCTCCGCTGCCTCTCCCCACAAATCCAGCGCCTTATAAAATTCCGGCTTATTGTAGAGCGGACCATACAATTTCTCCAATGCATCGTCCGTCCCGAAACGCCCTGCGTCAGCACCTTTGGCCTTCATCTGCGCGGTGGTTTTGGTGAGGAGCCCGCCGGCGATGGGGCTGTATGCGTAGATGGACAGGTTGAGTTTACGGAGGGTGGGGACGAGCTCTGTCTCCTGTTTGCGGGCGACGGCGTTGTAATTGGCTTGGTAGACGCTGGGGAGGGGGTAGCCTTTAGCTTTGCAGATTTCGTAGACGCGCTCGACGTCGGAGGCTTTAAAGTTACTGAGGCCGAAGCGCTTGAAGTAGCCCGCCTTGTACGCGTCGTTGATGCCCTTTAGCTGGTCCTCGAGGTCGAGGGATGGGTCGGGCGCGTGGATATAAAATATGTCAAGCTGCGATGGGTTGTTAAGCTTTCGAAATGCGGTCCAGATGAATTTCAGCACGTACGCTTTTCACTTTGAGACGCTCCACCGACTCCTTCGCGTGCTGCAGAATCTCTGCTCCAGTACTCGTACCGGGAACGAACCCACCCGGCGTCTTGCTGTCGATGATGAATCGGTCGCCCGCTTTCGTTTTGCCCATCCATTCTTCCGAGGGGCCGTAAAGACGTGCGGTATCGATGGTATCACAGCCGCCCTCCTCGAGGAGCTGGTAGACCTTCTGGATGCTCTCTTCGTCGGGGAAGTATTGACCGGGGCCGATGGGGAAGCCACCGAAGACGGCCTTGACAGGGGTAGGAGACATGGCGAGGAAAGTACAGGAAGGACTCCGTTCGAAGTGGGTTGTTTGAGGATGGGATAAGGGAAATCCGATAGGGGAACTTATAGGGCTTGCTTCCGTCTCCGCGCTTGGGCTGGCTGATTAATGCAGTGTGAGACCCCTACTTACCAAGCGATCTTCATTCCTTCCAATTATGCATCAGTAAGCAACATCACAATGCAAAATATTCCACTCGGGAATCCAGTCTGCGTCGTTTTGAAGAAAATCGCATTTCGTTCTGACAGGAGGGTTGCAGGAGGGGAGTCTAAGACTCCAACGCCATCGCTGATGGATTATCCGTATTGGCTCGGCTCCTTGCGCCGAATGGACGGCACAGACTTCGCTTACTCAGGTTCAACATGTCATCTCATTTTGATCGTATTCCACCGATTGATGTGAGCCGTTTATTCTGGCGGACAACTACTCCCTGACTTCGATTGGTGCTGATACAAAAATGAACATAGTCGTTCGTATTGGTAAGTTTGAATGCGGGCGCGAGAAAAGAAGTTGACTCCAACATTGATCACCGGCGATTGCCGGTGGCTGTTGTTCTTCCAGCCTTTACCACGACGTCTCGCAACCCGCAAAGTTCTCTGCTGGACTGTGAACCTCGATAGTATAATTTCAGGCATATACAAGAGGTACATACTCGGGCTCCTTTTCATGCTGGATCACAGCTTTTTTGAACGCATAACGGTTGAACGAAAATTTACTTGTAGCCCTTCGTGAAGTTCGATAAGCAGTTCGATCATACTCAGCACCCTCACCGCAGACCGCATCATGTTAGCAGAAACCGGGTTCCATATTGGAGCTGCGGCGCTAGCCATGTAGTCTTCGAGATTCGAGAAATCGGCTGTTCTAGCTCACCTCAACAACGCCTACTATAGGCCACACTGGCACATGATTCAGACCCAATTTTGTGGGAAATGGCGGCAAGTCGCCTTCGCTACCCCCCAGCTTTGGCACGCACTCTTTTTGCTCTCGGATATCTTGCCGTCTCAAGCGTTGCCAGCCGGAATGTGGCTCAGCGGAGCCGGTTTAGTAACTGCTCGCTCTGGCAAAGTTGGCGTCAACGATAAAACGTCTGGTCCACTGGAGACCGTCCTCGAGGCCCCGAACTCCTGGCGACCGAACGACAAAACAAAAGATGTGATCGGCTACATAGGAACTCGTTCCGAGTCTTCATTCTTTGTCTCCGTGCCGCAGTGGGTACCCAAAAGTTATTGAAAAGTCCGTTCAATGTTCTAATTCATTTGGCAGGTCCGTGACGTCGGATGTTTTCCCCGTATTATCTTCCGTTGGAGACTGGCAGTTGTCGAAATGAAAGATAATCTGTTGGCTTCAAGTTGCCGCTGAGGAGCACACACAAAAATAATATCCTGGCATAGCCTGAGTGGCCCTGAGATGACCTCGCGATGGAATAACGACTTGGAGGGGAGGGTTACTCGTATTCATACTTTTTCCACTGTTGTCCTCCGAGAAATCAAAGCTTACGCGCTCTTACAGACAATCAATGTTTGCTTCGCGGTTAACACGACATTTTGTTTCCCCTAATCAAATACAACGGGATTGCATGAATACCAGACGACAGCCACAAGCGAAATCGTATCACACAAACGTAGGTGGTTGAGCTTTTTCGTGACACACGGTACTAATAGCGATCAGTCCCCTTGAGCTGCATTAAAATCTCTGTCCTGGGTCAACGAATGAGACTCTGTGGATGCCAATCTAAACTTCGAACATAAGTATATCCATTTGAGGTAAATCCCGCACCTATACGCCGACTGAAGTTCCACTCTACTGTACTTGATCGGCCGCACCGCCCTGAAGGCTGTCAGAGGAATTCGAAAATTCCCTCAATTCAGGTGAACTATGTAGGTTGAGCCGATTCAACCTTCTGTTGAGTCATTGTAATTGTTATGACGCCGCGGCCGCGAGGCTGTCAAAGACGTTGTTACGACAGTCATGCTTACATTGTACAACTCTCAAACTCTTGTAAGTTGTATGTTTGGCTCCCATTTTTCCGTAGCCTCTATAGTTTGGAGTCGTGCTCACACGACACGTTGAATCTAATAATAATAAGGCAAGGGTCCCACGCGGGGTACTTACTGCCTACTTACTCTGAGTTCTTCAAAAGTTCGACAGTTCAAACCTGATGAGTGTTGCACAGGAATCGGTCGATATAAATGTGTGCAGGCACCACTGACCACTGGCAGCTTCTTCAGTATGATGATCAGTCCTTGTGTGCGATGAGCTTGATATCGATATCTACCTAATTCAACATGAGAGTTGAGTTGAACTAGGCTTTGGTAACTATGTGTTCGACGATCATTTGTGGGTGATACATCAGTTGGCGACGATGGAATGGCAGGCTGATAAGATAAGGCGCCAACCGTGTTAGTCGCACCAGCGCCCTAACAGTACTGCAAGTATTCAAGTTTTCGGTAAATTTCTTGGACTCACCTTTTCAGCTAATAATCTGTACTTGTAGGATATTTTGGCTCATCGTCGCTAGGCTCTCCCATTGGACGGCCCGGGAATGGGTTCCGAAGGGGAGTGGGGCGCGCAGTCATCGACATGGATGATGATTTACTTGGCGGCGTCGTCACCGAACATTTGAAATGCCGCCTGAACCTGCAGCCTCAGGTGCAACCAACTTCGCGATCGCGATCTTGACCGTGATTGAGCTAGAATCGGGGGCCTCGAGACAAGATTCAAAGATCGTTTCTTACCAGGAGGAGAGACACCATACTACAGTACTTTTTCACGCGTCTCATATCCGGAGATTGTTTCTCTGGTATTTATTCCATCGAAGCGCTGAACGGCGTTGCCGAAACAATTCATTGGGTATGCATGGTACTAGCACTGCCTTGATGTTGCGCTTATCCGCTTACCATTGGAAGACAGGTCGAGGGGATAGTTGACCGTGCGGCTTGCGTTCATATTATCAATGCCGGCGCCTTCAAAGGCCGTCGCTGACTCGCGTTCAGAGGGTGTAGGCATCTACGTACTTACACATCAAAACTGGATTGAAGAAAATAACTTCAAAACCTGGTAAGCCCTCGAACATTTATTGAACGTCAGTGCATGACTCATGGTTGGATCTGCGCATGTAGACGGAGAATTCAATTTTGAGTGTCTCCGAGTCATGGCAATGGAGTGCAAATCCTTTACGGAACAACACTTCCGAACTAGAGAACCCATCACCCGGAATACACTCGGAACTAAACATGTTCGGAATCAATTCAGACTTTCCCACGGTTGATGATCGGCAGGGACGCTGTATCGGCAAGAGACGAGCGGAGTGCACTCCATGAAAGAGGTACAATTCTATGAACGAGCTCCGGAACATCGGGCAGCAACTGGACCTGTCTGAGAAGACGACGACTTGACAATCACTCCGTTGCAAAGAAGGTCCCTGAGAATTGAGTGGGAGTCCAACGGGCTCAACCGCGATTTGCGTCATATCGGCCTAATCTCAATCTGTGACACAGCTTTTTGTGCCTAGATGGGGTTGCGTACACATGGGGAGACGTCCAAAAGCGACTGAAGGCATGCAAATCCTGGCGAAGAAACCGGAACCTTGCTCTGGACGGCTAACCATACAGGCTTTCGGAGCAAATGGGTCAGATATACGTGTGTCGCTAATTGTTTGCGCAAGAGTACTTTTTCAATGGGTTCAATGAGCAGCTGCAGTAGGAGCAGCTTGGGTAAACGGAACGGCGGTATATTATCTGATTGGCATTTCCGAATTGGGAAAACGCCGCGGGTGAGACCGTCCCCCAATTAGGTTGATGCCGTCAGGCAACCGTATTGTCGTCGCCGTCTTCTGCACACTTCCGAGAACACCGTTCGTCGACTAGAAAGGCCCCTCTCAGTTGAATGTTGATCATGGATTGGAGAGGACAGTTCCAGTTGAGTCGTAGGCAAGACCACAGACATTAGAGTGAGAGGCTTTTCACTCAGACGAGGTGAGATCATGATG
The DNA here is from genome assembly GCA_037176885.1 of Favolaschia claudopus. Classification (NCBI taxonomy): domain Eukaryota; kingdom Fungi; phylum Basidiomycota; class Agaricomycetes; order Agaricales; family Mycenaceae; genus Favolaschia; species Favolaschia claudopus. The sequence continues at coordinate 386,899 of JAWWNJ010000113.1, forward strand.
GGCCATGGTGAAGAGTAAGAAAGAAGCGTGGGCAAGCGGAAAGGACGGATATGCGGATATTGTAAGTAATGTTGTGTACGCCACTCCACTGTCTCCAGGCTCAACGCCAGGTTCCAGACCATCTCTACAGATGCGATGGAGGGAAGAGACAAACAAATCTCGGCAGCAAGAGCGACAGATGTCAATGACTAATCGATTTCCAAATCTCCTGTAGCCGAATTCTCCCAGGTTTCATGCCGCTACAAAAGGTAGGTGGCGTTCGAAGCGGAAGTGTATATAGCTTCCTGACCTGCACGATCCACGTTCCCGCCCTGTTATAATGCCCCCAGTACAAAGCGATAAAGCGAAGAAACCGCCGGCTTGCGATGCTTGCAAGGTTTGCCTCCGCAAAGCTCCGACACAATTTTCCATTTCACGCGGTTTCTGTAGGCTCGTCGCGTTCTTTGCCATCCTCAACCCAACGGCGCGCCTTGTCCCCGCTGCGTCGAAAAAAATCAAATGTAAGCTTTTGAGCGATGTCCCTTATAAGCTTTCACATCTCTCTAGATGCTTGACCACGCCGGTTCCTCGAGGCCGTCCTCGAAAAAATCCTCTTCCCGGCGCTCCCGCCCAATCTCCAACGCCCCCTCAATCTCGCGCGAAATCCCGAACCACACCCTCCCCGCCTTTACCCGTCGAACCCATATACAAAACCTCGTCCTCATGCCCACCACTCACCCCTGAATTTGTCGCGCATTGCTTTGAAGGTGCGTCCGCACTCCATCCCATCATTTTTTGCCGCGAGATTTACAACTTGCTTGCTTGATTCAGCCCTACAATACACCCCTCAATACACTCATCCGCTCATTACAACGTGTTCCATCAAGATGGACATCCGCGCCGTCTCATATCAGCTCCATCTCTTACCTCCACAGTCCCGCGTCCTCGCACTCTGCATAATATGCTGTGCCGCCCTCACCTCGTTCCATCCTTCCGTGCTCGGGGATGGCCCACGTCCTCAATCATTCCTCGACGATGACTTCTTCACACCCTCCAATGTGGATCTTGTGGGATGCGGTGTGAGGCGAGCGGCGGCATATCGTGCCCTTCGAATCGAGGCCCTCAAAGCCGCATGGGAGATCGGCATAATTCTCCAACCGTCGAATGAGAACGCCGCTTCATGTTATCTCCTGGACCTTCTCGAGCATTGTATGTTGCGCTTTGCTTCTCCCGTTCCCGTTCCGTGAAACTCACCTTATTGTTATTCGTCGCGCAGGTGATTTCTCGGGGATCTCCCGACCATGGGCGAACGCCTACATGTCGCATGTACGCGCTCTTGCACCGATATGGCGAGCTTCAAATGCCTTCACTGCATCGGATGGGGCTCATTGGGTGGGATATCTGGTGCGTGGCTATCCAGAGGGTTCTCAATATACTCTAACTCTAACTCTATATAGATGGGCGACTCATTGATAGCGGTAACTAGCAGGACGCCGATGCTGGTGTATGTGTCCCATTCTAATTGTCCCAACTGCTCTGTGAACGTTTCGTGTCCCTCAGCACGCCTAACGATCAGCTCCTTCTTTGTGGACCCTCCCCACCCTCTCTCGAGGCTTTGATTGCCTCGCTTTCAAAATCCACCTCTATCTCCCTGTTGTGGTCATCTTTTACTTCATGTTCGTTTTCATGTTTTCGCTCTTTCTATGTGTTTTCATCCGTTTGTAGTCTTGTACCATATCGTTAACTACGCGCGTCAACTCATAGAGACGATATCCGGAGGTGCGCTTTGTTGATTTTCTCGTTACTTGATACTAACTTAACCAACTCTCTCTGAATCTCAGACTACGCGCGTCTGAGCCCTCTCTCCGAATCCGCCGTCCTCAACTTCCTATCATCTCTCTCGCTCATGCACTCGGTCCTCGCGCTCCTTCTAGACCACGTTGATCGCGTTATCGCCAACAACGACCAGACTTCGCCCTTCGTCCTCGAGGACACCGCCCGCACCTGCGCGTACGGAGCGATCTTCGGCTTCAGCGGTCTCGTTCAGCCATTCTACCGCGAGCTCAAATATCGCGAGGCCAGCGAGGCCGGCTCGCAAAATCAGTCTACGTATGATCGCTTCAGATTTTTGCATGCCCAGGCGCACGAGATGGCCATCCTCGGCGCACGGCAAATAGCTCGCGGCATTCGGTACCTACCGAAAGGTCATTTTACGCCCGTGCATTGGAGCTGTATCTTTGGATGGGCGGAATTTTGTGTAGAGGAGATGGAGTCGGGTGCGCCACCTTCTTCTGATTTCATTCATGATTTAGAGACGTGCGTTTATGAATTTTTCATCCCTGTTATCCGTGTACTCATTTCTGAATATAGACTGGGCAATGAGCTAAAACACATGGGCTACTCGCTCGAAAACGCGTCGACGCCGCATTCACAGGCGTTACTGGACCGCCTTCAAAGCCATGTAAGCCGGTCGCTCGTCGACATGTTCCTCCCGCCCGAGCTACCGCTGGAGGGTACGTGGTTGGGGGCTGGGCCTATGACCCATGGATCCATGGTCTTTGCGTGTTGACCCTTTCCCTTCATATAGTATCCTCCTGGCCCGCGCCGTATGTCGACGACCACTAGACTTGACACACCCGCACGTATTGCTCATTCATTCTTCCTTGGTGTATCTACGACCCGTAAATATTCACTCAACTCAATCACTTGTACATACAATAGCCAATATGTAATCTTGTCCTGTATTCTTTCAGTCATGTACTTCTGCGCGATGGACGTTGTTTAAACAATACGAAAACAGACTTGACAACCCGTTGCCCATTAAGATTTCTCCAGATTTCTCCAACTGCGCTCAGTCCGGTATCACTGACATTTTCGGTCTGTCGGCTATTTTCACGGTTGCTGTTGCGGGACTGCTGCAAACTGAGTTGTCTTCTAGGCCCCCGGTCACTACCTATTAGGTTCGTCACATTGTCGCCCGAAATTTGGGCTGATTTACTCTATGATTTTCGCCCTCAAACAGACTGATTTACTCTATTTGTGACGAACATCTGGGGGTAATTTCGGATTTTTGCGGCTGGATCCCCCAAAGGACAGTTGTTTAGCCTTTTCTGAAGCAAATTTGAGCTTAAAACTGCTCAGAATCATCCAATTTCGCTTTATTTTTGCTGCTTGACGCGTGAAATCTGTCTTGCAATTTGCTTGCAATTCCCCAGACCGACTTCAGGTCTCAAAAATTTCTCGCGCTCCGCGCGATTTACTCTATCTGCGACAAACATTGGGCAGTTTCCGCTTGATTTACACTATTTTTGCGACGAAGGTACGGGGTTTTCAAGACGTTGATTTACTCTATCTGTGACGAACCTAATAGGTAGTGACCGGGGGCCTTGTCTTCTCCTTCGTTACCCGCGTGTTGCCACATGGCATTGGTATGAAATGTGGAGAGCAATTTCGTTTGAGAAGGTTCCAAACATTTGCCGTCGGGTCAAGCAAAATTACCATGTGAAGCGGGCCGCAACTCTCGTAATCTACTTTACAGCGTAGATCATCTTGAGAATCCGACACTAGGGAGCCAGCGTATCTGAATATCCAAATGCAGGAAATTTAGTACTCAATTATGGTACTTAGTCTCTCGTAGACAGACGCTTTAACAAAATCTGTCCGACTCGTACTTGCGGTCGTTCAACTACTCGTGTAAGTACTGTGTTAATAGCTATCGAAATTAGTAAATTAGCATCGCGCCGACGCGGATGTCGAGAACAAATGCAGAAAAAATGCAAAAAAAAACATTATGTATGTCTGATCTCCGGGGCGCGAGAACTTCGGAAGTTGGAACTCTGATCATGTTGAACATTGCTTGGCCTTGTTGAACATCGACTTTGATCGGGGTTCTCCGCTTCCCCAACAACTCGGATGTCGGACACGGCCCCAACCAAGAATAAAAAACTTCCAGCATGTGATGTTTGCAAGGCGAGTTGAGGTCCATTTTCGGCTCCGCTTTTTACTGAATGTCCAACTTGAAACCCAGGCTCGTCGTGTTCTGTGTCATCCTCAATCAGGTGGCGCACCTTGCTCGCGATGTCTGGAGAGGAATCTGGTGTAAGCAGATTTCAATCTGTTCTTTCGCCTGTTCATCGTTAAACATACAGATGTATCACCACCCCGGTTCAGCGGGGTAGGCCGCGAAAGAATCCTGTCGCAGCCGCGTCATCACTGTCCGTTTCACGCCTCCCGCACTCAACCGCGTTGTCAACCACTTTGCAAGCCCCACAGGGGTTTGAAGTTTCGTCAGATAGTCCTGAGCTCACGCCGGATTTCGTCTCCCACTGCTTCGAGGGTCAGTGAAGAGAATCCTGTATATCACTTGTCCATCGACCCCTCACCACCTCTTGACCAGGACTCAAGTTCACTCCGCAGTACACTCATCCACTCATTTCTGCGACATCAATCAAAACAGACGTATCTGCGGCTTCTTACAATATCGATCTACTTGCGCCTCAATCCCGTGTGCTTGCCCTATGCATCATCTGTTTCGTATCGCTTGCTTCCTTTCACCGGAGTGTGCTCGGAGAGGGAGCCCGCCCTCAATCTTTCTTGGATTACGAATTCTTCTCGTCAGCTTCTGACCTCCTAGCATGCGGTATGCGGAGAGGTCCAGCGTTTCGTGCTCTCAGGGCCAAAGCACTCAAAGCCGCATGGGAATTGGGGATCATTTTGCAACCTTCGAGCGAGAATGCGGCTTCATGCTATCTGCTGGATCTCACAGAGGAAGGTAATTTTCAGTGACCAAAAATCAATCTCTGGATGTGACAGTGATTTTATAGGCGATTTTTCTGGGATACGGCCTTGGGCGAACGCTTACATTGCCCACATTCGAGCCTTAGTTCCTGTGTGGCGAATCTCCGGATATAGCACCTCAGATGCAGGACACTGGGCCGGCTTTCTGGTATCCATACCAATTTTAATCGATCTATTTACACTGAATCTTCGACAACGCTAGATGACCGAGGCATTAATATCTGCGAGAACGAGGACGACGATGCTCATGTATGCCAGCCCAATCTTACATCGTGAGCTGCACTGACCTACCAATATCCTCAGAACGCAAAATGACCAGCTGCTGATTTGCGGCCCTGACCCTCCAGCCCTAGAGGGCTTACTTACTTCCATCGAGAACTCTGCGCAAGCATCCGGAATGTCCATATTGTGGACGTCAATGAAGCCATGTATGTCTTATCGGATGCTCTCAACGCGTATTCATTTCAACGCCCAGATCTCTTACATGTTACATCCCTAGCTCGCGAGCTATCAGAGAAAATTGCTGGAGGTGCGTTGCAAGCTTTCCCCATGTGTTTGAATCATATACAGTCAACAGACTACGCCCGTGTCAATCCCGTCTCAGAGGCCGCGGTGATCAAATTCCTGTCATCTCTAACCCTCCTTCATTCAGTACTTTCCCTCCTCCTGGACCGAGTCGACACCGCCATCACCTCCGCCATCGCCAACGACTCTCCCTTCATTCTCGAAGACACAAACACCGACGCTGTCGCCCGCGCCTGCGCATACACACTCGCCTTCGGGTTCACCGGCCTAATTCTCCCTTTCTATCGGGAGCTCGAATACCGAGAGAATTCGGAAACGATTCACAATCAAAGCACGCGGGAGCGTCTTGTACTGTTGCGTGCACAGGCTCGTGAACTGACTGTTCGAGGAGCGCGGGTACTGGTTCGCTCGTTGAGATATTTGCCTAAGATACATTATACACCGGTGCACTGGGCCACGATATCCGCATGGGCGGAGTTCTGTGTTGATCATGTAGAATCGGGGAATGGGGGATCGGTCTCTTCAGAGGATGTCGAGGACCTTTCAACGTATGCGACGACCTTTCGGGTATCATTTTCTCTACTCATGAATATTCATTTCAGGATCTTGAACGAGTTAAAGCTTCTCGGATATTCGCTAGACATATCCTCGACGCCGAATGGCGTTGCCCTTATCGAGCGGCTCGAAGCCCGGCTGAAAATGACTGTTGAAATATCGCTGCTGGCGTCTCCACAAGCAGCTATTGAGGCAGAATCCAGTCTTTTGGATACGGCATTATTTGAGGATATTTTTCCTCTCGATGGAACGTGGATCACTCAAGGGCTTTAACAAAGTACTTATTCTCCGGTATCAAAGCGCAGTATTAATCCGCGAATTGACTGTACGTATAAACGGTTGCAGGACAATTAGGAGAAAATACCAATGCAGCCTCTTAGGACGACAAATTCTGATACTGAAAGCGGCTAGATCGAAGTTCAACGACTATTCCAATGCAAGGTCAGACCATTCCTTTTCAGCTGAGATGAGAGATACTACGAACCATTAATCGGATTCTGAACTCGAGTCAGACTCGCTCGTCTCTTCGTCCGAGTCTTCTTCGCCCATCGCAGCCTTCTTCATCGTATGCAGCTCCTGCCAAGTCGGGAGATCAAAAACGCCCGGCAGTTCGTCCCAAAAGTCGCATGCTGCCTTGTCCACCCGCTTCTTTGCGGAATCTCGACATTCGCCGCACATAGAGAGTGCTTTCAGAGTTTTCGTGATCCGGTGTTTGACGTTCCAGGTGATAGGATCTAATTCGTGTCCCGATAATTTGTCCAGAAGTTCCCGCGACGCGAATTTCCGGGCCTCGCCGCAACGTTTTGGCGTTTTGCATGGCTCGAAGTGGTTTAGAAAGTCATGGACGGCGATAGTTCCTCGAATCAGGTCTGTGCGAGCAGCAAGGGCTTTACCCACATGCAACCCGACATTTCCTTCGAGGAAAGGAAGGATGTCTTTGCTTGGATAGGTGGAGAGTTCGTAATACGCTGATGGAAGTAGCCATAATGCGCTGACCTCGGTGGCTGTAGCGATTATTTGAAGCAAATGATTGGTTTCGAAAGAGTCAGAAGCGCCATAGATGAGATGGGAGGACACCGATTCGTCGTAAGTTGATGTGTACCATCCACCTGCCATGAGGTGCTGCAAAGCGCGACGGTGAAGATATTCAACGTCGTACTTGTACGACAGTCGTAAACATCCAAGCACAACAGAAAGCTGGGTGGGAGCAGGTGGAGGTGAGAAGTAGCTGCAGCGTCAATAAATATATAGTGGAATGCTCCGCGTATTTAAAGCAGGCGAGACTAACCTGGAATATGGCGGTCCGGATGCACATTTAATTGTGCCGCCCCAAATATCGGCTTTTCGGCCGTTCCGCCCTTCTTTGAGGTGTTTTCGGCATTTTCCGCCCCATTCTCACCGGTGACTTTAAAAGGGGCGGAGAATTGTTCCGCCCTTTTGCAACTTCAACCCCGCCCCTTTTATAGGTTTGCCCGCCCTCTTTCGCGGGAGTCAAATTTTGCCGTGAAAAATTGGGCACCATTGAGCACCGGCCTCTGCTTGAATTCTTATTAGTCTATTTGAGTCAAACCCTTCAGTCAGTCGCATTGAACTTCGAGTCAAAGATTCATTCTGAAACTGCCTGATTGACTTCCCAGAATTCAGATCCTAGTTTGATAGATCCCATGCAAGGTAGCACAAGGTACACAAGTCGCTCTTCTGTCGCTGGTAACATTATTATTACACAGGTATGATTCTTCCTGTGCTGTCAGCTATTCTCAAAATCATTCAAACAGATTTTGTCCTCTGTCTGATTTACTTCGTTCGTATTGGATCATGCAGACTCAGGTTTATATGGATCTTCGTCGCTCCTAGTACAGGATCCCAGTCTTCCTGTGTGAAGTGATGTCCAGTGACCGATCGCGACTGAATCTGAACCTCAGGTTGTGTTCACTGGAAAATTTTCAAACATTGATTGACGCAGAGCTCTGTGGCCGTCAAGTTTCAGTCAATCAACTGTTGAGTAACAGGTATAACTTCATTTAGAATCAACCCCGACTTCCTCTCAGGCTTGATGTCGCAGTCTCGCATATAAGTCAACAATTTGAGGGTCGCACTGGCAGCGGTGTAACGTCTATATTCGAGAGACCAGGTACAGTTTACGATTTCCTGTTGTAAGGCTCAAATAATAAAGGGCATCATACTTGGGTCCAGTTCGAACAAATTTAGCCTACGAATCCAAGATATAGAAAACGACCGAGAAGCCCGAGCAACCATGTGTGTACAATTTAGCACCTTCATCTCGTTTTATATTCGTTGAGACTTCAGAATGAATCTTCCTCTTAGCTCTCCTGTCCACCTGTGCCTCGAAGACGGCTGATTCGGTCAATTAGCTGAACAACCGCGAGTCATGTTCAACTGATTGTAATGAATATGTTGAATTCGACGCGTACCAGGGCATAATTTACGCGTCTCGACGTGTCATTCGATCTTCAAGGCTTATCTCTGACTTGGACAGTCCTTTCCTCCATGCTATCTCTCCGGCTGTGTTCGTTTCGAAACATTCAAGATATTAGTGATGCTATCCTAACCATCTGCGGTTGTTGAATTACGGGTATAATTGGTAAGATTGAATTCTAAGAATTGTATATTGGAATTGAATGTGGCTCAACTTTGTAGTGTAATGGATCTTAGAATATTCCGTCGAGCAACCAAGCGAGAAAAAAGTAACTCAATCGATGTTCATTTCCATTAAGCATATATTCAACTTGTATTCAACTCAAACAATATTCAAACCATCACAGAAGCAATCTGAGTGAGCCATTGAGAGTGAATCCCCGGTGCTGTACTGGTAAAATTCAGTCGATAATCGGCAAGATCAAGCAAAGGTCACTCTGGACCAGCTGTTATATTGCAGGCAACGGCATTATTTCAATTTGTGTTGCATCAAAAAGGGAAGTGCGTAGGCCGAGAGGTTGGAGGTGCAGCTCACCGTAGTTTTAGTTAGAGGTGAGGGAATACAGTGTTCCGTTGAACTATGGCTCAATCAGTCTGTTTCAGGTGTCAGGTGGGGGACAGATGGAAGACACCAAACAGCGCTTCCACAAACGCACTCCACTGCTTCAAGCCTTCAAACTGATCGAATTGTCGGCCTTGAGAGCTTGAAAGCCCAAGTTGTGAAAGAAGTGAAAATAGCCACTCATCAAAAACAACTCACCAAAAAAGGGCGGGCGAACCTATGAAAGGGGCGGGGTTGAAGTTGCAAAAGGGCGGAACAATTCTCCGCCCCTTTTAGAGTCACCGGTGAGAATTGGGCGGAAAGTGCCGAAAACACGTTCAAAAGGGCGGAAATGCCGAAAAGCCGATGTTCGGGGCGGCACAATTAAATGTGCATCCGGACCGCCATACTGGAATCATAAATTGCCCGTAGAAAGACTTCGACGTCTTCCGCCGCATCGTGAAGGCGGACCACCGGGCAGCCATCCATCTGCTCGAAGTCCGAGTTGGTGGTGACAACCTCTGGTTGCGGAAAGGAAATCATGTCGCGAAAAACTGAGGATCGCGCAGCTAGAATTCCTCCCGGAACACGAAAAATCTTGTTTTCGGCGCGAATGATGATAATCGTGTCTGTTGTGAACCATAAGTCATCAACTTTGACGAGAGATTCTTCCACCGAGTCGGCCATAGGGAGCTATCTCCTGAAATTGCACGCGCCCGGTGGGAAGACACGGAGTCCAAAATTCAACGTCGTGGTGGGTGAATGAGTTACGGTGGGAAAATGTATGTCATTCCCGTTGATGATCGGCTCGGCTCTGGATCTGTGTCTTGTTCTCCTTTCATTTGGCTTTCATCCTATCTTAAAGCTTTGTGGCAAGAGGAATGACTGGGAACCTGTCTCATAGAGGATTCAAATCTGGACAACTTTTGTCCCCCGCACATGGTAATCATGGCTCTCCCGTATTTGACATTATTATTCCACGCCTGGCCTACTTAATGGCATTTTCAAGAACTCACCGAAGCAATCGCAAGCGATTCGCAACTTGATCTTGACTTAATCGGAACTTCAGCGATTATCAATACCTATTAATTTCTTACTAATTGACTCTCCCGTTTCTTATCAAGCAGCTCAAGGTAGCTCAAGTAAGCAAGATTCTGAAGATACGGGAAGAACGATATAAATGCTGCCATCCTCCTTCTCTATTTTCGCTCTATCTGCGACATGTCCTCTGTTCCTACTGTCAAAGCCGTTTTTGGCGGCTACCCCTTTGGTCCCGGAAGGTACTTCGCTGATGAAGAGAGTATCCTGAAGGTCTATCAGCTACTCGAGGAAGGGGGCTGTGACACCATCGATACTGCCCGTATATACGGACCATCCGAGAAATGGCTGGGACAAACCGGGGCTGGCAGCCGATTCACTCTGGACAGCAAGACACCCGGTGGTTTCGCTCCCGGTGAGAGTACTGGAGCGAACATCCTCCAGCATGCGAAGGATACGGTAGACAAACTCAAAGTCAAAACCGTGCGTGTTGAATTCTTCAAAGTATTGCAAAGTCTGATAGTCCACTCAAGCTTGACATCTACTACATCCATGCCCCCGACGCATCCCTTGATCTTGAAGACCAGCTCGATGGGATCAACAAGGCCTACAAAGCGGGGTATTTCAAACGCTTTGGCCTTAGCAACTTCAAAGCATCCGATGTCGAGCGCGTCTACGACATCTGCAAAACCAAAGGCTATCCTCTCCCCCGTGTCTACCAGGGCAACTACAGCGCTGTAACCCGCGCGCAGGAAACCCTCCTCATCCCCACCCTCCGTAAACTCAACATCGCGTTTTATGTCTACAGTCCCATTGCGGGGGGGTTGCTCACAAAGACCTCGGAGCAGCTGCGGACGCAGAGCGCCGACGCAGGGCGGTATTCGAAGGACGATGAGATGGGGAAGGTGTACGGGCCGCTTTACAACAAACCGGAGTTCTACGAGGCGCTGGATCTGTGGGGACAGGCGGCAGAGGAAGCTGGGTGCAGTCGCGCGGAATTGGCGTATCGGTGGGTAGCGTTTGATTCTGTTGTGGATTCGAAGCTTGGGGATTCGGTGATTTTTGGAGCCAGTAAGCACGCGCAGATCAGCCAGACGCTAGGGTGGCTTAAGAAGGGGAGCGTTGGGGAGAAGGCGAAGGCGAAAATCGATGCGATTTGGAAGCTCATTGAACATGTTGCGCCAATCGATAACTACCACGCTACGCAGGGTTAGATGGATGTATCGCGTTGGTTGGTGGTAAGTATATAGACGCAGCAGTGTAATACTTAGCAGTAAAATGTCCTGAGAAGTTCAGAGGAAAGTCATCCGGTACCCAAAAATCATTATTCAAGCACGGCCATCGATTTCTCAACCATCGTCCGTGGTGGCGAGAAGCAGTTCAATTTCGATCAAATTCAACGCGGGTTTACCCGGTTTCATCAGTTGGCGAGGGGGGGATGCCGCTATTCGCCGAAAAGCGGAACCACACCCTGTCCTCAACTCTCATCCCGCTCACCTACTACTTGCTTTAGCCTTCAGTTAATGGTGCTGCTTTGTGCTGCGAGTCTGGCGTCTGCGCTCCACATAACTTCCAAACACTCTTGAAACTTCTGGAAATCTTACAAATTGTACTCATATTATTAATTTTCTTGGTAATTGACTCCGAGTCTCTTCCGTCCTTTCTAAGCAGCTCAACGGACAAGAATCAGAACCAGCGGCAAAGGCAAAGGCGACTTGTATAAAATGCTGCTATCATCCTGATACGTGCACAATCTCAAGTTCTCTTCGTTACTCGCAATGTCCTCCACCGTGACCACTCCTGTCAAAGCCGTCTTCGGTGGCTACCCCTTCGGCCCTGGAAGGTACTTCTCCGACGAGGAGAGCATCCAGAAGGTCTACCAGCTGCTCGAGGAGGGCGGCTGCGACACCATCGATACCGCGCGTCTTTACGGACCGTCTGAAGAATGGATGGGAAAGACCGGGGCCGCCAAACGATTCACCATCGACAGCAAAACTCCTGGCGGCTTCGTCGCCGGTACGAGTACTGGCGCAGGGATTTTACAGCATGCGAAGGAGTCGGTAGAACGTCTGAAGGTCAAAAGCGTACGTCTGAAAACGTTTTTGACAAATATCCCACAAGCTGATCGCCGCATTATTATCACCGGTAGCTCGACGTATACTACATCCACGCCCCCGACGCCTCGCTCGATCTCGAGGACCAGCTCAAAGGCATCAACGACGCCTACAAAGCCGGCTACTTCAAACGCTTCGGCCTCAGCAACTTCAAAGCCTCCGACGTCGAGCGCGTCTACGACATCTGCAAAGCCAAGGGCTACCCCCTCCCCAGCGTCTACCAAGCCAACTACAACCCCGTCGCGCGCAAACAAGAAACCGTCCTCGTCCCCACGCTCCGGAAACTCAACATGGCGCTCTACGCCTACAGCCCCATCGCCGGCGGGCTCCTCACCAAGACTTCAGACCAGATGCGCGCGCGAGGGGCGGATGCCGGGCGGTTCGCAAAGGGCGATGAGATGGAGCAGCTGTATGGGGGGCTGTACAACAAGCCTTCGTTCCATAAGGCGTTGGATTTGTGGGGAGAGGCGGCGCGGGAGGCGGGATGTAGTTGGGCGGAGTTGGCGTATCGCTGGGTGGCGTTCGACTCCGCTGTTGATCCCAAGTACGGGGATGCGGTGATTTTTGGTGCGAGCAAGTTTACGCAGATAACTGAAACACTGGGTTGGCTGAAGAAGGGGAGTGTTGGGGAGAAGGCCAAGGAGAAGATTGACGCTATCTGGAAACTCATCGAAAATGATGCGCCGCTTGACAATTATAACTGGTGAATATGTACTCGTAATAGCTTGTGATGAGACGAAGTGTAATTTCTTTGACGCGTGGCTTTGGGAAAAGATCTTTCGCGCATGTCCTCGTTGTTGAGTAGTTCGAAGTCTCAAAGAATTTTCGGAACGTATTAGTATTCCTTATTAAGTAACTACGCCCGATTCACCCAATTATGACATTTAAGCTCACCGCAATTCTACAATCTTTTCACGGTGTCTACAAGAAAGGCTCCTCCTCGCTGCCCCCGCTATTCTACCACCTATTCGTAGCTTCGATAATATCTAGTTCCTTCAAGTTTCACCGCAACTCTTGACTCTCTTGACTCGGTTCACCAACACCAATTCAACCAACGACCCTCTGCACAACAACGCACCCAGCCAATCCTCTATCCTTCCCTTCCCCAGGACCAGGACCGACAACCATCCCATCGTCGAGCTCGCGCGTCGGGAAGGTCGTTTGCAGGGTGTAATTGGATGGGCCGCTGTGCAGATGCGTTGTTTGTTAGTGTCTGATACATACTTCCAAGACGCGAGAATGAATGAATGAGAAGGGTGGAGGCGACGAGAGAAGACGACGCGCAAGGGCGCGTAAGAGAAAAAACAAACAAGAAAAAAAAATTGCGAGAGAAGCTGATTTGATAAAGTGAACATGAACACAATACGCACTTCCGAGCGTCAATAAGTCTGCGCAAATCCGCAACAGTATGGGCATGGTTGAGACGCGCGAGGAAGCTGCGAACAATTTCGACGTCAGCAAACAATTATGTAGCTCACAGCGAAAGAAAAAAGAAAAAAACTTACCGCCCTCCATTCGCCAACCGAACCTGAATCTGCGCAATCGGCTGCGCTTCGTCGACATCTACCGGGATTCCCGCTGCGATGCCTTCACCCTCCCCTCTTCCCGTGCTCCCTCCATCGAACGCACCGGGCATCGCCTGACTCGACGTGGAAGCAGAAGCATCCCCGGGAACAGCCGCCCCCAATCTCACCCCACCTCTCGGGTCCCAGGTCGTAACGGGCGGCACATACTCCTCGTGGGTTCTTTCCTCGACGAGGATCTGGACGGACGGCGTGGGGGCGTTGTCGTCGTCGGCGGGAGAGTCGGGCAAGGGGGAGAGCGCAAGGAGAGCTTGAGGTACGCGTCTGTAGTACGTTGAACATGAGTAAGTATTGGGCCGGGACGGTGGACTTACCCGGCATGTATCGCCTGCAACACCTCTCTCGATTGAGGGTCATCGTATGCCATGAATGGGGATTCGTGAAGGACAAAGCCGTTGCGGTAGAAGATGAGGCGGCGTTGAACTTGAGCTGGGGCAACAGGATTCTGATTGGCGGGAAAATCAAATTAAGGATTGTGATATCGAAGACGTAGAACTCACAGGCGCATTCGGGTCGGGGACAAAAGTGCTTGCGATGTCGTCCGAGCCGAGAGTGTGTCCGCCGCCAGAGAAAATTGAGAACTCAGGCGAAGCAGCGGCGGGAACGATGGGTACGGTGCCGGCCCTAGTATGAGTCAGTCAGTCGGTGAAAACGACCCAAAGAACAAAGGGACGGACTGCGCGGCCCTCCTCAACAGATCCCGCACCATCCCTCCACCCGGTACGGCACGACCACTTCGACGACTCGGTGCATCGGGATTCTGCACACTGATCCCACTCCGCTCCCCACCAGCAAACCAGCTCTCGCGTTGGTCCGGTGGAGCATCTTCATCTTCGTCCATCCCTTCTTCATCTCCCGATGATCCGCCCTCTCCATCTCCATCTCCAGACTCGGAATCACTCTCTTTGCCACGGCCGGAACCGGAAGACGGTGGCGCGGGCGCGTCTCCTCTGTGACGCGTACTACGATGCGGCGGCGCTGCAGGCGCAATATCTCGCAATCCAGCGATCCGTCCTGGGCCGCCCGAAGAGGAGCTTGAAGACCAGGCACCGATGCGTCCGACGCGCGGGGCGGCCGTCGGGCGGGCCCAAGCTTCAGGGAGGGGCTCGGTCGCCGGGGCACCGCTGAGAGAGCGGCCAACAGGAGGGGCGGGGTCGTTGGAGGTTTCGTTGGACATTTTTAGAAGCAAAGAACGAGGTGGCAAAAGGCAAAAGAAAGAATTGATTTGAAGAAAAGCGACGCGTCATGCACTGCCACAAGATCAATATAGATCAGATACATTACGTATCAATTCCCCACGGTTCAACATTGGAACCGCAACAGCTGATTCGGATGTTCACCTGCCTCAAGGGCAAGACTTCTTGCGGAAACAGTTTGAATGGAAAGACAATTGAGAGCATAGTGCAGAAATTGAGTATGATCTCTCATTTTACACAGACTAAATACATAAATTCTTCTGTCGGATTGCTCTCCAATTCAACCGCATATTCATTCTAGCCTACAACGACGATTGTTGAGATATCTATCGCTATTGTCATAGTAATAGTATACGCCGGGAGCACCTAAACTGACTATCTCTAGCGCTACGAGTCTCGTTGGTCTGAAGAATAGTACAACGAACAACGAGGGTCTGAATTCGAACCGTGGGAACGCTGACATACGTAATCCTTGCTCGCATTTCCTGCAAGTTTCCTTGTGCTTTGCGCCGTCGGTGGATATCTCGGCCACTGGGCCAGTCAAAAAGAGCTGTAATTTACTACCTCTACAGGACTTGCAATTACGCGGGGGCTTGTACGCATTGTACTTATATACCGGCTCAGTAAATTCAAACAGATCCTTCTAAGATCTCTACTGTAGGCAATGAAGCTCAGCACATAGAAGAGCAATTATGCCCAAATTTTGATGACCATATTCCGGGAACTTTGAGCTAGAGAGATAATCGATAATCCGCCAGCGAATTTTCGACCATGGCACCCCACTCGAAGATGCACATCCTCGCCTTAGCTTGAGTGATCCTGGAGTCTAGCAGAGCTTGAAGTGAGAGCAGAGCCGATTCTCGTCCACTGTTTCGGAGCGTTGTCTCTGGTGCAGGAGCCTTTTGTCCGTGATATACAGTTCAACTGCCTCCTTCAAAATCCATTCGTGGGTTGGAGTCCTCGTGTTTAACCGACTTTACTTTGAGAGATTTGCAAATTTGACCTCAAGTCAATGACTGGAGACACGCCGCCTCCCCGTGAGTATTCATTTGAATATATTTTGAACGCGATATACTCTACGAGACTATAATCCAAGAAACGCAGCCGGCCTACCATCTCCCCGTTTTCGCCCATGTAGTGTAGAATAGCCTGCATGAGTATTGTTTTTACCTGAGTGACAAATGCTATTCGTCGGAGAGCTGTCGTTTCCGTACAAGTGAAGACATACCGAAGCAGAATTTTAAAATGCTACTCTCCCACCACAGCCTTAGCCCAACGGGCTTATGGCTCCGCAATCCCTCGAGGCACGTCTTACGCCCCAGTCACCGCCAAAGCGCGAGAATTGCAAGCCTCAGCACCGTCTCTTCTTTCGCAAAAACTTCAACCAACTGATCTTCAATGACATTGACCATGTGTTCCGTCCGGCGAGCCATGGGTTACAGTGTGTCACTAACCGCCGCCGGCGTGTGTCCTTGGATATGCATGAAATTAGTACGACCTCGAGTAAGAGATTGAGAAATGGTTCGAACATCGTCGTCGTCGGATGTGAATAGAGAGGAAAAGAGGCGCCAATGTAGGGGGTCCCAGCGTCTATATATATGATCTAATGGTTTCAGTGAGTGAATTCGTTTAGAAGTCCACTGACGCCCATTTAATTTCTTGGGTACTGCTGAGGTTGGTTAAAGCACTGAAAATCGGCGTCAAATGCAGCGCTGCGAATATCTTGACTGCACACGCAATACTGCGAGAATTCCCCGACAAGATTTTTGAAATGAATTTCATAACCTGTGAGAGGATGATCGACAGCGGGCGAAAAAAAAGCCATGGTGATAGAAACAAAAAAAAACATATACAGTTGTCCCATCTCGACAAAGCACGAGCTACGGAATAGGAAGTCTAGAATTCTCCCACAACATACGCAGACCCACCGCGACGGAGGCAGAGTTGCTGTCGATGTCGTATGCCCAAGGTTGAGGTGGTTCCCTGCCACGAGCGATAGCAAGTAGCTGTCCCTCCTGTGGTTTACAAAGATGGTAGTCGTGCTGGTCCGCTACATTGGACTTCACTGAATCCACAATCTTCACGATGCGGAGATGAAGAACTCGTCGACCGCGATAGAGCGGATCCGTTGAGGGTTCGAATCGTGCGATTCCCGTTCCTGAAGACCAAACGAAGTTGAGAACACATCAGCAAATGCGAGACATCAGAGCTGGGACGCTGCGTACCCAACCACGGAAATGTATCTCTCGACCCGAAAGCTCGGGTGAGGCGCAAGTAATGGAGTTTGGTTTCGCCAACGACCGTCAGCAGGATGGCCTGCTGGAAATTGACAGGGAATTCCTGTGAGAGCCGGTACACCGTAAGATCCGAGAATATCTTCCCCCTGCTCCCAAACAGCTCACGACACCGCTCGAGCTGTTCCTCCGAAACAAGCTCCTCATCGACAAGCTGGTCCCGTATTCTCACATGTCGACATGCTATTTGAGGTAAGATAACCTGCCAAGGACAGCCGTTGGCGTAAAGAAGGTCTTCGCCGTTATTGAATGAAGAGGCAAGGCGTGAGCCAGTGACGCGGAAGCGGATGGCAGCCTCGAGCGGTGCGGCGTCCGGCTGTCTGAGATAATACAGAAATCCCTGGGTTTTGGGAGGAAAAGGGATGCAGCTCCCGCGCTCGCCCCAGGAGTATATTAGCGGTGCCTTTTCTCTGATTTTTGGCCTGGATTTGGGGAAGGCCACGACAGTTCTCTTTCGACCGGAAAGATCGAGGTAGTCCGAGGAAAGAAGGAGTTCCGGGTTCAAAGTACCAAGCATATGTCGTTGCGAGTCAATTCGTTGCTTCTTCTTCGCCGTCTCAAGGTCTCTGAAATAGAAACTTTCAAGATTTACCAACGGAAAGAAAAAAATCATAGCGCACGGCAGGCCGGTTGCAGGGTCTAGGGTGGAGAAGCACCGACTGAGTACAGCCGGAATGGGATGGTTCAGAAACCGGCGTCTGGATGATTTCAAGGCCGGCGCCAGAAACATTTGGCCGACGATGATGGCGGTGTTGAAGCAAGACGCGATGTTATGCTCTGTTTGTTAGAACAATTGATCGCCCGATGAAGCCGAACGATTGCCGAAATGACTCACCACGCCTCTTGCTCTTGGCCACTACTTACATGCATAAGTACATCGACTTCCCACTCAACACGCTGAGGATGGAGGAGCCGCAAATTTTGCAGCTCAGACTGCTGAATCCACTATGGTATCAGACTTCGAGCACTGTGCCTGACTCGGACGGGAGGAATGCGCCACTGGAGTCGGGGAAATTCAGTTTCTGCAGCAACAAATCACTATCGACAAAATGTCCAACAGTCACCAACTTGCTTCAGGTACCGGTACCTACTGAGTCTCAGACAAAGAGTTTGACTCAAGGCGAGGCCGCGGCGGCGCCTTGACCGATCACCTTGATCGAATTACTGAAGTCTGATGCGCACTTCTTTTGTCTTCAACCAAAAACACAAGGCTCATTGACTGAAACAAGGACAGTCGACAAAGTCTCAACTCATTCGATCGATTTCTGACTAGCTTTCATCTTTACGTTGGAGGATGTTTTTTTTCTAGACTTCTGTCTCACAGTTCGCTCTGTTTCAATCTCAAGTTTGAACCATTGAACAAAAAATTTAAAAATGCAAGCGTGGCATGTCCAGATAGAACGGCACTTATACTTATAAAGATCATGACTCCGGGCTGGGGTTTTCCCCAGATCTTAGCCGTGGAACCGACTCTACAACATGACGCGCAAGTGTCTGAGACACGCTCAAATCTTTTGTGGTTTATTCTAATTCGATCACCGATCTGCTTCTTTTGTTGTTCGCTCTGACCCTCCCTCCTTCCTTATTGTTCAGATCCGCAAGTCAACAACAATCGGCGACCTCTTCAATATTTCCTCATTCAGCCTCAAACAAAGCATCGCTCGGGTATAAAACCCCCCGCAAATTGTGTCCTCCCCCAGGCTTGCCTACCCACTTCACTCGCCCAACCAACCAACCTTCTCCCATCCTCTTCATACTCAATGGATTCCTTCAACCCCACCACCGCCAAAGTCGACGACATCGTCCTGCCGCCCACCAACGAGGACGGCGGCACCGGGTCCAGCGGAAGCTGCGTCGTCTGCAAGGAGGATGTTTCCCTCCCTCCCGCCAATGAGGATGGCGGCACTGGCTCCAGCGGCAGCTGCGTTATTGCTTAAGTTAGCGATGGAGTATTCATTCATCGGGGCTTATCATCGTCTGTATGTCTTTATTTCCCTCGATTCCTCGTCTTCGATTCCTGTCTTCAGTTTGTTCATTTGAGCTAATGCCATCCTCAGACCGGCATCTGGCATCTGACATACTATCCTATCGTTCAATTTTGATTCGGGCTTTTGTGACGCAGAGAGAGTTGTTTTTGCACGGGAAGGGGTGCACTATTGTATTATTCTTCGACTTCGTTCGCATTATTACATTACCTTACAAGTTATTGTAACCCTCGCAATCGAGACTGCAGCTTGATTTATTTGCCTTTTTCAACTGTGTGATTTTGATTCGAGAATTCATGTCGTTCGACAGCGATTGAATTCGCTGATGTTCCTCATCGCGAGTAATGGCTCTGGTAAATTGGCGATTATTTCTACCCAATTTCGCTTCAGATTCGCTCCAAGTCTGGCACATAAACTTGAATATGAAAATGGTTCGATCCAGGCTCCACTGTCAGTTTGCCATCCCGGAGATGGTACTAGTAGCCTGTAGGTAGGTGTACGTTGATTATACAGTTGATTACACGGCATGAGTTGCTCAGGAACGGAAAAGCACGAGCGATCTGTCTGCCGAGGCGAGCGATCCGCACTTAGACGGGGTCAAGTTGAAATCTGAATAGCCGCGAGCTATTACTATATCAAGTAATTCAAGCCAGAAGACCCTGCCTCTTCAGTGGGTGGGCAAAATGTCTGGAATGAGAGAAAGAATTCAATCTCTTTCATTTCATGGTTCATATCCCCCGCGTGCAACTCACAGACGCGTACATACGTTTGGACTGATTATGTCAACGCGCTGACTCTACCAGTAGTCGGCCCGGTATGTAATCGAACTTTGAAAGCAACGAGGTAGTCACACGCCCATATCAACAGCGAAGCGCGAAGAAAATGATTGCGTTCCACTCCCCACTTCTACGCTCATGTCGGCCACCCAAAACGACGCGAACGCGGTCTCGGTCAGCGAGCTCGATAACCAGGACGTCGCTACCCTTCACGATAACCAATCTCACTCCATCTCTGACAAGCTTGACGGGAAACTTGACGAAAAGAACGAGAAATCGCGGGAGGATTCCGAAACCCCAGAGACTCCTACAGAGGACGAAGACGATTACCCTCATGGTCTACGACTCGGCCTACTGACTCTCGCTCTATGTCTCGCGGTGTTCTTGGTATGCCTGGTGAGTTGTGCTCGTACCCGTTTTTTGTTACCTTGATTGAATATCTCGCACAGGACTCGACCATTATCGCGTGAGCTCGGCTCGGCTTGAAACACGTTTTCTGAAAATTAACTCGGCACCTCAGAACCGCAATTCCCAAGATCTCAGACCAGTTCAAGTCGTTGGATGATGTGGGTTGGTATGGATCATCGTACGTTTTGCTCTTCGTTCCACATACATCGTACTGAATAAAAACATATAGATATCTACTGGTGAGCAGAAAATTTCCCCTCGTTTCAGTGATCAACTTCGAACATTCTTTCGCTAGACACTGTCGGCGACCCAGCTTCTCTTCGGCAAATTCTACACGTTCCTCCCCATTAAATGGGTATACGTCGCTGCTATCAGTGTATTCGAAATTGGTTCCCTCATCTGTGGCGCGGCTCCCACCTCGGATGCGCTCATCATCGGACGCGCTATCGCAGGTCTAGGAAGCGCTGGCATCATCAGTGGATCGCTCATCATCGTAGCGAACACTGTTCCCTTGGCTCGGCGACCCATCTACACTGGTCTCGTTGGTGGTATGTACGGTATTGCCAGCGTCGCCGGTCCTCTCTTGGTAATACCAAATTACCTCCCGCTCCTCACACGTCTGTCTAATTCGTTCGAATTTCAGGGTGGTGCATTCACAGATAAGGTTACCTGGCGGTTTTGCTTCTACAGTACGTTTAAAGTTTTGGCGTCGAAGAAAAATAACATCGCTAACTATAAACAGTTAATCTGCCGATGTACGTGCCAATGATTGAAGCCAAAGAGTTAACACGCGTTTCTGACACCGAGCAGCGGCGCCATTACACTTGCAGTCATAATATTCCTGTTCAAGATGCCGAAACGTGCTCAGATCAAACACGAGCCCATGACGATCAGGGAGCGGCTAGGGCAGTTCGACCCCGTTGGCACGATTGTCTTCATCCCTGCCATTGTTTCGCTGCTCCTCGCCCTCCAATGGGGTGGCTCCAAATATCCGTGGAATTCCGGCCGGGTCATTGGCCTGTTTGTCGTTTTTGGAGTGCTCATTGCCGTCTTCATCGGGGTGCAGTTCTGGAAGCAAGACGCCGCCACAATCCCGCCTCGTCTTTTGAAGCAGCGAAGTATCTGGAGCGGTTGCCTGTTCGCTTTCACTGTGGGAGGCGGATTCATGATCATCACTTTCTACGTATATGATTTCGCTATGCTGTTGAACCCTTTCAATTTTACTGACCACTTCTTCGTTCTGTAGCTCCCGATCTGGTTCCAAGCTATCCGTGGTGTGAGCGCCGTACAGTCAGGTATCGACGGTATTCCCATGATTCTGTCGCTCGTCGTCGCCAGCCTCGCCTCGGGAATCGCCATCACGATTGTTGGGTACTACGTCCCTTTCATGCTCGCTTCCTCCGTCATCCTCACCGTCGGCTGCGGGCTCCTCACAACGCTCAAACCCGACTCAAATCACACGAAGTGGATTCCTTACCAGTTCATCGCCGGTGTTGGTAACGGTCTCGGATCGCAGCAGCCCCTTCTTGCGGCGCAGGTCGTCCTCGCCATGAAGGACATCCCGGTTGGTACCTCCATGATTATGTTCATGCAGACCCTCGGTGGCGCGCTCTTCATCTCCATTGGCCAGAATGTATTCACCAACAAGCTGGTGTCTGGTTTAATTAGCAAAGTGCCTAGTGTGTCTCCTCAATTGGTTCTCGGTGTCGGTGCTACTTCGCTCAAGAGCGCCGTGCCACCAGAGCTTCTTCCTCAGGTCTTGGATGTTTACAATACGGTGCGCCATAGCTTGAATCATTTCCTTTCGTGTTTACCAACAATTCTACCAAGGCCCTTGTATCGTCGTTCTACGTCTCAACTGCGATGACGGGTCTATCGCTCATCGGCGCTCTCTCGATCGAGTGGAAAAACATCAAGGGCCGGAAGATGGAGATGGTTGCTGCATGAACATCTCCGCTGTGTATATTTCATTCTTGGCGACCTGGGATAGAATGTTGTTCATTCGGTAAATACTGACGTCGAGTGTCGAGGAGGAGCTAGAGCTACACGTAACGCAAACTTAATGCTGCTTAGACGAAGCAACTATCGTTTTCATGTATAGCTAACTAATGAGTATGGAGGAATTTCTTGGAGCGAACAGACTATGGATAGAATTGGACTTTGCATTCGCATACAAGTAGGTATCTTATTTCTCCGACGTGTCTTCACCCATCGCGATTCGCCTTAACGCGCGCAACTCGCCCCAAGATTGAAGCCCAAATATCTGAGGGAGTTCGTTCCAGAACGCCAAAGCACCCTGATGCTGCTTCGTCTTGGCGGTGTTTGCGCATTCGGTGCACAACCTGCCGTTGCTGGTGAGGTATCGTAACACCTTCTTGGCCATATCGAAGACATCGACCGCGTCCACGGAAACGAGATTGAGGAGTTCCGTTATCATTTTGTTGCGGGCCACATTGCACGTCTGTGTAGCGGTACAAGTTTCAAACTGCCGGGCAGTCAGAAATCGATGCATCGAGATGATGGCGCGAGTCAGATCTGCGTGGCCCTCAAGAGCCTGCAGTGCAAATCGACATAGCGTCCCGTCTAAAAACGGGAGGAGCTCTTTGACGGAGAATGTGGCTGCGCAATAGTAGGCATAGGGAAGGAGCCAGAAGGCGCCGACTTCGGCGGCGGCGGCGATTACTGAAAGCGCGTGAACTGGGGTTAATGTGCCGGGCATGATGAGATGGTTCTGCTCGACGATGTCTTCATAACCGGCGGGAAAGTACCCCTCCGCAGCGAGATGCTCCAGGGCGCGATTATGCAAATATGGGACATCGTATTTATGTGAAAGTCGAAGGATGCCAAGAACAGCGTATAGATCATAGGCGGCGGGAGCAGGCATGAAGTAACTAATGAAATTTTTCTTCAGCGTCTTCACTGATAACTCGGTAGGACGGACCTCGAATCATATATTGCCCGTAGAAAGACCTCGACGTCTTTGAAGGGATCCTGTAAGCGCACTACGGGGCATCCATCCATGAAATCTTCGTCCGACTTGGGCTGAGGAAACGCGATCATGTCTCGAAATACAGTGGATCTCGCCGCTAGAATGCCTCCTGGAACACGGAAGACCTTGTCTTCTGCCTGAATCACTATGAGGGTATCAGTGAACCACAAATCGTCGACTTGTGCGGAGGAATCGTGAAGTTTGTTGGAAGAATTGAGTTGACGACTTCTACTGGCATCCATGGTATGGCTATCGGTTGAGTTATTGCGATTCTATCAATGAACGTTCAGAGGTCGTCGCGGTTGTGATGGAAACAATGAAGTGTGGAGGTGGCAGTGCTACACCTCTCGGCTTCAAGAATGACTGGAAAAGGGTTTACTCAGTTGACCGTGGACTTGGCCCTGCTGTTCAAGCGTTACCACTCGAGTTATGGAACGAGGTGTTATAGTTCGCCAGACAGCGGGCCTGTTTCCCACAACCCGTCCAAACCGATTCAATTCATTACCCTTGGTCCTAGACTCCAAGTGAAATTTGAATGAAGGATATGAACGACTTGGTTTCGACTCCGGACTCCTCGTTATGAGGCTTGAGCTTCGTCGGAATGTCGCACCTCTCCATCAATATCCTCACCCATCGCCGTCCGCTTCATTGCATACAATTCCGCCCAAGGGGGGAGACCGAACAGACCAGGAAGCTCGTCCCAGAACGCCGTGGCGGCCACGGACAGTACAGCCTTGGCGACCGCACGACAATCACTGCACATACCCCGTGCATCCAATTTCTCCATAGTCGTCGCCTCGAGGTTTGGCGTCACCGGGTTTAGGCGGGGCTCCGATACCTCATCGAGGCGCTGAGCGAGCACCAAGCTCCGAGCGGTGTCACAGGTACTGGGAGCGTAGCATGACGAGTCGTCGGGCATCGGGAAACGGTGTGTGGCAAGTGCCACACGGACCAAATGTCCACGAGCGGCGAGCGCTTTCCCTACAGGGTGAGCAAATTTGCCGTCGAGGAGTGGAAGGAGATCCTCGCCCGACGAGGCGGACAGACAGTAATATGCAATAGGAAGCAGCCATAACGCTCCCACAGCTCCAGCATCGCAAATCACTTGAAGGGGGATGAGAGGATTGTAGTCCCAGTTGCTGAGCCCATTCAGAAGATGGGCGGTATCAGGCTCATCGTAGTTCTCTGCATACCACCCGTCCACGCGGAGGTGCTCAAGAGAACGCCGATATAAATACTGCACATCATATTTGTGAGACAATCGAAGTATTCCGAGAACGACAGAGAAATCGATCGGAGCGGGGGCAGGAAGAAAAAAGCTGATTCAAAGAGTATGAGGCATCTACGAGCACCATGATAGCACGCAAAAGCGTACCTAGAGTCGTAAATTGCCCTCAGGAACGCCGCCACATCATTAGCGGAGTCATGCAAATGCACAATGGGAATCCCGTCCATGTTCTCGATAGCGTCATTCGTGGGCGGAGGAAGGGATATCATGTCTAGGAAAACACTAGATCTTGCAGCTAGGACTCCAGCGGGGACGCGAAACGCCTTGTCTTCAGCACGAATGACTATCATATCTGTTGCAAACCACAGGTCCGTCACCTGAGTGACGGGTCCATCCGCCGCAGCTCTATCGGCTTCTGCGCTCTGAGACAGGTCCATTTGAAGAAAAAAGCTCGAGAAAGGCGCAGGGAATGTCGGGTCTAATTGACGAGTCGGAGGAGATGAAGGTGGAAACGTGGGAAAGAGTAACGCGGTCACGTGGGGATAACCTTCCCTGATCTCCCTGCCCTCGTACTCGTACCGAATCTATTTAGTTCAGTTGACAGTCAATTCTTAATATTGCGGCGGCTGAGACGGCAGGATTATAAAGCCAGCATTGTTGTTCAGCAGTTCCGATCATCTTGTTTGTCGGATGAGAACGCAGAGATCTGGAGGCTTCCTTCTCCCTACACGTTGAAGCATTCACCTATTATCAGACAATTAGCTGAGGGTGCAAACATTTGTGCTCAGATAATTTAAGCAGCCGAGAGCCTACTTGTGTAGAAATTGAGATCAAAGGCTTTAATTTCCAGGAACCGTAGTGGAAATCTCGTTTAATTGACAAAGTAAACCCTGAGGAATATATCCCAACGAGAGCTCGTATCGATTGCACCAAAAGCTCCGGGACCAAAATAGGGCGAAAGAATGACTCGCAAATGAACTTAAAAACATATTCCGAATCGGGGAATCGAACCCCGGGCTGCCGCGAATCGCGGTCGCAGGAATTTTCCCACGGTCTGAGAGGCGGCAATGTTAACCCCTACACCAATTCGGAGTTATTAAGTGTGCAGACGTGATTCATACATTCATGGTTTACGCTAGAACTAAGCGGAAGCTGAGCGAATCAAATTTGGTGGAATTTGAATCATTGCAAGAGAAGTTGATGTTATTATGGTTCATCAGAGCATGGAGGGTGAGCTGGAACACCATACATGGTGACCATACAAGCGATAATGCTAACCCCTACACCAATTCGGAGTAATATGAAGTGTAAACGGACCCATACATGCTGAATCAAGTCCAGAACAATCATTGCAAGAGAAGTTGATGTTATTATGATTTATTACGGCATGGAGGGTGAGCTGGACCATGATAGTACCATCCTGTATGTCCCACATTACCTACGATGCTCAAAGAGGACCAGAATACGAGTAGAAAGTCGACAATACGGTGAAATTCAACCGTGGGAATATCTGAGTCAGGTTGAACTTGAGCCAATCTTAACAAGACTTGAAGCTAGCTTGAAGTGTTGTGCGTAAAGGGGGGTGATTTGGTGAAGGATAAAAAGTATCTGTGGCTTTGTTCACCATCCTTTGTCAAAAGTACGCAGAGAGTCTGGATTGATTTTCCTCACGAAAGGCTATCAATTTGCCGATTCCTCAATGCCGGAGGCGAAATACGGTGACGGTCTAAGGTTGGACACGGGTCCACCCGCGGGTCCCAGACGCCGACCCGTACCCCTACCCGCAAGTACCGTACCCGTGGAAGACCCGACCCGTAAACCCGCACGGGTCACCCGCGGGTATGCGGCAGAGCTCTCGGCATCTTCCGGACAACCCAAAACGCTCATCAAATCACTGCTCGGCCCGTTTTGGACTCTTTTCCGATGACGAGAATCATACCAGGTAGCGGTCTCCCCCGTTTCGGCCGTTTCTAGGGTAGGGGCAGGCTGGGCGGCGTCGGTAAAGGCCTTAGCCGAGCTTCAGCCGAGCCTGCCGGGACTCACGGGTCTACCCGCGCGGGGGTACACGGTATCGAGCGGGTCTGCGAGGTGCTGACCCGTACCCGTACCCGCCAGACCCCGGGTACAAAACCGCGGGTAGACCCGGTACCCGTGTCCATCCTTAGAACTTTCAAATACCATCCTAAGATCGTATCAGGCTGTAGATGTACATAAGTATCGTACAATCATGATTACCACGTCGAGAAACAATGGCAACACTCACTTCACCCTATCAAAGCTCACACCGTCGAGCGCTCCGACCGAAATGACATTCAAATCTTTTTGAAAGATGGACGTGCATACCGAGGCATACCGGATATGAGATTATTTTTCATGCCTAGCGCCGTCATCAGCGGTAATTGCGACCCTGTGATGTGCCCGCAGCGATTTGCCCAGTACTTTGGATCAGATTTCAGTCCTTTTGTGTTTGTAGCTGCGGGGATGAGATTAAAATTGGCATAAGATGAGACGGACACTAACATAGTAGACATACAGTTGATAAAGGTCCATATATAGAGGGCTGCGATGTATATAATCGCAAGGAGGAAGTCGGCTACATTGGATGTGTACAATGTCAGCACGCGCTTTGCGGGCGGTACGATCAGGGTCAGGTTTTTACGGAGTTCATTGGAGTTAGAGCAAAAGCGGGGCAAAGCGAGCATGACGAGTCTTACTTATACAATAGCGTAAAGCGAAATTTTTGCGAGAAATTTTGATATGGTGTGTTAGCTTCACAATCCGCCGCGTTCGAATTCGTTCAGGCAATACAGGTGTGTTCTTCAGGCTCCTGAAAGATACCCGCAATTTGAGATAGGGAAACAGGCACCTCCGAATGACTTCGGGCTTGGTTCGGCAATTCCGTATGATATCTGTAAATGCATACAAGAACTTGAAGTTGTACGACCCTCAAAACCATCTGTGGATTTCTGCTTCGAGCAGAAAGTTTTGCGGAATGATATGTCATATGATGACGGCTCAGAGCAAAGTCTTTCAGGTGACTTGAGAGACGGTGGCTTTTCACAGTCTAGTTAAATCCCAACTCGAAATATTGAAGACGCTGAGAAATACGATATATATTTGAGAGAACGGCAATTGCGGTCCTTGTAAGTTGATATGTATGAGTATGTTGGTTGGTGCGTACGCGTATAATTGTAGAACAAGTGCAAATTGGCTATGCTGTAACAAGAAAAAATCGTGGATGTTGATTGCAAGATTGGAACGAAATGGATTGCGGTGGAGATGGAGACGGAGAACTAAGAATGATCATGCGACTTGGCAGTCCGAAAGCGACAGAACACTGGATAGCGGAGGAACCATAGATATCATGTGTGTTGTAGACGGAACCGAAGGTTGCTAGATTCGCCGAGAGCGCGACTTACGGCGTGAAGCCAGCAAAGTATGGGTGTAAAAGCACCCGTTTGGCTGAAGCAATTGATCAGCTGCTATGTCGCTCAATTGGCACTCATTGAAATGGACTACTCACCTGAGATGCGCTTCGTAGCATCATACATTAGTGTCGCCTGTCAAACGCCAACAAAAATTCGAACCGTGAAAACCAACCATGAGGAAAGACACCTTACCTGCAACATATCGAGGCCATGCTCATCGAGGGCGGGCACTACCTTAGCTAGATCTTGCGCAGTCCATTGGGGGAAAGTCGGTTTATAGTCCGGCAGCGTCTGAATCCCCGGCCACGTCAACTCATTCGGCGTACCCATGATTCTGTCTCGTGGTCAGCCTACATGAGCCACAATAAGGGGTTTTCACGTTCTCGATGAAAACGAGAAGCTCAGAAAGCAGAAAACAGAACATACCTAAATATCCTGAATATCTGATCAATTTCCGAGTCGCCTGGGAACAGCGGCGTTCCCCTCATAGCCATCTCCGCAAAAATACAGCCTACGCTCCACATATCAAGCGCAGTGCTATAATGGCGCGACCCCAAGAGGACTTCCGGCGCGCGGTACCAAAGCGTCACGACCTACCATGTTTAATTGATCAGTCAGCGATCCGTGCGGATAGAAACATTGAAATGAAAGAGACCTCATGCGTGTAGGTCCTCATCGGGACACCAAAGGCCCTCGCAAGTCCAAAGTCTGCCAACTTCAAGATTTCACCGTTACCGTGCTCATCTAGTCGGCCACGAGGGTCCTGCGCGACGAGGAGATTTTGGGGTTTGAGATCACGATGTAGGATGCGGTGACCGTGGCAGAAGCGTAGACCAGCTGTGAGGTGGTGGGTGAATTTCTACAAATTGATTAGTGATAGTAGACTTGAGATAGAACGAAAAAAAAAAAAAACGGAGAATATTTTTCATCGCATATTGAACATGAGCAACGTGGAAATTTTGACGCTCCTCGATAACGGAGGGGTTCGGGCGAATGAATCGGCCCGAGGATTACTACCTCCCGTCCAATCCGCTTACCAAACAGCGGCGCCGTATGTGCAGAGCAACACACCCATCAACGCCCACAGGACGCATGTTGATCGTGGTCAGCAGACCGGAGAACGTCCAACGGCTTTTCATCACCGCCGGCGCAACGGAACTGGCAACAACCGGCATGAAGTGGAATGGGAAAAGAGAGAAGGAAAAATAACGAGAACAATAGAAAGAAGGGAAGGACAGCAGGCAGGAACGGCACCACGCAGATAGGGAGCGTGGTGGCGTTGCAGCCTGGGAATCCGTGATAGCTCGTGGCGATTTTTTTTGTGCTCACTCCACTGTGCGCAAGGCGAGTGCCGCGCGGGAGCTTCTTCAAAGATACCGAAGAGAAGCGGGTGCGCCAATGATGACGGCCGAACAGGGGCCGCCGGCACACAAACAATGAGAGAAGTGGACCCACTTTGACGACATGCGGGGCAATGGGGACGTGGTCGCGGTTTCCGTTCTCGATGTAGCGCTTCAGATCAACATCGAGGTATTCAAATACGAGGTAGAGCTTCTGGTCGACGTGCATAATATCGAGAAGCCTGTGCGGCGTAGAAGAAAAGTCAGACAGGGAGCGAGAACCAAGGACGAGACAATAACGACAGACCGGACGATATGCTCCTCATTTAACTCCCTGAGTAGACTGATTTCGCGAATGGCGGTACTTGGAATGCCCTCGTCTTCGGCCTCGAGCCGAATCTTTTTCATGGCGACAATGCTGCCGGTCGAGAGGTCCTTTGCTTTGTAGACGACTCCGTACGTTCCTAAACTCCGAATAAAGACCAGAAGAAGGGGACGACTGCATTGGGCACACACCTTCGCCTTTCGAGGTGTCAGGACCGAATGAATGAGTAGAAAGCGTGTAAAGAGAGGCTTACCGATTTTCTCGATTCTGGAGTAGCTTCATACAATAGATTCAGCCTGAGTACTCGAAGTAGTCGTCCGGCTCACCGCTCCATAGTCTCTGAGGACTCGTTTGAGCTTATGGCCTCGTGAAAGGGTGGGCGATGGACGTGGGGCGGATCAGACCGATAGGTAATGTACTTATACCCTGGGTGATAGATTACCTAAGTATCGATGGACTTGTACCCATTTGTAGATGCAGCGAACGACTCACAAGATAGCCGGGAACGCTACGGGCGACGTTCCAGCCTCAAAGTAAATGGTTTGTAGAGTGGAGAAGAGAGAGTCTTCTTTTTCTAATTTATGCACAGCCACCGTCCCATGCCTTCATCAGAATTGCATCAGCGCTCACATCAGCTCTGAAATGGAATACTGCTGGTTGGCACGCTGACTGGATGGGTTTAAATTCGGATACAAAGAGGTTGACAAAAGGTCTCAGAAATCTAAGTCAAGATTGACTTGAATTTGAGTCCTGGCACTGTGCATTAATCAAATGACGAAAGGCACTCGTTTTTGTCCTCGGTCATTTGCCGCCCAATTAGCTATTGTCGCGCCTATAACAGGCTATCAACGTCCACCACCTTGGCAGGCGATCTCGGCCCCGCGCGATACGCGTGTCGCTCCTAAATTAGCAGGGTTCAGGAGCAGGTTCGTTAATTTGCTCAAAGCTTAGCAGAGACTGTCCAACGTACCTGAACTGTAGCCATGACTGCCTGGAGAACCCCGGAGTTGGTCCGCCAAGTTGCGAATTCATCCAGTAGATTCGGGGTGAGCGTCGGGGAGATTACGGGGCGATTTGACGAATGTTACAGACACGCTTAACAACGCCCGGGAAGCCGATGCTCTTCATTCCCGCGTATTTCCCATCCAGACCGCCTGTTCTCGCGCTGCCTCAACGCGCGAAAATGATAGACAGCGTATCGAGGGTAGGATGCAGGATTGTAAGGAGCTGACCTGGACCTCGCAAACTCAATCCCAATCCGACATGTCTTGCTGCAATCCGGTCCTGAACTCTCAAGAATCTCCAATTCTACGCACCATGGACGATGAATGATGGCTATCAGAGCCTCTTTGGAGACTTCTGCCGATGATGAATACGACGTTGTTCCCGGTGTTAGACTCTCACCGAATATGCTGCATCCAATCACTGCTGCTGTCTATGCCGGATGCGGTTGCTCAATATGTGATTTTCCTCTTCGAAGATGGGCGGAATATTAGCGGATGCGTGGGTGAGATTGCGAAAGCAGACTAGGCCCGAATTCAAAAACGACTAGGCTTGATCCAATACTGAATTGAATGAACAGATACTGCTGTTGAGATTCAAGGCGCTGCAAGATGTAAACGAACCGCACCGAGGATCGTCCCTTGTTGGGTTCGCTGAAACCGAAGACCCGCAATAGTAATTGCCCAACCGAGAAGTTCGCGAAGAGCGACGGAGCGCGCCGCCGAATGGCCCTGTTTCAGCCCAGGGATCATCACGACGTGCAAACAACAAGGTTGGAGCGGAAGCAAATGCTTATGCCAAGGACTCGGAGCCGAATTGACCAAGAACTTGAATTGACAAGAGTGCTAGAGCAACGAATGAGGTTCGGGCGGTCCCTTGGACTTGAGGAATAATTTCGCTTGAAATGGGCATCCAGATATCTGGTCAATATTCTTGAAATTCCTCAGTGGACCCTAGTGGACCGCGATAGACCGCGATCCGGCGGACGATGGTGGTTCAGGACAAGAATGTGGGGCTCCACGTGGAACCGATCACGGGCGGATCACCGATCAGTCGGTGATGCGTGAAGCAACTGGCTCAAATAAGAGAAGCTTAAAAATATTATTGAACTGTAGCCTATTCAAGTGAGACCGCATTGTTGACCAGAAATGCATGCGGGGATTCGCACACTGGCGCAGTGTTTCCAACTGTGCGGCCGTTCGAATTCTGATTTCAAGTTTTCAACTTGTTCGTACTAAGCTATCGTGAAAGGAATTGAGAGAAAGAGCTTTTGGAGAAGTTTTGGAGAAGTTTTGAGAGGCAAACCGATAGTATTTTCATTCATTTCCTCTCTACACGGTGTAACGTGTTCTACCGTGTTACGCCGCAAGAAGTTCAACCACGACCCACGTGCTGCGAATTTTTGATTCTTGAACGATCAAGAAACATTGACAAACAAGAAATTTTTCGTCCCGACGTTGGTTCTACTCGGACTCCACTTCACTCTCAGAACTGAACTGTACTGTCGGCTGGCAGACGTACCGAAGACTCGAGCAGCCTGCGGACGGAATGGGTGATAGGACAACGGCTGCCTTGCAGTGTTTGAGAAACGATGAGATTATGAGCCATATCCTCGCTTTCACGCCAAGTACTGACACGCTGAATGAATCCAAAGAGAACCAGGCGCTGTTAAATATCGCCCTGGTTTGCAGAGCATTCCGCGAACCTGCTCTCAACGAGTTATGGCGATCGTTGCACAGTTTCCTTCCACTATTGCGGCTGTTATCGGCTCCTGGACAGGCTGGACTAATTTCTGGAACATATGTGAGTGAACGATGCTATAATTCATACTTGCGTCTTCATTCTGTAAATGGGATCAGGTCCTCGCCGGTCCGATTACTCAACATCGATGGGACAGATTCGACGACTATGCTCGGCGCGTCAAAGAATTATTTCTGTCTGCGTCTCCGGCAGCATATCTGATAGAAAGCATTCGACCCGCCGTCGATCCATCCGTTTATCTTCGTATCGCTCGCGAGCACGCTGGACCGATCTTACCTCGCCTTCGGGAATTATTCTGTTTCCCTCTTAGGCCTGAATCCGTCATTTTCCTCTCTCCTTCTCTTCGCACCATCGGCTTCCAGGGTCTGAGTGCCAGTCTGACCTGTACGCTCCTCGCTGCTCTTCCTTCGGAAGCAGCAAATGTGAAGGATCTAAGGGTCGAGTCGACGGGCCCTTTCGACCACTTGATTAGTTCTTGCGTCACCCAATTGCGCACCTTGGAGGAACTCACCCTGAACCTGAACAACGCGCCCCTATCCGAATATGCGTGGATGCACGAAATTCTGGCTACTTTCGGTCTACAATCCCTCTTTATCACCGGATCCGATCAGTGGGAAGGCGAACTTTCAAACTACAACTTCCAAAGCGGATTTTCGGAGTTGCAGACTTTGGGTATTGAGGGTGGTTTTAGATTCATCGACTCAACAATCTCATCTATTCTTTCCCGCGATCTTTCAAAAATTACGGTTAACTGCAGCCATGACGCGTTGGTGTCAGAAGGCACATCGGGGTGGAAACCCTTGATCAACGTCATTTTCCCGCGCGAATGGGATTCATTAACCCACATTTCCCTGGACCTACATCATTCCACCACTCCAACCGACGATATCAACATTCTTCTCAGCGTTATCAAGCACCTGCGTTTGCGCATATTCTCTTTGATGCGTTACGCGCCGATGTGCATTTCGGATGCGGACATTGATAAATTCGCTCGACGATGCCCCTTGGCCGAACAGGTAACATTCACGTCCGGTGAACAGGATGCAAACACTGCCCCCATCTCTGGCCTGTCTCGCATCTCTCGCACGGCACTGTTCTGCCCTGCAAGTGGTTCAATTATCGCTAAATATTCCGGACAATCTCACGCGCAGCACGTCGCCAGAGACCTACAATAATAATGTTCGCTTTTTCTTCCCATCGTTCATCATTTTGGAGCAGCTCAGTGCCGAAAAAATCCTCGGGGTTGCGAGATACCTGGACCAACTCTTCCCTCGTCTAGAGCGCGTCGTTTCCTGGGAGATGCCCGGAGCTGTATACTGCAGAAAGATAGAGACATTCGTAAGACAGCTTCAAGCGGCCCGAGCAGAGGTAAAGTTTTGGTCCGTTCCCGACATCCGAGTGGCTGATGATTGGACGGAAAATCTCAGGAAGACTTCGATAGTGAATGAGAAGGGATTTTACAGCTCGGCTGAATGTTTTGTTTTGTTAGAAATTAGAACGGCCTAAATTCCGCGGTTGATAGTCACTGAAGTTTCAATTGCGAATATCATTGTACATGTCTCATGTTTCTCAGCTGCACATATCTGCTTACCTCGCTAGTAGCCTCCATAACTGTTAGAACAATTGTCAATGTCGAATAGGTCAGATGGACGCTACGACATCTTTGTGGGAAGTCAGTTGAACCTGCACCGTGCAACCAATCCATAAAATCTGAAACCGAAATTACTTCGAATTATTGTTTGAGACTGTCAATTGCAACTCCCCTAAAGAGATTTATTCAACATATCATCTTACTGGTGCTGAGTGGCTTACAGTCCCGAACTTCCGATCAATGCAAGAGACAAAATCAAAGTTCAACCGAATTCGAACCGTGGGATCCATCAATCAGCCTTTAAGTTTTAGACACTTTCACCCAAAGTTGAGTCCCAGTCGTACGCAGATCGATTGTTATGTCGAGTACTGGATTATCTTTGACTTGGGTGTACAGATACGGGGAAATGGGCATGATATTCAGGTACAATCAGAAACAACATATTGATCGAGTGCAGTTTGTTCTCATTCTTCCTGCTCAATAGAACAGCATATTTCTCTTCTCAAGTTGAGGCTGCCCAGGAAGACGCTGTAAATCATAGTTGGTAATTTTTTGATTCAGATCCAAGAATACGCACCACAAAGCGAAATTGGCAAATATTGAATCCAGAACACCCTTTACCCAAGGTAGCCTGGTTTTATTGTTGCTGAATCAAAACAACAAAAGGGAATGTGCAGTCTTACCTCAGTAACAGTGTATAATCCATCATACCGATAACTATGGATTTTACATTAGGAGCAAACCAACCGAGATGTGCATGCTTACCCTTGTGCCGGAGCCCATGCACTGTTGGGATTGGCACCACGGATGACCCGGACAGGTTTTCCGTTCTTTGAGGACTCCTTTGTTTTTATACTTGAACAACTGTAGATAAGAATTGAATTAATTGAACATACTTCAAGTGCCGAGTTGTGCGGGTGCGACATGCTTTGATCTCTAACTTGCGGACCGGCTGACTAGAATTGAATGAACAGCAGGCCATTTTAAGGTGCAAAATACATACTCCAAATGCAGAATTGTCTTTCCCCCCTTTCAAAATTCAATTGAGCATATATTGTTCATGGAGCAATTGAAAATGCTACCTGTCCCGATATACACACTGAGAAAAGCAAACATTGAATCAGCTTTCTCCTCTAGTTGAGTCTTAGTAGAAGACCAACAATGTGTCACCCTCATCATTGTCATCTTCATAGCCACCGGAAAGGACAATCGAGTATGCACCAGCTTTAGAGCCGCTGATTCCTGCTGTAAGGCCAAGGTGCATGCCAGCTTGGTGGCATTCACGTCTTCGAAAAATTTCAGTAAGCATTCAGGCATCCTTGTTGAAAACACAAAGCAAAATCCTAACCGGGATTTGAATACAGTACCAACTTGAATTCCTGGTAGCGCGCCATATTTTGGTTGCACCTTGACAGTGTTCACCTCTTTGCGAGGCTTTGACTTTGGAAGCATGCTTTCTTCAGGGTAGAGTTCTTTGTTATCCATAAAGCGACGGCGACTGGAAGATAATTAGAATGGTGCATAAGATTTTGTTCTTCCAGTATAATTTGAGAAATAAGCTTACAATTCTTCCATGCCCATTGTCGTTGAAGGGGGGTGAAACTTGGGTGAAACAGGCTTGAGCATAAGAAAAAGTCGCGTAAGTCACGGTTTCACGTGATATGTCACACCGCGTACATGGCAATGGATGTTGCAAGGATGTAGGTTGTGAGTGAGTTGTTTGTAACAAGGGCTCAAGAGAAACAGCTCTTTAGAAAATTTTTCTTGATCTAGTAGTTAAAAGGCAAGTGGGGGAAAGACAAGGAGGGAAATCTGGGAAAACCTCTCTTTATACTGTGGCTCGGAACCGGTGAGTCATGACCACATGGCCAGCTGACATGAAAAACACATGTTTCTTGTTAAATAAAGCTTGGCAGCAGACCAGATAATTAAATGGGGAAATGTTCGGCATGAAAAGGGCTTCAAGAGGAGTAGATTCCAATTGACTCAGTCTTGGACAAGACAAGGGCGGGGGAACGGAATGCTGAGAAGAGGAGGATAATAAAACTGAAATGGAACCTGAGGGGATACACAATGCTGCCCTGTAACGTGGACAGAACAGAAAAAACGAAATTGAGACCTTTTGAAGGAAATGGAACCTTGATCGTGATAAACCCGCCCATGCAGCCAGACATGTGCGGAATGAAATAGCGGCGAGTGGATCTATGCACAGACCACTGTGAGACACAGGACGAGGAGAACATGTTCCAAATATGTGCCGTTCAGCTTACTTCGAATATTCCCTGTCGACCAATTTGACCGATTGTCCAGAAGGAATCAAGAAACAAGAGATTAGGTTTTTACGACGGCGGTCAGTTTCAAACGGCCGCACTGCACGGTAAGAGCAAACTCCTTAACCACAACCTCACCATAAGGAGACATCGCAAATATATCTCGAGAGTTTCGGGGATGATACACACTGGCGATGGCAAAAGCGAAGGGGAATGAGAGCCCGCAAACCAATACAAAGAGGAAAAATGAGGCAAGATAGGAAGCCGCAACCTGCATTTACGGCTGCGTGGCCTAGCGATGAAGTACGAGATAGAATGAGAAGACGACGATGCGGTTCGTTGGTTGAAGGAGAGAATCATGATGCGACAGACTGCGACAGACCGAAGCACAGAGCAATAAAAAATCAATGGGCCAGAGAGAACGGTAAGCTCGAAGCGGAGAAGCGAAGGAGAGCTTGATGCCGTCTGAGAAGCTTCCAGCTGAAAATGGCATCATCGGTCAAAGCGTACGTTCGTGACAGAGGCATCGAATTGAGCTCTTCGGGCTAGACATAGAAGTAGCTAAAAAAGGACTCGAGTGGACGTCTGAAAAGGAAAGCAGAATTGATGTGCCGCCGAGTCATCTCCTCTGAATCGGAACCCCGCGAAACTCATACCGGCGAGTCGGACGCAGAGCTGCGATGAGAGGTAGGCAGACTCGGATGTGTAGTGGAAGATATAGTGGCAGTCCCGCTAGCCAAACGTGTTTGCGCTTCTATGAGCGCGCATGCCCCGCTGTGAGTCGATGAGAGAAGTCGTAGAAGTCGTGGTCTGGAGGAAAGAGCGATGCACGATTTGGCGCATCAGTTGCCGCCGAAGGTTGCCGGCAATTTTGATGGTCGATACTTTTCGCACCTCCTCTTTGCCTCCTGTGGTGCCCTACCGTTTTCCGCTCAGAGAGCTGAGATAATCAAAGTAAGTAATAGTGCTCATCGTCGATGAATTTTGTGCTTTACTTAATCATAAGTACTACTTATCCTCAAACCTTATCTGTAAAAAAAAATCAAAGAACCTTTTTCCCTCACGCAAACACCTTCTTCCAAACCCACAGACTCGTCGTATTCGTGAACTTCTTCATCCCCTCAACCCCCCACTCAACCCCAATCCCGCTCTCCTTGTGGCCCCCAAACGGCACATTGGGAGCGACGTCGAAGTGACTGTTAACCCACACACTCCCGGCACTCAGCCTCCGCGCAATTCTCTCTGCGCGCTCCAAGTCCTTGGCCCACACGGAAGCGCCGAGCCCCGTCTTCAATCCGTTCGCCCGATCGATGACTTCGTCCTCGTCAGACCATTTGAGAAGAGGCACGATAGGCCCGAATGGCTCCTCCACGACAATACGCGAGTCGTCCGGCGGGTTATCGATGATAGCGGGCTCGATGAAATAGCCCTTGCTGTCGCCGCGCGCCTTGCCTTGGAGGGCGGCGGTCCACCCACACTTGTCGATGTCCGCATACATGTCTTTGACGAATTTGAATCTGTTCATGACTGTCAGCCGGCGAGTCGAATGAAGGGTACCGTGGAAGATCATACTCACTGCATGGCATTCTGCACCGGCCCCACAACCACCCCCGGCTCGAACCCTCCACCGGTCTTGACATGGTTCCTTGTGAACTCGACCATCGCATCGCGGAACTCGTCGTATATCTTCTCATGCACATAGATCCGCTTCGCGCACATGCAGATCTGGCCAGAATTCAAGAACGCCATCATGGTAATCTTTGGCAGGCATTTCGGAATATCGACGTCCTCGCACACGATAGCGGCGTCGTTGCCCCCGAGCTCAAGCACATAGCGCTTGAGAGTCTTAGCGCAGCTCGCCGCTACGCGCTTCCCGGTCTCGATGGAGCCAGTGAAGGTGATCATGTCGATACCAGGGTGCTCAGTCATCCACGGACCGAGATCGTCGCCGCCGCTCAGGACTTGAAAGACACCAGGGGGGAAGATGCCCATCGCCAGTTCCCCGAGTTTGAGGTCGCAATAAGGAGTGAATGGAGACGGCTTCATAATGAGTGTGTTCCCTGTCAAGAGCGCGGGCCCAACCTTCCCAAGACCCAGAAGGACCGGCCAATTCCACGGGACGATGGCACCGCACACCCCAATCGGCACACGAGTCAGATATATCGTCCGCTCCTCGTTATCGTCCAGCACCTCATCCTTGAGCTCCAGAGTAGCGAAAGTGCGCAACCACTGGACCGTCAACCCGACCTCCGTATTCGCGAGATCGATAGGCTTTCCCTGCTCCATCGTCAGAAGCTTCCCGAGCTCGTCCTTGTTAGCCTCGATCGCATCTGCCCAGCGCAGCACGAGCTTCGCCCGCTCGTCGAAAGACGTCTTGGACCACGTCTTGAAGGCCTCGCGCGCGTGACCGACGGCGGCGTCCAACGCGTCTTTGGTGGCGACGGGGACCTCGTACAGGGCTTCGCCCGTGGCGGGATCGATGGAGTGTCGCGTTGCTTGTGTGGACACGAACTTCCCGTTGATGATGTTCCCCGGGTAGCTCTACGCCAGTGGGTCGTGTTAGCATTGACAGCCATGCACACGAAGTCGTCGGGCAACAGACCTTGATATCGAATTGCGCAGCCATTTCGGTGAGGGCGAGGTGACGATAATGCGAGGGTGGTGGTGAGGTAGATGGGGTGACGGCGGCCCGAGGTTATATGATATATCGTGGAGTAGAAGCGCCTTGTGGCTTGACTTATAGTGTCCTTCTGACCAAAGGGCGCCGCTAGACTCGGACTATTTAGTTTCAGTGAAATAGAGACGGGAGCAACCTGTAACTCAACGTCAGCGCGGGAAGACGGCGGATAGAACCACGACGACAGTTACCAGTCCACCTCGTATGCATATATGAGACCGAGTAAGCAACTTGATGGCGGCGCGCGCCGTTTAGGCCTTTTAGCCAGATTCGCTGGTGCCTATTGCGAAGCGTAAAAGCGTTTAGTCAAGGACCAGTTATTTAAATGGAATTCGGCGATTCGGGAGGGGAGCGGTGTTCCGCACAAAGTCCAGCTGGCCAGCAGACAAATAGTAGTGTACTTGTATTATAGTACCTGTATCCGGCAGACTGCACTACGAGAACCCGTAGCCGAAGTTCTTGGTCAACGACGAGCCAAGGAACGCGTCAATAGGTGTCAGACGACGAGGAACGCATGTCAAGCGATCAGAGACGGAGCCAGCTGGGTAAGCTCGAGGTCACGGAGAGGGGCCAAGCTTATGACTCTGATTGGATGGATGGTCGCTTGGAAAAGTCATGCCGACGAGGACAAGCTCGAGATTTCAAGCAATTCGAGCAATTCAAGATATTCAATCCAGACTGAGAGGAACCGAAACTGGACGACGAGCTCCGGGCGAGCAACGTCAGGATGAAGGAAGAGAACAGAGGTATATTTTAGGTGGCTGTGCATAGGTGTAGACCTACACCTTCTACTAAGCAATTGACACCGAAAGAAATACTTACCTGCGCTCAGAATTTCGCATCGTATGGTCCGAGGTAGATAAATAGAGTTACATTCATATGTAAAGAAAAGAAAAGAAGATGGCATACATTTCGAGTCACTAAGTAAATAGTCAAAGAAACCGATTCAGAAGAGCACGACGTATAAGTAAATCGTGCCCCGGTCAGTCCAGGACGGGCCTGTATACTATATAGCTGTAGCCGGAGTAGGACGAGGGGATGGGAGGTGGAGTAGTGCATAGAAAGGGGTGGGGTGGGGGGGAGGAGGAAAGTGAGAGAGTCTTGAAAGTTGATTGGATACCGATACCAAAGAAGTCTTAGATAGACAAAGACACAATCCAATCCACGCCAGGAGCACAGTCCGCCTATGTATCCTGCGATATCCTGCAATCGATCCGTCATCGAATCACCCCACCTCCTCACCAAACGAAGGGTAGAAAGAGCAAGTCCTGGCTCCTACTGTATCCCCGAGTCACTCGTTGTCATCGTCCATCGTCCATCGACCAGTGATAGTAATGTCATCGTCGGCGACGCCCGTGCCCAGCGACCCGCAAGGCGTGTGCAGCGCCGCACGTATTTCACGTTTACGTTTGTTCGTCTTTGTCTATCAAATGTCAAATCGTCAGTAAGAGTTTCAATGCGCCAACGAAGGACTCACAATAGCTTCAAGGCCACGATGGCAGCTCAACTCAAACCCCAGCAGCAACATCCAACCTCTCCCCGCGCGCCAAAACGCGAATCACCCGCGGCCCCCCGCTGCCAGTGCCCTCCATCGCTAGCGCCGCCGCGGGGCGTTCCACGAGGGATCCCCCTCCTCCACCTCCGCCTCCGCTTCCCCCGCCTCCGAGCTTGTACATGCCGTTGTTGTTGTTATTGCTATTGCTGTTATTGCCACTGCTATTCGCACCGCCATACCCACCGGCACCGGCACTCCCACCGCGCTTGCCCTGCTGCGGGTTGGTATTCGCGCGCGGACGACGAGCGCCTTCGCTCGTCCCTGGACGCCGTGCGCCTTCGCCCGTCGTCCCAGGGCGTCGTCCTTCGCCCGCCCCCGTCCCACCCTGAGTAGAAGTGGTATTACTACTACCAGCCGCAGCTTGAGCGGGGTTGCCGTTCACGTGCACAGACGGCGCAACGGGAAGCACCGTGAGCCCCGCGCGCGCGGCCCAGTGCGCGACGAGCGTGCCCGAGGCGCGGACTTCGTGTTTGTTGGGGATTTCCGCTGAGTCAGGATTTGAAGGGGTGGGGGTGGTGGCGAGAACGGCGATGCAGACTGTGCGTGGTGGGGGCGGTGTGTCGGTGGA
This sequence comes from Favolaschia claudopus, assembly GCA_037176885.1. Classification (NCBI taxonomy): domain Eukaryota; kingdom Fungi; phylum Basidiomycota; class Agaricomycetes; order Agaricales; family Mycenaceae; genus Favolaschia; species Favolaschia claudopus. The sequence goes on from JAWWNJ010000113.1 coordinate 427,860, forward strand.
ACCAGCTTTGGAGTTGGAGGGGGAGGGGGATGCAAGGGCGGAGTTGAGCTCCCAGCGGGCACAGCACACGGTGCGGCGGACCCATTCGGGGTCGTCTGCTGGGGGATCGGCAGCGGGGATTGCGTTGGAAGTGGGACTCGAATTCCCGGTGCTGCTTTGAGCGAAGGCGATGGCATCCCAAGGCACGAACGCGTCGTCTCTCTGCACCCGGATGCGCAGATTAGTGCCGACCTGCGCTTCGAGGATACGGGACGCAGCACGGGCCCGTTGCGCGAGGGGAGACGTGCCTTTCTTGAGGAGGTCGAGGGTGTTGAGTGCTAGATAGAAAATGTCAGTTACGATGTTGCGAGAATATGAGCGAGCGGCGATTGGCGCGTATGGCTCGTGAAGGCTGCTGGTACGCTCGAGAAAACACCCCTACAACTCAGACGGTACACCGTCGTTCTCTGTGCTCGAGGGTGGTCCCGCCTTGCCACCGGGTCGCGGAGAACAGTTTGCGGTAGCCACCGGTGGCTAGATTTCATCGAGACTGCATGACCGTCCCAGAAAATATTAGCCACCATTTGTACATCCCACCGATGGGATTAAATGGTGGCTACTTCGGGCCAGAGGCTCGATAAACCATCGCGCACGAGGAGCCGCCAGTTCGTCCGGTGCCTCACCGCAAACTCTCTATAGATTGAGTATTCAAGACACACCTTCAAGTGGCACAATCACGACCTCCTCGCGACCGTCCCGACACCACCGCTTGACCTGATGCAACGCGTGAACAAGCACACTCGCGTCGACGATAACGACGTCGGCGTCCCTCTCGGCGTTGGGTTCCTCCACAGAGCGCCTTTGCGTCGATGCAGTATCTTTCGTCGAGATAACAAACGTAGACGTATTCCCGCCGCCGTTCTTCTTCCCGCGTAGAGACGATTTGTTGTTAGAGTATGGCTGACGTTTCGGGGATGATTGTGGGCTCGCGGGAGGGCCTCTGCTTCGCCAGTTTCCGGAAGCAGCGGACTTTTCGAGTTGCTCGACTTGATGATTCAGGAATGCGGCTCCTAGAGCGCGAGACATGGCCTTTGCAGCGGGTGAGTCCGATTTGACGTAGCATGTACAAGAAACAAACCTTCTTGTCTGTCATGGTGTCCGTTATGTAGTGCTGTGGGCCCACTGAGATATCCGGCCTAGATTGGTTGGATGGAGACTGGAGGGTTTCCTGGTTGTCGATAAGGATAGCGTGGCACGAGATATCCAAGAATTGATGTTCAAAATCAAGAATTCGAGTGAGGAGTCGGCAGGCGCACAAATGCAGGTGGTGAGCTGCGCATTTCCTTTTTGGGCTTGATATTTGTTGTTGATGTTTGTTGAATTTTCCCGGTGCAGATGATGCATCATGAGTCGATGCTCGCACTGCTTCCCGCTCCCGTTTTCATCCCGAACCACCTCATTATGACCTGCACTGGTCCCAGAAGTACGTTGGGCGGAAATAGTACGCTGGTTGAAACTGCTAAGGGCGAGTTTCGAGCAAATTTTGAGTCGACTGCAGTCGATTTATCGAAAAAAGAAAAATACCTCACGCTTGTTTTTTTATTACAGACATTTTACTCATTGCGCGGACTCCTATGCTCATCCCTCTGCAAAACCTAAAAGGTTATTATTTTTTATGGGCCTGCTGGGCTGACCCACCGTCCCTAGCCGGTGTGCCGCCTTCTCCAGCCCGCACCCCTTGCAGTAGTCCTCAAGACAATACCAGTGCAATGACGGCGATTACTTCTTGCAATCTGGATTGTCTTGTGGATCAAGTAAACTCCTACATGCTAACTTCGTAACGAACTGGGGAATAACACTGTCCCCGCAAGGAGTTCGGCGTCAGCCGTCTAAGTATCTTGAATTTCATTTTGCCTGGTCTCCAAGTCATGCTACAAGGTTCCCCGCAAGCTAAGCATATCCTGGCATATCCTTCTAACAGCCTTCTGTAGCAATTGTGGAGATCGCAAAAAATTGCCAACTCCAGGGTCGACTTCAATGCTGGAGGAAAATGCGCCATCCTTCAAGAGCGAGGTTTTCATCCAACCTGTTGCAACCCAACATATCCCATCCGGCAACCATCCGGCGTAAGTCCAAGAGCGTCCCGCGTCTCATTTTTTTCTGAATTTGTCTGATAACCACCAGCTCAAATTCAACTCGATTGGACAACCCGGGGTCCCGCCATTCACGGGTTGAGCTGGACTGCGGGTACTCATCTTGAGCGACGGTGAGAGCGTAATTGACCAGGATATTTCAGCGGCCTCACAGGTTACATCCGTCGTAATCTGTTCTTCGCCGCACAACACCGTCCTGACTCCTTTTGGATGCAGGAATTTGCTGGCTCGCGCATGCCCAAGCTTTGGCTCAGATCACCGCTAGGTTGTTGACCCTGCCTCAGCTCTACTCTCCAATTCATGGCGACCTCCAGGAACCAATGTTCTAATTAGTGTCTGGCCGCAATTTTTCTGTCCGAGTCTTGCCAGGTTAAATTGGATCAACTTTGCTGGTCCAGGCACTGGCTTGAGATTATGATAAACCATTCAGGCTGAACCATGGAATAGAAAAATTGGCCGCCCCGTCCAATCGGCCTTCCAAAGAAGATTGTTGAGTGATTGAGGCCCTCCCGGATCCTGCCATACTATAGCGCATTTAAAACTAGAGACGGATAACTCCGGCGTGGTGTAATGGTTAACATCGCTGTCTTTTCACTCCTGACACGATAAAGTAACTGGGCAGGCCAAGATTTGGGTCAATATTTTTGTGATAAAGTGGTTCAGGGAGAGAAAAAATTCCGGCGCGGGGAATCGAACCCCGAGCTGCTGTGATCAACGCCTGAAAGACAGCGATGTTGAACCATTACACCACGCCGGGTCAACATCGCTGTCTTTTCACTCCTGACACGATAAAGTAACTGGGCAGGCCAAGATTTGGGTCAATATTTTTGTGATAAAGTGGTTCAGGGAGAGAAAAAAATCCGGCGCGGGGAATCGAACCCCGAGCTGCTGTGATCAACGCCTGAAAGACAGCGATGTTGAACCATTACACCACGCCGGACTTGGAGGCTGCTTCTCTTGGTCTCCTACCAGGCCACTCTGCTACCGCCCCCAACTCTTCCAAGGAAAATCCTGGGAAGCGTTGCGATCTCTCAAGCCTCGCCATCAAGTTCCACAAACTTCATCGAAGTTTCATCACTTAGCCTACACTCCCACTCCCTCCACTCAGGCTAACTCCGACCACTTCTCTTCTGTGCATTTCAAGTCAGCTATCCCGTGGCAGCCCGCTAGAACGACTTAAAAAGCGAGTTCAGTCTCCGGCGTCCGCCCATTCGAGCAAGCATTCAAGTCACCTCCCTCCAGCGGTCCCTCGACTCTCAATCACTTTCGGCTCCTCTGAGCGTTTCGTATTACTCGCTACCTACGACGACAAAGGCTCGATCAGTCTCCGCCGCCCGCTGGCCATTCAGTTTAATCCATTTGATTTTTTTGCGCTTTCACTCGATTAAATTCATGCACACGTGTCGCGGACAACCATGGGCTGTTGATGAGCTGTGCACTACTCAACCTCTCGAAGCGATCGGCAACCAAGATTAAATCGGCACCGCCTCACCGACTTGATAGGTCGGCGTCGGGCGAACTGTCAATCGACTCTTATATTTTTCGCCAACTCGACGAGTTGGTAGTCTCTCCTAGACAGACGCTCTATGTATTTGAGCTCGGTGCCCTCGCTACATAGAGTCTGTTGTTTACCGCGGGGGTCCGATCGTGTACTGATTGTATTATATAATATCATGTAAGCCGGCAACTTCCGCACTTCGTTCTAGCGGTTCTCTCCTACCAATACAGACATAGTTCCAAGGTACTATACTCCTATTAAGATCCAAACAATGTTCTAAAACACTTAGTGGAATATCTACAGTACGGTTTGAAGAAAAACAGGTTCCCAGTGTGTTCTCGTGAGGTCGGATCTGCGTCGGCCGAAAGCCTCAGACCGAAATCCTGCGTATTGTGCGCAAGGCATCGTAAGAGGCTTTTCAAAATTCTGAGGGGACAGAATCATAGTTAAACTCATTCAAAGTGAGTCTCCTACAGAAGCCATTCAGAAATCGCGTTTTTGAGGTGGGATTTACGCGACTCGAAGTCTGCTTACATGATATTACCTAATACAGCAGGTACACGATCCGACCCCCGCGGTAAACACAAGACTAACGAGTTGGTGAACGTAGAATCAAACTCAAACTGGAAATTTTTCTGCTGTTCAACGTTCAACGGTGGGTTCAACTGCTTGAAAAGAAGAAGTTTACATACTAACGAACACATGACAGTCTTTTAAAAGACAACGGTTCGAAAGGTGAGCTCGAGATCAATCACGATCGTGTCCATGAATCTAATTCGCGCGTCAGCCATGTTTTCTTCGTTCAGATCTGAAATATCGTCGCAAGAACGGGAAACAGCAAGCAGCCCATGACCAAAATTCAACGTTAACCTTTTCACCGAGCCTGACATGTCTATTTGTTTGAGTAAATTCATGATTCCTCTTCCAGGCTACATTTTAGGCTGATATAATTGGAAACCCATACAACATGGCAATGTCACACGCTGCGCTACCTGGCACCAGAAACACACTCCTCCCGAAAAAACCCCAAGTCGAGCTCAAATTCGAACCTCGCCCTTTCAGCAATGAAACAGTTCTTCGGTTGAAAAAAGGTGGCTCAAAAAAAGTCTCGGACTTCGTTGAATTTTGGCAATTAAAATTTTCTTGTAGTAGAGTCGCCGAGAAATACCAAGTTGAGGAACTTGAAGTAGGTACTGTAAAATTTAGCCCTTGTAACTGTAAGCGATGCGAAAGAAAATACTTAATACACTGTGCCAGACATCGGCCCTTGATTTCCAGTATCAATTCGAACGTTGCCAAGTTTTTCTTTCTTTCTTTCACTTGAACCACGTCTCACTCTTGGACTCGCCACTGGACCGTGATTTGTCCACGGGATTTAGCGACACACGCTCGGCCACAGCAGCTCGGGGTTCGATTCCCCGCGCCGGAAGTACCGTGTTTTTTTGGTGCCTTTAATGGCGAACACACATTTTTGATCTTCAAGCTTCCCCACATGCCCATTGGTTGAACTTGCAACAAGATTTGACTCGGACGCATACGTAGAATGAATGACAAGATTGGAGAGCGTTGAAGGGTTCGTTTGCAACCTGTCGGTTAATGTTGAATTGATCCAAGTCTAAGGACATTGAATCTGCCCCTCTTGATCCCGTACCTGTACGGTGGCAGATGAGCGGAATTGTCTTCCCACAAAACCTTGGGTCACATAGCTTGGGGGAAGGAGAAGAACGTACACCCCTCGTCGTGAAGAGGCTGAGCTTCGTCGAGTTCCCCATGACTTCAATTCTGGGAGCGGGGCATAAGTGTAGTACCAGGACCGCGACCGTGACGACTGCGCAGACCAGCGAAGACGCGAATATGCCTGCGTTCTACGAGTTATACAACTTGAATGGCAATAAACAACGAAAAAAGCTCTTATACTCGGACACATTCGCGCACAAAGGACCGTGATCGCCTTGGCATCATCAACTTGAGGTGTAATCGACGCAGACCCCGATCTCTTAGCCTCGAAAAGACGCCCCAATCGCTCCGACCAGAGCTCGTGGACAGCGTTGCCTGGAAGATATCGGCTACAGAGTTATTCCAGTTAATGATTAGCTTTAATGTTAGGGTCCTCCAAGGGCCGGGAAGGCAAATCGACGCCTAGAGTCATCGCTTGTCGAGGTCAACTCGCAGGCTGAGTAGAGCGGTCCCGGGTGAGAAGGAAGAGAACAAATATTTGATTCCCTTTTTCGGACGATTCTATTTACCTGTTCGGATACGACGAGGCTGCTCAGCGGCTAGGGACAGAAATTCATGATGCAGTCGATGATTGTATATACGCATTCCAAAATGAGGGTATAGCTATGTACGATGGATACAGCAATTTGAATATTATCGATAAATACAGTAAACTAAAAGTCCTCAGCCATAGCTAAAAATGGCTCCGAACATCTCCTTCCATCCACGCTTGATAACGACCGTCGCACCCCCACTATATTCAGACGCAAACCACTCTAGGTACCGCGCGTCCATGCCGCTCATTGGCCCCAGCTCAAACGCCGACATGTCCTTCGAGGTGAGCGTGAGTGTGTTCTTGTCCTTCGATAGAAACGACTCCAAAGTCGACAACTGGAAGGATGTGTGTGCGTGCAGGGTCTGCAGCAGCGACAGCGTCGTCAGGATCTGGCCATCCCGTCGTGAGGTGTCGTACGCCCCCTGCTCGTCGCCCTCATCGTCATCAGCTGCACTCAGCTTCGCAGCTTTCCCCTTAAACTTGGTGCTGCTCGACGTCGGCGACGTCACAGTCGCCTTCCCGCTCGACCACGACATCGCACTCGCCCGCCTCGTCGACTTTGTCGTCGTCGGGGGCCGCGTGATCCCACTACCGCTGCCGCTCGCACCGACCTGCGGCCCGCCCTCGATACCCATCCCCACCGTGCGCACATACCCGTCCGAGCTGTCTGCCGCCGCCGCAAGGGCACGTAGACTCAGATCCTCATCGCCCTCGAGACGGATACTGCCCCAATTTGACTCCCCGTCAGCGGTGGAATACGACATGATCGAGTTGCCTCGCCACGAGCCCATCCACAGTCCGGCGCAGATGACGCAGACGTCTTCGTACACACGCCAAGCATCCGTCCAGGCTGTGATGGGATTGGTTTTGGAGGGCTTGGAATCGGGAGAGAGGGAGCCAGGGGAGCAGCATGAGTGGTCGTGGGCGGAGGAATCCAACTGCAAGATGCGATTGATTTCATTCCACTGTGGAGCATTAGAACAAATGAGAAGATGGGTTACAGAACGACGTACCAGCTTGATGTCGCTCCACGAGAAACGCACGACAGAGAGGCGGTGTGTGGGTCCTCGAGATGGTCCCGGCGACGAAGGCTGTATTGGGCGGGACGCATAAAATGTCGGCCGTGTGGCTTTGTTCGGAGTGGAGGTCGTGAGGTCAATTAGTATGTCGTAATATGATGGCTTTTCAAGGAAAAGAGCGTCGGTAGTGCCTGATGCAAGGTCAAGCAGGCGCAGGATACAGTCTCAAACAACGTACATGCTACCCAGCCGCGTCCACTGTCGCTGTCCCTCTGTAGCCGGTCCAAGTCGTTAAGAGTCACCATTCCGAGAACGTTGATCCCCTCCTTGCATTTGCCGCGCAAGCGGGGGGAGGACGAATTTGAAGAAGTGGTGTATTCCACCTGATGCTCATATGCCATATCCGCCGCCACCTGGCAGAGGATACAGGCAGCTTCCACCGGCGGTAGAGTGTAGATTAGAATTCGTCGTCTAGCGACAACGTGTTTATACAGAGTCAGGGAGGACGGGCCGAGGATGCGTAGTAGATGTGGCAGGTGTACCGTCGGATTCTGGTCGGGTGCACCGTCATCGAGCTGCTGCGGATTAACTCGACGTAGCAGTGACAAGAACAGCCACGTACCTGCGCCAAAAGCTCATGACTCCATCCATTCCAGTCCCCCGCCCCTCCAAGATCAGCCCGGGTGACCTTCCGCTCGTTGAAGAAGGTGCGCGCTGGCTCCCAGTCGGTGTCCAAAGGTATCAAGGACGCGGAGCTCTCAAACCGAGAATAGATTAGCGTAGTGAGCTCCTTCAGTGCCGCAGTGTGTCTCCAAGGCCGAGGCCGAGCTGATTTGGCCAAGAGGATGCCGAGGGACGACAAGCGGAAGCCGCGATGACCTTGGTCGACAGTCTTCCGGCGACGAAATACACACACACCATGCTGACCGTCCTTCGTGAAGTACCTATAGCAATATCAGCGGCTGGGTCAAGCATTTTGCGGTGGAAACAGGCCAAGGAAGCAGCCCAATCTAAACCAGTCAAGAAGCAAGTCACAAACGCACACTACATCTTCCTCTACGAGATGGAGTCCACTGGGAAGAGCACTAAACTCTAAATGGTCAAGATTCAAGTCTATATGTCCGGTGTTAACCTTCGTCCGAGTTCGACTTGATTCTGCACACCTTCGTTGGCCTTTAGCGACCAGTCAATTATGTTTCCTTGAGTAGGGTGAAAAGATGCGTGAAAAATGGCAACTATACGTCTCCAGTCAGAACATTCAGTATTCTAACGGCTTTATGCTGACCTATATCCTGAGGAAATCGTCCCTTGGAATCTAAGGAAGACATACAAAAACGAAGGTCGTGGAGCGGAGGAGAGCCTGAATAACCCCGTCACGATGTGACGTGTCACAATCTCTTCCTGAATTTCATGTCAACTTCACGTCGTCGTCGGAGTCCTTAATTCTTGCTTAATTCTTGCTTAATTCACCTTTCTTTTCTTTTGACCGGTGGCAACCGATGGAGAAGCTACAAACTCGGTAAGGAGAAAGCGGCCGCTGCGGTAACTGCTGCTGAGGGCAGGTAAATTCACATAAGTATTCAAGAATCACCGAGTAGCAAGACGAGTAGGAAGATTCAGACTGTTTAGTTGGTAACCCGTCTACTCCCATTCGGAGTCGGATTTCGGACAAATGCCTTCAAAAAACCCCCGGCAACCTGCAATGGCATGATCTCGTCGTCGGACACTTCCATGTCTCCCCCACATCTTCTTCTCGCTCTATAGCCCCTCTCCCCGGTCGTCCAACGGTGTGATAACCTCCTCGCTGGCAAGACCTGCTTCGACTCGGGGTTGCAGCGCCTACTGTCATGTTAAGACAAGTGAGGCAAGTACCATCCAGATATTATGCTGGAACTGCGTCCATGAAGTTCAGGGCGAGTCACTACAAGGTGATCGCCGTTCTCCTCAAAGAAATCGAGCCTTTTGTCCGAGCGTTTCCATGAAAATCCGAAATACGCCTCGCTATTCATCTGGTGGGCGTCCGTAGGAAGCCGTTCTCTCCACGATTGTTTAGAAGGATTCGAGCAAGGCCAATGTCCGGCATTAACAAAGAACAAGAAACGCCTGATCTACTCAATTGTATCCACGCAGCAACACCGTCTTTTGTTTTCGTAAATTCGACTTCGAAGAATTTTGTTCCGAATTTTGTTTGTTTTACACATCGACGTTCTGACAACGAGCGCTTTATTGTACTATCCATACGGTACGCGTTGTCTTGTCCTGAGTTTTTTTATCCACAGGTTGTCAAAGTGGCTGTCGCAGCAGGTGCCCTCAAACCGTTGACAACCCCAACAACAATAACAGCGAACAAGACTCTAAGTATCCAACAAGACGGACAGATATTGAATTCGGTTTCAAGAATGGAACAGAATTGAGTAGGTAATTAACGAGATTGTGTTTAGCCCGCCGTCGTCTTCTTTTTTCTCGAAGTAAGCGACGGCACAGGGGATTTGGGCGGGTCCTCCAGGCGAGCTGACTTCGGTGGAGGTTTGGATATGGGTGATTCTACGGCGGGCCGCTTCCGCTTTCCAAGTTTGGAAGCTGTAACATTCTTGACGATCTGCTCGAACAGTTCGGAGGGTGGTATCTTGGCGGTGAGCTGTTCAAACAAGTCGTTGCTAAGATTCGCGATAGGAGAAGATTCTGGAGGCGATGGTAGGGTATCGACTTGCGCTCGAGCGGGGAAAGAGGCAGCCACGCGAAGGACGCAGAAGGGACCTTCAGCTTTAGAAGTGTCGAGTAATTTGGTGGAGGTGGTAGCGGGGTGCGCCGAAGGCTCTTCCTGCAAGAGATGTTAATTAATGAAGCTAGGGTGGCACTTGAGGCATACCTCGTCGCGTAAGAGCTGGTCATCTTCAAGTCGCTGCATGACTTCTTCGAGGGCGGTACCGCCCAAATCCTCGTCTGCGACAACCGAATGGAGGATGACGCGAATGAACTTGCCGTCCGCTAATTTCAAGTTGAAGAGTAGATCCGGATCCGAGGTATGTGTAAGGCAGAATGGTGTTCGTCCCCCTTCCAATCCATCTAGCCATGATTCCACTTCACGAAGCGTAGAAGCACGCGTCAAGAGCGAGCTAGTTCCGTCATAAAGCGCCATAGTGGACGCCACCAATTTTCCTGTCTGATTTGCCCATTCAGGGACCTGTTTCTCGTGAAACGAAAATATTTCCGAGAGCACGGAACCGCTTTCAAAGGCGCGGGACAGATAAAACGCGAAGAAAGTGATCAGAGACTGTGGAGTGATGTTGGGTCGGTGGTGCGTGAGGACAGCGAGGCTGTCTTCCAGCCATGGGTCTTCGGTCGAATCGTAATACGAGTCGTAGTCGGAGGGAGGACGGAAGAATGCCTGAGCGATCGCAATGACGAACATCGGCTCGCTGAACGTAATCTGGCTCATATTGCCATCGGTGAAACACCCGATTCCCTCGCTCACCAAGGGCGTCAAGTCGACGGGAAATACCGACGGATCCTGAGCGGTCGTGACATAATGAAAAAGCACTTTCTGGATCGACGATTTGAGGAGCGGCGCTTGATGTGTTTTAGCTATTGACCCGGCTGCAGTTGTGGGCTTACCGTCAATGAAAGTAATGTCCGGCAACCTTCCAGTCCGTATGGCATCCATGTTTGGATAGCGAAACGGCTCATCAGCATCGCTGTAATCGGTGGGGCGGTACATGGTTGCGATCTCAATGTAATCATCAAGTAGACGGTGTGGCGTTGAAAAGCCATCGCGAACCAAGGCTTTCAAAATCGCATCCGTCGTGCGATGCCTGGAAAAAACTGTGTGAGTCAAGATGAAATGTGATTGAGGAGCCAGTCGGCGGGGTACCTGCCACGAGCCCATTTCCACATGCGATCCAAGAACATTTGTCCCGAAGGAGAGGCTACGTACGTCGGAGTCAAGAACCGAGACACGTAGCGTCTATGTTCTCCTTCATCGTCGAAGGCTCCCGTATCCGAGCTCCAACGAATGGAGTCAGCAAACGGTGCATTTGCGAAGCCATCCTTGGGGATATCCGTTCCCGCCACAACAAACGAAAGCTCTTGAGGTCGTGATTTGGCTCCAAAAGCTCGGATGATCTCTTGGAGCATGGAGTATGGCTCCCCGTTACGCTGAAATGCGGGTATAGGCTCGGATACCACTTGCGCCTCGTCGAGGACATAGAACAAATGGAAGTCTGTGCCGTGAATTTTCCGGAGTCTTGAAAACAGAATAGCGATCAAGTCCCCCACTTCGGTGTTCGTGAGGCCACTCGTGCGAATTCCTAATTCGCTGACGACGTCGATCTCATAATTATGGTCTGCTGCTTTCACCTCCGGCTGGAGCTGAAACAAGAGCCATAGTCGCTTGTGCTCCTCCGTGATTCCAAGCGATTTGATGATTTTTGAGAACATGTGGAACATAAGAAGCCGACTCAGCAACGGTCTAGAAAGTCGCTGGTCCATTATTTCGATGTTTTTCTTTAGCGTTGGCCAAAAGTCCGGAGAGTCTGGGTTGGGAAGGATGTCATTATAGCCGATAGTAAGGTCAATTGTGGTATGAACGTCAGGTCCGATATCATTTGTTCCGAGCTGATTCGTGTCCGGGGCTAGAATGAAATAAAGTCCCCAGTGACGGCAGAGACCCTCGAAAGTCAGCCTTGATTTGCCGGTCCCTGAAGCGTTGACAAGGAACCTGTGAAAAATTTAGCTCGCAAAAGGTGAAGCATCAAGTGCTCACGTCTTCGCCCCTTTCTTGAATATGCCGTCGACCCTGCGTCTTAGACTCTCGTCGTCTGAAAATCGTCCTACACAATCAATCAGAATCCCTGGATTGTCTGAGTCTACTGCGGGGATCTGCAGAGATTCGATATGTGAACGGATAGCGGGATCACATTCGACGTCTGCAAGTGGTGTCCAAGATTCGAAAGGTTTTCCGCTCTCGATGAGCGCCGCCAGACGAGGTTGAAGTTCGTTGATGCGGTCTCGCAGACTATCTTTGACTTTTGTCCGTCGTATGGCCACTGGGAGTGGTACACAGCAATTAAGACTGGATATGTTTGATTCATTGAGAGCATACCATGATTTTTGACGGGAGTATAGTCCCCAGCGTCCCTCGCGGCTTTCAAAAGCGCCAACAAGTCGGGATGACGGTCTATAACAGCCGCACAAGCTTCCTCATCGTTGAATACAGGATCGAAGGCATCCAGTGTCTCTTCTGATGGAGCCTTGACAAGATTGGCCAAGATCGTGGCTGCCTCCCGGACCTCTGTAAAAAGAATGAATGAGAAACAAACAAGATCCTTGTTTCATCGTGGATAAAGAACACACCGATGTCGTCCAGATCGTCTTTAGAAAAATGGGAGCCATATATCTCATCGCACGACACCCAAACTAGAGAATCAACCTCGACATCGATTACATTCCAACAAGATTTGCTTACATCTGTCGAAAATCCACTGGAACCCAGTGTTTGCGACGAGATTGGTCCGGAACCACTGGGTATCTACAGTCTTGAGTTGGATTTCCGGGTTCCTAAATCCATCCGAATGCCGTTGACGCCTCTCTGCCACTGAAAGCACAAGGTGCATGAAGATTTCGTCAAGCACGAACTCTTCTCGGTCCAAGAGCGGCATATAAATGGCTAACGACTCAGCAATTTTTGCATCTCGTTCAACAGCATCTGAGATAAAAAAGAGTTTATTCAGCAAACATTGGACGATCCAGCGAGCCACGGGTAGTTACCCATTGAAAAACGCGGGGGAGGTTGAGACTGGAGAGGAGGGATGTGCGACGTATCCACCAACAGTGTAATTCTCACGCCGTCACCGGAACAACAAAACGTTCACACGCTCCTTTCGTCTCGCGCCACATAGAAGTTTTAGAAGCGAAGCTGAGCGTTGTAACTTGTCCTGAACTTCGCTGATCAATGGTTCGTCTAGTCGGCCTACACCTATGTACCTAGATCTAGAATCAGGCGGGAGGCTGCTCTCCCAGCACACCGCGCTTACTTGAATTTAAGCAATACTTTAGGTGAATGAAAAATTGTAGTGTATATAGCGCTGCAACACCGTGACGTCCAATTAAACTGAGACCGATTCCCTAGACTTAATGGTTGTTCTTCTCATGGCGGCATAGCAACGTCTTATTGTCAATCACGCCATGCAATCGAGATTGGACCCACAGCGTTCTGGGAGGCGGGCTCAAGACTTTCACGCCAACAGTGATACGTCGTCAACCTTGGTACAATGTTTTGTTGTACTCTTGTTGCACTTCACGTTTCCAAGGTACCAGAAGTACAATGGGTGGCACGGAAATAGTGTTTTGCGGGAAATAAAAGCCACCAGAGTTGCTGTCCCATTCCAACACAATCAACCTCTCTCGCCCGCACCGTCCGCCGCTACTTTCCCTGTACTATGTCTGCTCCATCCGAAGTAGGGCACATTGATCCCAATTCTAGTTTGTTGTATCTTTCTTCGTAGCACAGTCATCCTCATCTTCGTTAGATCGTGCGGAGCGGGACAGGAACATTTCTCGTGGGCTCGACTTCTACGTGTCATCGTGGAAAAAGCAAAGCATCGGTGCATGCGACCCAGACGACATATTCGACGTTGTCTTCAAGATGGCGGATCGCATGAAAACCGCCGAGGACGGCATTCGGAACGGAGTTCCCGCACCGATTATTGGCTTCGACACATTCCTCGCTAAACTCTATGATTGTCACAAGAGCGAGGACTTTCAATGGATATATGACACATGTACGTACCTCATCGTTCGTCTCAAGATGGGATTATGTGTGAATGATGTGATTTCTTTCGTCAGATTGGACTACGCAGGTCGAAGTTCAACCCGCAACGACCCAACCTGGAGTGCAGGTGCAAGGCTTGCAGCCGAACGACACACCAGACCCGACAACTTCGCGGCCGAATTCTCCACTGCAGCGAATCATCGATCAGTATCTCGCCACAATAGCGGATGACTTGGAGAATTTCCTCAGAAACAGAATCGGTCTCACTCTGTGGACACCCGAAAACGAAGTTCCGTATTCGGATTTTCTGGTCGAACTCGAGATTCCTATGCTATGCGGCGGTCCTGATATGCTCTTACACCGCCTTGGAAGCTTCGCCGATGATGCATTTTATCAGAAGCGAATGCTAGAGATATTTTCCAAAGATGATCACCGGCCAACGTGTGTATAATTCAAGAGCTGTTGCAGGAGCGTCGACTGACAAATCAAGACAGCGTACTGTTGAACACCTCCGGATCCGGAAAGACTCGTTTGACTTTTGAGGCCCTGTGCCAATTCTGGGGACTATACATTGTCTGCGCTGTTGACTCACAGAATCGTGGCTCCGAGGACTTGAAGAAAGCTATGCAAGCTGTGATGGACGATGCATTATTCACCTTGCATCTTCCAAGATACTCGCCCGCTGAGCTGACGAACGCGCACAAGAGAAACAGGATCATTACCAACCTCCGATTCAAAGAAGTGATCTATGCACGTCTGCTGATCATGGAAGCTTTCTGTGAAATTGCTTTGAAAGTCGGGTCAGGGTGTTTTCACGAGAAGCACAAGGAATCTTGGCTTCTACTACAAGTTAAGCGCAATCTGTTGCCTGGTACAACGGATATCTTTCTGGAGCTATGGGAAAGAATTCGTGGACGTGCAAGCAACAGTGAGCTGAATACTGTCATCAAGAACACGAAGAAACGCCTTACCGAGCTACTCCGGTGTGGCCAGTCGAAAGATTTCCGCGCCCCCCCTTTCTTTTGCGTCATTGACGAAGCTCAAAGTGCAGCTACAATGTGCTTGGACGCATTCGTCTCCCGCGGAACGGCGAGTGTACGGCGACCTATTCTACGAGACATTGTTACGGTTTTCGTTGGCGCTCCGGGAATGCAACTCGTAGTCACCGGCACCGGAATGGATACTGCTATCCTGCGACAAGTAATGGCCTCTGCGGTGCATAAGGACAATGCATATAGAAAACAACACTACACCGGCGGGTTCAGCCGGGATTCACAAGCGACATACATGATGAGTCTCATGCCTCCCAGCTTCAAAAACTCGGATGAGGGACAAGAGTTAATCATGCTCGCGTGGCAGTGGATTAGTGGAAGGTCAGTTTCAATCGCGGGAGCCAAATTTTGTTCCTAATCAACAGTAACGGGATCTTAGATTCCGTTTCACGTCTAATTTCATGCGGCAGCTTTTGGAAGCTGGATTCACAGACTCTCATCGGCTGCTTCAAGATTTTGTTCGCACCCGAACGGTTCCGCCACACCCCAACCTGGACTCTCCGTACGGACGCATGAGTTTGAATCGAGAGGAACGCCCTGGCTTTACGATCACAGGTGGATCCCTCGACGACGCGGAAAACGATATCAAGCGAAATGTAGAAGTTTTGTCAGATTTCGACTTTGTACGACTGAGGAACAGTGAGTTGCACGATTTCAAAATCATTTCTGGTTCAACGACCGCTAGATACTAACGAAATTGTTTAGATCCCAAACTATTCAAGGACGTTAAATCGCTTCTGGCTGCTTCGTATATGCGAAGCGACGGAATTATTCTAGAGGAAGGCCAAAAAGGGCTAGTTGAATTGGGGTTTGGTCGCATTGCAAACAAAATCGATAATACCGTCACATTGAACCAGAGAGTCACGCGATACGTCCTTGACGAGCCACTGGTGCAATTAGCTCTGGAGCGTTGGCTCGCCGAGGAAGACGTTCCCCTTCACGAGATCTACGAGGAGTCAGCTCTAAAAGGTAGTAACGACGCAAATGGAGCTAATCCACTGGAACAATACTTCGCGTTCTATCTCAGTACAGTTTTCAACGGAAAAACTCCGCTGACGAGTATATTCGTATTCCCTCCGAACGACATTCCGGAATGGGCGAAAAAGCCGGCGAAATTGGTTTCCTTGTACCGCAAGGAATTTCCTCACGACGAGATCGAAAGTGGGACGGTGGGATACATTGCTCGCCCATCAGTAACTCTTGGGATTAGCGGTGAAGGTAGCAACGTCAAGACATGGCTTACACACCGACACAGAGCACCATTTCTCTTTCCAGACGGCCATATGGGTCCAGACATCATGTGTGTACTGGAGTTGGGGGACGAAGCCCGCTCCCGGATCTGGGTGGCCGTGCAGTCAAAATATTGTGGCACCTCGCCCTTCCTTCCTGTAACCACACTCGAAAAAGCGTTGCGTTCAGTGACGCCGTCTCAATTCTACATGCCCCGGGGTAATGTGAGTGTTCCACCTTTGAAGTTAAACTTATGACTAACCAGTCGCTCTGCAGACAGCAGACAACTCGGTCCAAATCACTAGAAAGGACGACCCCAAATTACGCCACATGAAGAAAACCCCACAGGGCGAGAGCGCTCCGGGAACAAAGGAGTGGAGCCGCGACAAGACACTGGAGCTTCTCGCAGGGCTTCCACGACGTTTGGAGACCGGCGCTGGGAAATACAGCGTTCTTCGTGTCGTGGCGTCGCCTGTGACCATCGATATGTATGGTGAAGACGCCAGATTTAGGGAAGAGGGCCTCAAAGCGTGGTTGAGCGAACGGAATGCCGAAACCGCCAGGAAAAATGCAGCAGCTTCCGGAGCGTCCGTTGCAAGTCCAGGGCCGCTGAAGAAGATCAAAATAGGGCTAGAGTTCTTCCACGATCCCGACCACCACCCGGCAGTAGCACTCAACCTGGAATTCATGGAAGCTCACATGAGGCAGTTACAGAAAGACCACTCAGGTGCTGGCAACGTCATAAGTTGCTTCAGCGCAGCCAATTTCAAGTCCAAAGATTTGCCAGTGAAGCGATCATCCGAGTCGCCGCCCTGTGGAGAAGCAGAAGAGAGGGCGAGAAAAAGACTGGCAACGGGGGATGTGGACATTGACATGACCGAGGAAAATATCATGGATCTTGACGAAGCGCAATGAACATAGTTTGTCGGTAGCAGGATTACATGGTGCAGTCAGTAATACTTATATGAACCACAATTTAATATCTCTTGAAGAGGAACGAATCTGGAGCGCAAGAAGACAGAAATCAGTAAGCTGCGCCGCGGCGTCAGTGACCGCGGCATCCTCTGAGATACGACAGGGCACTGCTTGGGCACTGCTCACCGATGCTTCGAGCTGGAGCAAAGTTGGCCGCGAAAACATATTCCTGTTCCATCACTATTGACGCATGGATATAATAGGATGCGTCGGAAGCCTGCGCCTCGATGGGCGTCAGTAATGAGATGTTGTCGACGATAAGTACGTGTCGAGTAGGCATTCATTATGTTGTCACTGGCAGTGGCGTGAGTCAGGCCGTCGTTTTTTTTTTTTGCTTTTCGCAGGAGCGAGCAAATAGAAACGCGGGTTCAGCACCAAATAAATTCTGTGTCAATTATGTCGGAGGGAATCTCACAAGAGAATTGAATCATTCTACGCACCAGAGGCGCAGGATCAACTAATCCTGGTCGGACTCTTGTTCGCTATCCTCCGCCTCTTTCCCCAGTGCGGCTCGTTTCATCGCGTCGAGTTGTTCCCATGATTCGAGAGCAAAGAACATGGTGGCTTCTGCTGCTTGGCTTTTGTGCCGTCGACGGTCGAGCCAGTGCGCTCCGATTTCAGCACTGGCTGTAAGAGCGAGAAGCACATAGGCCACGGGGGGATAACAATCCTGTATTGTGCGAGAAGCTTGCGTCGGGATGGGACAGTCGCGCAACGATTCAAAGAAGAAGCAGGTGCGCTTAGACAGTTAGACTAGGATTGGGCTAGGACCTGGTTCGCACCAGACCGTAGACCGGTGACCGTCTGTCTATGGAGGCAAGCCTGTCGTGTGTATCGACGGGTTCGCCCTCATACACAGGCTGGATTCGAGCCTAACCAGACCGCGTCACGGTTATTTGGCCAACTTTGGCATCGGCGATGATTCGGCGTTCACGCGTGAGTCACCTCTGTGTTCCCGCTTTGCCCGATACCACCAGTAGCGTACGGTTCGGGGCTACACGCCTTTGCTGGGTCTGTCTATAAGAACACGATAGCACATCATCGGAAGCTTTGGGCGGCTGGAATTTGTAATCTTTCTTCCGAAACATAACTGGAAATTTGCTTACACTCGTCCTAGATATGGCCCTAGATTTATTGACGCTGTTACACCACTATGCAGTATCATACGGTCGAACTATGCAGTATCATATACTCTGCCGAATGCGCGACCTCTGCTTCCGGCCTTTCTTTGGTCTACTCGGCCCTTGAGCGTCTTGAAAAGACCCAACTGAGCCTACTCCAACTCCCGTTTCGATATAGGTGTGTTCTGTCATTTCTTTGACGCCACCCCGGACATTCCTGAACAAAGCGCTCGAGCTGTCGAAGGCACGCGACCTATTCTCGCAATTGACTGCGCTAAGACTAATCAATAATTCGAAGCTACCCCACTTACCGTGTCGAAAGACCCCTCTGCTCCCAATCTTCCTCAGAATACTAAGGAGGTTGAGCAAGGTATGCTATCCAAGGTACGCTATCCACTCATTCAACTCTTTTCAGATGTATTGACTGCGTCTATGAACGAAGATGTGCAGACTGGTGGCGTAGACTCGGAGAGCGTGTCAAAGAAGTCTAATACCGAGGGTCCTGTAGCTCCCGGTTCAGCTGAGGAGGAAGAGAGTAAGAACGCACCTTCGGTAAATTCTCATCCATCGCACAAACCCATGACTGATGTCGCCGACAGTCTCCGCCCCCAGAACTCGAGGAGTTCATTCCGGATGACGACTTTCTGGACATCCTCTACGTGAACAATCCAGAATCTAAGGCGGCCATTGTAAACTCCTATCACAGTAGAATCAACGCCAAAACTTCCTCAGTCGAGAGCGTACCTCGCAAGTACAAGCGCGTGTGGCCCCCATTCGCGCGCGACACCGAGCCTGCGACAGCCTTCAACACCGACCCTGAATGTGCCTCTATCAAAGCCCCTGTATCGTCTTCGAGCGCCACCGGCAGGACCCCATCTTCGTACTCCTCGCCAGCAGTCCCGAAGCCCGAGACGAACTTACGGATCGCCCACCTCAACCTCTCTTGCGCCCCAACGCTGGGGCCGGCAACCACTCCGCCGTCTTCCGCGTTACCTTGCGCCTCCCGCACGCGCACCGCGCGTTCCTCCACGGGCGAAGTCACCGTCGCCGCGAAGACGGGTTACCCCGGGGAGCCGGCGCGCCAGCTGCTCGGCAACGAGGGCAAAATTTACGGCGCGTCCCCGAACCACTCCCAAGAGGACTAGTGCGGGTATAGTCTTGTCGCGCCGATCGCGCATCCGTTGCCTGTTGGTGCGGTGGTGCCCAAGTTCTATGGGTATCATGTGCCGCCGGCCGGTGATGGAGGACGTTAAGAGGGAGAAGCAGGAGACAATGAGGGTGAGGATGAAGAGGAAGGTGGTGAGGGAGAAGGCGGCTAAGGCGAAGAGAGCTAAGGTGAAAGAGGTCAAGAGGAAGAAGCGTGAGAGGGCTGTCGCTCAAGCAGGAACTGCGCAAGCTGCGAAGGCGAAGGGAGCAGAGGTTTCGAAGGCTGAAGACAAGGACAGTGGAAGCGACGGTGAGAATGATGCCCGTGAGGGCAAGCAGTCCGAGGACGACGGCGCTATCGAGGACACAGTGTCGGCGGAGGATGCGCAGGCTTCGAAGGCTGAAGCCAAGGACGATGATTATGGCGGCCAGGATGATCCTGGGCGTTGACTGAGGAGGCGGAATCGACGACGAAGTCAGCGAAGATGGTGCCGGCGAGTACGATGACATCGACGAATTGGCCGCACAGCCTGCTCTCAGATACTTCCCAATTGGTGCTAGCTACAAGGCCTGGGACCAACATTCACCCATTCTCCTCCTCGAAGAATGCGGTAATCCAAGCTAATCAGAAGTTCACTCCAGGCGAACGGTACGCCAATCTCATCATGCTGCATATAACTGATGCTGACCTGCCCATAGTCCTGAGTGCTATCCTCTCGCTTTACGCCTCCACCACGCGGAATTCACCCAAAACTCGTTTTACGTGCGCGACAGCCAGGACCGCTCACCGTGCCTCCTCCTGAGCGCTCCGACAAGACGCCGAGCTTCCGTATCATCAACCATGGCCGCGGGGAGCATTGGCAGCACAAATTGGAGATCTCAGTGAGAACGCGAAGCAACGGTTGCAGGGGCAGACGGACCAAGACTGGTACTCGATGAATGCGTCGACTGAGAACAACATGAAGCTCAGAGTGGCGGCTACGACGGCGCAGGCTAAAGATGAGAAAAGGAAGACGGGGGAAAGGGTAGGTGGGAGTCGCGTGACTGTGAAGTGCACAAGGCACATCCTGGGCTGCAGGTCCCTGATTCTGACTTCTGAGAATCGTCCCCGCTTTGCAGCTTTGACTGCCAGTGTAGTACGTTGTCAATCGATGACTTGGTTGCTGCTACAATTGCAAGCTGGAGCATCTTCAGGAGCACTGTATGCGCGAAACTTGTCTGTGCGCGACGGAATCTGGGACGATCTCTTGCATAGCCCAAGTTTCCAGACTTCTTATTAGAATCTCGCAGATGACCGCGCTGAGAGATGTTCATAAAAGGAAATTTTCGTCTTTGTTTGGCAACACCGTGTCTGAATCGGTGATGCAGATATTGCTTCGCCAAAACCTCGCCGGATGTTCAACCGGAAGAAAGGCTCACCGTCGTAGCTTTTCCGGACGAGAAAGAGCTTGTCAATGGAAAATTTAATGGAACCTTGTGTGCCAGATTTACGCATTTCTCATCGTGAGAATCATTTCGGTTCGGTCCGACTCGTCAAGTGGCACAGCACGTGGACGTGAGAAGTTTCGCCCATCCGACCCCGTCCAAATTGCAATACTTGTGGTAAGCGGGCCGTCGCGTTGCGCGGCAAAACTCGTACTTTCATTGTTTTCCGAAAGCAGCCGAAAGCCAGCTGCCAGCTGATAAGATAATGTTAATATGACCAAAATGTTTGACAGCAGCTGTCGCACGCCTCACTCACGCCTCCTTCTTCCGTCCTCTGACCCTTCGAGCTCATTCAAAGCTTTACAACGGCGTACAACAGTGATACAGCTTTTCTCTCAACGCCTCCGCGATGGCATTCGTTCAAGAAATCATGGCCTGTTTGATGCCGATGGGATTGATGGCAGCATTATGTCATTTCCAACTGTCGAATGTTGTGGCTGCGATTAGCAAAGTTGGTTTGCTCAATGTCGGAAGATGATGTATATAAGTGTATATACCTTACCCAGTATGCCTAAAATGTTGATGGCCTTACTTTCTGGAAATCTCAGCCATTGCTCTCCTTGCCGGCTTGGCAGGGCATCGGAACACGGCGTGGAACCATCAATAAATATTTTGTAAGTTAAGGTTAGGGTCTATTTCACCGAGTCAAACATCTCTCACGGTCACAAAAGCGAAAATCATTAGCTTTCTTTCTAATGGAATTCAGACACTCATTAGAAAAAGCGTGGGAAAAAAGCGCACTTTTCGTTGTCCGTTTTCTGAGGACACAATTTCCGGACCCTCTCAAACGTCATCTGAGATGTTAAAAGAACGAGTACATAAAGTACTCGTAATTGAGGCTCGATGAGTGAGTGGTGTAGTTTCGATTTCTACAAAACCTGATCTGCTCCAGCCGCTGCTCAACGGGATGCCGAAATCTCTTCCACGGTCGCCATATACATGCCACTTTTCAAGGAAGGCTTCATACCTGACAAATTGTTTGTCGAGATCGTACTTTCAGCGGCAGAAGGTTGCCAAAGGCCCTGCGATGGTGTAAGGAATCCGGATATCAAATCAGAGCTGGTGGACGGGCGGCGATTCCACTCCAATATTATCGAAAGGGACGAATTCCAATGGATTTTCGACGAGTGTGAGTCGTTGTCGTGTGTATGAACCAAGTATGAACCAGTTCGAGATGCTTTTTCCAGTTTGGATATCACGCGACGAGATATATGGCCCTCATTTTTCACTTGACAACACTCAGAGTGTCGGTATGTTCTGTATTGCGAGAATCAGGACTTCATTAGTGATGTACCATTGTAGAGATACAGGATGCAGCCACCATTCTATCTACTATTATGACCGCCACTCCAGACCTGTTTGACCCCTTATTCCGTGATAGGGATGCTTGCGCTGCCGTGATTGACCGCCGCCCGGATTTGCTAGCGTTAGTAAAAGCCGCTAACGACACCAAGCAGTACAGTGATATTGAAAGTTATCGTGCGTTATATCTAAATTAACTCGCCACTGAGCAAATCCGTCGTCTAGCCGCGATTCTAGCAGGGAACAATACACAGAGATTGAGAAGCTACGTCGAAAAATACCGGCCCTCACTTGTGGCGTTCATAGAAAACCGAGGCAGCCCATATGCAGCTTGGGCACCGGCTTCGGATGTCGAGTGCACGCCTGAATTCTTTGAACATATCAGATCTCTCAATATACCCTCCGTGAGTCCGGATCATCCTGGGATCCTCATCGACCGTCAGGGAAGATTTTCAGACGACGCCAAGCTGAAATCTCGAGTCGACGGAATATTCAAGAAGACGGCACAGACGTGAGCTAGTTCTGCTTCTGGCGTCCCTCGTCAATTCATTTTCTAGATTTCTGGTCAACACTTCTGGGAGCGGAAAAACGAGGCTTTCGTTCGAAGGGCTGTGTCAACATTGGGGATTTTATTTCACACTCGCTCAGGATACGAACAGACTGGGATCGAGGGATAGTGCAGACGCCGTTCGCAGAGGCGACCTCGATCTCGAGTGGACACCGCCTCTCTTTGAATCTCCAAGTTTCTGGCCAGCTCTGAAAAAGAACATTGACATTTTAGATCAACGCCTTTCCAGGGTTGTACTGGGTCGCTTGTTGATCTTCAACCTGTACTCGGAAATCATTGGCCCGCAGGAAATCACCGAAGAGCACAAGCGTAAGTGGCTCTTGCTACAACTCAGACCGCGTCTGGAAGGGCACGCGGAATCGGACATCTTCCATGTATTACAGATATCCATCGACGAGCTGGCAAAGGCTGAAGTCGAAGATTTGATTGCAGTGATGCTTTCAAAACTGCGAAAAATCTACGGTCCAGAATTTCATTTGTTTTATGTGATCGACGAGGCTCAGGTGGCGTCACACGCCGATACTTGGGCATTTCAACGGGATGGCGAACGCTATCCTTTGCTCCAGGAGATAATCCGGGCGTTGGGGGCTAGATCTCGAGCTCACGAGGTTTCCTTCGTCATTGCGGGAACAGACATCCCGAGGAGCGGTTTTAAGAATGCACCGTTTGCGGCCTCGATTCGGTGGTCGTCGGATACGGGTGGTTTTGATGATGAAGGCGAGCATCGGCGCTATGTATCCCGTTTCTTGACCCCGACGTATGTGGCGTCACCGGCGGGACAGATGTTCCTCGATCGAATGTGGACGTGGGCTCGTGGCAGGTATGATTTTTATTCACTGCATCCCGCAGTCGGTGGCAAATTTGAACGTTCTGCCATAGACATCGTTCAACGGACGCAATACTCAAAGCCCTGCTGCGCGACGGGTTTCATACTCCACATAGGTTATTGACTGATTACGTTCGGACGACGACCGGTTATCGTCCTACAGATTACGAAGACGAAGACGAACCTTTTCGCAATCCAATTTACGTGTGGGTGGGTGAACTACCTGATCTCACTTCCGTCCAATGTGAGCACTTGTCCCTTGCAGTGGCCATAGCTTCTGACTGCTGTCCAGCGCGACTCTGTAGAACACAAGCGCAGCAAATAATCTTCCATTACCTTGTGACGAGTCGCAAACTCCCTGTTTTGAGTGGGACTTCGACAGACCTGGTCAGCAAGGGAATCGGACGCTTCATTGACAAAGACTTGGACCAGGTTGTGATAGACGAACCGTTGTTCATTATCAAGTCGGCTCAATCTGTCTGTCATCACGTCGTGGACGAGGAATCGTCCGTCTTAACAACCCCATGGCTGGACAGTAGCTTCGAGGTCTTGAGGGAGATATGTTCTGATTTAAATCCGAACTCTCTCGCTACATTCATTGCCTTCTACCTCGTCCGCGCTTTCGACTCCGGCTCCAAGATTTCCGACGTCTTCTCGATCCACAAGGATCATAAAGAAGTCTGCAAATGGGCGGCTAAAAAGGCGACGTTGGTTCAATTCTCCGAAGCCGACAGATCTCTAACGCCATTCCACGAGTCCATTGCAATCATGGACACCGCTTACACATTGAGCGATGTGGAATCGTGGTTGAACCGATCGGAAACCCTACAGGCTCCATTTTGCCTTACGCATACCGCAACTCCCAATCTGCTCTTCACTTTACAATTGGAAGATGGCGAATTCATACGTGTTATTCTTCGTTCGGTCCTCTCAGATGAGGTTCTGAAAGATGCTACACTTCAAGAGGTTGTGCGGCGTCTCGATCGCGAGCATCTTTTACGTGACGAGGTATGTTTTCTTAACAATTCAATTCTTGCAGCATTTGATATTCGGTTTCCATTGCAGGGAGAGGATTCAGCCCATCATGCTGCCATTGTCAATACTGTTTTTGAGGGCACTCGGGAAACCGAGAGGCCGTTCTGTGTACTTCGCGCAGTGGCCGCATTTCCAGCTTTGGCAGATATCAACAACATGAGTCCGCCCTCCATGGACGCTCCCATCGCAAATCTCAATACCAGTTCGTTCAAGCAATTCACTTCTGGAATACCGGCCTCGGTTTTGGTAGAGCAAATCGTCAAAAATGTTACCGCTTCCACACTGTCTAGAACGCGAAAACGTTCGGCAGAATCGCCTGTCTCCGAGCCTCCACCTAAATCGCCTAAATCTCCTCGGCTGGATTCGGAAGCCCCCAAATTCCCGGTACCGTCCCGCGCATCCAAGGGAAAGCGACGCACAGAATGACTTCCGGTGTTTCAATTGGCATGCTAGATAACAGCTCCTACGCATTTGCCATTACTGCTCAGCGGAGCAGTCATGTCTCTCCATGCGTTGTATCATGTATCAGGAGTATAAAAAACTTGTTGTTGCTCTCCTGGAATCCGACGAGGGACTCGCGGGTTCTCATACAATCTCGAACGTATGTATTGACCGCCATAATGGCCTATTGCGAGTCACAAAGTAAATACAAAGTGTAATGATATCACGGCACATGAATCAAGACGGGATGCATGCAGGAAGCGTGCCCCGAGTAGTCAAAAGCGGGGGGAGAATGGTAGTAGGATGAGGTGGTATGTGAGGTGGAAGTACATCAAAAGGGTGGGCTGGGTAGGAGAGTGAGAGTGAGAGTGAAAGAGTCTTGATACAATACCAATAAGACAAGCGCCACGCCGACAGCACATCTGACCGTCTATCCCGCAGTCCATCCGTCCACCTTTCATGCACCAAGAACACGATGCCACGCAGTAAGGTACGAACCGGAGAGTAGAGAGAGCAACGCATAGCTCCTAATGATATATAGTAGTCTTGTCGTCGATAGTCCTTGAGCGAGCGCAGGCAGCGCTCCCGAGACCACCCATTGTAGATGCGCAGCGCCGCACTTATTGTTGACCTGTAGAAAGCGATAACGTCACTCAAGATTTCAGCGCATTAGCAGCGACTCACGATAGCTCAGGCTCAAACTCCAGTATCATCAGCATCCAGTCATCCGCCGGGCGCCAAAATCGCCCGCCGCCGCCGCCGCCGCCCAAGTTCTCCATCGGCGACGACCCCGCAGGACGTTTCACGAGACATCCACCTCCCCCTCCGAGCTTGGCGATGTTGTTGCTATCCGCACCATACCCACCCGCACCGCGTTTTTCCTGCGCCTGCGGGGTGGTATTCGAGCGAGGAGATCTTGTACCTTCGCCTGTCCCAGGGCGAGAGGAAGTGGTGCCAGCCGCAGCGCCGGCGCCGGCCCGCGCGGGGTTAGCATGGATAGACGGGGCGACGCGAAGCACGGTGAGCTCAGCACGAGCCGCCCAGTGCGCGACGAGCGTGCCTGAGGCGCGCACCTCGTGTTTGTTAGGGACACCGCCGTTGTCCGCCGAGTCTGATGGCAGGGTGCTGACGAAAACGGCGGTGCACACGGTGCGTGGTGAGGGCGATGTATCGTCACGGTTGTCGCCAGGCTTAAAGGAGGATCCAGGAGCGTCGTCGAGCTCCCAACTGGCTCAGCACACCGTGCGGCGTACCCTTTCAGGGTCGTCCGCTGGGACGTCTGCGGCAGGAGTTGCGGCGCAGGTGGGGCCCGAATTCCCGGTGGTGCTTTGAGTGGAGGCGAAGGTAATATCGTACCCACCGAAGGCACTAAAGTGTCACCTCTCTCAGTCTACGCCCGCAAATTGGTGCCAACCTGGGCTTCGACGACGCAGGAGCCCGCTGGGTAAGAAGAGACATCGTGAGCGTTAGATACGATATATCATTCCCGATGCGCGAATAGTGTTTGAGGCATACCTTCAGAGCATAATCACGGGCCTCTTCGCGGCCATCCCGACACGACCGTTTGACCTGACGCAAGGCGTGAACAAGCACACTTGCGTCGACAATAGCGACATCGACATCCTGCTCATTGGTTTCCGTCACAGATCGCCACGTTGATGCTGTATCTTTCGAAATTCCCCCCTTTTCCCGCGCAGAGACGGTCCAACTGCAGAATGCAGTCGACTTCGTTCAACTGCGAGTAACTGAAACAAATGACAACATGGGTAATAGAACGACGTACCAGCTTGATATCGCTCCTCAAGAAGCACGACAGAGAAGGTGCTAGACGGTGCGTGATTCCTCGATATGGCCCCGATGACAGAGATTTGTTGTCCCAGTACATTCACAGCTCGGGGCCCGCGGTGGGTAGAACATTGTCGCAGGTTAGCACTCTCAGAGCCTGAGCAATCGTCGCCGTCGACTTCAGGTTCGTGGAGACCACCGTTGGCCCAGTTTCCGAGCAGCGATTCAATGAATACAGAAGAATTGAATGCCAGCGACAGTTGTGTAGCAGATGGACATGGAACTGCTAGGTTCTTGGGTTTCGCCTGACGATTTGAGCAACGCAAAGCAAGCGCAGGGCCGAGTGTTGATGCGCAATCAAACCCGTGGGAACGCCGGAAAGTTGACTTCGCCCACATCCCAACCACATCCACAGTGATGGCGATGGGTAATAACTCCCCTCGTGTTTCGTTTCTCCATAATTGCTGACGGACTCTATGGCATCCAAAGGCACCGAAGGACGGGATGCCAAAATAATCGCGGAGTTGGCAAAGTATCTGCCAATTCTTGAACCAGACGACTTCCTGCCCGACAAGCCATTCTTCCATCTAGTTCTCTCGATAGCGGAAGACTACCAGAGACATTGCGACGGATTAAGAAACAATCAAATCCCACTAGAGCTCGTGGACGGCCAGGAATTCAAGTCCAAACTTCTTGGCAAACGGGAGTTTCAGTGGATTTACGATGAGTGTGAGTGTCTCGCATGCTCTGGAATAGATATTTGTTCAGTCATGATCAGTTTGGATCTCGTGCGATGAGATGTACGGGCCCTATTTCTTGTCCGATGATCCTGCGCATATCGGTATGTCATACCAGCTAATTACTGAGTACGACTCGGAGCGACCTTTTCCTCACACCTTTTGCCATTCAGACGTACAGGAGGCAGCCGCTGCCCTAGCCGCCATCGTTGCTAATGGGTCGGGGCGGACTCCAGACCCGTTTGATCCCTTGTTTCGCGATATGGAAGCTTGTGCAGTTGTCATTGACCGTCGACCTGACTTGTTGGCGTTATTGAAGGTCGCGATCAAAACCAAAGACCACAGCGCAGTAGAGCGGTATCGTGAGTGTCCAATACTTGGCAGAATGCGCGAGCATTGATTAAGCACCTGTCCAGCTGCCGTTCAACGAACGGAGGCCAAGGAAAACCTGAGGAATTATCTGGACACTCTACGGCCATTACTCACCTCGTTCATTGAACGTGGAATACCATTCGATACGTGGACGCCACCGACAAGCGTCAAGTGCGACAAACACATTTCTGCCCACATTGAATCTCTCCGCATACCACACGTTAGCTCGGGGAATCCAGGACTACTCATACATGACCTTGGTCGATTTTCAGAAGACGTAGAACTGAGAAGTCGAGTCGATGGTATATTTCAGAGGACTGCTATAACGTGTGTCTTGATTGATTGGGTTCTCATATCTAATCTTTCCCTCAGTTTTCTGGTCAATACCTCCGGGAGCGGAAAAACGAGGCTCTCGCTCGAGGGTCTCTGTCGGCATTGGGGGTTTTATTTCATTTTAGCCCAGGATACAAACCATCTCGGTTCGAGCGACAGTGGACCCAAAGTTCATCGCGATGTTAGCCCCACGACAGGATTTGCGTGGGACCTTCCTGATGTAGATTCCGTCGAGTTTTGGCCAACGTATGGCACATATAGTGTCTAATAAATAGCAAATTTCTCGAAATAACATGGAAAGTGCGAAAATATACTGAAACGACGGTTTTCTGGACAAAAAATATTGAAATGACATGTCATCAAAGCAAAAGTATTGAAATGACAAAGTAAAAAGATTGAAATGACATTCTGCAGGCCAAAACCAGTGGAACGACAGGTAGCCAGTATTGTTTAAGTCGGTGAAGCCATACGAAGTTGGAACTCAACTTGTGAGTCCCGGCTTGACCATGCCGCGCCGCCGCATCAGATGATTTGCGATCCGAATGCAGGGAACCACGGCTTCACGGACTAGGGCCTGTGCAGGCGGAAATAGCGAGTGCATATATACTATTAGCTGGAGTGGAAGTATTCACACTGCCTCCTCGATTTATCGTTCAGTATCTCGCGCCAGAAGCTGCTGCGTGAGACCCCACCCTCTACCTGATCGTCAGAACTTTCGAACAAATCATTTGCTTTACAAACATATACGACCTTTAGGTGTACAATTTACTACTTTAGCTATGGCACACTGTATTATGTACCACCGAATCCAGGTGTGAGGCAACCTGAGGTTGGATCAGTGTTTGATCCGTAAGTTTGATGCAATGATGTGTACAGTCTGAGTCTAGAATTCCAACTCATTTTAATGTTTCGCCACCATTTGCAGCTTACTTAAGGTGAGGCCTATCTGGTACTGGTGGTCTCTGGTAGAAGCCATGTCACTGCTTCAATGGTCTATGTCGTTTCAATATTTTTTTCGTAAAGTATGTCATTTCAACTTTTTCTGGCTTACCCGAATTATTAGACACTATATGGCCCACACCAACGCTCAGAAAAAACATTGAAATCATCGATGAGCAGCTGTCCAGAGTCTTGCTTGGCCGCCTCCTCGTCTTCCACCTTTATTCGGAGATCATCGCCTCCATCGGAATCACCGAAGAGCACAAGCGGCAGTGGCTTTTGTTTCAATTGAAGCCCGAGCTGGAGGGACACTTTGTTTCAGATACTTTTTCACACCTGACTACATACACAAGCCTCTTGAGCAAGGATGAAGTTGCAGATTTAATCGCTGCGATGTTTTCGAAGCTTCGCAGAATCCATGGCACGGGCTTTCACTTGTTCTATGTTATTGACGAAGCTCAAGTGGCATCACACGCAACTTCATCGGGATTCCAACGAGACGGACAAGAGTACCCTGTCCTGCGGGAAATAATTCGAGTCTTAGGCGCCAAATCACGGCTTTACGAGTCATCCTTCGTCATCTGCGGAACAGACATCCCCAAGGAAGGCTTCACAAACGCGCAGTTTGCGTCGTCGGTTCGATGGACTTCGGATACTGGAAGCTTCGACGATGAAGCAGAGCACCGGCGCTATGTGTCTCGGTTTCTCGTTCCCGCGTACGTGTCGTCGCCAGCAGGACAAGTGTTCCTGAATAGGATGTGGAAATGGGCTCGAGGCAGGTATGTGTATGTTCTGGCTGAGCTAATTCGTGCTCTCAAATTCTTCAGGCATCGCACTACGGACGCAATATTGCGGGCGTTGCTTCTTGATGGCTGTCAAACCCCGCACAGACTTCTGAGCGATTTCGTGGAGGCCACAACCAGATACTACCCAACAGACTACAGCGATCCGGACGAGCCACATCGCTATACTATCCCCGCTCATGTGCGCAAACTGCCCAACGGTGTTTTTATCGAGCGTGAGTATATTGTTGTTGTTGTCTCTTCAATATCGTAGCTGACGTTTCTCGTAAAGCGGACCTCTTGTGTCGTATACAGCAAGTCCTCTTTCATTATCTCTCATCCAGCCAGACACCCCCACCAGTTGCTGCGGACGGAACAGGCTTGGTATCCGAAGCAATTGGCCGCTTCATCGATCGCTCCCTCAGCCAAATCGTGGTGGACGAGCCGCTATCTGTAATCCGTATAGCGCAGTCCGTGTGCCACCGCTACCCTGATCCGGATTCCGATGTGGACTCAGATCTCGATTCGGAAGTTTCGTTCTCAATAGAGTCCTGGTTTGAAAGCAGCTTTTCCCTCATCACCCATCACCAAGACGACTGCACTCCCCGATCTCTGGCGGCGTTCTTGACTTATTATCTTGCGCGCGCCGTGGAGCTAGGCTCGCCCATGTCGACTATATTTTCGTTTCATCACAAATCGATCCCTGACTGGGCCAATCAAACGGCGAAATTGGTTGTCCCTCCTGCTTCCCAGATCGGGTCGTACATCCCATATGACGGGAGTGGCTCGCTGCTCACCAGTGCAACTACGCGAGGCGACGTGGAATCGTGGCTTGATGGTTCAGAAGAACAACAAACACCGTTTTGTCTCACCCATACCTCGGACCCTAACCTCCTCTTCACATTGCAACTGGCTGGTGGAAGATATCTCCGTATTATCCTCCGCACGGTCGTCTCGGAAACCGTTGTCAATAAACCTCTTGTCAAGAACATTATGCGCGGTCTTGAGCCCGACCAGCTTCTCCTCGACGAGGTATACTTTGTTCTTCTCGTCGCGTTTTGATGTGTACGTTAACCAACTTATTTGCAGGAAACAACTGCCAACCAGGCGGCTGTCGTTTCCAAACTACACGCTCCTCGGGAGACGGACGATCCCTTCTCCGTGGTCCGCGTGGTCGCGTCATTTCCCGCTCGAACGCATCTCAACAACTTACCTGCGCCTCCCAAAAATTCTCCCATCGCGAATCTGAACACGGGGACATTCAAAAAGCTTGCCTCTGAAATACCGGCCTCAGAGATACTTGAGCAGATCGTCAAAAACGTTACCGCTCACGCATCTGGAACACGAAAGCGGCCCGCAGAGTCGTTCGTCTCCGAGCCGCCACCCAAATCGCCTAAATCTCCTCGCTTAGCTGCGGAGCCTCCGAATTCCCCAATACCCTCCCGTGCCAGGGTAAAGCGGCGGGCAGGTTGATTTGTCACGGAGTGGGCTTCACACATTCGATGTTCGTTTTGTCATGTAGATACCAAGTGCACGCCCCAGACTGGATACGTTTCCTTGATAACGAGGGAGGATATACTTATTCGTTGTTGTTTAGCGGAGTTGCCTATGTTACAGTTCGAGTTGTGTGTTTTCAAACGAGGTTCAACTTGACGACACAGTGTATGGAGGGTACAATAGGTCTATTGTTCTCAGAAGCAGAAAGGTGTGATTGAAATTTGGATCTCGAACAAGGTCTATGGAAACGGAAGCATTCCTGGCTCTCGCGAAAGTACAAAGAGAAAGCTGTCGCCTGGAAACCAACAACTTGAACATTTTTGTTCTTTTGTAAAACAAGGCACACTGCTCCAGGCATTTTATATAAGCCTGAACTCTCCGCGACCTCAAGACCGTCCATTTTCTCTCGAAAGGCCTTCTCACTTGTGTTGAAGGGACGGCCGGCAAATCCGTGGAAATCCATCAACTGATCGCACCTCTGCTCTTACTCTTAACCACTCTCTCAACCTCCCTCTCTCTGTTCTCAACGCCATGCAAATGAATTACGCGCAACCTCGAAGCTTAGACGGCTCAGCGCTCCTAACTAGCACTCTTGAATTCGAATCTCTCGCCTTCAAGTTAGACGCCATCAAGGAGCAAAATGCGGCCTCGAATGTGACTCGGACAAGCATAACGGAACGAGATGCTCGAATTGCTGAGGAGTTGACTTCATACATGGAAATCTTGAACTTGGAATGCTGGATGATGAACATGTTCATTGTCTTTGAAATGGCAGAGAAGCACCAACGACACTCTGATGGGTTCAGAAATCCCAGGATCAAACTCGAAACTGTGAACACCCAGTGTTTCCGAGATGATCTCATGGAAAATGCAGGCTTTCAGTGGATCTTTGATAAATGTAAGCGGGTTTACTGCTTGACTTCCTCTTCCTCTTTCCTGGCATATACTGATATTTTTGGATATAGTCTGGGTATCGTGCGACGAGATTCATGGACCACATTTTCTGACAGACAACGTCGAAGATAGTGGTGGGTTTCAATGAACGTCGCCGCCATCTTCACTGATTTACGCCACAGAGGTTCAAGACGCAGCCCCCATCCTGGCCAATATCGTCAAAGTTGGGTCGGAAGTGGCTCCATTTGACCCAATATTTCTCGATGAGGTAGCTTGTGCAGTGGTGATCGATCGTCATCCCGACTTGATAGCGCTTCTTCGAACCGGAAAAGACACTGGGGATTACACTTCTGTGGAAAATCACGGTATAGTATACCTTTGCAAATGTCTGAGGAAGTCCAGATTACTGATTGTTTGTTCATACTGCAGGCGCGATATTGCGGTCAAAAGCCAAGGACAACCTGGTAGATCTTTTGAAGGGACTTCGTCCTCTGCTTTCCGCATTCATAGAAAGCGGGAACCCCTTCAAACCCTGGACGCCACTTCCGAGCGCCAAATGCGACCCCGCTATTCATGCGCATATCGAATCTCTAGATATCCCTGCAGTACGCATCGACAATCCGGGGATTCCGATTCGCGGACTAGGTCGATTTTCGAATGACGAAAAGTTAAGAAACAGAGTGGATGGTATATTCCAGAAAGGGGCGAAAACGTGAATCGCTATCTGATACATTCAATATTCTCAGTGATTTACGAATTATGTTTTACAGTTTTCTGGTCAACGCTTCGGGCACGGGCAAAACCAGACTTAGTTTTGAGGGGCTCTGTCGCCACTGGGGGTTTTATTTTACTTTGGCTCCAGATTCGGATGACCTCGGGGCAAAAGATCTTGGGCCAGGCATTCTTGAAATGCACCGCGATTACAAATACGGTCTCCCAGCTCCGGATTCTCCAAAAAAGTTTTGGCCAGCACTAAAGAAGAACATTGAAATAATCGATCAGCGGCTTTCTGAGGTGTTACTGGGCCGACTTCTGTTATTCCACATGTTCTCCGAAATCGTCGAATCGCTCGGAATCACAGAGGAGCACAAGCGACTATGGCTTTTGTTTCAACTGCGGCCCCTGAAAGAACAAAGCGGCCATGAAATCGACGTCCTCAGCGATTTGCAAGACGCTATTTATGACCTCACAAGCATAGAAGTGGCAGATCTAATTGCTATAACCTTTTCGAAACTCCGGAAAATTCATGGTGCAAACTTTCATTTATTCTATGTCCTCGATCAGGCGCAAGTGGTTTCCGACCCAGTCAAGGCCTTGCAACGGGAGGGCAAACAATATCCCATCCTTCAAGAGATTATCCGGGCTTTTGGAGCTAAATCAAGGTCTCACGAGTCTTCGTTTGTCGCTGTAGGGACGGACATTCCCAGGGATGGATTCATTAATGCGCCGTTTGCAGGGGAGATGCGGTGGAGCTCGGATACAGGAGCGTTCGACGACGAAGGTGAACACCGGCGCTATGTGTCCCGATTTCTGACTCCGGCGTATGCCGCTTCTCGCTCGGGACAAATGTTTCTGAAGCGGATGTGGAAGTGGGCTCGCGGCAGGTGCGCCTTTTGAACTCGAATATTGTTGGTGCCTGAATGAACCTTGAATCGCCAGGCATCGCACCACAGACGCGATATTGAAATCATTACTTCGCGATGGGTTTGTAACCCACCACCGACTATTGGACGATTACATCGAGATTACGACGACGTATCGTCCCACCGATTATAGTGACGATAATGAACCCTTTCGTTACCCCAATCTGGATGCCATTCGTGTTGGCAAATTACCAGATATCACTTTTCTCAATGGTAGGCCGCATACGATGTATCCAGGTGATTTATTGATTCATCCCTTACATTTCCAGCACCGCTGCTTAAATCGACTATCCAGCAAGTACTTTTCCATTACTTGACAGGCAAACAACAGGCACCCTTGCTCCCCGCCGACTTGACGGCCCTCGTGAGCCACGGAATCGCTTGCTTCGTCGATGGCAATATGAGCCAAATTGCCTTCAGCGAACCTTTATTCGTGATTCGGATAGCTCAGACGTTCCTCCATGCTCCACCCGAACGTGATTCGTATGGTTACTCGAGGTGCATAAACTCTAGATCTCCTTGGTTAGAGAGCGGGTTGGCTGTCCTCACGCATCATCGGCCAAATGTCACTTCTCGGTCTTTGGCTGGTTTCTTGACGTTTTATCTCTCCTGCGCGATTCAGGGTCGTTCTGCTCTGTCGGAGATTTTTTCGTTTCACGAAAAAGAAGTCCCCGAGTGGGCAGATCAGACGGCAAAACTGGTTACTCCCAGTCTGAAGGCATACGACAAAAGCAGCCCGCTGTTGACCACCGCCACCGCTTTCACCGAAGTGGAATTATGGATGGATGGATCGGATGGAAGAGCGACGACGCCGTTCCTCCTCACGCACGGCTCGAATCCCGATCTGCTCTTCACATTGCAACTCACAGAAGGCAAATTCGTTCGTATCATTCTTCGTTCCGTGGTCACCGACACGGATGTGAAAGATGTGCTGCTGAAAGAAGTCTTGGGGCAGCTTGAACATGACTATTTGTTGAGCGACAAAGTATGTTCTTCTGCTATTTTGCTGACATTTGAGATTAATGTCGACTTTTTCAGGGAGAATTTTTTGCTCAACCTAAGGAGTCCTACTGTGTCCTTCGCGTGGTCGCCTCCTTTCCCGCTCGAACCCTCATGGAGACCATATCTTCACCTCTGGATGGATCGGCACCTGTTGCCTGTCTCAATTACGATGCTTTTCAGCGTACCTCGGGTATCTCCGCCCCAGAGATATTCGAACAGATCGTCAATAATGTTACAGCGGCCCTTGAGCCAGCCACCCCTATGACGCGGAAGCGGCGTGCAGACTCGCTCTGCTCAGATTCGGAGCCCCCAGCC
The DNA here is from genome assembly GCA_037176885.1 of Favolaschia claudopus. Classification (NCBI taxonomy): domain Eukaryota; kingdom Fungi; phylum Basidiomycota; class Agaricomycetes; order Agaricales; family Mycenaceae; genus Favolaschia; species Favolaschia claudopus. The sequence goes on from JAWWNJ010000113.1 coordinate 463,030, forward strand.
AAATTTCCCCACCTGGATTCGGCTGCTTCAAGGTTTGTTGAACTGGGGAAGTGATTTGCAAAGTTTTTGATTGAACCCGGACTATGTATACCTTTAGTAACCCGTAATTGCTCCATTGTTTAGTATATGATATATTTATTGCCAATGCTCTGCCCAATTGCGATTGGAGACTAAAATTTGTTCTTGATGAGTATTGGTTGAACATCATCACTTCCCCTATGCGTCCTTGGGTTGCTGCGTCATTTTCTCCGAGTCTTCGAATCTTCATTCAAGTACTCCCATTACCACGGGAAGCTCGGCGCGCTTTGCCTTGATTCAACTATGATGCATGTAAATTCCAGTGCCTGGTCTCAAAGCGGTGTGAGTTACGGTGATTAAGTAGACTTGTACATTGGCTCGTATTTAATTAAAGGGTCATTCTGTGCTTTGTCATCTGCTACGCGTCGTTTCAGCAAGGCTCAACTAAACCCCTCAAATTTTCTGTGATTTCTAAGAGTTAAAAAATAATTTCCGACTCGGACCGCCAACTTACCAGTGCAAAACCACCAGTGGTCAGACAGATGAGTGTTAACGTTTAGAGGTAGAAATTTCGTTTAAGATTGCCCAGAGAAAATTCGGATAAATAAACAAAGTAAAATACGCGTTCCCAACAACCAGTGGATGGTCCGTCGATGAAATCGCCGACGATCGCCAAAGACGGCGCGTTCCGATTCCGGCGCGTCACGTCTCGTCACTGTTATCCCGTGCCCAGTGACGAATTCGTCACACCGCGACTCCTCCTCTCCCAAACCCTGACAACCACCCAGCTGAAGTACTCACTCGGGTAGAACTCTTGACACAGTCATCAACCACTATGGCGCGCGCAACCACTAGGTCTCAAAAGCCTCGGGCGTCCCAATCACAACCCCAGCCCAGCCAGACCCAGCGATCTCAAAAAAATCGCGCACATGAAGAAGAAGAAGATGAAGACGAGGATCAGGAAGACCAGGACGAGGATGAAGACCGTAATATGGACGTCGATGACGACGAGGATGGTGACCAGAATGGTAAAAACGTACGTAGGCGCGGTGTATAAGTACAAAGGGATAGACCGTGGCTCATTTCTTCGCCCAAAACTCGTTACAGGAGCTCGACCGTGCAGCGTACGCGCTGGTCCGGCTGGCGATGTTCACAGAGCACAAACGCACGCCTCTGCGTCGGGACGAAATTTCCAAGAAAGGTCAGTGGCATCCGTCCATCTAAAGGAAAAGAGAATGATAATGACAATATTTCGTATTCATAGTCCTAGGCTCCAATACGCGTGCATTTCCCCGGGTTTTTGCGTCGGCGCAGGGTATCCTGAGAAGTACGCTCGGCATGGAACTCGTCGAGCTGCGTTCTCGCGCCGAGCTGGACAAGGACGCCGCTGGCCCGGGAGGAACGCAAAATCAAGACGACCTCGAGGAGGCGCGTAAGGCCACAGGTGTTAGGAAGAAAGGTATTTCTTACTTCATTCCCCCTGGACATCGATGCGAAACCTAATGTATGTATACAGCGGCCGCCGCCGGATCCAAGACATACATCCTTCGCTCTATCCTCCATGAGCGGCTCATCGAGGAGGCGGCGTTGACGCACGACGAGATTCTCGAAGAGGAAGCTGCGGACGCGCCGTCGGATGACGATGACGACGACGAAAATGGTGGGGGAGGGATCACCGCATACGGGAGCATCATCTCCTGGAGTAGTGCAGACCACGTCGGCGCTCTAGGTGTCCTCTACGTTATTCTCGCACTCATCCTCGTAAGCGGACGCGTCATGGGCGACCGTAAGTAGTCCCCCAGCCTCCTTCAGCTCACCTCACACTGACGACCCACTCACAGAGGACCTGCGCGCAACCCTCAAAACCCTCCGCATCCCCGCCACGGGCACCATCGCCTTTGCCCCCACCGCCACGCACCGCACCCTCTCGCTCGATCAGTACCTCTCCCTCCTCGTCAAGCAAGGCTTCCTCGACCACCGGCAGGTCGGCGGAGACGCCGGAGCGGGCAAGAAAGGCGGAAATAAGGGCAAACGCGCACGCGTGCAGGCCGCGGACGAGGATGGGCAAACGACGTATGAGTGGCGGTGGGGCGCGCGGGCGCATAGCGAGGTTGGGGAGAAGGCGGTGGGCGCGTTCGTAGCGGAGTTTATGGTGCAGGAGGAGGGCTTGCCGGGCGGGGAGGGTGGGGAGGAGGATGCGGGAGCGGAAGGCGCTGCGGCGGGGCGGGCGAAGGCGAATAAGAGGAAGGCGGATGCCGCGAGCCGGTTAGAGAAGATGGCGAAGGGGATTGAGCGTGCGGCTGGGGGGCAGCTTGCCGATGTTATGTAGAGTGTGCGGTGAAGGTGGTTTTCTTGATTCCGTCCGTGTACATGTAAAGCTCTCTCCCATTTCGTCTTTCCATCTTCGACTCTATTCCGTACAAGTAGGTATGTACACTATACTGATACTTACTTCCTTTTACTTATCCTATCCATACATTACACGATAAAATACAGACCGTCCATAAATGACTGACACGTAGCCATCTCAGACTACTCGCCATACCGCGAGATCGCAAACCGCACCAACATCGTCGCACCGGAGTTCTTGCCCGTCGCGCTGTGGAGCATTCGGACGAAACGCCAGCCCTGCGATGAACGATTGTGAGTCCACACGCACCAACGCAACGAATGAGGGGAATATGAAGCACGAGCGTGCGTACCTGCACCAAATGCTCCACCCGGGCACAAAACACCACGATCTTATCGTCTCGCCCGAACTCATCTTCATAAACTGTGAATCTGGTGTGTGAGGGGTCAGCCAGCTTCGTCGTGATGGTGACATCAAGGAATGGGAAGGAGAATGAAAGCAGGAAGAGAGTGTATAGTCGAAACACCCACCTTACAAAAGCCAACTCATCCTCATCCACAACCCACTCAAACCTCCCGTCCTCCCGACTCCAAATCACATCCGCACCCGTCCCAGGGACATCCCGCGTCTTCATCGTCTTGCTCCGCCATTTCAAATCCGAAGCGGAACTTTGCAGCAGCTCGGCGTGGACATACGTCGAGAAAGATTTATCCGCGCGTCCGTTGGGTGGGGGGAGGGCGGAGATGCCTATGAGCGAGCATTGGATCTTCATCTTCTGCTGCTTCTTTGATGATGTCGAATTCGCAGAGTTGGATGTAGAATTCGAAGAGTTGGACGCAGAGGACGAAAGAGGCACGCGCAGCGACGCAGGCTTCAGCACCCACCCGGGACTCCCCACGAACATCGCTTCATTGAGCTGCATCCCGCTGTCGTAGTGCTGCCAGTTGAGCGCGGCGATGTGGGCGCCGGAGCGCCAGAAGCGCAGGGGGTCGAGGTTGCCGGAGCGGATGCGGGTGCCCTGGGTGGGGGTGGAGGAGGAGGGGGGTAAGCGGATTGAATGGGAAAGATAGGAAAGAGGAAGGAGGAAAGAGAAAAACGGGAGGTTAAGGAGCACCCACCTTGGGAAAGATCCGCCGCAGATGCGCCGTCCCGTGGTCTATGAGCTGCGGCAGGAAGTTGGCGATGAGGGCGCCGCAGCCAGATTCGGAGATATTGATGAGGACGTGGAGGGGGTCGACGATTTCTGTGTACGGCGTTAGCGTGGTGCAGGTGAAGTATGATAGAGAGGGTAAAAGCAGAATGAATGAATGAATGAACGAGGGGGAGGAGGAGGGGGACTCTTACTCTCATGAACCCACCCCTTCGCGGGTTTCATACTCCTTGCATAGAAGCCCAGCGCGGCGAGCTCGTCGGATATCTTGGCCTTTTCGTTTTGACCGACTTTGATCATCATGTCGCCGTCTTCCTCTTCGTTCTCCTCCTCCTGCATCTCGTCTTCAGAGTTCGGCTCGCTTGGCTCATCGTTGGTACTGCTTTCCTCGCCGGTGCCGGAGGCGGAGGCGGGTGGGGGGTAGTATTCCACCTACGTTTGATCGTCATACTCAGCGAATGATGGAAGGTGCATTGACACCCACCATGAGCAAAATCCTACCCATGAAATCCCCAGGCGCCGCCTTCCCATCCTCCACCCCCTCCAACCTCGAATCAACCAACTTCTCTCCCCACGCACCCTTCATGACCTTCACTAGTTCCTCCTGCCCCTTCACATCGACATGACACTCCAAGCTCACCATCACCGGCCAATCCCCTGGCTTCACCGCGTCCCCAATAGCGATGCAGACGCTCTGGAAGGAGACGGCTTTGCTGAAGGTGTAGCCGTGCGTGACGATGAGACCTTTCTTGGAGGGCCAGACGTCGATTTCGACGCAGCGGGCGTGGCGGGACATGACGTGCTCGTAGGAGGCGGCGGAGGAGCGACCGATGAGTTGGCGGGAGAGGAGGTACGTGTTGTGCGAGGAGCTGTGGAAGTAGGCGAGGTTCAATAGATGAATCGTGCTAAGAATTTCATTTGTAGACACACGAGATGAAGTAGTGGGTTAAGGGAAAGTTGCCAGGGACTGGGGGCGGCTGGATAGCGGGTAGTTTGGCTATTTCGTCGGCAGACTATTCGTTGGAGTTTAGGATGAATCTTGCGATGTGGGTGCTTGATTTCACCTCGCCCTGGTCCTCTAGAAATCGTCGGATTTCTGGGCTAATGTGAAGAGAAATCTCTTGGGGCGGGTACACATTGCTTTGAGTGTCTGCGCCGTACGCGTCCTGCATTTGGGGCTTCCATTGGGTGTCTTGTGAGTCGGTCATGATGAGCGTCGTCAAAGAGCGGGTCGGACCGACCCGATGGCATTCTCACGGGAAACCAGGTTTCCCAATGGATTCATCCGTTCTTCCTACTCCTCATACATGATACAACGCGCGAAGACTGGACTACTCCGCTGAACAATAATGGCAAATACGTAGGAGCCCGTTATCCAGCATGCGAATTGAAGCGCCAAACCAACTACGTGAAACGTCAACCTGCGCGTCGCTTTCCCTTGGAGGTGCGGGTCGGTACTACCGGGGATTTGGGGGGTTCCGAATCCAGGCGAGGAGATTTAGGCGATCTGGGTGGTGGCTCGGAGACGGACGACTCCGCTGGCCGCTTTCGCGTTACAGATGAGTGAGCGGTAACATTGTTCACGATCTGCTCGAGTATATCTGAGGCCGGTATTTTGGAGGTCAACTTTTTGAACGTTCCCGTATTCAAATTCGCGATGAAAGAACCTTTGGGAGGCGAATTGAGCGTGTTGATATGTGTTTGAGAAGGAAACGAGGCCACGACACGAAAGACATGGGAAGGACGAGTATTCTCTCCAGTTCCCTCGAGCAGCTTCGCTACGCTGTTGGAGTGAATCGATGAATCTTCACCCTGCAATAAAACAACTCAGGATAAATGACCAGACAGATGATGAAAAACATACTTCGTCGCGCAACAGGCAATCGTCTTCGAGCTGCCGCACGATTTCCTTGAGCGACGCATGTTTCAAAATCGTGTCCGTGACCACTGCGCGGAGGATAACGCGAGTAAGTTTGCCATCTGGCAATCGCAAAGTGAAGAGTAGATCTGGATCCGAGGTATGTGTGAGGCAGAACGGCGTGTGTGCTCCTTCCAACCCATTGAGCCAGGAGTCCACCTCGTTCAACGTGGAAGCGCTAGTCAAAAGCGAGCCGGACCCGTCGCACGGCATCAAGGGCCCGCCGGCTTTGACGAGTGCAACCAATTCCGCTTTTTGGTCGGCCCATGTAGGAACCTTATGCCGGTGAAACGAAAAGATCCGAGAAAGTTTCGACTCTTCTTCGAAAGCCCGAGCCAAGTAGAAGGCCAAAAACGCAGCGAGAGATCTCGGCGTCGCATCATATTGCGTCTTTGTCAAAACAGCATAGCTGTTTTCCAGCCAGGAGGGCGTTGAAGCGGAAACAGAATTTTCTAGTTGACGACGACAAAAAACCTGCGCGTTCTGAATCATAGGCAAGGGCTCATTCATCGCGATTTCGGTCATGTTTTTGTCGGCGAAACGCCCAATACCAGCGTTGACCAGTTCGGTTGGGTCCCCGGGGAATGGAGGCGGGGTTTGCGAAGAAGCAAGGTAATGGAATGCGATTTCCTGTATCTGGGATCTGACCAGGTCGGCTAGATACTATTTCAGCCACCCGCGAGTAGACAGACGGGGAATTCCTACTTTCAATATCAGTGATGTCCGGAAACTTGCCCAGGTTGACGTCAATTGGATTGCGAAACGGCTCCTCATCGTCACTGTAGTCAGTCGGGCGATATGTAGCTGTTCTTTCGATGAAATCTGTGAGAAGTCTATGCGGCGTTTGAAAGCCATCCCGCAACAATGCCTTGAGTATGGCGTCCGTGACACGATGCCTTATGAACAATTATGACTCGCGGGTTGCGGAGAATAGTGACTCAACGCGTACCTGCCGCGGCCCCAAGTCCACATTCGATTCAAGAACATCTGACCTGCCGGTGACGCCACGTACGAAGGCGTAAGGAAACGAGAGACGTAGCGTCGATGCTCGGCCTCATCATCGAAACCACCTGTGTCCGAACTCCATCGGAGTGAGGCAGCAAATGGTGCGTTAGTGAAACCGAAGGTCGGTATGTCTGTACCCGCGACCACGAACGACAATTCGTCTGATGGAGACTTGGCACCGAGCGCCCGGATTGCCTCCTCCAAGAGAGAATATGTTTCGTTCTCCCGCTGGAATGCAAAATTTTCTGGATCGGATATGACTTGCGCCTCGTCGAGGACATAGAACAAGTGGAATTCCGAGCCGTAGATTTTCCGCAGCTTGGCGAAAAGAACGGCGATCCAGTCGTCAATTTCTTCTTGGGTGAGCCCGTCGCCATTAAGGCAGATTTCTGAGAAGATATCGCTGCTCGAGTACTTCGGATCTCCTGTCAGGCTTGGTCGGAGCTGAAAGAGGAGCCATCTTTTCTTATGCTCTTCAACGATGCCGAAAGACTGAATGATTTCGGAGTAGAGATGGAAAATGAGGAGTCGGCCAAGGAGGACTGTGGAAAACTCCTGGTCCACAGCTCTGATATTCTCATCGAGGATTTTCCAATAATCCAGCGAATGACTTGGGGGGAGAGGTGGCAAACCACTGAGTTGTATGTTGGAAGTGTCTCTTGATCCGAGCGCATTTGTATCGCGAGCCAGAGTAAAATACATGCCCCAGTGGCGACAGAGACCTTCGAAAGAAAGCCTTGTTTTACCAGTGCCTGAGGTATTGACGAGAAATCTAGCGAGAAGAGTAAATGAGCCGCCGAAGGTCGCGGGAGACGCTCACGTTTTGGCCCCCTTTGTGAATATTCCCTCCACACGCTTTTCAAGTCGTTCTTCTTCAGAAAATCTTCCAAGTCGATCAATGAGGACAGCCGGCTGGCCAATATCAGGAATCCGGAGAGATTGAATATGGGACAGGACATCTGGATGGCATTTCACAGTTGGATCTTGGGCTGGCGTCCAAGAACCAAACGGCTCTCTTTCCTCAATGAATGCAGCGAGCAAAGGACGAATTTCTTGGAGACGACGTTGTAGCTTGTCTTTGTTTTCTGTCCGTTGTATCGCAGCTGAGCGAAGGTGATTAATTGAGTCATCATATTGAGAGTAGACTGAAACTCACGGTATGCGTTCACGGCACTGTAGTCCTTTGTGTCATTGGCAACTTTCAATAGCGCCTGGAGATCGGGACGGCGGTCAATCAGTGCCGCACAAGCACCTTCGTCCCGGAATAGGGTATCGAAAGGATCTGGTGTCTGCATTGAACCGGCGGTGACTATTTCGGCCAGAGTAGCGGCAGCGTCATGAACGCCTGTGCTGCGATAAGGGATGCAATTCGAAGTTTCCCTGACGAGCTGTTACGTACCTACGGGATCCGGATTACCCGACTTGAAATAAGGGCCGTATATGTCGTGGACTGGTACCCAATCTGCAAAAAACAATTGGAAAATATGGCCTACGACAGTAAGGATTGCCCACATTCATCGAAAACCCATTGAAATCCCCGTCTTTCGATGAGATTCCTTCTGAAACGGCGTGCATCTACGGCGTCCAGCGACATCCGTGTGTTTCGCAATCCATCTACATGTCTTTGACATTGCTCCAATAGTGCGAGAACGAGATGAACGAAGGTCTTAGTGGGTACAAAGTCGTCTTGCGTCCAAATTGGCATGTACATGCTCAAGACGTTTGTAATCTTTTCGTCTCGCTGGGTGGCATCGCCGCCTCTGAAAGTAGGTGGGATCCAGACTTATATGGACGTGAGAGACATCGTCGAGCATACAGCATGCAGTGACTCACATTGGTCGAAAATCCACTGATATTGCTGATTTTCACGAAGCACGGCCAAGAAGCGAGTCGCGTCGATGCTCCCCGTCGGTATTTTTCTATTTCGGACGCCGTCCGAAGGCTGTTGATGTTTTTCAACAAGAGCGAGAATGTAGTCGATAAGCGCGTTTATGGGCCTAAAGTCGTCGTTTCGCCAGGCTTTGGGCAAATATTGGTCAAATGATGCTGAGATTTTGGCGTCTCGTGTATGTAAACCCGCTTTCTCAACAGGGGTTTCGTCAACATTTCTGTCAGATGAGCCGCCGTCTGTCTCCGCATGAGTCGCGTCCACCATCCTGAGGCTCACCAGCAAGGACTTGACCGTTTGTTGGAAGGGGTCCACCGTGACGGATTTTGATCGCCGATGGAAGTCGCACGGTAATGATCACCGCCTCAGCTCGTCTCCTTCCGTTGTACTCAGTACTGTGACGTGTACTAGTACCGCGCTTCCTTGAACAATGTCAACGATTGGCTGAGATGTCTCGGACGGCCTTCTCTCTCTTTCCATGGCGACAGATCTAGCTCTTGGTTCAAGATTACAAAATAGAACAAGGCTTTCATTGTTTTTCATCGCCCACTTAGTTGCTATGAACACGGAACTTGAGAACAACACACCCAGCAACGATGGCAAAAGCATTGTAACAGAAGCGACATAAAACCAGAGCTCTTTGTGCCAGCGGTTCGTAAACTCATCTAGCATCCCTTGCCCCCTCTCATCTCCCCAGATCGAAGCCAATGGTCGACCATGAAACCATCGGTCCGTATCTACATTCTACGCCGCATTCCACCAAAAGATCAATTTTGACGAGAGTCCAGTAGATGTCTTCCCATTGGATATCCAGCGACAGAAGCGGGATGCCGATATTGCCTACAGGCTGGAGCAATTCATGCCAGGAAATTGGAAAGACGAAACTTTCGACGCGGAACCTTTTATGATTCCATACGTATTCGGGATTGCAAAAACCCACCAGCTCCCCTCGGATGGCCTGTTGCGAACCGACATACCAGAGACCATCAACTGTAACGAATTCATCCGTCATGTGCGAGATTCTAATGGGAATTACCAATGGATATTCGACAATTGTAAGCGTCGACCGTCCGCCGTCACTGGTTCAAGTTTATTGACATGTCTTAAGATTGGACCGACGACCTCTCACGAGCGTCATCCACCCACCGATCATCTTTAGCAGAGATTGTCAACACATATCTTGCAGAAATATCCCCTGTCCTCACACACCTCATCCAAAGTGAAGCCGCCCTGCCAGTTTGGCAACCCGCCGAGCAAACCACCGTCGCCGACGACTATACCGAATTTCTGCAAAGCTTACACATTCCTATGCTCAATGGCGGGCCCGATATGCTTTTGCACCGATTGGGGACCTTCAAAGGTCACGAGAAAGATGAGGCTCGAGTTGCAGAGATATTCTCTCACATGATGCAGCCGGGGAATGAGCAACATACGTGAGCCATCATCTTCCACTAGTCATTGTATACATGCTGATAACAGAGCGAACCTAACCCAGTGTACTCCTTAATACTTCGGGAGCTGGTAAGACCCGCATAAACTTCGAGGGTCTTTGCGAGTTCTGGGGCATGTATCTGACCTCGAAGGTTGATACGCACGGGCACGGTTCCCACGACCTCTGGCACGCCATCGACGCTGTACAAAAAGATCCGAATTTTCGAGCTCACTTGCCTCAAGTCCGCTGGAAAACTGCCCACGAAAGAAATATGGATATTGCCAGACATCGCTTCAATGAAGTGCTCTATGCTCGCTTACTCATTATGAACCGCTTTTGCTTCTTGGCTAAGCAAACGAACTCAAATGGCGCCCTTCTTGATGAACACAAGAAATGTTGGCTGCTACTTCAAGTCAAGCCTTCTCAGCTTGCCTTACGCGATATATTCTCCGAGCTATCTCTCAAAATCCGGGGGATAGAGAATTCAAAGAGCATCAGTGCCCGCCTCAAAAAGGTGATTGCGAGAATCCGGGAGCAGCTTTCAGTAACCTTGGACCCCGACTTTCGATTGTTCTGCGTCATTGACGAGGCCCAAGTTGCAGCAGAGACATGTCTCAACGCGTTTAGAAAACGCCCTCCTAAAGTTACTACCCAACCTAGTGAAATCCCGCCCCAGGTTCGCCCACACCTCAGGTCGGACAAGACCGCCTGGCATGAAGAAGCGGAAAAGGATACTCGCCGTCCCATCTTGAGGGAAATCCTGACCGCGTGGACACACGCGGCCTTGAATCCCGTACGAGTCGTCGTTACGGGGACAGGTCTTTCCGCAGGCTTCATGGGCGAGATAATGACTTCCGCTGTTGTGAAGGATCATAAATACAGGACCTTGAATGACACAGGAGGATTCACAGATTCTACGGCTCAGAAGGCGTACATGGAAAGTCTCATGCCCAACAGGTTCAAGACTACCAACGAAGCAAAACTCTTGCTGAGACTAGCATGTGAATGGCTTCGTGGCAGGTTCGTGTACTGCAGATTCATGTTCATGTGATGATATTGATTCAATAACGCTAGGTTTCGGTTTACAGCCACGTTCATGCGACAGCTCATGATCGCACAATATCAGAAACCTCTGCAATTGTTTCAACAATACATTTTTGCCTACACCGGCTCGATCAAAAGACTTGGAGTGCCTCAGTTACGAGGCTTCATGCCGACCGGAGGGATCCTTGATGATCTTTCTTTGCTTCCGCCCGAAAGAATTGTCAAGCCTGGCTCTATGTTCAGATTTGATCGATTGAAACAGCGTGAGCCACGTTTCAACTTCCCCGCACTCAGTTGCCAACGACTTCAATTCAGACCCAGATCTATACGAGAAAATCAGAGCACTCACATCTCGATTCTATATGCAAAGCGATGGGTTGGATCTCAACAAAGAAACTGAGATGGTGGCTGTCGAATATGGTTTCGCTCGCATGGCAAGCGAAATCAAGTCCAACGTAGATTCGTCGCAACGGCCGATCCGATGCGTATTGGATGAACCATTGGCGCAGTTGGCTTTGGAACAATGGTTGGGGGAGCAAGGTTTGTCTCTGCCCAAAGCCTTGGCTTTGAGGGCTCGTCTCGGCCTACACAGTGCCACTCATGGGTTCAATGCATGGGAAGAATATTTTGCGTTTTACCTCAGCACAGTGTTCGACGGCAGGACCAAGCTCTCCCGAATTTTCGCCTTCCCCGCGGAGATTCCCCAGTGGGCAAAAAACTCCGCGAGATTGGTCGCTTTATACAGAGTGGATGAAGATGGGAGTCCGAGCGAAGTTGCAGAGATCCAGAGCGGTGTAGTCAGGAAGAATGCTCGCCCTTCTGTTGCCCTTGGTGTTGGCAGCAAGTATACAGATGCTTGGTTGAAGCACGAAGTCAAACCACCAATCCTCTTTCCCACCACGTTCATGGGTCCCGACATCATGTTTGTTCTGGAGCTCACCGATCCGGACAAGTCAAGGATCTGGGTCGCAGTACAGTCAAAACACACATCATCGGAAAAACTGAGGAAGAAAACATTGAATGACGCCATACGCTCGGTCACACCCAGTCAATATTACCAGGTCAAGGTATGAAAACCGTCTCATATCGATTGTCTCCACTGAAACCCAACCCGGATCATACAGCCAAAACAAGCCTCGCAGAAGCCAACGAAGAAAATGGAGAACGCAATTGAGAAGGGCAAAGAAGACAATGAAAAGGTCGTCAAGCTACTGAGGGAGCTTCCCAATCGACTCCAAGACGGTGCCGGAGACTGTAGCTTGCTGCGAGTTGTAGCCTCGTGGGGTGCCACTGGTTTGCGCCAGCAAGTGACTCGCCACGAGAAACGTCTCCGCACAATGCGCGGCAACAAAACCGGCGCCACGACGGACAAGACTAGCCCAAAAGCCCCAATGACGAAGGGGACGAATTCGGGAGCGGCGGAAGAGGCAAAGCAGAACCACGGGCCACAAACCACTACTGCGAAATCGAAGCGCAAGGCGAAGGCGGCGCCGGTGCAACCGTCAGAGAAGTTGGGAGAACGAAAGAAAACAATTCATGGTTCAAGCACAAAGAAAAACATCAGTCACCACGAGAAAGCGAAGAAGGTCGCCCAAACATCGGCTGCCCTGGAGACTCCTAAGCCACGAAAACACCCCCTCCAATTCTACAACGACCCTGGCCACCACCCAATTGCGGAATTGGATATATCGTTCATGCAGAGTAAAGGATTCGATCTTCTGGGGCTTATTCGGGATGTCGAGAGCGGTGCTCATGAGGCTGCAGGGTTTTCAGACCCCGAGGACGGAGACGACGAAGATGGTGAGGATCCCCTACCCTCAGTCGACGAGGATGTGGACATGGTCGAATCAGGTGAGGAGGATGACGAAGCTGAGATAGAGACGGACCCAGAGGAGGACAACGAGGATCTGATATCAGAACCTGGCTCAGACGTCTCAATGGCCTCAGGCTGATCTCGTTTTCGAGGAGTCTGAACCCTGGAGTATGTAGCCCAAGATGTATGCCTAAAGGAAACACTTTGATTTATTATGGGTCTGGCAATGCGAAAGCTGAGGTCGGTTTGCTGTAGTACATGCTTGGAGACCATGAGATTCCAGGAGCATATGCATGCAGTTCATTGGCAGCCACATTGCGGGCAGCGCAAAGGCAGCGCCGACAACAAAGCGTCAGGGTCCAGATGTAAGCGAGAGAGTCCGAAACCGGGGCGAGGTTGACGTGGTTCTAAATTTCGAGTCCTTCGCGCAGCCATACTTAGGGCCGTCAATGGTGCTAAACGGTGCAAAGAGGAAGTAGCGAGTGGGAGTGGCTTCCAAACAAGGAATTAGGTACATTGTTTATCTTTGCTGGTATCTGCCGCCGGCCCCGGCACCAAGTTAACCGGAGGCTTCACTCAGCAGCGCACTTGAAGAAAAAATTGTGGTTTACGGTCAACAAAATTCATCTTAGGCTCCTCGGTCCCCTCTTTATTACTACGCTCAATGGAACATCCAAACATTACCGGTCAGACTACCAGTAGCTGGAACCTGCTTCTGAAACCTGAATGGTATGAGCACTGTGGCATCTGAGGAAATTGGGCCACTCTTTTCGTGAAGCCTCGATTAAATTTCAAACGCTGCTCTCTGTATAAATTCAAAGCCACTTTCTGCTGCAGCCGTGGCCATTATCTTGACCTCTAGCTTTTCAATGAACTTGAAAGCGTCCTACCTCGTCTCTCTGATCACACTTGCCTGCTTAGCACCCTCGTTCGCTGCTCCCATCGCAAGCGACAGTACGTCTCCTCCATCTCACATACTTGCGACTTTTGACTGACGAATATCTATGATAACAAGACGGAGGGCTCATCGGCATGGGGCAAACTGCTGCCATAGAACACAAGAATCAAGGATCGCCTTCTGGTCAGTGATATTCTAGCCTCACCGGTACCATGGATCTTCTTGATTCTCCTGAAATCAGAGCGCTCTGGTAACTCCGGGCAGACCAACATGGAGGGACACAATTCGGATGACGACGCCGACACGAGTTCCAACTCGTTAGTAGATTTTTCTCACTCCGATAACGAACATGGCATTAACGATACCTGTTACAGGACCGAAGGGCAAGACACTCAAGAAGGCCCTGGTCAGTGATCATTCCACCAGCGCCATATCTCATTCTGATGCTTTTCAGAATCAGAGCTCTTGCCCACAAAGTCGAAGAACGGTGTTGGCCATTAAGACATTTCCACCCTTCTCAAGAAATTATTCCAGGAGGCTGTCGGTCAGTCATGCTATCTTGGCGGTACCGCGGTAGTAGCGACTTTCTCTTGAATTCGAGCCTTGGAATTAGGTCTCCTGTTCGGGAATTCCTCGAAGGGACAAGAACATGGGCAAGACGGATCCGACGGGGCAGGAATTGAGGGCAATTCCGGCTCATCCTCGTCTGAGAACTCAATGTCTAATCCGATTACATTGTACTAGTAGTCTTCGCTTCCACAGTTCAAGTTGAAGAGAAGAGATTGCGATCCGGCGTAATTTTCGTTTGAAGCTGCTGAATACTTGTCACTTCACGCAAGTCGTTCTATCGTTTCTCGCGTATTGTGTGAAGTTAATCAACAAAACTACTTGAACCGAATACCGGCCAAGTCTTGATTTCGTCGCACTGCGTATTCTATTACAGGAAACATTTCTGTAGCTAGGCTATAGTAGTATTACTCGCAATTATTCGTCTTGATAAATAAGTACTCAATAAGTTAATAGCGAACTTCATGCAAATGCATTCCCGAGGCGTTCTTCACTCTAAATCTCCGCTTCTTCTGGAGGATATTGGCTGAATGGAACGGCATTCGAGTCCCGCGATTCCAAGTCCTCTGCTAGAACATGTAAGAAATAGAAAAGCTGGATGAGTGAAGGCATGTACCAGACTCTGATTCGGAAGGGTAGTTCCTGAACGGTAGATGTTTCTCGCTCAGTTTGCCAATGGTACTGCGCTCTTCGACTCGAGATCCATCAGAGTCCGAATCCTCCTGCTCAGCAGTTGGAGTGTCCTTGTCGTCGCTGGAAGTAAAAATGAAATCAGTTCAGAAAATTCGAAGTCTCGAAACTGAATAGGCACGTACTCTTCCGAGTCCGGGCGATAGAATCTGAATGGTAGATGACGCGATATCGCTGTGATTTGGGGCTTGTTCGCAGACACGGATTTCTCTGTGACTAGAATCCAACATCGGATTGTCAGCCAGCACTTCGAGTAGGAAGTAAGTAAGAGGAGGGACTCACCGGAAGCGATCGGTCGTGCAAGTACGGGACTGGACGATAGCAGAAGTCCAAAAAGGCCGAAGAGTAGGAATTTCATGGTGAGCAGGGAGATGTAAAGGTAGGATATGAGTGCTCTTGGTCGAATGGAGGATGAAATAAGTAGATGAAGAAGCAGACTGCGCTAGGGGTCAACAGCCTTTATACCCCCCAGGCTCGCGCGCGCAGTCATATTCAGACACTGACCGAAGCCGAAACGAAACGAATCTTGACTCGTCTTGCACAGACATGAAAAATTCCTGTTGTCCATAGATCCGCATTGGTTAGCAGCTACGCTGGTCAACCTGTAGCAAGTACCTAGAAACCAGTCATAGCATGTAGTTTCGCGACTGTGCACTGAAAGGAGATGACCTGTATACAGCTTTGAGCGGGAATTCAAATGGGTGTTCATCATCTCGGTCGCGATGATGAGTATTCATTCGGATCCCCTCAACCGTCGTGAAACAACCCGTCGAAGTTCAAGCGATAATTTGTTTGGAGGCACAGTGCAAGAGATACATATTGTGGCCGTGACGCTGCACAGCTGATGCATAAGATTTGAAAATTGACATCGTACGTGTATCGCGTCCACTCACCCGAAACAGTAAATTTGAACAGTGATCACTGTCATTGATGAGTGCAAATACATGGATGGTGTCGAATATACGAGGGGAGTATGCTGCCGTCCATCTCAGAAAAGAGCGGATGTAACGGTTTGTATTCATGATTGCTCTAATTCGAGTGTAATAGTGGCGAATATCGTCCCTATGAAATACTGAATGCATAATCAACACAGATATCACGCATGAAGATACAACACAGATGCACTGACTCGGACGCTGACGCTTCGTCACCGCTGCCAGGTTGATGAACAATGGAAACAGGCACTGCGTGTAGGAACGGGTTAGTATCCTTTGTACGTTCAAAATTATTGTAGACGAACTCGACAGTGCCGATCTCCGTCGAATATCTCCGTCACTATATCGATGAACGTCAACAGTCAAGAATTTTTGTTTCTGTAAGCGGAGACATACTCAGATTCTCCAGGGTATTCAATAAATGGGGGGTGAACTGATGCATGAAGGGTCAAGGGTCAAATTGCGATTGAAAGGCGTAGCGTAAGCAAATACTGGCTTGAACTGCCGGGTGATCTTGGAATCATGTGCAATGTAGACTCGAGCACTTCAGCTTGAGTGACCGAAGACGCTATTTCTAACGCTTTTTGGTTCAAAGTTGTCGTATTGTGGAGGGTGAAGATTTACCGTAATTGAGAACACTGGCAGGAGATGCTCGACAAGCCGCGAGACAGCAAACAAGCAAGGTGAGATAGGATTCAGACTTCATGGTGGGAGCTTGTATCGAGGGACTCTCTGGTGGGATGTACGCAGGCAACGAAGCCCCTCGACGTTGTCTTTATGAGGCGCTGTGTACCGGAGTCCAGAGATACAGATAGAAGGCCTAGCCTGTAGAAACGGCAAAAGCTCGAAACTTCGAAGAGAATATCTCATTCAGAAGCAAGTTCAGGGAATCATTGCCAAATGAAATTCTCGCTCAGAACGTCCCGGGACTCGTGACTTACTGTTTATTTCCGACAGCGATAAGCCCAGGTAGCGATAAGCTCAGAAGGTGAGTTGAGGTCCCCGTTCAACGCGTTCTGGGAATCGGGCTGCAGGTCCGAGTCGAGGTTTGGATTAAGCCGATTCGGCATTATTACAGGCTGTTGCCAAACAAATACGAAACCTTTCTTTTCGGAACATCCCGGACTTGGAGCTCTCAGATCTCAGCAGTCATCATCTCTGCCAGAATCTCTGGTGTCTGGATACTCTGGCCATGCAACAGGTCTGTTGCTCAACGAAGTTTTGCTCAAGCAATTCTCCTGAAGACGCTCCCGGCGCTCCAGCAGAAATCCTGAATCCCACCAAAATGCCACGAGTCAATGATTGGCAACTTACTCGAGTCAAAGCTGAAGTGAAGCTCATACACTGGCCTACCATCTGCGACACCGCCAATCTCGTCTGAGATGACCGGGAGTTTCGTATCTCTAGACGACTCACAGCATCTTCTATAACTTCTAAAATACACGTCACTTCATCAGGACCAAGAGCGGGCCATAAAGCAAAGAACTCGTCACGGTCTGCTTGACACTAAACTCTGTTCTCGCCTTGCAAGGAAGCTTGATACACGACAATTGATTCGAAACTCAACTCTGACCTTGTGTCTTTTCTGCCTTCCCTGACCGCCCAAGAAAATATGAGCAAACCCTCTTGCGACTACTCACTCTTGTCAACCGACGACGAAGGATACGAGCAGAAGCGCGTCTCGGCGCTGTTAAGACTGCCTCTCTCCGTCATCCTCTCAGTATCGTTGCTCTGCAACATATTCCTAGTATTGTGCTACTGGATATCGCCCCCGACGCAGCAGGCCTTACCAGCAACCGTCTATTGTAGGCACAAACACTCTCCAACCAAACTCAAATTGCTAACTATATTTTGTGCAGCGCCAGCTATGCAGGCCATAGAATACATGCCCATTAAATTCCATCGTGGGCTTGAGGACGACATCCCGATTTACGAACGCCCGCCTTCTGCAGAGGTCGACGAAGCATGGGAACAGCTGTATGAATGTAAGTGATGTGCTCAACATCCAATTTAGTCTCACCTTTCCTTGTTCCACAGATGCTGCCTCTCGAGTCACAAAGTCGGAGGTCCGCCCAATGCTGAATGCTACATGGCCCATCCTCGACGAACCCGGAAACTACGTAATAGCTCTCGACGTCTTCCACCAACTACATTGTCTGGTCGGTCATCTTTCATCCTTATTTGCGTCTTAGCCTGACTTATGCTCCACAGGACATGCTTCGCCAGCGCATCCACGCCGGCCACAACTACCCCCGCCTGTCGAGCAAACACCTCCGCCACTGCATCGGCGCCATCCGCCAATCGCTCATGTGCCACGCCGATATCACCCCCATCGTCTGGCAATGGTCTCCTCGCTACCAAGAAGCGGAGCAGCGGGACGATATCGTCCATACCTGCCGAGATTTCGATAGAATTAAAGCTTGGGCGAAGGAGCGAAGTATGGGTTCCCTGCCTGATCTTACTGTCTACCTCGAAGGATGATTGTACGGCCAGTCGCGGGGCATGAATTAATCATTTTCATTTGCAATGAGAAGGAAGGGATTGCGGCTGGATTCGCAGACAACGGTCCTTGAAGATCGGAACGCTTGAGGCGGGCCGCCGTGCTAACCATCTCCAAACCAAAGTTTAGGTATCGATCTGCTTGTTTCGGTGAGTGAGTGCATCGCCTAGCTTCATCGAAGCTACGGTTTACTGACCGCTCGCCCCGATAGGTTCTTCTACCCTTGCATCCTTCTCTGCGTAGCACGGGTCTCCCGACCTCAGGCTCTCAATTCGCGCCGTCGGGCAGATGGCGTCTGCCAGTCTCGAGATAATCATTTGAGCGGCAGCATATGGCGCTCTCTCGCCGCTCTCGCCGCCACTTCGGTGACGTCTGGTCAATATCCACGCTCCTCGGATCTCGCTCCTTCATTTTACATTTCACCGAACCGCGTGTCTACCCCAGCCTTTAACGATATATAAATGACTCCTCCGCCACCCTCTCCAGTGCGACGACCATGTCCTCTGAAGATGCAGAGCTCTTTGCGTTCCGCGACG
Organism: Favolaschia claudopus; assembly: GCA_037176885.1. Taxonomy (NCBI): domain Eukaryota; kingdom Fungi; phylum Basidiomycota; class Agaricomycetes; order Agaricales; family Mycenaceae; genus Favolaschia; species Favolaschia claudopus. Next base: position 481,774 of record JAWWNJ010000113.1, read on the forward strand.
TTTACCTCAATGTGACTCTCCTTCAGGCATTCGGTAATGGTGTGTTGCCCGTTTCCCTTGTCCGAGCGTTTTATTGCGTTTCGATGACGATTGGCCATTAGGTATATACACTGTCATATTCTTCCTCGCGCTGTACGCCATGCGTACGCAGCCCTCCCTCTCATCTCCGTCAATGCTAGCTCACACAACAACACAGTCTTCAAGCGGAGAACGCCAAGACCGCTCTTCGCCGCCGTCGTAATAATGTACATCTCTGCCGTCATACAAACGGGCGTGCATTGGGCCAATATCCGCAAAGCCTTCACTTACGGGAACACTCCTGAGGAAACGGCCGACCTTTTGGCACAGCCGGGGTTCACGATGATCGTTCTACCTACAACCTTACTAGTGGCGAACACCGTCCTCGCCGACTGTGTTTTGGTATGTCGTCTCTAATCTGGTGCTATTGCTGCGCTTACACAGAAACAACATCCAGATCTTCAGGTGCTACGCGGTCTGGAATCGCGACTGGCGAATCATCGCGCTGCCTATAATGAGTACTATCGCTAGCACAGGTATTTTATCCTCCCACATCCCTTCAGTGATACCCACTAACTTTTCATACCTTGCAGTCCTCGGCATCATGACCATCGTCGAGACAGCCAACTTCTTCAAACACGGCGGCGACCCCAACTCCTTCGTCGACTACGCGCGCCCCTACTTCGGCATGTGCCTGTGCACCACCCTCCTTGCTACACTCCTCATCGTCTTCCGCATCGTCTGGCTCACGCGGTACCAAACTGGCCCTGCTGCCTTCTCCGGATACCACGCCGTCATCGAGATGGTCGTGGAGTCCGCCGTGCTGTATTCCTTGACGCTCATCGTGTATATCGTACTGCTGTTTGGTCCGGACGACAGCAATAATGACGGGTATGCGCAGGCGATCTTGATTCAGATGACGGTACGCGTTTGCAGCTTGCGCTTTGACTGAATCTTGCTGACTGGACCTTTGTAGGGTATCGCCCCCACTTTGATTGTCGCGCGCGTTTCGTTTGGATTGGCGCGGCCCAGCTCGTCGTGGCAGAGAACAACGTCGAGGACAACGAGGGAATCTGGGTTCGTGTTCGGCTCGACCGTCACGAAGCAGATCCAGTTCTCCGGCAACCGAGACATCGAATCCTTTTGCGCCAGCGATTCCGCAATCGAGATGAAGCGGTCGCAGACGTCTTCGTCGACTTGATATCCCTATGCTGACTGAAGGACTTGAATTAATCATTGGAACTGAATATCGAATATGTAGCTGCGTATATAGCTGTGTAAGATAGCGAGAGCGAAATACAAGTAAGAAAATTAGCGGATTGCAAATTCAAGCAGAGACAATTCTCAGTAGTCAAAATCAGAGACCTGCAGCTCAGAATGTGCCTTGCGGATTTCATAGTCCCGCGACTCCCACCAACTCTTTCTAGCCTCTTCCAGCTGCTGTTTCTCGTCTTTGTCCTGCGACGTCCTAGCCGCCACCCTGCGTTTCATGTCGTTCTCAGTTGGTACATTCATCGTGTGCCAATCACGGGCCTTCTGCACCTGCAGCCATTTCTTCGCATTCTTCTCATTGAGATCCTCCAGTTTATGCTGCCAATGCTCCCCACGGCCATGGTCGATGATACGGAAGCTCGGGGTCTTATCGGAGCGCTCAGAAGGAGGCGCGGTGAGCGGTCCCGGCTGTCGAAGGATATTGCGCACGTAAAACGAGTTTTGGGTGAATTCCGCGTGGTGGAGGCGCAATGCGAGAGAATAGCACTCAGAGCTATGGGCAGGTTAGCATGGTATGTATTCAGCATGATAGGATTGGCGTACCGTTCGTCTGGAGTGAACTTCTCAGGCTTGATCGGGTTACCGCATTCTTCGAGGAGGAGAATGGGTGATTGTCGGTGCCAGGCCTTGTAGCTTGCACTAATTTGAAAGTACTGGAGTGCAAACAATTCTTCGTCCTCGTCGTACTTGGCATCATCATCGCTGTCTTCTACTTGGTCGTCTTCATGATCTGATTCCGCCTCCTCAGTCACCGCCCCAACATCGGCCTGGCCGCCGTCACCATCATCCTTGGCTTCACCCTTCGAAGCTTGTGCATCCTCTGCCGGCACTGTCGCTTCGGCAGCGACACCGTTTTCGGACTGCTGGCCCTCCGAGGCATTATTCTCACCGTCGCTTCCGCTGGCCTTGTCTTCAGCCTTCGAAACCTCTTCTCCCTCTGCCTTCGCAGCTTGGGCAGTTTTTGCCTCAGCAGCAGCCTTCTTTTCATCCGCGCGCTTCTTCCTCCTAGCCTCCTTTGCCTTAGCTCTGTTCGCCTCCTTCCTCTCCTTCCTCTTCACCCTCTCCGTCTCCATCCACACCCTCACTGTCTCCTGCTTCTCCCTCTCGACGTCCTCCATCACTGGCACATAATACCCATAAAACTTGGGTACCACCGCCCCAACCGGCACCGGATGCGCAATCGGCGCAACAAGATTATACCCGCACCAATCCTCTTGCAAATGTTTTGGGAACCCACTGTAGATTTTGCCCTCGTTGCTGAGCAGCTCGCGCGCTTGATCCCCAGGGTAGCCCGTCTTCGCAGCGACGGTGACTTCGCCCGTGGAGGAACGCGCGGAGAGCGGGTGCGGGAGGCGCAAGTTGGCGCGGAAGACGGCGGAGTGGTTGCCCGTGCCCAACGTTGGGGCGCAAGAGAGGTTGAGGTGGGCGATCCGTAAGTTCGTCTCGCGCTTCGGGACTACTGGCGAGGAGGACAAGGATGGGATCCTGCCGGTGGCGCTCAAAGACGATGCAGGGAATTTGATAGAGGCACACTCAGGGTCGGTATTGAAGGCTGTCGCAGGCTCGGTGTCGCGCGCGAATCGGGGCCATACGCGCTTGTACTTGCGAGGTACGCGCTCGACTGAGGGAGTTTGGGCGTTGGTTCTACTACTGTAATAGGAGCTTGCAATGGCTGTCTTGTTTTCTGGATCGTTCACGTAGAGGATGTCCGGAAAGTAGTCATCCGGAATGAACTCCTCGAGTTTTGGGGGTGGAGCCTGTGAGCGACATCAGGCATGAGTTTGTGCGGTGAATTGGAGTTTACCAAAGGTGCGGTTTTGCTACCCTCCTTCTCAGTGGGAACGGAAGCTACAGGATCTTCGGTAGTAGACTGAATTGATACATTGTCTACACCGCCGGTCTGCGAGTCTTCATTCATGTCCATAGTCAATCGTTCTGAGGGGAGCTCAATGGGTGGGTAGCATACCTTTCTCGGCCTCAGTAGCGGCTTGAGGATGGTTACGAGCAGCGGCGTCTGTCGACAAGGGAGGCGGGGTAGCTTCGTATCATTAATTAGCACCGGCGCAGGCAGTAGCGTGAACAGGTCGCGTACCTTCCACAAGTTGAGCACTTTGATCAGTAACGTCCGGAGTAGTGTCGTGTGAAGTCGCCTTATTAGTTTGAGACGATCGAGAGCCATCTTCTGAATCTTCGAGTTAGAAAGCGGCTGCAGAAAAAAAATGATAACGACGTACCTTCAGCAGTCGCCTCATCATTTGCTCCACTTGTCTTCTCATTAGAGCCAACCTCCTCCTTCGGTCCCTCTTCGACTACGACGGCATCCGCACCGATTTCTTCGGCGGCTGCAGGCTCCTCCTTAGCAGGCATCGGTGCGTCAATAGTGGATGCTGCTGTGCGGTATGTGTGGATGAGCAAAGAAAGAACGAATGCTAGGAGGGTGACAAACCTTCAGTACTTATATTCTCCGCTTCCACTAGAATACGCGCTTGAACCTCGCCAGCGTCGGCGCTGACGGTGTCCGCAACCACCTGTTCAATGACTTGGGCCTCAGGTGCGGCAGAAACAGAGTCATCAGCAGATACTCCATCTACACTCTCTATTGGGTGATTTGTAAAGAAGAGACATGAACAATGCGCAACGGACGTACCATGCTCAACGGGCACCACGTCAACGACTTCAACGGAGTCGTTAGTCTCTGCGAGCACCTTCTTTGCCTCCAGCCATTCAGGGCTGTCTAACGACCAACTCGGGCTCTTGGTCTTCATAACTTCGCCTGTGACAACACAGGTTCAGCCAAGTAGTGCTTGACGCCAGGTATACGTACCGGTAGGCGACATCGAGACAAGGGTCGCTGATAACGGGGTGGAGGAGCCGTCGCCATCGAGGGTCCGTTGTTGGGGCGAGACGAAGTCAACGGTGAACGAGGAGGTGTCGAGATGTGGGAGCGCGGGTTGTTGATCGGTGGCCGTGGCTAAGGGCGGGTTAGGTTCACGGCGATCGAAAGGAAACGAAAGAACACACCAATATCAATATCAGGTGTTAGGGTACGGTCACGCTCGGTCCGTGGACCTTCATTCGTATGGTCGATCTGTGGAAGCTCGTTTTGAAGGTCGGCTTTACGGAAGAACAAATGAACGGCAGGTCATGGGCAAGAAGGAAAGAGATATACCTTCAGCGGTTTCGGTGATATCGCGTGGAGGCGTTTGTGCAGGCGTACGATCTGCTGATGCAAGCAAGGCATGTAAGCGAAAGGGTGGCAAACATGAGGATGCAGGGCGACCTTGTGCGAGTGTAGAGGGAGGTATAGTGCCGTCGGCAGACGGCGAGGGATCTGCCAAGGAAAATGAGTGCTTGTCAGGAGAGCGGAGGGAATCGTACCAGGATGATCCAAGGGTGCTTCCGTTTCCGTGCTCGACTCTTCGTGGTAGGTCAGAGAACGATATGATTACACCGAGCGAAATGCATACCTGGCGATGAAGAAACGTCGGCTTGAGATTTCGTCAAGTTCAGGCTGCGATGGTAAGAAAATAAAAACGAACAGGACTGGATTTCACAACAGGTGGTATGTTGCTTAGGCGGCTCCGGAGGACAATACATGACCGAGCAGCACTCAAGACTCGCAAGAGAAGGGCACTTGACGTCGGTGCGAGTGGCAGGCTTCGTAGTAACCTCTTCAACGCAAACGGCGCAATTCTCGTGCTTTCCGCTGCAACCTTCATCAATGCGGCAAATGCTAGCACTCGAAGCCGCGTCTTCCGGGAGCGTCAAGACGGGCCACGGCCGCAGACGACGCGGCTCCGGCTCCTCCTCATGCTCCAAATTGAGAAAGTTCTCTCCGTACTCCTTGATCATGCTGCGTGACCAAATGGTGAGGAGGTTGACACCGGGGATGCGAGGAATCCTGCAATTCAATCAGCATAGAGCTCTCGAGACGAGGAAAGTGGGTGGCACCAATAGAAATCATCGAGAGTGTGTCCCCAGATGATGTTGTTCTCGGTTCTTGAGCCCGTGGGCGGGGGTTTCTCGAGGAGCTTGCCTTGCGGGTCGCGAGTCCATAGATTGTATACGAAGCGTTGACGAGGTTCCGACATTGTGGTGGGGGGAGAAAAGAGAGTTGTGGGCGCCTCCGGAAGCAGGTGTCTTTAGGGCAATCGGATATGAGTCAAAGGCGACTTGTCGTTCACAACGTGTTCATGCCCTCGATTTTCCCGATTAACGGTCTGCCAAAGCGTCGACTGGAAAAGGCAATGATTGGAACCTGAGAAAGTTTTTGCAAAGCACAAGCTTTGGTAGAAAAATGGCAGACCCAACCAGAGTAATGGCAAGAGTCAAGAGGACAAGGCTTGAACAATGAGCAAATCTCTGACCTGTGCTTCTTGGAATGAAAAGAAGCACGACCAAGAAAGCAGAGAAGCCGGTCATTATTTCAAGACCCCAACGCATCGAATAGGCCGAAAACAAAGATCGAGCATGCAGCAGACCGCACGATACTGTATAGTTTATCCATTTTTCATGAAGAAAGGGTGTAATAGCGTCAATGTGAGTCTCGAGCTACAGTATATCTAGTCAAGACTCAAATGTAAGCAAAATCATTAATTTTTTGAGGCAATCTTACAAGTTCCAGCAGCCCAAAGCTGCCAAAATGCGCTATTGTGATCTCATAGACAGGACAGACCCAGCAAAGGCACGTAGCGCAGACCTATACGCTGCTGGTGGTAGCGGGCAAAGTTTGGGTCACAAAAGTGACTCACGCGTAACGCCGAATGATCGTCCGGTGCCAAAGTCGAACAAATAACGCGTTCTTCCTTGCCCCTCAATTGCCACTTGCGACTTGGATAACTATCGTTTCCCAAGTCTCCCATCCCTGTGCAGGCTTTCCGCATAACACAGACTGCTATAATCACGCGTTGACACTCATGGAACAAGACGCTCCTCAAGAGATTGAGGATTTGTGGTTCTCACCAAACATCATCGTTATTCGTGCGGAGAACAAGATTTTTCGCGTTTACAGCGACCTGTTGGCGGCGAGATCCACCGTGTTCCGAGATATGATTGCTTTTCCCCAACCCCAAGAGACCCATTCGGACGGGAACTCGACAGAGAACATGGACGGATATCCTGTCGTGCAATTATACGACAAGGCTGAGGAAGTGGAGGTTTTCTTGAGAGCAATCTATGATTCCAGGTAGCTGTTTCCCGCTTTTTGCTTTCAATATCTCCCGTGATAATCGCCATATATTCTCTTTGTAGCTCCTTCATGCCCTCCCCAGCTCGAGTCGATATGAAAGACGTCTTGGCTATCCTCCGTCTATCTCACAAGTATGACGTTCCCTATCTTCATCGGCGCGCACTGCATCATCTTGTCACGAACGGATGGTATCGTAAAACATACCGTTCCGAAGACCTAACCTACCATATCAACTACACACAGAATGATTCCCCCGTGGACAGTTTGGCTGTCGTTCTTGCAGCTACTGAAGTCGCGGCTCACTGGCTTCTTCCCTACGCGTACTACTGTGCTGCCACCTATTCCGTTCAGAGCCTCTCAGAACCGTCTTTGATGGAAGGAGAAACTCGGGACTGTGCGGTGAAAGCGCTTGTGATGCATAGCTATCTCGTCAGCGGATCGCTCAAGATCTGCAGTCATATGTTGAACGCGCAAAGACAATGCGCCTCCACCGACAGGTGTAACACGATTCGAGCATCTTGTCTGTCCCAACTTGTAGACGATCTCTCTCAAGGCAGTACGCTCAATCCGTTGAGTGATCTTGACGACGATACTAGACTGGATTACCTGAAGACCGAAGAGATTTGCTTCGACTGCTTCGAAGACGCAAGAGCCAAGCAGCACGAAGCAGCCACCACGTTCTGGGATGAGCTTCCACGGCTCTTCGGTCTCGAACCATGGACACAACTGGACGCGATGAAACGAGCCGCGCTGGGGGAAGAGGCGGAGGATAGCGACGAAGAATCCGAATCAGATTAGTTGATCCTGCACATCTGGTATGTAGAATGAGTCGATTCTCTTGTGACGTTTCCTCTGACAAAAAAAAACAGAATTCATTGAGTGCTGAACCCGCACTTTGGTTTGCCCGCTACTGCGAAAATAAACGAAACGCGACCCATTTACGCCATGTCTACTCTAAAAGCATCGACGACAATATCTTGCTAGTCACAATAGATCACTGCATTCGTGATGTAGGAGGCGGATCTCTCTTCAAGAAAAATTGTGATACACATAGACATTGGTGTACATTCACCAGAGTGGTAATCAAGTGTCCAGTTTCACTCTTTCACGCTGCGAGCAACGATCCGGACTTGACACTACATAGATAATTTCTCTGCATCAGAATGTTGTTAGAGCGAATGCGAGTGAGTTGAAACGTTACCGTGACACTTACTTGAAGTACGGCTAAACATTGACAGATAAAACTTCATCTTCACCCATTGCGGCTCGTTTCATGGCATGCAGCTCGTCCCACGATGGTAGACCGAGAATTCCGGGAAGATCGTCCCAGAATTTGGTGGCTGCTTCGTGTTGTTTGGTCTTAGCATCCTCAAGGCAATAAGAGCACATCCCATTCTTCTCCATGTTTCTAGAAATAACATCCAGCTGACGCAATGGATGGGTAAAACCTCCAACAGAGAGATACCCCCACAACGCGCAAAGATTGATTTTGCGGCACCCGTCGCATTTACTACTGTCGACGCATGTCGGAGGGCTTTGCTCAGTCAGATGACTGTTCATTCTGAGTACCCCACAGGCAAGATAGGTATGTGCCACGAGTGCCTTGACCGCACAGTCTCGAGTTTCTCCCTCCATGAGAGGCGGTCCTGAGAGCTTCTGGACAGGATATGTGCCAGCGCGGTAGTATGCGTAGGGGAGGAGCCAGCGGGCGTTGACTTCAGCCGCTGCAAGAGCGACAGACAAAGCATCGATCGGGGAACCCACGTCTATATAAGTGACGTGTTTGGTTTCGGATTCGTCTAAGCGGTAGGTTTCCCGGTACCATCCTTCCGTGATGAGATGATGCAGGGCGCGCCGATGAAGATAGGGAACATCGTATTTGTGAGATAGACGGAGAACGGCCAATAGATCTTTCATATGAACAGGAGCAGGGGAAGGCATGAAGTAACTATGAAGGATGTTATTTCACGCGAAGATGGGGCACATCGAGCAACATACTTGGAGTCATAGATTGCGCGTAGAAAAACCTCCACGTCCTCAGCCTTGTCCTGTAATTGAACCACCGGATGACCATCGATTTTCTCTGTTTTCATGTCGTGAGGTTGAGGAAATGCAAACATATCGTGAAAAACAGAGGATTTGGCTGCCAATATGCTGCTTAAAACGCGAAAGATCTTGTTCTCCGCACGAATCACGATGATATCCGTCGCGAACCATAGATCATCGACCTTGGTAAGGTTTTCTGTCTGCGATTCGGCTTGCTCCGTGTTTGCGAGCTCGCTGATGTATTCAGACATAGCTCTCTCAGGGCTGAATTAAGGCGGTTTGAGGAAGGGCAGTAGCAGAGCCAGCCAAAAAAGAAAGCTCGTTTCGTGAGATTCCGAGAAGAAGGTGGAGGAGTTGTGGTACTAGCCCAGATTCGATCATCAGCCAAAGCTGACCAAATAGCGCGTCCCCACTAGTCCTCCTCCATGCCCGCCACACACGACGCGAGCCAGACGCAGTCCGAGGGCGCTGAACTCACGCGAGTTGAAGACTTATGGTTTCCGACCGATATCATTGTCATCCGCGCAGAGAGCAAGATTTTTCGCGTTTTCAGTGGCGTCTTAGCCGCAAAATCCTCCGTTTTCCGCGACATGATCGCCTTTCCCCAGCCATCGGAGGCAGATAGAGAAAACATCGACGGTCATCCTGTTGTGCGGTTGTATGACAAGCCTGAGGATGTCGAAGTCTTTCTACGTGCACTCTATGACTCGGAGTAGGGACTTTCTTTCCGACTTCTCGAATTCTGATATGAAACAATACTACATAGGTATTTCATGCCTTCCCCAGCTCCCGTCGATTTGAAAGTTGTTTTGGCTATTCTTCGTCTCTCTCACAAATACGATGTTCCCTATCTTCATCGGCGTGCTTTGGACCATCTCAACGCAGATGGATGGTATCAGAGAACGTACGATGAGATTAATGTGTTTCACATCGACGACGCCGGCATGGATCATCCAATGGCTTGCTTGTTGGTCATTTGCGCGGCGACCCAAGTCAAGGCTGACTGGTTACTTCCTTTCACGTACTATTGTCTCGCCACACACACTGCTGAAGAGCTCTCAGAGCACATGGATGGAGAAACTCGAGAATATGCTCTAAAGGCGCTCACAGCGCATGCATCCCTTGTTCGCGGAGTGACTGAAATAGGCAGTTACCTCAGCACAGGAGGATTCCTCGACCTGTACCACTATCAGAGAATGCGCCATGGCTCGGGAAGCCTCTCTTCCACAGTTATTCGAGGCTCTCTCAGAGGGTTGGTTCGACCCACTCACAGATTTTCGCAAAGATTTGGAAAAATTTGAGAATGATGGAGCGTGCAGTAACTGTCTGGCGGACGCGAAGACAAAGCAGCATGAAGCCGCCTCCAAATTCTGGAACGAGCTCCCTCAAATCTTCGGCCTGCCGCCGTGGACGGATTTGCGTGCCATGAAACGAGCTGCGATGGGGCAGGATGACGAATCCAGCGACGAAGACTCGTCCAGCGATGAATCCGATTAGCTTGAGGTGAGTGCAGATACCCTCTCAAGCTTCCAATCTACGCTCTCTGAACTGATTTCCGCCCAACGTAGAACTCATTACGGGCGAACACCAAGGTCACTTGCTGTTTGCAGCTCAGTTATTGACAATCGTATATGCGCCCCCCACGACATCCGGGAACGGCCATGTCAGTCACAAGAGGTCGAAACAAACAGTTCGTGCGAGAGGATTGGCTCCGCGAGTATAAATGCGCCTTGACGTCGCATCCAAGCAAATCGGTTTCGAAAGCATTTTCGATACAGCCCGAGCAAATATTACCGTACTTTAATTTTACACTTCTTGCCCTTCGTATACTATGTACAAACCTCGACTGATCAAACAGCAGACATTCCTATGACGGTGTGTAGCTCCCTGCAGGCGCACCATGGCATCAGTGTCTCGATCGCATTTGGCAAGGCCAGGATAAGAAACTCACATATCCTGGCAAGCTTGTCACCACTCCCTGTTGCGAGAAGGTTTGCTACAGGGTGCAGACTCGTTGATATCACTGAATCGTATCACAGGTCACATTGACGGGATCGCTCCAGGGAAAAGGCACAAATGGCGCACCGGAGTTCTTGTGTCCCTGCAGCAGGCACTGCACCACCCCATTCGAGTCCCAGAAGTGTACCCCGCGATCTTTGGAGCCCGACACGATCCACTGCGAATCCCGCGATACGCCCACGGACAGCACGTAGTCCTATCTCTGGTCAGCAGCCATTCTCCGCTCTGGAGGTGTCCCCAATGACGCACCTTATGCCCCGCGAAAACCACACACGGCACTCCCTCCTTCGTACCCTTCCTCGCTCGTAAATCCCAGCATCTGACAGTATTGTCTAGCGCCCCGCTGATAATCCCCCCTCCGTCCTTGGTGAACGCCACGCTATGCACACTATTCGAGTGTCCCCGCAAGACGTCGATGAGCTGGCAGGAACTCATGCTCCACACCCGCACAAGCGCATCCACGCACCCCGCCGCGATGTAGGCGCCGTCGGGAGACAGGGCCACAGCCATGACACCCGCGTCGTCGTCTCCCCCCGCAGCCCCGGCGCCAGCAGATCCAGCCTCAGGCTGCGCCGCAAGGCAGACCGGCGCGTGCCCCGGGTTTTCCATATCCCATATCCGGACGGTGGCGTCTCCCGAGCCAGAGACGAGCCGCCGCCCGTCAGGCGAGAACTCGAGCGCGTAGATGTCTTGGTGGTGGCCCTCGAAGACGACGCGAATGTTCCGCTTTTCAACGTCCCACACCTGTAGTCTGAGTATCAGATCAAGGGACTGATAGATTTAGACTCATGAGACGTACTCGGATCCGCTCGTCCTCCGCGCCCGTCGCAAGGAACCGCCCGTCCGGACTAAACCGAACGCTACGAATGTAAAGATCGCCCTTCTTGCTTGCTCCTTCGTCGCTAAGAGAGCTATTTCAGGGTATCTATCAACTCGTCAACTCCTTGAACGGCACTGAGTAACGCACCAGATCTTACGCCCGCTCTGGACATCAAATAAATGTGTTGCTCGATTGCATCCTGTGGCAAGGTACTTCCCGTCCCCGGAGAATTGGATACAGCACACGACACTTCAGGCACACAAATCAGATAAAGGGAAAGACGCAGAAGATAGACGATGCGTACGTTTCGTGGCTGAACGTATGCAGGAGGTTGATGTCGAGCGTACGCTTGACCTTGGGATTGTACATGGCAAACCACTCATTTGTCTCCTTCTTCCACTCAGGATGAATCGAAGACAGGTCGAGGTTGTTGAGGAACTCGTTCATGTAGGCTGGCTGCGCCGCTGGAGGAGGGGCTGGAGGTGCAGGCGCCGGGGCAGGGGGAGTGGGAGGTCGGCGAGAGGATGGGCTTGACCCCGGACCGATCAAGGGAAGTCGATTAGATTCTATACCCGGGAGATTTCATTCATGGAAACTATAAGGTAAACATAACTCAAGGGTCGTACCTGGCTGATCGAGCTTAATGCGCTTGTTACTGCCTTGGTCTAAAAAGCGTGCTCGTTGGATATCTCGCGCTTCTCTATCACGCTCGCGAGAGACGACGCCATGGTGGGGATCCAGAACCGGAGAATGGGCAGGCGCGCTGCTACCCATGAATATACTGGGCGAGCTGAGCGTTGCTAACGCGGACGAAGGGCGGGTCTGCCGAGAGGCCTGAAGCTCGGACCGTAGCACGCGCAGTTCGTAATCATACTGCTGGCGGATCTTGTTGTGCTGAGTTTCAAGGTCACGAACTGCCTTGTGTATTTTTTCCAGCTCCTCCGCTTGTGAGGTGACTGAAAAGGGACGATTATTTCTTTGGCAGATACGGGGAAGGAAGAGGACGCACTTGTTGCCTCATATCTCTCGCGCTGATCGCGCGAAATGCTCAACTCATTGGCAAGCAGGTCAAACTCCTGCTTGACGCGGTCCAGGGTCTCTGCAAGAGCGCGGGCGTTGTAGACTGGCGGCTCCGGAGGCCCACCTCCCGGACCAAGGGCTCTATGCTGTAGGGAATTTAAGCAGGATGGAGATGCAAGGGAAGGGACGAGCAACCTGGTACATGCTGGAGGACATGGGGCTGGGAGGGGCGGGCGGGAGGCGTTGAGGTGGTCGTCAGAGGTGGGGTGAGTTTTGATGATCTCCATTCCTCCGTCCTGTTGACGTGTTTAAACCTGTTTAAACACAAATTGTATCGCTCGGAGGGGTTAGATCGAATCTCGTTCTCAGGAGGTTCCGCTTGAAGGATGCGGCTGTGCAGCTACGCAACATTTCCGTGTGTGGCGACCCAGGACTTTGGCGACTCGGCGTCATAACAGCGACACATCCACGGACACATCTCTGATGAGAATGTTCACCGAATCATACAAAATGCGCGCGGCACGAGGTCGAAGGGCGGGAACTCCTCAGATATGCTCGATTTGAACATTCTTTCGTTCGAATTTGCGCGACATCGGACCACTGGTCAAATTCTCTTCCAAGTTATCAATTATCTGGAGTTCTTGTGGTTCCTGGTGACAGAAGTGAGCCGAAGTCCAGATCTGGCTGTCTCATATTTCCCACCCGGATTGCTCCCACTGTCTTCTATTCAGTCTGGATTCGACATTTCCCACCCAGTCTTGCGATTTTTGTCTATCCCGCGCTGCTTCACACCCTTCTATCCGTATCCGGTTCGGGAAGCTGAACAAGATTGGCACCGGAGGAGTTTAGTTCTCATGGTCAAAGCCACAATCTGTCTGTCGACAAACTCGTGCTAACCATTGCCCCAACCTGCGATTTGGGGTGCTCCGTTCAGCATCCCCATCAACCGTTGGCTGCGTCCGAGATTGTAAAAATAATCTTTGCAGAATAGAAGAGGAAACTTTAAGCGATTCAGCCTAGGCAATCAGTTGGAACCCCGCTATTTCGTGCCCCTGCTTGTATTTTCCTTTACGTCACCTCGCAACGAGTACACTGTTCTTCATCATCATGTTCCGAAAGATAGTGAACCACGGAAGTCATCTCACGACAAGGGCGGCCGTTTCCAGTCCGTTTCCACCGGAAGCACTATCATGCGTTAGGTTGTGTGGGTTCAAGTGCTGAATGAAGGGTATGTATCCCTTGAATTGGCGGTTATTCAAATATATGGTTGGCAAATCTGATTCAGAACAGCCGAATGTTTGTCCCTGAAAAAATCTGGGCACTTGATGAGGAAGGGAATAATTATTCGGAATACTTCTGGTTTTCAGAACGTTTTCTACCGATGAGACTATCCTGGTTTCTTGAAAATTGGAAACTCAAACGCTTATCATCGATTCGATAGAATCCGTTCAGCAGATGAGAAAATACCGACTCGATTCGAACATCTTCGGCAGATCATGTCCGCGGATTCAAAGCAAAAAGCTCCCACGATGGTTCCGGTGCTGCGACTTTCTAATCTTTCCGTTGTCTTCTGAGTTCTCAGCTCCTGAGGCAAACTCACAGGCGGCGAACACAGGCTGTGCTCTCTGGGTAGGCGAATGTTGTGCGGCGTGTTACTGGCCAAGAAGGATCGAAAGCACCCAATTCGGCTTTCGGGAGGAATTAATCCAGCATTCGGTAGATTCAAAACAACATACAGACATTTCCAGTATAGGGCTTTGACTTTATTTCGCCAATACATACATGTCTTTGATCATGGTTAGGTCTCTGTATTTCTGATCATAAGAAAAGAACTCCGAATTTTTCTATTCAGGTCCCAAGAGTGTAATTGCATCAATTTTAGACTGATATACTACTGCGTATACAGATTATTTGGATCATTTCATGAGACACAACTGGAATGCGTCAGAATTAGCATTCCTAACTTACCTTCCTAATTGGGTCGATATTCACGTGCAAGCGTTAGTGGTCGCAAATATGCGCAAACACAGCATCTTCTTTTTCCCAACCATCAAAACGAAATTCAGCTGAAGTCATGCGATGCGACTGTCCTATGTAAAGCTTGCCAGACTTCCAACTTCAGACCACTCGGAAATACTCCGGTGCGTTGCACAGGCGGCCCGGAGTACCGTCGTTCTTTCTTTCAGTCAGGTGGCAGGTGCGGTGCTTTACCAACTGCGCCCGTCGCACGTACGGTCTTAGTCTATGTCCCTGTCACGTTTTTGAACCAGAGAAAATTTCGGCTACCTTCAGCTGAGCGCCTCTCTCTGGCCCCATATGCGCTCCATATCTCTGCCACTATCTTTGCTGTTCTCAGCCTTTGCCCTAGTTACGCTTGGGCAATTCATCGATGTCGACCAACCATTCTCTCCCCTTGCTTCCTCCCGCTCCAACAACGGACTGACTGACGCGGTGGAATGGGACCCGTACAGCTTCTTCATCTTCGGAAACCGTACATTCATCCAGTCCGGCGAATTTCATATGTGGAGACTCCCTGTCCCTTCGTTGTGGCGAGATATTGTTCAGAAAGCGAAAGCCGCGGGCCTCAATGCCATCTCGGTCTACTTTCACTGGGGTCTCACCAACCCGAGACCGGGAGAGATTGATTTGACTGGCTTCAACGACTTCCAGCCATTCTTTGACGCCGCAAAGGAGGAAGGTATCTGGGTCATAGCGCGGCCCGGGCCATATATCAAGTACGTTCTCGAGTAGCTTCCTCGTTCAGACCCCTGACGTTGTCTGTTTCCAGCTCCGAGACTTCGATGGGTGGAATTCCAGGACATGTCGCCTGGCTTCCCGGAAATCCACCATGGAATCCGTATAATGGAGAGCTTCGGAGTAACGACACCATATTTCACGATGCTTGGCAGGACTACGTGAGTACCTTCGATTATTTGACTTAGGCATTTTCTCTGAGACGAAATATCAAAGTGGACTGGTGTAATCAGCCTGATCGAGAAAAATCAAATTACGAATGGCGGTCCCATTATTCTTCTTCAGATAGAGAACGAATATTATAACGGTCCCGGCCAAAATCAATACGTCGACCAGCTGCGCGCTAGAGCCATCGAGCTCGGCGTTGTGATCCCGACGTTTGTCAACGATCCGGGCGAGTTCAACAACCTCGTGAACGACACCGACTTGTATGGCATCGACGCCTATCCACTCAGCGCTTCCAACTGCGGCAATGCAAATCCCGCTGTATGGCGCGACATTGTGACGACGTGGCGCTCATACTTTGACGCGACCGTTCCCGGACAACCCCACTTTTTCCCAGAGTTCCAGGGCGGCGCGGCGGATAATTGGGGAAGCGCGGGTGGTTACGCGACCTGTCGCGAACTCATTAACACTAACTTCCAACGCGTTTTCTTCCAGCAGCTGTGGGCCAGTGGTGTGACCGCCGAAAATTTCTATATGTTCTACGGCGGGACGACTTGGGGACAGCTGCCGTACTCGCAGGGATACACTTCGTATGACTACGCGGCACCAGTCAACGAACAACGACAGATTACGGCCAAGCACGCCGAGTTGAAGTTACAATCGATATTCCTTCGCTCTTTCAAGGACTTCCGTATGACCGACCTGATTGGTGCGTGCTTTGAAAAGAATAATGGACACAGTGTTGATGTTTCCTTTTCAAGTTGTCGACACTACAACGGTACCGGACGCCTATATCACCCATTTGAAAAATCCGGTGGAAGGATCTTCTTTCTATATTTTCCGACACAACAACGCCACCTCGAAGTAAGCCAATTGTTTTGCACGATGGACAATTCCATAAAATCATCTTATAAGCGCCACTCTCACTTTCCGATACGCGATTGGTGAAGCGAACACTACCGTTCCGCAAAACTCGGGCAGCCTCACTATCCTGGGTCGAGATTCATTCCTCGTCGCGTACGATTGCTCTTTCTTTCCTCGGACAGACTTGTCTGACATTATCACAGAACGGATCTTGTATTTGGAACCACGACTCTCGTATATTCGACCGCAAGTCTGCTCACCTCCCTCTCCATGGGAGGCTCGGATATGCTGGTCGTCTACGGCACCGCCGGTCTACCTTATGAGCTTGCGCTCAAGCTCAGTGCTGTGACCTTTAGCACAGTGGGTCCTACAAAGGTTCAAGGAAACGCGAAACAGGTGGCTTCTTCTGCTCGTCGCAAGAATTCAACTGATCAGGTCGTATTTATTCTTGCTTTAGGACGGGAGCTTCACTCTCAATTTCACACCTGCGCCCGGTGTCACCCTCGTTCGCCTCTCAGCTGCACATGGACATCAAGTGACGGTACTCATTGCCGACTACGACGCGGCGACAAGGATATGGCAGCCAACAATCGCCGGGCACGGAAATTTTGCAAATTACGTCGACATGACTGCCTCCACCCCCCTCCTGCTCAGTGGCCCATATCTAGTTCGCAATGCGAGCCTCGACTCCAGTCATCGCCTTTCTCTCTCCGGTGATGTCGACGAAACAACCACTATAAGCATTTTCGGTCCCTCCCTCTTATCGGCTGTGCAGTGGAACGGAGCACCAGTCAAGATTTTGAAACCGACTGGCAAAAGCTCATGGCAGGCGACCATCCCTTTCGTCGCCCCCAAAATACAGCTTCCGGATCTTGCGATCGCAACGTGGCGGTTCCGTGACTCTCTTCCCGAAATTCAGTCAGATTTCGACGGATTTGGTATGATACCAGCAACTCAGACCACAACCACAAGTGTCTTCCCGCCATATTACGGCGAGCCATGGATTCTCTATGCAGATCAGTACGGGTTTCATGTGCATCTCCTTGCCTTTCACTTTGTTATCGGCTTCTGACAGTTAGTTAGGCTGGAAATCTCGTCTGGCGTGGGACGTTCATTCATAATGCCAACACAACAGTACCAACAGCACTGAATATCTCTTCCTCAGGAGCGGTGAATTTCGCTGCGTCGGTCTGGCTCAATAAGCATTATCTCGGCCCGTCCGATACGAGGGCGAGGACGAACAATGATAGCTTTCCTGTGACAGAAGATATGCTTGTGGAAGGAGAAAACCATGTTGTCGTGCTCCAAGAGTGCGTTTTTTAT
The DNA here is from genome assembly GCA_037176885.1 of Favolaschia claudopus. Lineage (NCBI taxonomy): Eukaryota > Fungi > Basidiomycota > Agaricomycetes > Agaricales > Mycenaceae > Favolaschia > Favolaschia claudopus. The sequence continues at coordinate 499,263 of JAWWNJ010000113.1, forward strand.
TTGTATCTTCTTGACCTATCGCTCATGTTGGCAGTCATATGGGAGGGGATCTTTCTGGACAAGACGTTTGCTGCACACCTGGCGGCCGAGCGCGAGATTTGCAGCAGCCCCGTGGACTGCAAGTAAGATGTTTTTTTATTCGTCTGTGATCTCACCGGCTGAATTTCTGGGCAGGGTTACTTCTTGGTTGGACGAGACGTTAGTTCTCAATTCACCGGTTGGACGGTAGCAGGAAATTTCATGGGTGAAAATCATCCGGACACTGTGCGAAAAATATACAACGAAGGCGGCTTGTTCGGCGAGGTATGTTGACGTTCTTTGTTGACGTAACCTTGGCGAAGTCGACGTTTTGGAATTTAGCGGAAAGGATGGCACTTGCCTGGATTCGATGACTCGCAATGGGAGAAGCGAACTCCCTTTGACGGTCTCGATCGGCCCGGAGTATGTTTTCGACTCTTGCGAACACATCGTCTGCTTAAGCTCTTTCGAAACAGGTCGGCTTCTTCCGAGCCACATTTGATCTGAACCTTCCGGAGGGGTACGATATCCCTCTTTCATTCGTTTTTGACTCTGCGGTCGGTCACTACCGGGGTATCTGGCATCTCTCTTTTCACTTGCAATTTGTCTCAGATTTATGCAGCTCAGCTCTACGTTAACGGCTGGCAAATGGGCAAGCGCATAGCCAATATAGGACCGCAGACCGCATTCCCTGTTCACGCGGGCATTCTCATTTACCAGGGAGAAAACACGGTTGTTCTCAGTTTATGGGCCCTGGGAAGTGGGACAGCCGACAGAAGAATTCCCAGCTTCAAGTTGGTCGCGAATGGAACGTACGCGAATGGCATCAAAGGCATCACTACCAACAATCCGGGATGGCAGGAATTGAGAGGAAAATTTGGGTCGAGTTGAACTAAATTAATAGGTCTATGAATTGTCTAATAAAAAGGAGCGACATCATGCGTGTATATGAATGAAAATGACTCGTTCATCTAGTGGGGTTGTGGCAGCACTCGGTCAATCTATGGAAGAATTTGGGAAGCAGCATCTGCTTGTAAAGCGGTGCAGGCGTCTTGGATGCGAGAGATCTGGTAGTCTGTGTTGTTTGAGAATTTACCGACGCGAATGAAAGTGCAAGACGTACTTAACAATGGACATGTCGGTGAGAAAGAGGACAGGACCTCGAATGTACGCATCAGAAAAGCGACGAGTCCATTCGCCTCTTCTTGTCCATTATTTCCCATGCGCAGCATAGAAATCTCGTCAATAAGAACCTGGCACGCAGCCAGCCACACAGTCTGAAAGTAAATCCGAATCAGAGTTACGATCGTCACAAAAGAAATCATCCCTCGACGAACGCACCCCCATGATCGGGTTGATGTAAGAGAAATTTGACTGCAAAGGTACCGAAACTATGATGTTGATGACTGATTTTGCGGCTGCGAGGCGCTTTTGACGTGCGCGGGGGTCTGCCTGCAGAGGTGCGATACTTTGAAGCTTGATCGTAACCGTATGAGCGATGCTGTGTGCGATGACCAAAGCCCGGGTCATTGAGGGTGTAGGATGCGGGATGCGATTGGGGGGAATAAGAGACGCCCGAAAATTATCAACCAAAGCATCGAGGGATGTGAAAGATTCATGAAACGCCGTGGCTTGGTCGCGGGACATATCTATTGAAAAAAGTATTAAGATTTATTGACTCGGAGAGAAAGATGCAGAGACCCGGAGTACAGCTACGCGCAACGCCGTCGGCACGTTGCCAGAGTATGGATGCTTTCGATAGCATCGCAACGGTCGACATCCCCATGTCAGAAGTTTGAACCCTATTTAGGAATTTATTCAGGGTGTTGCTGTATCGAGCCGTTGGGCTCAACCGCCCCTGGATTCAAATTAAACATACCACAGGCCAAAGCCAAAGACAAATTACCTTCTCGTAGTCGTCCAGCTCAAGCGGCCACGGAGTGTCCAGAGCCAAATTCTGTTGCTGATGATCGACGTGAGGGTTTTCTTCCAGCACAACGGCCCAAACTTTGTCTAAGATAACAAGGCTCCAGCATGCATGTATGCGCTCCCCTTCTTCTATCGCGTCCAGCGGCTGGGGAAGAGCGGATGGCATCAAATTATTGGCAGATCGAACCAAGTGGAGACCGCAGCTAAGGCCGAGAGAGACCGCAGAAGCAGCATGCTACTCAGGTCTTAATATTTGAATGGCATAACGATCCTAACAACTTACGTATTTTCCTTCCAGAAAGCGGCCAGAGGCAAAGAGGTAATATCCCAGTATAATTTCTGCTTGAACGTTGTGCATAACCTTCTGTGGATGAGTAGACGATAGCCCATTTGCCACGAATGCCAAAGCACGAGACAAGAACACTGGTTCCTGTGCCATCAGCTGAGGTTGTCGCGACAAACGCAAACCGCAGAGATAAACCGCGGAGAGAACGGCGGCAGAGGGACGTGAATGATGACCCATAGATTGGCGAAGCAATGCGGAAGCTCGAAAGCGGGGGACATTCAAGAAAAAGCCAAATTCGGAAGAGTAGGTGAGAAAGGCATCGATTCTTTGTTCCATGTTGTTAGAGCTGAAAAACGATAAAACACAGCCTTACAGTTTCTGAGCCATTTCAGTTGGAGGCTCATCTGACATTGCCCACGGCACTGGAGCTGAAAACTAGGCTTGAGCGTCATTCATCGAGTTCATTGCCATACATACGGGTACTCGGTTGAGGTACAGCACTGTATGGTTGCGTGAGCGGCACCCTTGGACCGCGTCTGACTTGAGGATTTTCAAGTTCGAAAATTCGTCCTTCGACTTCGGCGATGCTTTCTTGCAATATCTCGGCTCTCGCACGCTTCTGGCCATGCGTATATTCACAATCCTCATCTCTTCTGGCACGTTTGCACTGGCCACAAACGGGATGGACCTATTGAAACCATGAAGATATGGCAGAAACGCCGGCATCTGTCAAGAAATATGCGCACCCCATCGCATTTCTGAGCACAACGGCGGAGGGTGAGGGGGGCAAACGGCGCGAAAAAAAAAACAAGCACCATTTTTCTTCGTCTGCATGAGAAGCAGGCAGAACCTCGAGCAAGGTGACTCGTTGGCGTGGACATTGGGGCGAGTTCGAGAATTTTGGTTGTGAGCAGGCCATCGTAGAATCCAAGCTAAATACCACAAGGTCGCAGTGTAGAGCCCCGAGCACGGGGTAAATTCCCTGACATTTCTTACTCTGCATCTCGTAGAACAGTTTCGCGAAGATAGCGCTCTCCTCGCAATACCGCAACATAGCGGAGGGCGGAACCGGAAAAACTGCATGAACGGACTCGGCCAAGGTAAAGTCGAAGTTCGGCTATGTCGAATGCCGGCCCGATATCCATCAATGATCTTTAATATGGCCGTGGCCAGCCCGAGAGTCTCAACTTCAACCAGATAATTTCCGACGCAATCAGTGGGGCTTTGTGTTGTGTCGCGATAGAAGTAAGCGAGGTGCGTTGAGAGATATATCTCTACTACCCGGATCCAGGAATCCAAGGGTCTCTCTATATTTTTCCGGATTCTCAAGTTTCAACTTACTACTACATGTAAGGTGTGCGCATCGGCCGCTATGTTTATCGTTGACCATGTTGGCTCAGTATCAGTACTAAAATAAGAATGAGGAATCAAGAATCTCTAGAAACGGTGCGTTATAGATAGATGATCCAAGTAACGATTGTCCACCCATCGCCGGATCCGGATGTACCACTTCCTCCTGGTCCCTCCGACTACTTAGATAGACACATTAACATCCAGAGCAGAAGCGAGGTAGAGCGCCGTACACCTATTAGCTGCATTGATAGTATCTAACTAAATTCCATGCGGGCTCGGAGAAACTGGTTGGAGTCAAGGTCCCGTCCATCAGCTGCTCTGCAGATTAACAAGTACATAAAGGTTGTTGTTGATTATCCTGAGCATGCGATACCACTGGCCTCGCAGTCCGATGTCACTTGAACGACTCGGAATCCTGCTTTCGTCAATGCTCGTTGCGTCATGACTCCGGGGTTCCGGCACATGCGGAAAACTGTGAATAAGTCAGGCTCGTGAGCATATGTACCATTCGCCAGTGCGAAATTTGAGCTGACCAACCTCGGTGAACAAACTCAACACAAGCGCACGATGATACTGTTTGCTAAACTACTCGGCATCTCGGCATGTTGGATTTGTGATTCATCGATCAATTCCAAAGAATCCAAACCATCGGCTCTTCTAAGTGAAGATTGGATTGTAGGATTCCAACGCGCTCTGGTCTCTGAGCCTCGTACACACTCGTATGCTGGACCTGCGGTAGTGTAGCCTCGACATCCGGAACATCTTGATGTGCGTATTAACTATTTCCTCTAAATTCGATGGTAGGCACATGCCACAGGTCGCAGCAGAGACGTCTCCGTCGGATGCTGACTTAGGAGTCTATCTGGTTCGAAGTCTTTACTCGAGTCCGGCTCCATGTTAACGCATCTGCGTCTTGTGTGAGCTGGATCGAATATGAGAAACAAAAAAAAAAACCTTTGAGTGAACGGGCTGGCGCGGAACAAGATGCATCAATATAGCCCAAATGAGTGTTTCGGAATGAATCGTTGCAGTATGAACGCCGTGGACAATCTATGACAATTTCCGTCGTGATTGTCGGCTGAGTCAGTAAATTCACAACAATAAATACATTGTCGAGTCAGTTGAGCCATGCAACGGCGGTAGTCCTGCCAAAGATTTTATTTAACGCTGTGTCCAAAGAACAGCAGAGATAGAACTATACTCACGAACGGCTTCATCGCGGCGAGCGTGGGATGCTGAGATTCCGTGGCAAGTGGCGCCTTAGCTATAGCACTTGTATAGCACCGGTGATTGTACCCAGAACTGAACTTGAGCGAGTTGATGTAGGAGATCCTAGCTCGGAGAGCCACGACAAAGCGACAAGGCTGAGTTGATCAACAAGGGGGCATGGTTCCTCGCAGTCAAGACTCCGGGAGTGGACAGAGAAAATTTTGTGATGTACACGATACTCACTCGAAAATGCGCCTAAATCGTGTCTCTCTACCGTGACTAGAGAACAGCTACAATTTCGAGCAGGGAAGTAGAAGGGAATTCCGTAGACAGTTGAGCCTGTATGAAGGTTCGGAAGCCAGACCCTACAGAAGTAACAGAACTCAAGAACTTAGAAGATAAGTACAACAGCTCACCGATGTTATTCTTGGATACTGGAGCAACAGAGTCTTCAAAGAAGCGAGAGGGAAAAAACTGTGTGTGTGACGCCACAACATGTAAGTTTCGTAGACTCGGACTCGATTTGGGTGGTTTTGGTGGTACTTACTATGGATGAGTCACAAAGGTCACATCTTCGCATCATCAAATATTCCGGCAATCTCCCTGGACATTTACGGCCTTTTTTCCGGCTTTCTTCCTCCTCCCATCGCAATGGTTCTGAGGCTCAAAACGAAGTACCAGAGTACGTACCGAGTAACCTGAACTAGGTGCCTGTCATGAGAGGAACGCAGTCATCGCTCCTGTGGGCGCCGAGAAGGTTAATCCGCTCTCCGGAACGACTCAGATTTGTGACCTGGCCGAATGCGAAAATTGGCAGAATCTAAGGAAGTGTATGCGATGCAAGTGCGTGCTCCGGGCTATCTGTTCGATTCTTGAAGGCAACTAATTCCGTGCAGAAGCGCTATGTACTGTGTGAGTCGATTAATATTCCATGTCACCCCTACGGTTTGTATGTCGCTGCTTATCCTCCCGAAGAGCAGTGAATGTCAAAGTAAGTGAGGTCGAATTATACGATTCACTCGACTGATCACTTAACACTATCTAGAGACCGATTGGCCCCATCACAAAGCTTACTGTACGATGGTCAAGAACTTTCCACCAAATACCGACCCAGATACTGGGGGAGAACCTGCACTGCAACGCCACATGCGCCTCTTCTCGGCGCGCTTCACTGGGTCTCTAGTCTGCGCCACCATCGTTGCTCTGGAGCTCAACGCACACCCCGAGAACATTGACGATTTCGGGATCATCGTACTTCTCCGTCCTCGTCCTCACAAGGACGCCGGCGCGCGTTTCAAATTTCATGCCGCATCGGTCGTTCCCATGCAAGACATGAAGGACCTGTACTTGAACCACCCTGGCATCGACCGGGCACAAATCCAAGAGACTTTTAGGCTCCATCGCCACCATCGCGACGAGCTGAAAGCGAAATCTGGCGGGACGGAGGATTATGCGACCATGCTTTTGATAGCACAGAATGATGGAGATCATGCTGTCCCAGGCGGAACTGAGTTCGAAATGAGGTCTGTTGACTGTATTTACCCTGCCATTCTTCAAGAGTCTGATGTATCTTGAAGGTTCAAGCCGATCGCCATACACAGAAAACTGGTTGAGAGTCCGGCGCTGGTAGATCCAACCCTCGATTGGTACATAAGCTTGAAGATTCAGATTAATCGCAATATGCCGAATCAGAGTTTGACGGCTTAGCGAGGGAGGATAAAGAATTTCTATGTCTTAGTTCAATTTATGCAAAATGTATGCCTCGATGCGCTTGACTTTTCCCCCGCAAAATTGGGAGTTCTGACTCGTCCAATCTCTTTGAATCTCTCTAACTCAATTATATGGCCCGGGTAGACACCATCATCCAGCATTACGAGGACTTGCTTAACTCGCACGCCACACAGCCGCACGGGTCGTATCTCTCAAAGTCTCTGCGGGGCTGATTTTGCGACCTTCTTGTGTAAGAAATTATCAGTTACATGAAAGTTGAAACGGATGGGCTTGATGCACAAGACCAAGGGGAAGTACCCAAACACTTCTCAGGACAATAACCATTTCAACTGCAGAGTGCTCACCTCAATTTTACAGTGAAAAAAAAATCCTACTTGAGATTTTGATTATCGAAGGAGCGACAAAAAAAAAACGAATAGGACCTCCACGTTGAATTCAACAAGTTAAATTTAACACTCTCACTGTTGCGGTCCAAGCGGAGAGATGATGAGCACGTGACTGTATGTATATCTGTCAGGTGATCGCGCCTCCCTGACGTCGGCCATGACGTAGGCGGCTAATGCTCCCTTTAAAACCGGCAACGCTGCCCAACTTATTCCAAACCACCATGTCGCGCACCACAACCAACACCGATGACAGAAACCCCAGCTTACCGCCCAAGCGCCAAAAGCCGCTAATAACCCCGGTCTCCAAGCCGCTCGCCTCGACGCGCTTCAACAGGCTGATATACTTAACATGCTTCTTGTCGGCTCTCATATCCATGTATTATGGCTACCGAATGGTGCAGTATAAGACGGAGGTTGGCGGATGGTGCGTGCCCAACGAGCTTCTTTACCCGCAGCCTGTTGATTCAAATTCGGTGCATTCTAGGTGGAATCTCGCGCTGGGCAGGAAACCTTCGCAAACGGTATTTGCTGATGGAGAGCGGCCGACTCCGACCGGAGGCAAGGCAAGAAGGGAGGAAACGGTGGAAGATCGCATCAACGCGCTCGCGGACGCGCTGGGGATGCCGTCGCGCGACTTAGCGTCCGCAATTGCCGGTGCGGTGAAGGAGTACGTTCCGCCAGCAAGTCTTTCTTCGGTCGCGGCGCATCAAACGGGAGAAGCGGTGGATACGATGTTGAAGGAGACAGAGAAATCCGATGAGCAACGGGAAGCGCAGAAAGCTGCTGAGGGCGGTGGTGGTGTCGTCGAGGGGATTGCAAACGGCATGGGAAGCTTTGTGGGCATGGATGAGCCGTAGTACGACTCGATGAAAGCTGAAATATCCTGGAACTGTATTGCACAAGCATAATTAATTCATTCGCAAATATGGTCTTGTCACCCGGTTCCCACTAGTCCCAATCATTATCCCGATTTTTTTTAACCTATAGAGGCACTTCTGTGATGCGTACATGTGTGTACATTCTACCAACCAAGCAGTCATCCTTTTGGCAGTCGATTCGCCTATTACGAAACGAGCGAGTCCCAGAATTCACTCTATTGTAATGAAACCAGTAGACTGCGCCGAAGTGCTTATTCTGCCCTACTAGCAACGTCAACGAACGGGACTACTTACCAGCTGCGAAACAGAAAACATCCTCACCATATTAGACATCGAGTAACAGAGCCCCATCCAAGAATATTTGAATCCTCATCCCCTCCGCCGCAATGTCACGGAAATGGTCCATCATGAACCCGGGCAATCCTCTCGCATCCACCGACGACGACTTGGCAGTCGACCGTAATAGCAGCGTCAAATTCACCAACGTCCCGTTACCCGCGGGTGACCGAGCGCGGAGAATATCGAGCAAAATATCGTAGTCGTCCCGCTCTCGCACAGAATCAATGGTCAGTGTGTGCATGGAGGGGAGAATGTCCGCGGACGAGAGCGCGTTTATAAAGCGATACAGCGCATGATCGCGGAAATCCAAACGCAGGGTCGTAACGCTGGGGAAGACCTCAAAGAATTGAGTGAGGTGCAGCGACCTCATTTTATAATTGTGCTGGTCCACAATGATGGTCAGCTCTTGGAGGGAACAACCAGAGCGGGCCTTTAGAGCGCTGAACGGCCCGACCGCTGTGTCGACCTCTTCGGACAGTGTCAACTGCCGCAAGGCGGGCAAAGTGACGTGCGGAACGATGGTGGATCCTATGTAGTTGATATTGAGAGATTCGACCGAGTCAAGCGTGACATGTGGGTCGAGAAAAAGGTCTGTCATGGTCTGCACGACCAGCGTCTTCGTGTCGATATGCACAAGATTTGTGCACTGAAGGAGAATGGGCACACACGTTGCAGCATTGTCAAAAGTCTGGAACCCGATCTTCTCGATCTGCGCAAAGGGCAGCCGCAGATTCATGCTCTCGATCGAGAAGACCGTGAAATGCACTTCCTTCAAAACGGGCGCGTTCTCGATGACGACAGTGTGCGGGTCTTGGCTCCAATCCGTCAACTCGAGAACACGCAGGTTCGAGAACACCTTGCCCCTCGCTTCAGGCTCTGTGATAGCGGCGTCCGATTCCAAAGTCACTTCGCACCATCGATCGTGGTGTGTCATGGCCATGTCGACGAGGGACTGCAGCCCACCCAACGAGAGTGTAAGAGGAAGAGTGGCGGAGCGATCGAGCCACATCTTGAGCAGCTCTTCAGGATTCTGATGAGCATGCGCTACCATGTCCCTCCTTGCATTTAACGCAACGGCCTGCCAGAGTTCCGGCGTCGCAAGAGCAATCTCGCGCCACAAGCGGCATATTTGCGTCAATAGTAGGGGCGCAAGATGCTTAGCCGGGCGTTTACTTGAGAGACACCGCACGAAAATGTGGGATAAGATCTCAGGCGGGAGAGATGAAACGGGGTAGATGACGGCATCTAGAGTATCCCGAAGATTCTGGCGTTCGGCGATGAGAGAGTTGATGAGAGTGTCGAGCTCGGCCAGGCGAATGCGTGCTGCTGCGATGTCTGGATGGTTCTTGCCAGAGTCGGGCATGGTGGGGCAGTCGCAGGCGCAAGACGTCACAACAACGTGATCCGTCACATCTAGATCTTGAAGGCCAACGCAGGCTCGGAATGACTCGATGAGAAGATCTAGTCAAAAAGAAAGAAACACGACAAGAAGGAAAACTCAAAACTCAAGGGCACCGCTCATACGCCGCCAAACAGAGAAGCCAAAAGACAGATAAATTCCCTAAACCCAAAACAAACGAAGAAACCCAGATAAAGAGGAAACCCAGATACAAAAAACCCTAAAACCCAAAAGCAAACAAAAAATCCTTCGTGGTCAAGCAGTCATCTTATCATCGCAAACCTCAAATCCCCCCACCGCCCTTCGGAAATATAAACGGAATCCCCCCATTCTCCTTCGTCGCACCGTTCCACACGCTCGGCCTACCGCGGTTCGGGTATGGTATTGAAGGCTTAATCTTTGGTGGCGACCGGTGGACCGCGACGTTCACGATGCTGGAGGAGCGGAGGGCAAGGGTGGTCGAGGGTGAGGCTGACAGCGCGCGTGCATGCCAGGGTGCGGGTGCGGGTGCGGTGGGTCTGGGTGTGGGTGTGATGGATTGGTGTAACGGCGACGGTCCAGGGCGAGTGCGAATGGCGCGAGCAGCGAATCGAGCGGGTACCTCGTATTCAGCGAGCTGCTTGAGATGGCTTCGAGGGGCCACTCGCTGGAGAAAGGGTCAGAAATGCGTTGTGGAGGGAGATATGAGAGAGACGTACGCCGAGGACCTTTGCGATATCTACCCGCGGAATCTTGGGCGGGATGCCGATCTTCAGAGTCTGCAGAGGAAGGGCAAAAAATCAGCAGGAAGTAAAGGAGAAGAGGGTAGAATCGACGTACAGATGGCATGTTCTCAAACGCGGATCTGAGAGAAGCGGCGGCCGCAGCACGCTTAGCCTGAGGAACAGGAGAGAAGTCAGAAACGAGCAACGCAGAAATGCATAGGACATACGTCTTCTGCAGAGTATACCATGCGCAACGGCGAAAAACCCGGAAGGATACGCCGCCGGGAGGTGTCGAAACGAGCAGGTACCTCGTATTCATTCAGCTGCTTGAGGTGGCAGCGCGGTGCGACGTTCTGCAGTGCGAGGTCAGAAACGGTGAGAGATAGAATCAAGCGAAGGCGTACCCCGAGAACCTTCGGCACGTCGACCTTCGGAATCTTGGAGGGAGCCCCAATCTTCAGCGTCTGAGGAACAGGTGGGGTCAGCAGGGGGTACAGGAAAGGAGGATAGAAGCGTCGTACAGAAGGCATGTTCTCGAACGCAGATTGGAGAGCAGCGGCGGCAGCGGCACGCTTCGCCTAAGGAGAGGGAGAGAAGTCAGAAACGAGCATGGCAGAAATACATTGCACGTACGTCTTCAGCGGAGTAGGCCATGCGCAACGGCGAAAGGCCTGGGAGGATACGCCGGCGAGAGGTGTCGAAACGAGCAGGGACCTCGTATTCGTTCATCTGCTTGAAATGGCAGCGCAGCGCGACGTTCTGCGGTGCAAGGTCAGAAATGATGAGGGGTGGAAGCAAGAAGAAACGTACCCCGAGAACCTTTGGCACGTCAACCTTGGGGACCTTGATGGGAGCCCCAATCTTCAACGTCTGAGGAACAGGTGGAGTCAGCAGGAGGTACATGAGAAGAGGATAGAAACGCCGTACAATTGGCATCTGCTCGAACGCGGCTTTGAGGGTGGCGGCGGCAGCCTGGCGCTTGAGCTGTAAAAAGTGAGTTGGTGGATATCCAAGGAAGAACAGCCAACGTACATCGTCGGCGGTGAAGCCAAAACGAAGCGGTGAGGGGCGCTTGACCAGTCGACGGCGTTCAGCGGCGAAGCGCGCCTGAGCAATGACGGTGGTGATGTGGGGCGGCAGGTGCTTGATAAATCGCTGATTCGAAAGCATTAGAAAGCACTGGCGGAGGAAAGAATGTGTACTCACCGGAGAAGGGATGCATTCTCTCGCGATCCTCAGAGCCATCCTAGCCTTCGCCTGTCGGCTCTGAAAAAAGTCCAGGGTTAGGAAAGCGATAGACATTAGATATAACGACATACAGCGCGAGCTACGCCGACAGTGGTGGCATTGGAAGCCGCCGGTGCGCTGACGAAGAGGGTGACGGTCGTCTAAGCAGCAAGTAAAGTCAGCTCATGAGCAAACTGTTATGACCTTGACCACGAACCTCGACATCAAGGGTGCGCGCCCGCTTCCCCATCCACTCCTTTGAATATTTGGCGGCGAAGTACAGCGCGAACCCGCATGTACCCGCACCGACGCAAATTGCGACACAAATCAAAACGAAAATAATAACTGAGAGCGATGTAGATGTAGGAGGCAGAACAGGCATCTTTCTTGAGGTTGAAAGAGCTACGGTCCTTAGTGAAGGGGTCCTTGATAATTTATGCCTTTCGCGGGGGAGCTGGGAACCGTAATTTCAGACATGTCTCTAGCTTCCGCACGGCGGATGTAGATTTGGTGCATGTCTGAGTTGAAATTGCCAGTAGGAATTTCAATATCGCAGTCCGCAGAGCCCGAAAGACCGAGTATCAGCGAAATGGGTAGCCGAGAGAGCGGAGGGGTAGAAGTGTGAAGAAAAGCCAAAGAAAAGCGAGTCCAGAGGGATGCTGTTTGGCAGTGTTGTTGAAGAGCATTGATCGATCAAGCATTGATCGATCAAGAATTGATCCTCCAATGGCGATCAGAATTTGATCTGATATGTATTCCCGCAGTTTCGCGTTGAACTTACGTTGAACCCGAAGAAATGCGCGATTACAAGCTCAGGATGATTCCAAAAGGTGACAAAGGAGTGTTATAGACCGTACTACAGTCATACAGAAAAGTACTAAAATTACAATATCGTTGTACAAGTAACAACGAACACAAAACAATCACTGAAGCCCCCAATGATTGATCAGCGTTAACTCTCGTAGTAAATATATCTCGAAGGCGGCCGCGGCTTCCCAAAATTCTTGGGACTCGTGGTATCCTCGGTCAGTGTGGTCAAACTGGACATGCTGACACGTTTGTGCGCCCATGGATCAGAAAGAGGTTGTTGGGACATGATCGGATAGTCGAATGCTATGTCTTTGGTCAGAGCTTGTAGAATCATTCATAGAGATGCGTACCTGGTTGAGTTGTCCGCGCCCTCCGTCGCCTCCAAAAAAGAATTCCGAAAAGGAGCATGAGCAGTAATGCGACGCCGCCCACGGCACCTCCGACTATGGCTCCGATTGGGACTGTATTTGTGGAAACAGATCCCCCTGCTGATGAAGTCGCTGCCGCTACCGCCTGAGTCCCAACACCCTGAGAGTCCGACCCAGACGCAGTAGTTGTCGCAGTGGAATTCGCCCCAGCAGGCGTCACGAAATAACAGTCAATCGCAAGCCCGCCCAAGTTGAAAGACGTGATGTTTAATGTGTGAGAGCCGGAGCTAAGTTCCTGCAACTGAAACACTGGGCCGCTACTCTTGCTAGGTATAGTCACTGGGGGCGATGAATCGATGACATATGTTAAAGTTCCTTTAGCTGCACCGAAAAGCGAGATACCGGTGCCTGTACTTTCATCTTCAACGATACTCTGCAGTGATGTGAAATCAAACTCACCTTGAAATTCTACCGCGGCCCATGCTCCAGGAACTTTATTGGTGTGGAAAGTGCGTTGGAGACTTGCATCGGAATCATTTTTCGCGTTCCAACCATGCTCCGAGTATATTACACGGGAATCGCTGTCATCAATCAACAACACTCTCGCCCCCATAGCATCAGCGGGTGTTGGTTCGTAGACGAAATAGTCAAGGAAAAAAGTTCGATTCGACTTATTCACTTGTGGTAACGCCGTGTCGTTGTCAACGGTGACCACGAGTTTATGGGAAGCCTCGTTGAGTACTGGAGAGCTCCAGAAGAGTTCATTGTGAACAGCCGAAGGACTTGTCGTCACAGTAGTGAATGAGCCGGCATCCACGCCGTCGATTGAAAAGTTCAACCTGGCGCCTGGCGCGCTAGGTGCTATAGTCCCATAGACACTAATAGACGTTCCTAGAGTTGAGTAAGCTTAATGTACTCGAGTATGATGAAGTCGAGAACACACACCTTGAAATTCCAGCGTTGCAGTATCTCCCCGCGTCGCAGACGTATGGGTTGTCTTGTGGAATTCAGGGGAGTCCCCAAACTTTTGCCATCCGCTATGCGAATTATATTGAACGGAAGGATCGCTGTCGTCGACGAGGACGCTCATCGTAAAGAAGGGGGGTATCTGGAAGAGGCCTGAGCACTCCCCACTCCACGAAGGCCACGTATATGTGAAGACTGACAGAACATCTTGTTGTATGATTTCAAGCAACAGCCAACGAGATGAATGATCCACAGAAGATCGTTCATCAGGTTCGCTGTAACATCACGAATAAAGCGCATCGAAAGGGACCTGGAATCTTGTATTAAGGCCGACTCTTGGTATGCGAGTTGAGGATGAGAGCGGGTACATACCAATGCTGAAGAGCTCCAAATCGACCTTGTCTCCATCGCGTTTTCCTGCCTTCTAATAGGTTGAAATTTATTTATGGGTAATCACTGCACGATTTCAGCACAGCTACGGTTGTTCTGTGTGAGCCATGGACTCACCCAACTGTCATCAAGATGGATTGCTTCCGTCATGGAAGACCCTTCAATAGGATACCCCGATACCTATGCTTTACTAGTCATCTTTCAAAAGCAGCCCTGATCCCGATAGTATACCTGCTCGTCTACCAGTGCATTTCGAATCAGCATGCAGTCAAGGAAACACAATCCCGCAAACATTTACTTTGGGGACTGCCAGTGAAGGCCGAGAAGAGCCTTGCTATCTTTGTGCCAACTGACAATATGTCGCGCTCAAAATACCGTCGAATCATTGAATGACGGTTGAAAGAATTAGCGTCGTCAAGAGTCTCCGAGTCGACAGGTCGATACAGTAAGATGCAGTTGGTGAGAAGCCGCGTTGCCAGAGTTTCCGAGAGATTTTCAGAGGCTTCAGAGTCCTGATTTCTGGGACAACAGAGCGGCCTCGTCAAAGCACATGAGTGCAGCATGAGTGTAATTTCACTGGTGGTAACGTCCACCGACGAACCACGCCGCAGAACTCAGGTTTCAAGTTCCCGCAAAGTTCCCGGCGGCCGTGATTTTCGATGTTCGGGTAAACTTGACTCGGATGGGACTCAAGCTATCAGTAGAAAATGAGGCCGAGGAATCGAATGCCGCTGTCGCGTGAACTGTCGGACCTCGATTCGTGGTAGGTCATGGCAGAAAGAGTACGGAGAGCGTGTGAAAGTCAACACACTCTGTGAAGAAATCATTGATCGTATCATGCCGAACGGAGATCCCCGAACCAACATCGGACGTATTCAACAGTTTCAACTTTTCAGGGTAAGTAAGGCGCTGTGGTTGAGAGATAAATATGAATGTGACGAGGACTCAGTGGTACAGAGGTACTGTCTATATAATACTCGCTTACACAACGGCCCGCAATTCGAAATCTGGCAACCCAAGTTCTCGATTCCGGAAATTCAACTTGAATTCTGACTCTCTTGAGTCCGTTGAGTACAATCAAGTAAATCAAATGCTTTTCAGGCTTCCCCTCAAGAGTTTTTTTGTCGATTCGACACAAGATTTCGACCATGATTTCTGGAACTTAATTATTCTCAATTTACACACAAGTAGGCTGTAGGCTCAGTTGTTCAGGTTGAACCAGGTATACCGTATTATTTGAACGTGAATGTTCACACCCCTACTGACCGTCCGACAATAGGTAAATGCTTCAAAGTGTAGGGAGGAGGAGGCTGCTCCGAATTCTCATCTGGCAGAGAAGATCGGAACGGCCGAACAATAATGCCAGCTTGAGGATCTTGCCGTCTCAGCCAACGTGACATCAACGATGGTCGAGTGTCATCTAGATTATTCATGAGGATACAATCCATTCACAAGAAAATTGTACCGACCGTTACGAGCACGCTTTCTTCGTCCCCACAAAAGCACGAAACCCAATATCAACACCACAAGAACAACTCCGCCCACAACACCGCCGATTATAGAAGGAAGCTTGGCTGCATGGGACTTCTGTTGTTGGGGCGACGATGAGGTTGGTGAAGCTTCAGATCTAGAAGTAGCAGTTGAGGACTGGGAGCTCGTAGCATTGCCCCCACTGGCAGCTGGCGCAACGAAAAAACAGTCAATAGTAAGGTCGCCCGGGTTGAGAGCTGTGATGTTTAATGTGTGAGAACTCGAGCTAAGGTTGTTCGACTGGAAGATTAGGCCGCCGGGGTTACTAGGTACGGGCACTGGGGAAGCTGAATCCATGACATATGATACAGTTCCTTGAGCTGCACCGAAAAACGAGATACCGGTGCCTGTACTTCCATCTTCAGTCGGCAAATTCCACTCGTAGATACGGATTTCGATATCCCAGCGCTGAGATTCGACTATCAAACACTCTCTACTACCTTTCACTACATTCTGTTCACCCAAAAACCAACCAAGGTCCTTTGACCCCCTGCTAGTAACCTGCACTTTGCCTGAATAGACATATTGACAAAAAGTGATTTGTATTGAACAGATTCTCCAGATTTCGTGTTCAAAAATAGCCTGTACAACACATCCATACCAGCGCTGCATTGCCAAGACCATCCGGATGCTCAAATGCAAGCAAAACAACCTCACCGAACGATGCCGCGCTCACTTGAAACTCAGATGATCGGTGACTAAGCTCCGGACCGTCAGTGTTCTCATGCGTGCCTTACAAAATATTACGAAAACTGGCCCAGTCGACTCGCACAGTATAAAAATGGGGGGGTCTTGGTTTTGAGTTTTGCGTTAGCGTTTGAACTGGAGTCGAGAAAGGAAATTCGACAGAGGGTTGAGTTGAAACCCAAAATAGGTCGGACCGAGGTCCGCCCTTTCGGCCGAGGGGAGGTTGATATCCGGGATTCTTCGGCCGCCCACCTCTTGACGTACACAAGCCAAAACATGTTCTGGAGATTGTCGGTAAGACCGAAATCCCCGAAATTCAACATTACATAAACGATTTCCGAGAAGTGGACTGGAATTTGCAGACTGAGAGCATATTCTTTCAGAATTCTTTTTCAAATCATCCACATCACTCTAAGCCCAAAATCGTAGGTATGTAACTTGATTCCGAAAATCCTGTTTGGCGGCCCGGCCAATGTCCAACCGTACAAAAAATACTTAGTCCGAGACGACTACTCATGAAACTTGAGCTGGTATTCGTCTGGCCCGAGACAAATATTTCGCAGTGTAGGGAGGAGGAGGATTCTCTGTACTTTCGTCGGAAACCGAAGATCGGAAAGGCTGAGGGGCAATGCTATATTCGGGATCCTCTTGGCATCTCAACCACCGCGACGTCAAAGATTGAGTGCCATCTAGATGAAAATATTCTGGATCAGGTTACATAGAAATAATAGAGCTCAGACTGACTAGTGTGTGTACGCATTCTTCGTCTCCTGATGAGCACGAAGGCTAACACCAATCCCAGGAGAACAACCCCACTCATGGTTCCCCCGATTACAGCCGGGCGACGAGCTCTGTTTGAACTCTGAGACGACGATGATGTTGGCGTCACTGTCGCAGACGAAGGTGCAGTATGTGTTACTGCGGTAGAGGTGGGATGGGCCGGGGATTGAGACATAGTCGTGCCATTGCCCACGGGAGGTGTGACTAGGAAATAATCAATCTCGAGGGACCCGTCAATAGATGTGATGTTCAGAATATGTGAGCCCGCGTGGAGTCCGTTAGACTCGAAGAGTTGCCCCTGCGACTTCGGTAAAGTAACCGACGGCGACGAATCTATTGTAAAAGAGGCTGTTCCTTGAGCAGTACCAAACACTGATATATCGGTTCCTGGCATATTTCGTCAACTCGATATTTGACAAGGGAGAAATGAGCGATAAAATCCACCCTGAAAATCAACCGCAGCCCATGCTCCCTGGGACTCGCTAGAGTGGAGAGTGCCTTTGAGACTTCCGTCAGAATTGGTGCCGGCCTTCCACCCATGTTCAGAGTATAACACATTTGAATCGCCGTCATCAATCAACCGCTTTGTTTCAAGAGCCATGACAGTAGTGGCACTCGTGTTATAAACGAAATAGTCGAGGAAAAAGGTCCTGTTGAGTAGGTTGGGTTCGGGTTGCATCGTGTGATGGTCCACGGTGACCACGAGTGTGTGCAACGCCTCTTCCAGGATTGAAGACGCCCAAAAGAGCTGGTTGTGAATGATCGAAGGTATTTCAACGCTCACAACCGAGCCCGCAGCCATGCCGTCGATAGAAAAATTCAACTTGGCGCCTATGTTGCTGGGTTGGATGCTCCCGTAAAGACTGATAGAGTTCCCTAAAGTTGGCAATTATGAAATATCAGCCTGAGAAGTCAGTGTGGCAGCACGACACACACCGGTGAATTGCAGCGTTGCAGTATCTCCCGGGGTCGTTGACACATGGGTGGTTCCGTTGAATTGAGCGAGTGGACCGAAGTTTGTCCAGCCGGTTGGCGGATCATATTGAATATATCGAATTAAAGGATCGTCGTCGTCCACCAGGACGTTCATCGTGCCGAGAGGAATCCAGAGTGAGCTGCGTAACTATTTTCCCCAGCACAAGGGTGTAAGTCAGTATGCAAACCGAGTTCGTATAAAAACGAGTCCACTTCACGACGGGGTGATAGGGTGGGCACGGTTGGAGATATGTTATCTGGTGACAACAAACATCCGTGGCGTTTGAACGTTGAAGAGATAGAATCTCAGTTATGGATGAATCCCCGGAGGATAAATAAGCCGCGAGAGGGTTTGTAATGACCCCGTCGCAGCCCGACCACTTACATTGCAATCCGGCTCGAGCGAGTACTAGAAGACTATCTCAATCTTGGGACTACGACGGTGGAAAATTGAAATGAACATACACGTCCTATAGACATGTTCAATCTCTTCCACTGTATGGAGGCGCACGGGGGTCATTCAAGCCCGCAAACAGAAAGGTTACCGAGACAGTTTTCTGTTTTACTGTAAGAGAAAATGCAGTGATCAACAGACTAGGAGATGATTGATGGTGTCAGTTCGAACTTCAACCAACGCGGGAGATTAATTGACTTCGCTGTCTGATTCCATCCAAACTACGATGTCCGTTGCTGAGTACAGAGATCGAATCCTAAAAATGCGCGGATTTCGAGCACTGCCAGTGAGCAACCATGTAAATCGCGGGAGGACTGTTGTGCAGTGGCTTGATAAATGGAGACAGTTTCAGAGCTACAAGGCCACCCCAGTGAGTTTACGGGACGTAGATTGTGGTATTTTCTCTCGATTCCGCGATGTCCGAGAGAACTTGGAAGTAGTAGACTGGCAGGGGAGCAAACTTGAATTCAACGAATTCCTAACGAATTCCACACTGTGGGCTGCCGGCGCCGCGGCCATATAGAGCGTTTGCGGTGAGCCGCCAGAAGCCGCCTGGTGGCTCCAACGGCATGCGCTGTGGAGCGGCTACGTCATATGACGGCTTCCGACGGCTCGCTGGCGGCTTATTCGCAACTTAAACTCGTCGTATCTCAACACCTACCCAAGGGTCAATGTGCGGAAAAAGTGTATGGTGTTCAAGGACTTGATGCTAACCACCTCCCGGACAGAAATTTTGGATTTTCCTATTGAAATGAGCTGTTTCACTCCGCATGCCGTCAGAGCCGCCAGGCGGCTTCTGGCGGCTCACCGCAAAGCCTCTATAGATGGTTTTTTGTGTAACCACAAATCTTTGGAGGCGTTACAAAGAAATATCCATGAATATGAACTGGCAGGAGAGTCCCGAGATTGCACCAAAAAAGTCGTCGACGACGTTGACAGTCATGTTTGTGAGTCACGCCTGTGACTCGGTGACGTGCGGCGACCTCTCTCTCTCCCACGGCGATATCGCTGACTCGGAGTGTACGAACTTTTGAAACTCTTGAAACTGAGCCTGAAGCCTGGGATTCAGCTTGCCTTGCTTTAAAATCGGACAGGAACGCTACGCTTACTTCAGAAACCCTGGCTGTGCATATCATGGATCGAGATCTTGCGATACCGCTGGCGACCAAGGCCGCCGCCGTGCTTTCTCTCCCTCCAGAAATCGTGGCCGAGATTTTCAGAAACTTCCTTCCAAGCTATCCGAAATGTCCCCCATGCACTGGACTGTCTTCCCCATCTACCCTCTCGCAGATCTGCGGTCTTTGGAGACAGATCGCGTTGACCACCCCGTATCTCTGGCGTGCTATTCAAATTAAGTTGGAAGCCGTCGACAGCGAACGCCTGATGGCGCGGAAGCTGGATGCTCTCGAAAGCTGGCTTTCACGCTCCGGAGCCTGCCCACTCTCTATTCGCCTCCATTACACCACCCACGACGACGCCAATCCCATGGGCCGACCCCTCCTCTCGCAGTTCATCCACGCTATCGTTTGTCACTGCGACCGCTGGCAGTATCTCAATCTCCTCATGCCACATGAAACTTTGCATGCTATCAAAGGAGAAATGCCGCTTTTGAAGGCGTTGGAGATTGAGCCATGTCTAGTTCCCCCCGAGAACGAAGCGAGGATCGACCTTTTCAATGATGCGCCTCGGCTCACTGACGTCGTGCTCGGGCCGCGGTTCTTCCCTAAGGTCATACATCTTCCGTGGTCGCAGCTGCAGTGCATTAAAGGGCACTGCCTCTACGAGCACGAATGCGTGCTGATCTTGAGGGAAGCCGCCAATCTTGTCCGTCTCACTGTGGTCGAAATGGCATGCGACCCATGGGGGACGCACTCCCAAAGGCTCACCCATCACAATCTGCGCGACTTGCGGTTGTCTGTCACAGTGGAGTCGGACGCGAACGTAGACCAATTGCTTGGCTTATTGACACTTCCCGCACTTCGGACCCTCGAGCTTTCGGACATGACCTTTGCGTATGGCGACCTTCGGGAAACGGTCCAAGGCCTGATATTGCGGTCGGGATGCGCTTTGGATTCGCTTCACATTGATAACATACAGGTTTCGGAGGAGAAATATCGCGATGCTTTCCCTTCGGTCCAAACTTTAAGTTTGAATGGAAGGTCTTGCACACCTGAGAGTTTTGTCGCATGAGACCGACGCATCATTGCCAGCACCCGCCCCGCCACAGCTTGACCTCAAAGTCATTTTTTGCCTCCTACGCACATCGTAAGAGGCTTGAGATTTTCAAGTTCAGAGTAGTAGATATAGTGGCCGTAATCACATTGTATGAATATTCGACTTGCTGAACACGAGCAGAAAGAGCGAGAGTCTTAGGGAGTAGCACGGGTGCGCGAAACCCGGGTCGACCCGTGGATTTGACCCGCGGGTATTGATCCGGGCCACAGCCACGGGTTACGGGTAACCCACCATTTTTACCCGTGCGGGCGCGGGCTGGGGCTCGAAAATTTCGCCCACCCACGGATAACCCGTAGATTCAGGCACCTCTCTGAGTCTCTCGCTCAGCCTCCCTCTACACACCTTCATGCATGCCGTCGAGTTCAAGATTCTCGGTCTCTATCTCACTGAGTCACTTCTTAGCATCCGGTGCCTGTGATTGTCAGTGGCATCGATGACGCCCGTATATGCTCCACCGCAGCACGCGACCGACGAGCGGACGCCGCGATCAGTTGTCTTCATTGTGTCCTCTTGGCATTCTGTGAATCGGCGCGTCTTGTAAATCTGGCCCGCAATGTCATTGCCACATCCAAGGAGGCTATAAGGATGTACTTTTTGCTTGCCTGGCTTTGTCTGAATGCATAATGTCCGTTGCCTTTGTGATATCTCAATTTTCTCGTTTTGTTGTGGTCCTCCGATCATCTCACTTGATTTTCAAATATTCAATGTGGTTTTCAAATTCGGCTCCGAGCGAAGATTAGCGAAGGTACTTATGAGGCCGCGAAGCGAGAGACTATCCCCACCTCCAGATACTCTGCGGACGCAAATTTTGGACCATGTCGCTCGATCCCGGAATATCTATCCAATACCTTCTTCGTGAGCGTTCCTCGAATTGTCTCAAGTCTCCTGCTCTAAGGCTTGTAGGCCCGGCTCGGTCGTTTCGCAGGGCCCTTTTGTCGGCCTCGACAGGGTTCTGTGTCTCATCTAGACCACTGGTTTCTTGGGTCTTAAGTTTGGCTGTCTTATTTTTTTTCCCCGTGATACTGTGGGATGTTTTCTCAAAGGAGTTTGCGACTGCTCTGCAGAAAGTCGAATTGACAGATCTTGAATGGGAGTCTCTCCCTGGGACGATTTGTACTATCTATTTCTATATTATTGTCAATCTTTTCCTCTACGGTATGTTTTCTATCCATGAAGTTGTGCATGTATGTAACTAACGAGAACTTGCAGTTGCGCTGCTCGAGCGGATGAATTTAATTCCAAACTATTTGTCTCTCAACCAAATCAAGTGGTTTGAAAGACGAATTTACCATCGAACACATCCCGCAAACATGCGGAAGGATCGTCTGGCCAAGCTCGTGAAGGCCGATCTTTTTACTATATTTGTTCTCGGAACGGGGCGCACATCGATGCCCATCAGTATGTTTTTAAATCCGCTTCCACTGACATGTCTTGACTATAACTTGAAATCCCAGTTGTTTCTAAGTCAACAACGGCTGCGGAAGTTTTGGAAACCATCTGGCTTCGCGGGTATCTACCCACCAATTATCACGTCTCACACATGCTGGCAACACTTGGACGCAGTCCCAAGTTGCTCGTTGGATCTGCTACCATGGCGCAGCTTGGCATCGGGGCTCTATCACATCTACAGCTTCGCATTCGGCTTCCTGGTGGTTCAAATTCGGATTCGGACTCGGATGGTGAGTGGTTTGATCTGCTATTCTCAAGGCATATTCACGACAAAGTATTCCTAGCGTCGCCGCGAACCCCCGAACCATCATCGTCCCGACGCAACTTTACCGACTCGCCATCCAAGAACACGCGATCCCAGACGAAGATCGCTCGTGATGACGTACCCGTCGTCCAATCCCCTCCGAAACCCCGCAAGGCGAAAGATAAAGACGTCGAAAAGACTGACAAAGCAGTATGGCATTTGACAGACGACGAGATAATTGGTACGTGCTTACTTGAAACAATCCTTCCCTGTTCATTAGATTTCCTCCCAGCTGCCAGTCGAAAATCTTGGAAGTCAGCAGTGTACGACCATTACACTGTTTCGCTCGAACGCCAGCTCGACAAGGATAGCAATCCACACTGTCTAATATTTCTTTTCACGTGCCGTTTCGACCCGAAAAATCATAACGTGCAGCGGCGGAAACGGATACAGAATAGCCAAGGTACCTCAAACCTCGCACGAACGATGAAAACTTGTTGTGAGAGCCGAAAGGTTGAGGTTGGCGCCGATTCGAGTAAAGGAGCGCAGCAGGACCTTCACCGCTCCGTATCGCGGTACACTCCTGCTCACCATCGCGCCCTTATAGCCTTACGATGTGCAGCTTCGCACCGGCCATTCAACTCCGTAACCGACCCGTTGTATCTGGAGGAGGTTGAGCTTTTACGTCCCGGTACCAACGTTCCATCGCCGTCTACTGTATCGCGCGATGTTCGTGCACTTTACGAGGAAGGATCAAAGCAAGTGAAAGAATATTTTCGAGTATACTTGTGTTCTATCTCAGTTTCATTGTATCTGACGGCGCACGGGTTTATTCTAGGATTATGAAGGGGCCATCCATTGCGTTGTTGATGGTTGGACTGCTCCAATAGTAGCGTCATACCTCGGCGTTGTTATTATATGGTTTAGTCTCGGAAAGATTCACCGCACAATTCTCGAGTTCATTCGGTAAGCATTTGTTTTCTTTGTGGCCAGCTTGCGGTGATTTCTCGATAGTCTAAAAGAACGACATACTGGCGAGTACCTGGCTGAGCAGATTGCCAAATGCTTTAAGCGTTTCGGTATTGACCACCTTGTACGTTCCGAGTTTTGCCTTTCAATCGGTCACATAGTCTGATATATTGATTAATAAGCTTCACACATTGTGCATGGACAATGCCAGCAACTGTGACTCTACAGCAACTAGCCTCGCAGACGACGCGAACATTCCTACATACCGAGGAGCTTTGTCTCGAACACGATGCTTCCCGCATACTGTCAACTTAATTGCCAAGGTGCGTGTCCCTGCTATATCACCTCGTGTCCTCGAATATTTACCCCGCTCATACTAGGCTTTCCTTTCGTTTTTCTTCAAACAACCAAAGAAAAAGCCTCAGCCAAAAGCAACTGCAGGCAGTAAACGAAAACGTACTACAGCAACCACAACAACGACACCCGCTGGCCCAACCCCCGTACCGGCAGAGACCTCTCTCGTGCCCGAGGAAGCAGATGAGCCTGTCGTTGCGGACGTGGAACTGGACGAGGCCGGGGTGATGGATGAAGGTAAAGCTGAGTTCGATGCTTCCGCCATCAAAACCGTCAAAGCAAGAGCTGTTGCGTTAGCGGAGTCGAAATGGTTTCTTCACATGTCGAAAGAGGAGGAAACCGAGGCTCTACTGCTGTTCCCGAAGGCGACATCTCTTCTATATCTCACATCATGCTTATTCTGACGACATGCTTAGGTTGCGGGCCTTGCCCGCCGTGTACATGATTCATCCACACTGCAGGAAAAATTTGAGAAACTAGTGCAAGCTAACGACAGCGCGTCCGGGAAAGTAGCTCTTGATCGTCGAGTCCCGACCAGGTGGAACTCCGATCTTGTATGCCTCGCTGCTCATATCCAATTCGAAACCCCTGTGAAACAGCTGACCTCGGACGGCTTATCGGAGTATGCCTTAACTCCCAAACAGTGGGCACTCGCGAAGGAGCTTTGCGAAGTTCTGGTGGTGAGTTAGACTGTCTGTATCTGTTACCAGCTGCGCTCACTCGTAACGACACT
Source organism: Favolaschia claudopus (assembly GCA_037176885.1). Taxonomy (NCBI): domain Eukaryota; kingdom Fungi; phylum Basidiomycota; class Agaricomycetes; order Agaricales; family Mycenaceae; genus Favolaschia; species Favolaschia claudopus. The sequence goes on from JAWWNJ010000113.1 coordinate 523,666, forward strand.
GTGACTCATAGATTTTTGAGGAGCTTACACGGCTTTTCTCGCGCGCAGAAGTGCCGCTTGTTTATGAAGTCATACCCATGCTGGAAGACCTGGAGGCGCAGCTCACCAATATTTCACAAGATGCTAGCTTGCACACTGTTACTCGCATAGCAGCGCTGGCAGCACTTGAGATTGTTGGGAAGTATTATGCATTGACAGATGATTGTGAGGTGTATCGGATCGCGATAGGTGAGCGTGAATTTCGTGGTGTTGCAGTCAATACTCAAGTCCGTTAAGTAATGTGTCCTGACAAGAAAATGGAATGGTTCAATCGGAATGATGGCTGGGTCGAGGCGGATCGCAAAGAGGCAGACAGGATCGTACGGCTGCGCTGGTCAGAGTCTTATGCTCCAAAAGTCTCTCCGACTACCCAGGCAACCGTTGACGCTCCAGCCCCCCCCGCTAAGGTATGTAAATCAATCCTTCTCATCCAAGCTTTACACATTGTATTCACTGTGATCAGGTCAATAGATGGGCCAGCAAACGTGAGGCGCCGCAGGGAGTGAGTCTCAATCCCGACTCCATTGAAGCCTATTTGGCTGCTCCTCCAGTTTCTGCGGCCGAGATCACGCTGTCGGAAGCAGACGGTGGGTACCGGGTGGGCGTCCTCCGTTACTGGGAGAATGCATTACCGACTCGGCCTCGACTGGCCCGCATGGCTTTAGATTTCTTGTCCGCCCCAGGTATATCATTACCGCTACAATGTTTTTCAATGTTGATCTGATTTATCGCCAGCTTCGTCTGTTGATGCTGAACGTGCTTTCTCAAATGGTCGCCTCCAGCTCAACCATCTGCAGCATCAAACCAGTTCCCAGACTTTCAAAGCTCGGGTTGCGCTGGGCTCTTGGATTGGAACTCCCTTGATGCCGTCTTCCAAAGATGCCGTTCAGATCATGGAGAAGAAACTAAGGCGCGGGAAGAAGACCACCGGTGAACAGAGCGTGACGAAGAAGAGTGCGAAGACCAGCAAGGGGAAGGGTAAGGAGAAGGCCAAGGAAGTTGTCGAGGTTCACGATTCGGACGTCGAGATGGGCACTGATAACGAGCTCGAGGATTAGTTGAATTCATTTTATGACCGCTACTACTAAGTACTGTAATCTATACTTTATGCTCTGTTATTGTTAACCCGGATAACCCACGGGTACCCGCAGATTTACCCGCGGGCCTGACCCGTACCCGTACCCTCAAACCCGTGCGGGTGCGGACGTGGCTTGCGTCGTGCAAAAACCTGCGGGTTTTCACCCGGATCGACCCGGGTTGACCCGTGCTACTCCCTAAGCGAGACCCACTTAAGGAGGAGTCAAAAGCGGAGATTCCCTTTTTCGGCAATTTTGCCACTTGTCCTCAGCCTCACAGATGTCCGCTAAAGAGGATCCAATTCAGCTTGGGCTCCCTTCTGAAAGGAACTCTACATCTCTGGAAACACTCAGCCTACCTGCTAGCCAGTGTCTATCTGATCCAAAATCCGCCCCACCTTGCACAACGTCGGTGCACTCTCTCCCAACTGAAATCATAGCGGAAATCTTCGAAAAATTCGTTCCAGGCTATCCAGAATGTCATCCACACACTGCGTCTTCCTCACCGAATGCCCTTACACAGATTTGCGGACGCTGGAGACAAATTGCGTTGAGCATGCCGTATCTCTGGCGGGCGATTGGGATCGAAATTGAAGACGATGACACCGACTGCTCGATGGCGCGGAAGTTAGAGGTTCTCGAGACCTGGCTTTCACGCTCTGGAGCCTGTCCCCTATCTATTCGTCTCCATCACACCGTAACTTCCACTCAGCTCATCCATGATCTATTTTCGCCGTTTATGCACGCCATCGTTCGCCACTGTCATCGCTGGGAATATCTAGATCTCATCATGCCCCGCGGAATCCTGCATCTCATTGAGGGAACGATGCCGCTCTTGAAGAAGGTGGAGATTGGGCCGAGCTACCTCACGGATGGAGACGAACCGAGTATATCGCTCTTCAGTGACGCCCCTCTGCTCACGCGCGCCGTCTTAGGGCTGCACTTCCTTCTGCAGACCACACAGCTTCCATGGGAGCGATTGCAGCACTTGAGCGGCCTCTGTCTCTACGAGTATGAATGCTTGCAGATTTTGCGTTGCGCTCCCAATCTCGTCTCGTTCGCGGTGGTCGAGTTGGCACCGGATTATGCTGCCAGTGACGGTCTCGAGAAGATCACGCATACTCGTCTGCGCTCCTTGGTCTTGTGTGTGAGCGGAGAAGAGTCGACTGCAGATCTGGAGACGTTGATTGATCTCCTGACCCTTCCCGCGCTTCAGACACTCGAGCTTTCGGAGATGGAATTTTTCTTGGATGACGACCTTCGCCAACCAGTGAGAGCTTTGCTTTCGCGTTCTGGATGCGTATTAGACAACCTCCGCGTTCACGGCGCAAGGTTTTCTGAAGACGCGTATCATGATGCATTGGGCCCTTTGGTCAAAACTGTGACAGTCTCGTCTAGGGAATACGAGTAATATGTAGATGTCTGATCCAATGCTAGATTTTTGGGAAAATACAAGATATAACATTTCTTGTAACTTAGTTTATTGATCACCAGAACACAACAAGCTCTGTACAGTCTTCGTTTTAGACGCAGTATGTGTAGAGTGAGCACAGACCACACGCGTTCGGAAGCGCATCGTCGCCGGCAGCCCCCAGGAGAAACCACTTGCGTGCGCTTCCGAGGCGTCAGTGCCCCGGCAAGTAGAGCTCGAGTCGCGACAATGTCGGAGTGAGCGCGCGATGCGACCGTAACGGAGAGGTGTCGGGATCGATGACGACGAAGCCGACAGGGGGTGTCGTCAGCGGGGGGGAGCATGCACATTAACATGTCGAAGATGAATAACATGCATATCTCAACGGTGTAAGTAGAGAGCAAGGTGCAAAGTGTATAACGGCCCGCTAGCGCATTGGGAAAACAATCAACCCGACCGCGTAAAAGCAGCCGTCGTATCGCAAAGGGGTCGCACCTGCGGCTCGAGGTTTGGATACGTGGAAGGGAGAGGATTGAGGATCAGATTTTACCTCAGATCGTTTTGCACAGAGATGACAATTGCGTTTGTGAACTCTGAACTCTACTCGCTAAGGAAAGCGTTTAGAGGAAAACGAAGAAGGTCAGAAGTACCGAATCTTTTACCTTTACGATATGCTCCGAGCCCTGGGTTCTCCTGGTGAGATCGTGGTACCACATACTACATAGGTGGACCGGCGGCGGCAGCGGCTCACGTTACTCCAGCGCATCTGGTTTAGATGCCTAGAAGTACTTAACCGGTAAGATCGAGGGTGACGAGGCAATGGACAGACGACGAAGATACACACTGATGACCCCCTTCGGGTTCTTGAGTAAATCTAGAGTGTCACTCCTGGCGATTCCGGGACGTCGCCGTTTCGTATCGTACCCATCGTACCTTTACCGCGATGTCAGTTCCAGCTTTCGATAACAATGAGGACGTGTACCCACAAATCCCAGCAACATGATCGCCACCACCGGGGGCGAATAGATGGTGCATGTTCGTTGACCCACACTTGAATCACTGCTCAGCTTGCATAGCTGAGGAATGATGGAACAACGTACTTGGGGTGTTCGCAAATCGTACACTGCCCGACCCCGCCTTCTTCCCTTTGCCCCGTCCTCCCCCTTTCCGTTCTTCCATCTTCAGCCATCTTTCAACCCCGACACAACCCACAGGATATCGCGCGACGCTGGCACATTGATAGCATGCGGTCCTGCTTACCATCAAAGCCGATTCCTTAGCCAAGATGGATGATGCAGCGAAGCGTACCTTATGATTTGTCCACACTACGCGGCACCTCCTCTTTGTCCCCCCCTCTCCGCTCCCAAATCCCAGCATCGAAAGGTGCGATCAGCGTCTCGCTGATAGCCCTTCGCTGTGTCACGTCGATGGGCTACGCGATTCTCCGAACCGGTACTCTCACGAGGCGACCTGCACAACCCCGCTGAAATGAAGAGACCGTGAGGAGAGAGTGCGATGGCCATCACACGCGTGTCTCCCTCGATCCCAAGTGTCCCTCGCACGGGCTGCCCAGTGAGGACGAGAGGCCGCCGTGCGTGATCCTCCGTATCGCAGATCGGCACCGTACCACCCCCAAGCCCGAGATAAGCCCTCGTCTATCGGGAGAAAACTCGTCCACGCGGTGTTTCTCGTAGGCAAAGTGGAGACCGCTTTTCCGACGTCCAGAGCCTGTTTGCATGTCGTATCAAAGACTCAGACACATGCATAGAATTCGTACCAAACCTTCTCATCCTTTGTGCCCGAGTAGGTACCGCCCATCGGGACCGAAGTCCATGCTGCGAATGTCAGTCTTGTCATCATTGAGGTCGCTGACATTGCTCGATTATGTCTGCAAGCGACAAAACTGCTGCATGCAAGGCTTTTCAATTCTTCGGTGTTGCATATGAGTCACGGCCTCGTACCACATCTTACGCCCTTATACGATTCATATATCGATATCGTGAGACCGCTGGGTGCCAAGTACTGGCCGTCCACGGAGAAATCGACGCAGCACAACGCTAAAACTGTGACTCAGGGACAAGAAAGGCAGAAGACGCGGAAGAGAATTGTACGTTTGAGAGCTCAATGAACTCGAAAGTGCGTAGACAGCAAGTGCGTAGACAGCAAACCAATCCTTCACATTCCTAGAAAAAAGGGATAGCGGGTCCAGATCGTCGAGAAGCCGTTCGTCTTGGTAGGCTGGAGAGCTGCGCGGGAGCTTTAAATGGCGCTGGGCCTGCCGAAGGAGGCAGCGGTCACTGGAGGACCAATTCGATCCCGGATCGATGAAGATGACCGGTTAGCAGGGGATTTGAGAGGATAGACTGGGCGCCAGTTACTAGGTAGGAGGTCAGTATAGGACCATTGGGAATCGAACGGGCAACTTACAGCAAGCAGATATTGAGAAGGTTAGATAATATGAGTTCTGGAGCGGCGGAATTATAGCTTTCGTACGATTACTACCATACACAAGGGAAACCAGAAAGAACGAGCGCTCACGATCTTTGAAAAATTTATCCCCCTCAAGCAGATGCCACAGAGGCAAAATTCGATAACGCCAGTTCGTTTCAACAAGCCAGAGGCCTGGAGACCAGGTCACCAATTCCACCACGCGAGAGGCTTGATCTTCCGTAGCTAGAGCCACTAGATGTACGAGATACGTCCCACACCAGAGCCTTGACGTAGGAATCCCGAGTAGCACTGTACAGTATGGCCATGGATGAGATAGACACGAGAGCCAGATTGGACGATGAAGGCGAGAGGCAAGCAGAGATTTCCTTTTGGGGACTGCCAGCGACACTTTTCGCGTTCCTCAAGTATTCCTCTTGTTCTCCATCTGCCTATAGCCTGACTAGCTCGGCTGTCTCGGAATTTGACCTCTTCCATCCATGTCCTTTTGGGTCGTCAATTCCAAGTCAATTCGCTGAAAGGCTTAATTTTTGGTGATCATGTTGTGTACGAGAAGGATCTTCAAATCATCGAAAACTTAGATTCAGGCTTCACTCGATAAATTAGCAGAGGAAAAAGGGGATTGCATAGGGGGGCATATAGAGAGGGCAACATAGAGAGAGGGCAACATAGGTATTAGAGAGAATGGAAACCAGCATAAAGCACGGATGGGTATTTGGCCTGCTCTAGACAGACAATATTCTAGAGAGCGGTCAGGAAGATGAAGCAAAGAAAAAGAAAAGAAGGCTCACCAAAACCGAATAGCACTGCGACGCGACTTCTTGGTTGGGATCTTTTCCTTGACCGTGTACGACACAGTAAGGAAACCCTCGTTCTCTTTCGCACCCCCACTCCCACTCTCCCGCTTGACACCTCCCCGCGAGGCAGCCGGGGCGTGCCCCTGCTTCCACCCCATGAACGAATTGCTGCGCTTTCGACCCGTGGTAGGCTTGGAGATGTCCGCGAGGTTGTCGGAGCTGCACGATACGACAACGATGGTGGGGATGTCGATGTTGGGCGCAGGTACAGACGTCGGGGGCGGAGTGATGTCGGTTATGCTGAAACCAACGTCGAACGAGAAAGGGTCGTCGTTTTCGTCGTCGGAGTCGGTGAGGCATGAGGTGATATCATCGAACGAGTCCGAGCATGCGCTGCGAAGGACGGCGGCGACGCTGACGGCGATGGAGGGTTCCTTGGGAGCGACGTCGACGGCGTAGGTGTTGGTGACCTCGCGTAACGGTGACGGGCCGATAACGGAACGTGTGCGACCGATAGTGTCGAAGCGAGCGGAGGCAGCGACGACGGGGCGTAGGTGCGAGCGAGTCTGTCGGTAAATGTCAGAACGGAGAACAACCGTATGAGCAAAGATGAGACGTACAGCAAGCACGGTGCTCATGGGCATGACAGACATGTGAACCTCTTTGGTCACAGCGGTCAGGTCTTCACCGTGAGGTGCAATTACGACGACCTCTTCCTCCTGAACAGCTCGTTGAGTAACGTGCGCAAACGGAAACACGAATTCATACCTCCACCAGAAAGTCACTCTCCGAAAAGACACATGAACGTAACGGCGAAGGAGCAGGCGGGACACTCGCAGGTGAGCGGCATGGAGAGGTATATGTCGTGCCTGTATTGGTTATCCGAGCGAGAGGACAGCGCAATGAGGAGGATCGGAGGATTGGCTCATTTGTGTTCGCAGGTGCAGTATCCTTATCACGACGAACAGATATTAGAAGCACGGAAAAAGTGGCAGGGAGGCAGCATACCTTGGGTAGATCGACGTTGTTAGGAATCGGGAGTATGAAGTCCTCCATCTACAAGAGTGCGTTGTGAGTAAGGTATAACATGAAGTCAGGATGTGGACGTACCTTCTCTACCGCAACAACGCTGACGATGGACTCAGAGCAGTCCTACCAGATGAATGTCAGATCTATGAATGAAGGGGTCCCAGCGACAACGAACCTCGACATCTTTAACACTCTCCCGCAAAATCTCCCCCCTCTTCTCCACCACCTTCAACACCTTCTGCACGCACACCACGACCAACGCACACACCGCACCCACGCCAACAAGCACGATCACAAATGCCAACAACGTTCTCACCGCGGGGGACGAGAGGGAAAGCGAGTAAGATGAAGAGGACGAGGTAGTCGCCACAACGTAGGGAGCCATTGTGGGAGTTGAGCAACGAATTGTGAGTCCTCTAGCAGGGGGGTGGCCCTAAACTTATAGTTTTCTCGGGGAGCTGGGAACCGTTATCTCAAACATTTTTTCGATCCTTCCGCTGTGCGGAAGTCTTAGGTGTGTCTGACTTTGCAGGCCCGAGCTGGTGCGGTAGTCGCCATAGTCGTTGCCTGGAGACCTTCCGGAGACATAGACAGTATCAACGGGACCCAAGGTACAGTTGCAGAAAGCCTGAGACGGTGGAGAGTTGACGACGATGGAAGCGAAAGGCAGAAGAAGCAAAATCTCCTTTTTGGGAATTTGCAAAATCTGGGCGGATATCGGTTTTATCGGAATTATACTCAGGCTCTGCAGAGACATAGCATAGGAGGTGGTATTGCAGGAAGTGGGATAGAGAAGATACAAGACATATGTAGATATCCGAAGGAAGAAAAATATATACATTCAGATTTGAGGCGATCGTGAAAACAAAAACCAAGAAAACGAGTCTAAGGTCACGCGCTACCGCAGAGGCTCAAGGTGCAAGGGTGGCCACACATATTCATCCACATGCTCATATTTCTCCACCTGAACGGGCTCTTCCTTCTCGTCCTCTGACTCGTCGCTGAATAGGTCGTCATCCTCGTCGTAGTCGGTCCTGGTGGTTGGCAGCATCTTGGGCGAGACGGATGAGATGTGCGCTCCGACTCTCCAAGAGAGATTTCCAACCGCCAAGCTGGAGCTGGGGGCGCGACTCCGTACGCTCCATGTGTACCCAGAATAGAGGCATCCTCGACGCGCCAATGCAAAAGACGAGACCCGCAGATGACTCTAATCCTGTATCATCCGCCCGTCCAAACGAATCGTTTGAATCCCAGGAAACACATCGCGATAAGCTGACTCGACGCGCGTCGCCTCCGTAACTAGCAGCTCGTTGAGATGGCATTTCGACCGCTCAGCGAGTGTCGCGAGCGATACGAGCGTGATACACGGCTCCGCTACCTCAAGTGTTTGCAAGGCGGGGAGCGTGAGGTAGTCGAGCACGAGCCAAAGCCTAACGTCTAGATCCTGGCTGAGCAGGATGAGCGTCTGCAGCTGCGGGAGTACGGGCACGGCAGGACCAACGACCATGTCGTCGTCGGAGCAGCAGACGCAGAGCGTGCAAGCGACGAGGAGGGGTGTCTCACGAAGGATATCCGTGCACTCGTGCTCGTAGAGGCAATGAGCGTCGAGATGGGTGATCTGTGACCAGGGAAATCGTAGCGTGCAATTTAGAAAGCACGACCGGAGGGTGATATGCCGCAGCTGCGGCGCGTTACCAAAAAGCTTCACCTCACGTGTGATATCATGCCTGAGATCGACGGGACCGACAGTCAGCTCACGTAGCAGCGGCATTTCTCCCTGGAGCAAACGCAGGCAGTCAAAGGGGACAAGCAGGTCGAGATACTCCCAGCGGTGGCAATGCGCTACAATGGCCTCAATGAAGGGAACAACGACCTGTGAGGACGTCGAGCTCGCCAGTTTCAGTGACAGAGGTTGTGTCCGCGAGCGTTGCATCCAATCGCCTAGAAGCTCGAGCTTCTCGGCGTTGTGATTATCAGGTCCGTCAAAATCGTCGACGACCAGAGAAATCGCCCGCCAGAGGGTGGGCGTAGATAAAGCGATCTCGCGCCATCGTCGACAGATTCGACATAGAAGTATCGGCGACAAAATTCCAGAAGAAGGTGAAGATTCCGGAAAAGGTGAGAGAAAAGCAACGAAAATTTCGGCGATTAGTTCGGGGGGAAGAGCCTGAATCGCGAAGGGGAGTCCTCCTCCTTCCGCTTCCAAACGCGGTGACGCGTCTTTGACTTGAAGACCGCTGAAATTGACCCCCAAATCTGCTATTTCAGCCTCACCGACAGCTTGATTGGGCTTGGTTGATTCGGGTTGAGGCTGCAAACTATCGGAAAGCTACAAAGCTTCATGAGTCATTATATGATACACATTAGTGCACGAACCATGAAGATACAGACTCTCTTGCTCTGTTTCTCAGATTTCAAGGATGATGCGCAGGCGAAGGTGTGTACGTCACAGTTGTGACTCAGAGACTCGGGCGGCTCCGTGTTCGGCCGAATCAAGCACAGGATAGGATAGGCCCCCGGTCACTACCTATGAGGTCCGTCGGGATGGTGCCCAGATTTTGGGCTGTTTTACTCTATGAATTTGGCCCTCCGAGGGTCTAATTTACTCTATTTCCGACGGACATTTGGGGCAAATTTCTAGTTTTTTCGCCCAGAAGCCGTGCATGATCGATTTTTGACTGTTTCTGGACGAAATTGAGCTCAAAACCGTTGAATCTCTGTTGGTTTTGGCTGCCAGCATCCTCGTTCTGACCGGTGATTTGCCCCCAGGTCAACTTCTCTCTCAAAAAATTTCTCGCGCTGCGCGCGATTTACTCTATTATCAGCCCGACATTGGTCGATTTTGGGCTGTTTTACCCTATTTTTCGGCCGGACATTGGGCGATTTTGGGACCTTGATTTACTCTATCGACGACGGACCTCATAGGTAGTGACCGGGGGCCTGATAGGATAGGATAGGATAGGATAGTTGCCGGCGCCAGGTCCCGGATCGGAACGGCCGGGGTCCGTACTACATACATAAAGCGTCAATAATGTATGCTACGGATGTATCTAACCTCCACCGTTGTGAACTAGCCCACATCAAATCCATTGCTTTCCCGGCCTGTGTGGCAGTCATTTAGTCTAGTCTGTAGTTTACCGCGCGACAGCTGTCAGGAGGGTCGGGTTATTATGTAAACATTTCGAAATGGAAAGAGTTTCCCACACGCCATTTCCGCTATATTCAAGCGGCAGCATCGATTCTGCCTTAATTCTCTATGAGATATAGTCTGGGTAAGCTATATTAACACCCCTGGTAGTTTATAATGCTCAATTTTGGCTGAGGAGAGTGCTAACCTCAACCTTTGCGCTGGTTTGCAGCCAACCGGCATTAACCGAACCAATTTTGATGTCGGCCGTTTCTCTACCTTTTTCGTCCGTTCAAGCGAGTAGGCCAATGAAGCAAAGGTCAAGATTATGGTGGGTGGTCTAAAGTTTTAAATGACACGCGCTATGAGCTGCATCGACGTGTCGTGTTTTGATGATTAGGTAATAAGCCGACCCTCCAACCGGCGATCAAAGGGTGTTGACAGACCACAACACACCGCAGGTACGAGGACTCTTGTGTTGTTCCGTCTGTTTCCAAGAGACTACATTTAGTCCCCACTCGACAACTACCAAGCAACAAGCAGAACAATCAACGCCAACCTGACCGTCATCAGCCAGGAGTCAAGGTCCAGTTCCCCAAACCTTCACATAAGTCGTTGTCGTCCAGAAAACAATGATCAAGAGACTGGACCGTCTCGCGGCTTCAATTAGATACACGATTACCAATACCGGACTGTTGTTCCTGCCGACCAAGTGTTATGAGTGGTCGAATTATCCGGGCAAGGCGCCGACTCTGTTACCGTCTCGTAGAGTTTGTGTACCGTTGAGGAGACTTGGGTATGGTTGAGACGAGTAACAGAACCCTTGTGCTCTCCACAACGGGCAGCTCCAGATTGTCCAGACAGCTTGGGGTCAATAACAGACCAAGCTCAAGGAACGAGATCTTCCTACTATCCGGTACGAGGCCACAAGCCACCACAGCGATGGCTGAACTTCAGCCCCGGTACTCCGTAAGAAGCAGTCCAGTTATCTTAGCAGGGTAGTCCACATTCATCCTGGATGCTCCATGCCGGAAGACTGACCGTAGTAAGACGAGAAAAAGGCAGGCTTCGTTTGGATATGCATCGCGAGGTGAGCAGTGACAAGTAACCCTTCTTTACTTTGTCCGTTCACCACGACTCTTGTAAATGTGAACCACACTGTACGTGACGCCTTGACAGATTAGCGAAACTCAAATGAAAGCCGAGCTCAACAACTTGAAGGCGATGAACGACATCGAATCTGGGGAGACAGCCTCGGAAGGGATTGAGTGCTGCACCGAGCAGAAAGTTCAAGGTTGAGCGTATGGCGTGAGTGAGATGTACTGTAGCCAGCAGCAACAAAAGACTCGACTCGATTGCGACGGACGGAGAGAAGGCCCGAGCGGATCGAGAGGCAGTGCAGTATCCTGTGACCATCTTGATCGACGTTGCGCAACGTCCGAAACAGCCCGAAATGTGTGTCGGGGAGGTGCTGCGAGTCAAAAAGGCTGCAAGACACATATTCTCGTGGACTGAGGACTTGTGTCACCTCGTTTGTGCGCAATAGAAGCCAACAGACCGGCGGTTGAGGAGAAACGGTACGCCCCACAGCCCAGGAACAACGAGGTAGTGTTATGGCCCAATACCACCGCGCATAGCGCGTATGTGGTGGGGATCAAATATATATGCTTGCATTCCAATGGCCATCCATCCCTGGTAGTCCAGGAGCCCCGTAATCGGGACCTCGATAGTACGATGATGGTGGTCAGGAGCAAGAACCGTTTTTTTTCCAATCAAGCAACAACCCAACAACAACCGAAAAAAAAACCGCTCAAAAATCGGACAGATAGTTGGTTTCTCTTTTTTTTTTGTTGCAAGCCACAAAGCAGCTTCGGTTGAAGATGCAGATAATTGATTGGTTGATTCGACTCGATTAGCTTTCCTTCGGACCTTCCCTCCTGAGTTCGTTCAATAATTGATCAATTTGATTCAAATGTTCTGACAGAACCGATCGATAGTGTATGACACAAATGAAGAGAAATCTGAATAGCTAGGTGGGTGGTACGTGTAATTTGAAGTATCTGATAGTACAATCGAAATCGAGCATCAAAATCCAAACCGGAAACCAACCCGAAACTTACCACGAATTCAACGTGAATTCAACCGTTTAAACTCTTTGATATCTAGCAGTGAACCTCGAGCATGTCCATTCCCACTAGTTCCCGCAGGCGCAGGAAATAAGATTCCTTCCCCGGGCCCTCCGAGTCCATGGAATCAGTTGCCGCAGCAAGAGCTTCAACCCGATTGCGGCGTTCCTCCGTCTCGAAACATATTGGGAAAGTGTACACCTGAATCCTCCCTCCCTCGTGCGCACACAATACATGCATCATGAGTCGCCCGTTACTTTCCTCGACGCACTGACTGAGCTGCCGCCACATGTCATTATCAAGAGGAAATTCGCTGGAAGGTTCAACGGAAATCTCGCAGTCGCCAAGCGGAAGGCAGTAATCAAACTTCACGTAGTAAACAGATCCGGGATTGGCGCGTACATACGCCACCTCTGCCTCCAAAATGCGAGTTTTCATTCGGAGGTAGTCTTCGTGGATTAAGCTTCGCAGAAACGATACATCACGTTTGCTGGTTTTGAATTGGCGGCCGGTTTTACCTGGTTCGAATTCGAAAAGCAATTAGTTGTTGTCGCGCGTCAACAGCATAGGTGGATCCACCATGAGGATTCCATTTCCATTTGCAAGTCTGGCGGTGTCCTCCATGCTGCCAGTGTTGTATTTGACATTCCTTCGAACAGTACCAGAAGACTTTGCAGGCCGAGCAGTGTCGCAGTGCTTGTCTACGCACAATTCGAGAGCACTATGAGAAATTTTCCGTCAACGAGATTTATTTATATTGGACTAAGATGTCTCCTCACCTTCCCATTCCCGCATACAAGCAAATCGCGCTCTCGTTCGCGATTGATATACCTGTCCATCACGGCCCATCGCCTTTCCAAAAGCGAGAATAAAGCATTCCACTTGTCGGAGATGGGAAACCCATTGAATGTATTCGAGTCGATTTTGATGTCCAGCGCCGCGACGGACGCCCGAAAATTGAGCTAGAAACGAAAAGTATACAGTGTTGAATGATAGATAGATCAACAGGTAGTCCATCTGCTGTCCGGAATGCGGTTTTGGGGGTGTCATCCGCCCTAATTGCAAGAGGGCGACAAGAAGTCCAGAGCGAAGGGACTCCGTAGCTAAGTTATGGCCATATTCAATATAGAAGCGAATATACCAAGCCATATTAAATATATAGTCTTGAGCGCCGGTGAAGGGAGGCAGGCTCAAGCGGCAGGCCACGGATGTCGCAACGCCGATGATACCCTCGCCGACGACGATTTTCATGAACGAATGATCCGTTTCACACCTTTGTTGCAACAGCGCAAAAACGCACCGAACTGAGATCAGACGGTCCAATGTAGTCGATGTCGAGTCCCACAATTGTAAGACGTGTTTGATGTGTTTGAGACAGAGAACGGCCAATGCCTTTCTAGATCCCCCCGATCCTTCAACCGCGTCCTCGAATTCGCGATCTCCGGTTGTATTTGGGCGTACGTGAGCTATGCATGGCCACAGAACCTCCAAAGCTTGTCCGGAGTTCGATGCTGCCTCATCAAAGGCTTGGGTCCAAAGTCGGAATAAAACGATGTAGAACCCGGATGTATTCCGCATTAACTCCGAGGTTGCTTCGTCCATCCCAAAAAGCGATATGAGCGACAAGGTAACGGAGACTTGCAGGCGCAGCTGCATACGCTCCGAGAAGACCTCTGCATAGTCATTCATGAACTCGAGCCAGGGCCATATGCGCTGCCATAGATCGCGCAAAGGCGGGCCAGGGATGTCAGTTTGAGATGCAGACGCTATGATTCCCTGCACACATAAAGCAATCTGTGATGCCTTGTTGATCACTGGCGAGACCCAGTTATTCGTTTCCGAATCCATTTGCGCCACCAGAAAAAGGATCGCAGACGGATCGAGAAGAGCGTAGTACACTGGTAGCAGCCCGATGATTGGTGTTCTACTCACAGCCGACAATGCTGCATGAGAACCGTTCATTGCAGCTATAGCACGGCTCTTCCGAATTGACGTGTAAGTGTGTGCACTCCGAGGAGGATTGACGCAAACTCACTCGAGTAAGGATGGGAAGCCTCTGCAGGTGTTCCGGGTCCAGAGATGGGTGCATGGAGTGAACTTGAGGCTTCTTGAAAGTTAAGAGAAATAGTTGCCAGAATTGGTAGAATCGTCACGGGTTGCACACCGTGCACGTGAGAACGGAGCCGGAGGGACTGAGCCGAACCCCCAAAGTGGCTTATTTGAGCGTCAACCGGAGAATTGGGTTGGGTCTGAGCAATCGAGAGAGAGACAGAAACTGGAGAAAAGCAAAGAATTTCAACAGCCTCAAGGCAACTTCAAGGACTCAACAGTCTGAGATTCGGATGCTAAGAGTTCTGGCCCACAGTTGCATACTTATAACAAGTCCTTCGGTTTGTGGCGATGAATGAAGCGGTCGGCCTGTTCCCTGCGGCCAATATCTCCTGCAGGAAAGTCAAAGAGCAAAATAGGTAGCGTCTGATTGGAGATCAGACCAACAGTGACGGTATCAAAGGCAAATTTCGGCACCGACCCGAGCCTCGACTCCGACTCGGATCTTCAAGTTCAATTCAACTCAGGACGCAATTAAAACAAATATTTCTGAGTTCGAGTGAGAAACGGATTTCAAAGTGTGTGGGGAAGTCGAGAAAATTCAACAACTTGTGGAGATAAAACTCCGAGTCGGTAAGTTAATACTGTTTGATAAAGGTTGTTTTTTTTTGTGCAGTCTATGTCCGAGAAGTCAAAACAATTTCTGCGATGACCCTCAATTTTATCTACCAGATACCTTCGATTTCACGGATTCCATCCAGGACCATCCTGCATGTTCATCCAATATTTGTGTGGGAAATTCTCACAAGGCCATTAGAAATTCACATAAAATCGTTTCAGACATGGAAAAATGGGAAGACAGGTCATAATTCAAACAGTCGAACGACGTTCGAGAGTCATGAGATGGGCTGAACACAGCGATGAGTGGTTCACCCGAGGCAGATCCACTGGATCCCAGACTAAAGCCGTCGTCGAGGGGATAAGTAAGTATCAAGTAAACGACCGGTCTATCGAAGAGCAGATAGATTTAATTCAAGCGGAATCCCAATTTGAAAGGCCCACGCACGCTTAGTAGTAATAACCCAATCCATAACCATATCTGCCATTTTCATCGTCGTCACGTTCTTCGTCACTGTAAATTCCGCACTCGTGTAGCATCTCGCGACGATACGCGCGCTCGTCGGCCTCCGTCCACTCCCGAATAATGAGGTTTCCATCAGAGTCCCACTCTTGAGAGTGAGCCGATTTTTCGGATTCACAGTCGCTAGCCTCGGTCTCTGGGTCCTGGTACCCATAGTATCGCTGTACCTTCCACGGAGGCTTGCCATTTGTTCTGTTGTATTGAACGGGAAGATAGTCCTTGTCGAGCCACTCGATTCTCAAGAAATCAGAGATTCCAGATTCCGTTTCCTCCAAGCGTTCCCGAAGACGCCGCTCCATCCTCCGTCGCAAACCACGCCGGAAATGCATATCGGAGTCGGGGGGGATGCAGAAATGGAACTCCACTTGTCGGCAGCGCGGGAACCTTCGTGCCAAGGCTTCCTTCATGGACTCCCCAGCAGGCCACGGAGGAAATGCAGTGAGAATCTTGGCAAATTCTTCCCGATCGTCCTCATCGTCTTCAGAGTACAGAACAATTCGGAAAATGAGTCTCGTCAGGCAAGACGCCGCTCCGAGTCGTTCAAGAAAGTCCGCTGTATGCGATTTAGACCGCAACCAGAGGGTGAGGGATTCAAGCAAGGGAAAAGCTGGCAATTTGTCTTCCCAAACAATCAGCATCGATTCATGCGTGCGAGCTCCGCGTACCTGTACAGCGAAATCTGGGATCCACAACTAGCTCGGTGAGTGAGGGAGCACCGATTCGAAGCAATTCCTCCGTGCCGCGAAGAGAATAATGTTCTTCATCTCGAAAGTCCCCGAACTTCAACGCCTTGAGCTGATTCGGGGGAGACTCGTGAATCAAACGCTGAAGAGAGTCGGACATCCCCTCTGAATAAACGTCCACAATCTCTAGGCGATGCAGTGCCGTGAGCGAGAATGGCATCTGCTGCATCCGTTTAGGGCCCGCTGGATGCAAGCGCGTATCGTGTTCGACGCCCGCATGCGAATCGAGCTCTTGTGAATTCGATCGAGACGACGAGTCTTCCGTTGAATTTTCGAATTGATTTTCGTCGTCGCCCTCTACATCACTTGAGAGCTCCTCCAAGTCCGATTCATCTTCATATTCCTCCATGGACACGATATCCATGGATAACGCGTCGAACTGTTGGTACGCACTAATGAGATTAGTAAACCCCACAAAGTTAATGCTCAGGTTAGTGAGGGTGAGCCTTGTAGCGTTTGGGAAAAGCGCTATATGAGCGACCGCCATCGCTAGAGCCGCGCCGTCATAGAGAAAGCTCAACCCGTCCAACTCGACTGTGTGGACCCTAAGCAAAGGCGTGACCACTGGAGCTTCAGAATATTTGCGTAACGCAGTTGCAGAGGGCGATTTGAATCCACGACGACGCCTCAACCAATCATCGCTGGGTTGCGAGAATTTGACTTTCTGGACCGCAGTCTTTAGCTCCGGAGTCCGCTCCAGGATATCAAGCCAAAGAGAGAAATCCTCAACGCAGGCGAAATTGATCAGGGAGAAGATGTAAGGCACAACCAGCAGACGCGTCGCGTGAGAGGTGAGAGACATGGCGCGTAGCGCGGCAAGATCCTCCGCATTGTGCGAGGCGATTTCGTGCGCTATTTCCGGAGGGATGCGAGACCCTACATTGAAAAAAAAGTTTGAATTCAGTCAATTTCTCAAGCATTTTGAGGGACGCGTACAGTGGGAAGTCATGCTGCACCGACGCCACTCAGGTCAACTCGGTGGGGTCGCGGTCAAGGAACAAAGAGAGGCGTGACTGATGGCGCTTTGACCAGTTGCCTTTTGCGGACAGTCCCACGGTGACTCATACATTCCTCTACTCTGCGCAGCGCTCAGCGCTCAGCAGCTCACCTGTCTCACATATCTCTTGTCAATCCCAGAATTCGGACTAAATCGACATCGTAGAGTCAAACCCTCATCATCGTTGCATGAAAGCGGCCGCATACTTACTGAGCTCCGCGTCGAAGCAATTTTCAAAGAATGTCAGTACTCGCGGCTATACAACTCTATCTTCGCGGAGACTGCACTCGAAGCACTCGAACAAACCTTCTCGCAATCGTCTGCGACCTATGTCTATGTCTTGACTCTTCCCTCGTCCCAAAGTGTACCTTCCGCCCGATAACACACGTCATTGTTTTGGCTGCTCCACGTCCCAAGTCTATAAAAGGCGGTAGCGTTCATTCTCCCAGTCTCCTACCCAGCCTCACTTCCGAGTGTTGGGGAGTCACTGAGGGTGTAGATTCACTGTAAATTCACTATGTGTAATATTGATTGACAAATCTGATCTTATTACTCCCGAACTTCAAACCCCCAACACTCTCCAGGGAGGCTGGCATAAAACAACTGTAAACAACATAGCCACATTTTCGAAAATATTCGTTGTCGATATTTTGCGACGCACAAAAATGGGTGCCAGGCTCCAAACAGCTCAGAAGCGCATTTGAAGTCTCCTCCCGGTTTTTATATGGTCAAGGCAGATGACGAGCCGGCACACGAAAAAATTGTTCAAGCAGGTGGCTATGTTGTTTACAGTTGTTTTATGCCAGCCTCCCTGGAGAGTGTTGGGGGTTTGAAGTTCGGGAGTAATAAGATCAGATTTGTCAATCAATATTACACATAGTGAATTTACAGTGAATCTACCACCTCAGGCATCTACGTTTTGATGCCGTAAACGCCCTCGGAGGCCGGTTTTCGTGTAGTAGTAGAACCCCCCTCGGAGGGGCACCCTTCGCAGGGAAGATTGTCATGTATTACTCAAATACATCATTTCTAAATCCGGTCGCAAACGCGTGACCATCGTGGCGCCTTGCGGAGGCTGACGGAGGCCTTCGCACACTTAGAATTTTTACAATTTCACATTCAGAAGACTCTCAACAACACACACAGATTGATATTGACATCTTCAAGAAATACAAGATAGTAGTAAGCTATATACAAATATGTAAGACTACAATATCAAGCTACAGGGGAAGATATACATTGCAAGAATGGTGGAATGCGTTACGGAAAAAGCCTCAACAGCAGCGGGGACAGGGATACAACAGCATACGAACAGTCTATACATACGGCAGTCCAAGAAAGAGCGTCCAAGGCATCATACATACGGCGTCCGTCCAGGGCGAAGCCTCCGCACACCCTTTTCAATCCACATTCTGGCCTTGCGCTTTCATCAAGGCGCGCAACCCATCCATCTGAAGCTTGATGGAGTCGTAGGTTGCCCTGATGTCGCCTGCTGGAACGGCGAAGGAAGGGTCGAAGGTGGGGAAGGCCATGGGAGGTGGGGAAGGAGCGCGAGGATTGGCATAGGACGGCGGAGGAGGCGCGAGCGTCGTGCTTCGGTGGCGAGGAATGGGCCCGGGGATGAGCATGTTGGCGTTGGTGCCTCTCTCGGTGACGACGCGACCCATGGGGTTAGCGTTTCCGTCGGTCGAATACATCACGCCCTTGTAAAGAGCGTTAGGAGGTGTCGAAGTGCGAATGTAAGCGGGGATCACCGATGAGGATGCCACCTGGGACTCCCTCTGCCCTTCGGCAGCTGTCCTTGACCGCGTCGTCCGACGTTCCTGGGCACCTTCCTGGGCAGGGTTGGGGGCATCGGGCTTGGGAATGGCGGCCCAGCCCGCACGCTGCCTTGCCTTCCTGGCGCTGTCGTTGGCGAAGGTCACCCTCTTGTCCGACTTTCGAGGGGCGGACGTCGTGGCGGAGGTCGAGGCGGAGGCGGCGGAGGCGGCGGAGGCAGCGGAGGCGCCAGACGCGGAGGTGGCGGAGGTGGCGGTGGTGGTGGATTTCTTCTTGCTGCTCCTCCCTCCCCCTTCTTGGACCTCGGTCGCTTGAGGAACGACATTGGAGGCCGCGGGCTGCGCAGTCTTCGACTTCTTTACAGGTCGCTTGTCAGGCTCGGTGTCGCTGGCGAAGTAATCGGTGGCAGTGGGGGAGGTGTGCTGGGGCGACCGGGGACGTTTGGTGGTGACGGTTTTCTTCTTCTTACGCGTCGGCTCAACGTACTCGTCGCCGTCCTCGACCTCCATGTAAGCCTCATCTTCGTAGTCGTCGAAATTGTGGGACTGGACGGGGGCTTGTGCCGGAGCGGGCTGGGTGCTGTCGTCCGCCTTGGTGCCCTTGCGCTTGCGGGTAGCGCCTTCAGATGCTGCCGGCATCTTCGTTTTGGTCTTCGCTGGGGCCGCCTTCGCCGGTGCCTTCGCCGGTGCCTTCGCCGGTGCCTTCGCCAGTTCCTTCGCCGATGCTCCTGCATTTCTCCCTCGAGTTTTTGCTGGTGGTGCAGGCTCCTCCTGCTCATCCTCGGACTCTACGTCTATCGCCGTGTCCGGGGCCGCTCCGGTGAAGACGTTGTCTTGAACTTTGATTGGGTTGATGGCAGGACTGCCAGCGGCGGCGAGGTTGATTTTGGATTCATATATGTTACCGTTCCCCATCTGGCAGCGTACAGTGCGGCCGTTGGCAGTTTCCCAATATGTCTCAGACTGGCGAAGGTCGGTGGGCTCGGGGATTTTGTAGTCGTGGGATATAATGACGAAATCAGCTGAAAAACGATCAGCAACAAAGAATGAAGTAGAAAAAAAGAAACTAACTTTTGGCTGCGGCGTGGTACTCAAGGCGCAGGCCCTTCTTTCCGTCCACCGAGTTCTCGAATTGAAGCAGGGCAAGGTTCATCTCGCCCATCTCGACTACACGCCAAGCGCCGAAGCCCTTGTTGGCGCCAGCCAGCACCTCGCACGGAAGGCGGGCATCCTGCGGGTACCCAACTAATCGAAGACCCTTCTCCGCAAGCAGGGCAGGGAGACTATGCCAGGGGAAGGTGCCTGCGAAGAGGGTGGTGTTGACGGAACGGAGAGCCATAGCCTCCATGCGGTCCTGGATCCAATGTAGATCCAGCGTGTGGTTCGGAAGCGGAACGACATTCCCGAAGGTTGCGCTCTGCCAACCCAGTTCCCATGCCCGAGTCTTACCACGGCGTCCCGTCGTCTTGCCCTTGGTGTTGGGAGCAGCTGCAGACGCCTCGGACTTGATGTTCGTGGGTGGGGCAGCGGGGAAGGGCGTGGCGGAGGTGGTCGAGGGCGTGGCGGAGGTGGTCGAGGGCTTGGCGGAGGTGGCGGAGGGCTTGGCGGAGGTGGTGGCGGAGGGCGCGGCGGAGGTGTGCGGCAACTCTGGCAGCTCTGTTCCTGCTTCGAGGAATTGGTCTCTTGTATTCACACTATTCCATAGCAACAATAAAACAATTAAAACCAGAATGATGGACAGAAATGTATATCACTTACACGGCGCAGACCTTCGCGACTCCCAACAGGTCCGAAGGTGAGTATGGCATCTTGGAAATAGGATGCTTGAATGCCGCAGCGAACTGTGGGTGTAATGAGCACATACAAACATAGGGCAGCAAAGAAATAACATACCGACTCCTCCAAGGCAGGGGTCGCAATGACCTCGCCGAGTTCCATATCTTCCTGAGCAAATTTACCCACGACAAAAAGGATTGCGTTGAAGTTCTTGTCATTCAGAAGTTGCATCTGTGGAGGGCGAGATCAGAACAAGAAAGGGCATGAAAAGAAGATAACAAACATCGCTTTTGAGACCTTCGCACAACCTGTCGAATTCACGTTGACGGCTCATCATGGTCTGCTGCTTGGTAGCCTCCTTCGCGTCCCAAAAATGGCGGAGTATCCTGTCATGCAGATCAGGGTTCACGGCCTTGAATTTGTTGAACATCTCGACTAGGGTTGCAGTCGTCAACTGGGGGATTTTTTGGCGTACGGGGTCGAAATCGGGAGCGACGCGCTTGTATTCATTGATGGCATATCGCGGATGGGTCGCGAAGGTCTGGTAAATATTCCAAGTGTTGCGGCCGCCGGTTCGACGAATGTTGGCGGTGCTAACGGTGTTGGGAACAGCCTGCAAAAACCGGTCTGCCGGAAGACCGCTTTGGTTTGCGTAAAGGTCCGCCAATTGTTTCACCTCGATCACGAATTGGGATCGGAGCAACTTCTGCTCCGTGGTGCATCGACCACCTCTGTCCTTACGAGGCCGACCCTCGTCATCAAAACCCTCCTCCACCTGAGCCTCCTCCTCGACGAAGGAATCGCCCCCCTTGACAATATCCTCCATTTCGACGTCCTCCTGGATTTCCGAGAGGGATCGACCCCCATAGCGCTCATCGTCGAAGGCGGACGCCGAGCGAGCATCGTCGAAGGCTGACGCCGAGCGAGCATCGTCGAAGGCTGACGCCGAGCGACCATCGTCAAAGGCGGATGCTGAACGAGCGTCGTCGACGTCGACGCCGGAAACAGCTTCGACATTCGATTGAGTTTCGTCGTCACCGGGCTCAGTGACAACGTACGTCGCCGACGGTGGGCGGGCGTTGACTACAGCGACGCCGTCATCAAAAAGGTTTCCCGCGTCGGATGACGGAGGCGGCGAAGAGCGTGGCGGAGGTGGAGGAGGGCTTGGCGGAGGTGGAGGAGGGTTCGGCGGAGGTGGAGGAGCGTTTGGCGGAGGAGGCGGAGCGGTCGGTCGCGGTGGCGGCGGTGGAAGGGGCATGCGTTCCCATTCATGACTATATGGAGGGGGAAGAGGAGGAGGTAAGTTTTTCTTCTTTTTCGTCCCTCCCCTCGCTACCGGCGCTGGTCTCGAGGTTTTGACTCGTCCCTGGAGATTCGACGGCCCTGATTGCACAGGCACATTGGCGCTCGACGGCACCGGTCGCTTTGGAACATGCACCTCGGGTTGTGCCTGCGCAGGTTCCGTTGGGGCGCTCGACGGCGCTGGTTGCTCTGGAACTTGCACTTGGGGTTGTGCCTGCGCAGGTTCCGCCGGTGGTGGGGGCATCGTAGTCGGCTCCACCGCCGGAGGCTGTTGGGGTGGGGCTGGCGCCGGAGAATCCGTTGATGGGGGGAGCAGGGGACGAGGGGAAGTGGGAAGTGGGGGCGGAGGACCACGATCAGGAACGGCGAGAGTAGCAGGGGCCGCAACAACGGGAACGGGTGCGGAGATTACAGGTGCAGTGCTGGCAGATGTTTCTGCATTTTGAAGATTCACAGTGGCGATGGGCGGGACGAGAGTGGCGATGGGAGGCGCAGAAAGCGAAGGTGCGGTGGACAAATTGCGGTGTTTATGCAGCATTTCACTCGCCACATTGCCCCGATTGCTGGGTTTGATTGTGGGACGGAAGCGAGTTGCAGGGGGGTTGGGGTCCGGCTCTGCCTGGAGGTGCCTATACCCACCCCCGACTTGTGGGGATCCGGCGCGTGGAGGCAGAGCTATGGGTACAACTGAGGCGAAGCCGGATGGAGGAAGGGGCGCTCGGAGAACCTGAGGCGGAGGCCGGATTGGGGAAGACTCCAACTGATCCTCCTCCTCCTCCTCCTCCTCCACCTCCGCCTCCGCCTCGGACGACGACGACGACTCGTTTGCTTGGGAATCTGCATCAACCTCATCTGCGTCCTCTTCGGGAACTCCGTCAGGGTGTGGGAAGACGAGCTCGCCGCGTAGCGGACTCTGAAGAGCGGGCACTGACGTGAATACATCCATTCCAAAAGTGGAATAGTCTTCGTTCGCAAATGAGGTCGAGAAATCTTCCTGGCTAGAGTCCGGTGGAAGGGAAAGAATAGAGGACTCGACACTGTAACTGCCGTCGGCACTGGTATCTTCCATGCTTGGGGAAGGTACTTGGAGAAGGTCTTCCCAAACAAAGAACAGTCAGTAATTCGGCACTGGATTAACAAAAAGTATTCACTTACTGGGGTTCAAGATGAAGGATCTGTTCAAGAGAGATAACAACAAAAAGGGAGAAAATTGGGTGTCGAGGTGCTGCTATGAGGCGCGTTTCGACACGCTTTTGGACGCGTCAATGGGGATTCCGACTCTAGTACTGCAGTTAGTAGGTATTAAGTTTACACTGGAACCGTTTTCATACAGAATCCGGAGCTTTTGGTTGCGGGAGGGGTGCAAGACGAGAGAAGAGGCGAAGGGCAGGCGAAGGGGTTTTCTGAAGGCTGTTTTGATACACTTGGAAGTATGAGGCAGTATTCTGGTGCTAGGGGAGGTTAGCCTTGATACTGCTTGAAGAGAATGGGCCGTACAGAATGGGAGGCAGACGGCGGGGAAAAAAAGACGGGGCGAAGGAAAATGAAGAAGGGAGTGACTGTCACAGGTCACGTCACCTCCGCCACCTTCTTCCCGCCCTCGTTGTCTTCGCCGACGTAAAAAGCTGCCAACGCACCCGCGGGCCCCCTCAATTGCCGAGCCAATTGGAGTCAATATAACTCTCGATCTCACCGTTAATTTTTCTCTCCAGCGGTCTACAACTCTACTGGGCTACAAATCTTACGGGAATTCAACCTCTATCCTGCCCCAACTCGCCTGAACTTTTTTTGTATTTTTCTGAATCGTTTGAATATGCGTGCTTGAAAGTGCGCAAAATCCAGGCAAGTTCTCATTAGAGGTTCATCTTCTTCTACCATCTTGCTAATGGGACGGCTGCCAAAGTATTTCTCTCTTGACGAACGAAAGGCAGGAAAGCGCGCAACTGACCGCAGATACATCCATAGTACTCAGTACGTCCTTCCCCACTCTCCTCACTTTGCGTTTCCAATGATATCTACCTACAGTGGCAAGACAGTGCGTTCTGCCTACCAGCAGTCATCCCATAGACGCAAACAGCGAGCGAGGCGTGCTACAACCCCTCCACCAGATACACCAGATACTCTACCGCTCCCTCCACTCTCGCCAAGTATCCTGGAATCTTCTCGACGACCTCTTCCCACCGACGCCAGACTTTTTGCTGAGGCGTTGCGTTCCGCAGATGCCCTCGACGAAAGCGATCTCGGTAGATGGAAAAGGGAACCTCCCTTCGAAGAGGACGATGACCCTACCGATCCACACTCCGACTCATACCTGCGGTTCACAAAATCATTGGAGGAAGTCTTACATGGTGTCCGACTTCGTGACCAGAATCAGCGAGATGCTACACTGCGGGAAGGGTTTATGCGTGAGGGACAAGACAAAATGGTTGTAAAGCTGCGGGATGAGGTTCTTGGGATGCTTGAGAGCTGGGAACGTGTTCAGAAACTGAAAAGTGAGGGGTTTTATCACATCTATCACCAATCTCGTGAATATGCTATGTTGGAGCACTACATACACTGGCTAGGACGTTCAATTTGCCACCTGTACCATCTAAAATTCCTAGTCCATTGAATCAATGTGTATTGAAGCTATATGAATGCGCAAAAAGAAAGTTTTGAGATTGGCGAAGGTGCCGGCGAAGGCGTGGCGCAGGCGGCGAAGGCCAATGCGAAGGCCATTGCGAAGGTCGGCGAAGGTCGGCGAAGGAGTCAGATCGTACAACGACCCCGCTTTTTTAACAAGAGTTGTAGATTGCGGAAGAGTTTTGCATTACAACTACAGCAAATACAGATATTCCAGTACAATTAAGTGATTGACAGCGTCAGGAGATGCCTTCGGAATTGCGTCCTGACTCCGGGCATGTCGACATTGGAAAGAGGAATGTCTTCGTGTCCACGCATGAATGCCGCCATCATGCTAAGAACCCAAAGCCCGCAGTCGTAGTCATTGAATTGTCGAGGACGGTCCTAGCAGACATGCAATTGAGAATGTTGAGACTCAGAATGTGCGAGACAGACTACGTACCACTTCGAACAGAGGCCGCGCCTCCCATCTCTCCGTAGGATCTTCGGTAGAAACATGAAGTGGGTGTCGGTTGCGATTTGCCAACGCCACCAGTCGAGTTATAAGCAACATGACATCCTAAACATCAGTGAGTAATCCAAATCAAAGCAAGGGCGTCAAAACGAACAACAAGATTTTGTCGCCAACCCTGCGCAGACGCCAGACTGTCAAAAAAAAGCAATTGACGCGTGGGGATCAGTACAACCACAAGCACCCAGTGCTCGGCCTCCTTTCTGTGAATGGGTATTAACCAGACAGGTTTATCCCAATATTCTGTAGGGGATATGTGTCGCCAAAGGTCAGGATCGGAGCCCTTAAATCGAACAAGGCCCAGATCGTAGGTGCTGAACACCGCGCAACGGTCGGCGGAGGCCTTCGTGGGAGAGTAGGGAGCGCGGTTAATGTTGAGAAGGGAGGCAGCGCAGCCGTTCAGCCCGAATCCATTGAGCCGACCAGTGGGTAAAGCAAAGGGTCGGAGGTCATGGGGAGTAATTTCCAATGCGCGTAGATTTGGACGGACAACGAAATGACTGAAGTTTCCGGTGATGGGAGTAAGGGAGGCGTTTCTGTGCGTTAAATCTTGCACGAAAGTCATGTCAATGCTGGATGGGGGCTAAGAAATTGTTAGGACAACCAGAAGAAAGAATATGTGATGTTGAGTACCTGGAATGTCCATCGAATATCGAGAACATTGGCAGAGCGTTCCGCTGCTGCTGTCGACGTCTCTGTCTCCTCCTCATCGTCGGAGTTATTGAGCACCTCCTCCAGTATAATAACCTGTTCTTCGTCTGAAATATCACCTGGATCTGGCCCAAACTCAAACACTGCTTCACCTTCCTCAAAAGGATCGTCATCGTCAAAAGGCTCGTCAGCGTCAAGACCTTGATCTTCCCCGGAAGGGCGGAAGGGATTCTGAATGGGTGAAGAGGAGGAGGGTCCGGAGACAACGCGGATTCGAGACCGAGGTGTGACAGACGTCGTGGCGGAGGCCGTGGAGGAGGTGGCGAAGGGGGTGGCGGAGGCCGTGGAGGAGGTGGCGAAGGGGGTGGAGGAGGTGGCGGAGGCCTGCGCCGAGTCAGATATGTACCGACCATGGATGTCCTGGAGCTTCAGAGATGATTTCCACGATCGCCCCATGTCCTCGAGATCCTGTTCTCGCTGTAAGATATAGAACACCAAGGGTGAGTCTGCGAACATTTTAGTTGGTGTGACGACGTCCTTGGATCACTTACCGCCCAATATTTCTTTTGCACGTAGGGCAATACTCTTCTCCTCGGAAAGCCAACGTCGGAGATTATCTCTCTCGAGGTTGAGGCGTATGACTTCCTCCGCGCATCTATCCAGAGCATGAAGATTACGAATTCCTTCACGCACGCCCTCATCGTTGAGCCAGCGCGGAATCGGACCCTCGGAGGGTGTTATCCATACGTCCTCGTGGAGGGATACATCGTTCCGAAGGCCGTTGAGCTGAGTAGAGAGGGGGGTGGGAATCGGGATAGAACATCGAGGGGGGCGCAATTCTTCGAGAGATGCGCAGCAAGCGTTGAATTTATTGATGGCTTTTAACAGCGCAGGTTGTCGTCTACTAATGGCCTTGCGCGTAGACTGGTGCAGTTTGGTCCCAAGCGCCTCTCGCCTTCCCGAAACCGCACGGTCGAGAGTTTCCCACTCCATGAAAGACCCGGTAGCGCGCTTGCGGATGTTGATCTTGAGATCCCGCATCACAAGAAGAGTCTGTGTAAATGCTAAGGGAAGCCCACGCAATTCGGGATAAGTGTCTTGGATGTTTAGGGAACCATAGAGCGCGTCGGCCTCCGCGCTTAGCTTCTCGTGTGTTGCCTGGAGCCCTTGAAGAATTGTCAAAGCCGGCTTTGGAGCCCCTGAGGTCTTGAGAGTGCTCTTGGTCTCTTCGATCACCTTTTCGAGACTGTCGATCTGAGTCTGTAGCACCAGAACCTTGTCGAGTTCACGACGAAGGCGAGCCGGAGCATCTGCGCAGACTGAGATGATGATCAAACGAAGGTGAGATGGACTCACGAGCACGGATGGAGGTTTGGGCAGCTTTCTGATCGACCCACTGGGCGCGAAGCTCCCTTTCGGTGATGCGGCAATCTTCGAGAACCTTTGTCGCATTGCGATATCTGACGCTGATGTTCTTGTCCTGTTGACGGCTGATCCAAGTCCCGAGATTGGCGCGACCTTCTTCGCCGACGAAGGTCGCATACAGGTCGAGCATCCATATTCTGCGCGAACTCTGCAACCTCATGGTAAGAGATCAAGTGACGAACACAGCAAATCCAAAAACACTCACCCACTGGTTCCTTGTCAAAGGAATCAGCTTGCGTGTGCGTGACCAGTATCGTTCCACACCCTCATGGTCTGAGAGGCCCATGCCGGTGTGGAATCTAGGGCTATATACCAGCTGGCAAGCCCATTGATGCCCATACGCATGCATTCCGTTTATGACGAAGGAAACCCGGCTCCTGATATTTTCGGGGAGGATTGGATACTGGGCGAAGGGTGAGGCGATGGTGGCAAAGGTGGCGAAGGTGTGGAAAACATACCAAGTTCAGACTGTAATCAGTCACACAAGCGACGTCGTATGCCTGTTTGACCGTTGCGTTTAGTGGGAGCATACTGAAGAGCTCCTCGAGCATTGCTACAATGTAGCACTGCTGCTCTCCCGGAGTATCAATATCACACAAGAAAATAACCTGTCCATGGCGACAGGTCATCACAAACACCCCGCTTGAGTCATAACGCTCTGGGTCGGCTTTCCGCTTCTTCTCGTTGGCTGCCTCCCATGATTCCTCACACGAATCAATCACCTCTTGTGGGAGTAAACGTTGAACCTTTGCAGCTGGTTTTTTCCTTGCGAGAGCAAGCCGTCTGCGAACTGCGGCAACTTGGCTCTTGGGTAGGAAGTGCCTTGGTGTGTAGGAGATTGGTCCATCACCTCCGGCCTTGTCGTGGCGATAACTGAAGCATCCGTCTGCGCCGTTCTGACAATCTCCTCCTCTGATTGAAGGCGTCAGTACAAATCGACGAGATGATGTAGAACACGTACTCCTCTAGCGAACGCCCCCATACAGTGAGATTAAAGCACGCAGGGCACCGTTCAACTAGCGTGCGGTGCGCACGACCAGGAAGTTTGTGAGCGGAGGCAGAGGCGGAGGTAGAGGCGGAGGTGTCGGAGGCAGAGGCTGAGGCGGGGGCGGGGGCGGAGGTAGAGGCGGGGGTGTCGGAGGCAGAGGAGGGGGCGGAGGAGGGGGGAGAAGCGGAGGCGGAGGTGGCGGAGGCGGAGGTGGCGGAGGCGGAGGTGGCGGAGGCGGAGGTGGCAGAGGTGGAGGAGGCGGCAGCAATAGGGCTCGACAGTTCAGCTGCAAGCTTCAACTGTGCATCTGCGAGTGCAAATTCCACCTTCCTTTCCAGCTGAGAGCGCAAATTCCACGACCATTGGACGGCTTGTGTTAGCAGTCGTCGAAACGGATCCTTGGCACTACTGTCCCCATCCCGCGTCTGTATATAGCAGTCAGACCGAACACAACAATACAGCGAAGAACACACCCGTTCCGTTGTTATCCTGAATCCACGCCTCTCGTATACTGTATGGAGTGCAGCTGCCAGCGCAGTCACAGCATCGCAAGAGCGTTCGAAAAGAGCTCGATAGAAATCGAGCAAGTCGATCGAAATACCTGTTTTCGGCTTGGTTGGAGACGCTGGAAAAACTCCGTGCTCGACAAGAAGGACAGCAACCGACTTGCAGTTGCAGGTCTTCACCGTAACATGCTGGATATCTACGCACTGGTGAATTGATGAAATGTCGAATAGATGCGATACCTACGTGTTGTGTAGAGACACCGGATCCTTGAGATACTCGATGGACCCTCGCAAGCCGATGTACAATCGTGAATGACCTCGGCAGGAATAAAGTCGCGCGGTTGGCCGCTTGAAGATTGGTAATATCGAGCCCAAGGTATCTCGAGTGAAGGCAGGAGGGCGCTCCAAGCAGAGTTCAACTGTGCATATGCTGCATCACCAGCTGGCCGCCGAGGTCGCTGCCGCCGAGGTAGAGGAGCGGGTGGGGGAGGTGCGACAAAAGGAGCTGGTGGAGGGTCGACGTCCATCCAGGCATCCTCAGGCGTATCCAGACCCTCGTCTGTATGCAAGACATTGCTGGGAGCGATTGGGGCCGCGCTTGGAGGGTCGTCACCGCGTAAAAGCGCGTCGAGCTGGTCGAAAGCAGCGGCAGAGGTATGTGCGTGTCCGAAGCCTTGTACGAGTCCCCGTTTACGCGTATCTCGAGGCTTAATGGGACTCTTGTAGTGGATGCCGAGCCCAGCTAGCGCAGCCGGCTGCTTGGCACGCGTCGAGCGTTTCGTTTTGGCCATCGTGGCAGCGGAGGAAAAGCGAAGGTCACGCGTTTGCGACCGGATTTAGAAGTTGATGTATTTGAGTAATACATGACTATCTTCCTTGCGAAGGGTACCCCTCCGAGGGGGGTTCTACTACTACACGAAAACCGGCCTCCGAGGGCGTTTACGGCACCAAAACGTAGATGCCTGAGGTGGAATCTACACCCTCAGTGACTCCCCAACACTCGGAAGTGAGGCTGGGTAGGAGACTGTCATTCTCCAACACCCAAACACCCACCCACCTCACAGTACACCTCAAACCCTTCCCCACTCTACTACTCGTGAGTCGCGGATCCACGCAGCGCTAATGTCTATGATACTCACCAACGTCCAACCTTAAAAGATATATAAACGATGAGTTTCGGCCAAGAGAAAAACACTGGCGTTTCTGGCGGCGTTACCGCTGTAACATCCACCGTGGGCAACGGCGTCGGCGGCCTCCTGGGTACCGCCGGTAACATAGTTGGTGTCGCTGGTCGCGGAGGTACGTTGGCTAGCTCTTCAGACTTTTCACTGTCGCTGACGTGTTCTCTCAGTGGGCGACACCATCACCGGCGTTACTGGAAGTTATGGAAAGCCTCTGGGCGATGCAGTCCAATCGGTCGGAAACGGAGTGGAGGGAGGAACTAACAAGATTGCCCGCGGTATCGAAGATGCAGGCAAGGGAAAGAAGACGTGGTAAAATGACCCACGAACCGAGCGCGGCGATAATACGACGAAACCAGACGGCATACTAGAAGCGAGAGAATAATCTACGAAGATGTATTTTGTATCGATGTAATTTAACTTACTTTCAATGTGTGTATTTCAGCCACTTCTGAGCCTTTTTCAAGCACTTGCTGGTTACCGTCTGCAGCGTCGAGCTCATCGTCCGTGATTGTTAGTGGAGAAGCATGGGCGCCTCGGTCGCGTCAATATACACATTGTGTACTGAATCCCAGGTCATCATCGGTGTACCGCACCAGCTCGCCGACCAAGACATGAGATGGAAAAGAAGCAGAAAGATTTCCATGTTACAAGCGCCGCGCGGGGCTGTCAAGTTTTCAGACAGGAAATCGAGAAAAAAGGATTTCAAATTTAAAATCGTTCGAAGCTCATCGCTCAATTCACTCGACGAAGAAGCAAAGAAAAAAAAGGGATTGCATAGGGGGGGCATATGGAGAGGGCAACATATAGAGAGGGCAACATAGGTATGATAGAGAATGGAAACCAGCATAAAGCACGGATGGGTATTTGGCCTGCTCTAGACAGACAAGATTCTGAAGGAGGAAGCAGTCAGAAATCCAAAGCGAAGGAAGGGAATGAAGAAGAAGACTCACCAAAACCGGATAGCACTGCGACGCGAAGACCTCTTGCTCTTGGGCTTCGGCTGGACCTCGGACGGAACGGTAAGGAAACCCTCGTTCTCTTTCGCACTCCCACTCCCACTCTCCCGCTTGACACCTCCTCGCGAGGCAGCCGGAGCATGCCCTTGCTTCCACCCCATGAACGAGTTGCTGCGCTGTCGACCCGTGGGCTTGGAGATGGCCGCGAGGTTGTCGAAGCTGCATGATACGACGACGATAGTCGGGATGTCGAGATCTGCAGGTGCAGGCGCAGGTACAAACGTAGAGGTTGGAGTGATGTCGGTTATGGTGAAGCCAACGTCGAACGAGAAGGGGTCGTCGTTTTCGTCGTCGGAGTCGGTGAGGCACGAGGTAATATCGTCGAATGAGTCCGAGCAAGCGCTCCGAAGGACGGCGGCGACGCTGACGGCGATGGACGGTGCCTCTGGAGCGGCGTCGACGAAGGAGGTGTCGGTGACCTCGCGTAATGGCGACGGGCCGATGGCGGAGCGTGTGCGACTGATAGCATCGAAGCGAGCGGAGGCAGCGACGACGCGGCGAAGATACGAGCGAGTCTGTCGATGAGTGTCAGAACTGAGAATGACGTATGAGCGAAGATGGGACTTACAGCGAGCACGGTGCTCATGGGCATGACCGACATGTGAACCTCTTTGGTGACAGCGGTCAGGTCTTCGCCGTGGGGTGCAATCACGACGACCTCTTCCTCCTGAACAGCTCGTTGAGTAATGTGGGCAAACGGAAACGCGAATTCATACCTCTACCAAAAGGTCGCTCTCCGAGAAGACACACGAACGTAACGGCGAAGGAGCAAGCGGCACACTCGCAGGTGAGCGGCGTGCACGGGTATATGTCGCGCCTGTATTGGCTACTCGTGCCAGTGGATAACGCATGGAGGAGGATCGGAGGATTGCCTTGTTTGCAGTATCCTTATGATGACAGACAGGTATTAGCAGCAGGAAATGAATAGCAGGGGGGCAGCATACCGTTGGTAAATTGATCTTGTCAGGAATCGGGGGTATGGAGTCCTCCGTCTAGAAAAAGAGTGCGTTGTGAGTAAGGTATAACATAAAGTCAAGACGTGGACGTACCTTCGCAACGGACACAATGCTGACGACGGACTCGGCGCAGTCCTACAGAGCTCAAGTCAGAGTGATGAACAAAAAGATCCCAGGGCAACGAACCTCGACATCTTTGACACTCTCTCGCAAGATCTCCCCCCTCTTCTCCACAACTTTCACCACCTTCTGCACACACACCACGACCAGCGCACACACCGCACCCAAGCCAACAACAACGATCACAAATGCCAACAACGTTCTCACCGCGGGGGACGAGAGGGAAAGCGAGTAAGATGAAGAGGACGAGGAAGACGCCACAAGGTAGGGAGCCATTGTGGGAGTTGAGCAACAGATTGTGAGTCCTCTAGCAGGAGGGTGGTCCTAAACTTATAGTTTTTTTGGGGGAGCTGGGAACCGTTATCTCAGACATTTTTTCGATCCTTCCGCTGTGCGGAAGGTCTTCGGTGTGTCTGACTTTTGTCGATGAGGCCCGAGCTGGGTCCTAGTCGCCATAGTTGTTGCCTAGATACTTTCCATAGACATAGACAGTATCAACGAGACCCAGGGTACCGCTGTAAAGAGCTTGAGACGGTAGAGAGGCAGAAGAAGCGAAATTTCCTTTTTGGGAATTTGCAAAAAATCTGGCGGATATCGGTTTTATCGGAATTATACCCGGGCTCTGCGGAGACGAAGCATGCCGGAGGACTCGAGGAAGTGGAAGAAGATAAATCACAACAGCGGACGTGGCTGAAATGAACTTTGCAATCCACCGTTGCGGCGTCGTCGTGGCGATGTGGAAGGAGGCTCCCGTCACAGCAGTCACATCAACGTCGAAAACGCGGTCCCGTGACTGCGAGTCCAAGTTCAAGTTGTGAGCGGCAAGTCAAGATGTTCAATCTGTGAGAACAAGATACACTATTTTTATGCCCAGCTCGATTTACAAGTATGTTTCTTGCAGATTTGCATATGCCCCCGGACATGTACGCTATGAGTAGTACAGTACAGTATAAAATATAATAATTATTTGAATCAGCCTACCATGAGTTCCAGATATCACAGAGAAAGATTTGCAAGGTTCTTACCTCTTCATGGTAGTAACAAAATCTGCGCGTTGCAATCCCTGTCAATCCTCTTGATCAAACTCCAAATCCCACAAGGGATTTGGTCGAACCCGGTGAAATGGTCTGCCGCTCCTCTTGCTATATTCAACCGGCTCATATTCTCCATCAAGCCATTCAAATCCCAGAGGCACCGCTAGCTCCGCGCCGTTCTCAACCAACCGGTCATGCAGCCGCTGTTCCATCTTCTTTCGTACTCTCGAACAGAGATGCATATTCGTCCTGAGCGGAGTGCAAAATTGAAAGACGAGGTGTTTGCAGGTAGGGATTTGACGATGAAGCAGCGACTGCATAGATTCGGGTTCCTGCCACGGATATGGCCACCGGCTCTGCCACGGCCAGAAGCAATCGACGATCCCGGTAAGTGTATGAAGATTGTCGTCCTCGTCGACTTCGTCCAAGACACATCGAAAACTGACTCGAGAGAGTATAGGCGCGCTTGCAATCCCGTTGATGAATATGTCCGCAGTACAAACGTGCTCATTTATCCAGAGAGTGAGCGATTCGAGCGAGGGAAAGTCCGGCCATCTTCCGAATATCAGATCTGGGTCTATGAGCGAATGGAATATAAGTCAAGGAATCGAAAGAAAAATTCACTGAATCAAGTACCTTCGAATCCCGCATCGACCACCAAATTCACAAGAGTCCGAGTCGGGGCACAAAATCGCAACAGTTCGTGAAAACTGTCAAGGCGGTACGGCGTGCTCTGGAAGATATCTCCAATGCAAAGGTTGGTGAGTTGGCGTGGTTGAGAAGCCGCAATCAATCGAGAAACCGCGTTCGTGTGCCAAACATCTGTACAGGTCCTGATCTCGATATGTTCCAAAGCAGTGAGGTCGAAAGGTGCAGGATCGTCGGCATCCGACCCGCGATGCTGAGAATCCACTCCCAGTGATACGTTGGCGAACAGAAGGCTTTTGAGGGGACCGCATGCACCAAGTACATGGGTCAATTGATTATAGGTCAGATCAAGCCGAGAGAGACGAAGGCTTCGAATGTTTGGGAATAATGTAGTCTCTTATAAACAGACATTAGAATACAAAACTCCTCGTACCTGCGGTGTATTATAATAGTCTGTCACTTCCAAGGGGTTAGTGATTGGCGGGTCCCCTTATTATATAATCATAAATTTCTCACGTTCCATCCTGGCATCTAGAACGCGTATTTACGCGCCTTAATCTCGAAAAAGGCTTTCCAATGATCTAAAACGCATTATCGGCACTTGAAGCCAGAAAAAAGCTCGAAAAACGGATGAGATTTGGATGAGTTCAATTTGAGGTGTTCGCCGCCGGCCAAAGGCGGCGAAGAGAAACAATACTCGTCTTTGGACTGCAAAATAAAAAATAAGCTATTCTCACCTCCGGGGAGTGTAGAGAAATTGTTATTGATGCATCCTACCGTTGAGACTATGGGAAAATGAGCGGCCACGCAGTTAAAAGAGGCAGGGACCTCCGTGGGAACAACTTGCCAAACGCGATGATTATATAATAAGGCGACCCTCCTATGACCTGCCACGCGGTAAATTCCAGACTAGGAATAATGCCAGGTATGAAACTAACATCGCGGTGGCGACACAGTCGCCGTAGCCAGTCTGCTTCCACTCAACGGAACGTACGCGAGGCATGGCGGGAATGAGAGCTGGACCAGAATATTCGTGCAAGAGAGTCGCCGATGCCTGCTTTCGATGACGCTTGAGCCATTTCTTGTCCGGTTGAGAGAATTTCACGATTCTCGGTATTGTCTTCAAAGCAGGAGTCCGAGCGAGCATCCCAAGCCACCGAGTAAAGTCTTCCACGCAGGCAAAATGGATCATCGAGAAAAGATGTATTATTGCGAGAGAGCGGGTCGCGCTGGATGCCAAACACATCGCGCGGAGAGAGTCGGCGTCGTGTGCGTTGTAGGCAGTGATTTCGTGGCCAATTTCAGCAGGAATACGAGACCCTGCAGAAGCGCAAGCTATCAAAAACATCTCGCCAGGTACCAAGAATTTACCTACATAGGCACTGCATTTCCACCGTCAACAGGTTCTTTTGAGCTCAGCTTCAAGGTGGTGGAAGAACGAAGAAGGATCAACAATCGTTCGGCTCGATCCGGCTCACTGCCGGAAAATCCCGCAGTTTTCAATTGAGCCTTTATCGAGGCAATTTTCTTCCCTGCACCGGCGCTGAATATTACATTCAACAACATTTGACATTGAATGAATTTCTTTCTACCTAGCTACATTATCATACACCGGTGTTTCTCTCATTTCGATACATCAATCACCAAGAATCCGCAAACTCCACCGTCGCAAACTGAGTTGTACTCTCAGAGTACAGCGGTCCATTCGCCTCGACCGCAGCAGCGTGTAGATTAAGCATTACTCGGGTGATCATCACGACAGATATGCTGCAGTGAGTTGAATTGGGATTCAGACGCGTTGAAGCAAGATGAAAATGCTGCTTACGATGCTGTGGGCCAGCCAAGGCTACCCGCGGTAGCGAACTATATGACAAGAAAGAATGAGTGAAAAGATGTTTGAACTGTAGGGAACCCCACATCGCCAAACTGAAAACGCAGAATACTGCTTTAGCACTGCTCGAGGCGTTGTGAAATCGACAGCTTACATGGTACATAATAATATTCGCAAGATTGGCAAGACAAACGACGCTGTTCAAATCATTATTGATCAGGATAGTGTATTCTGCTCCGGACAGTATATAAATCACCCGAAATACAAGACACCTGAATCCATTTGTATCAAAAGAAATGTCAAAACAGCAAAGACTCCCTTACCATCCCGAACCATAACCTCCCAAAGCGAGACCGTCCGATAGGAAAACAGTCGTCTCAATGGAACTTTCACGCGTCTGAGCGAACGGTATACCGTCAGACCAAAGGCAAGTGTCTCGCAGCCAAGTCTACGTGATCGCATTGAACGAATATTTGTGTGCGTGTTGAATCTGACGTACTCTGCGCCCCAAGCAATAGCTCAAGCCCTGTTCAAGTTCAACGTTGTTGGGGAGGGAGATTTGAATCAGATTGAATAAGAGCTTACGATGATCGCTACAACGACATTCGCTGAGCTTTGATACAAGACAGAAAGGTAATCACGAAACGAACTGTGTTCGAGACAAAGGCGTATGACATCCCAAGAAAGTTGCATCTGTGTCATGACCAAGCCCGTCTGCGCTATCCGGAAGAACCGCCCACTAACAGTAACGAGCCCTTGTCAAGCTATGCATAAGGAGAATATGTAGGAATACTTACCACTCCGATTCCCACAGTTGCGAACGCTGGTACAAGCAGGAACGCAAGAATCCGTTTATCCAGGTCGTACATGGCATAAACCCGCAAAATCATCGTGCCTGTCTTCGTTTAGCAAGAAAATGTCGATAGAACGTGCTCCTCACAGCCGATAACGAACTGTTGTACCACCAGAAGAAGTTGACGCACTGTGTGGATGCGATTACACCTGTAGCAGAGAAAGATAAGCAAAAATCATCGAATGCGAGACATTCAAATACATCTAAGATTGTTTGAGACGACAAGAGAAAATTACAGGATGAACGACGCACTTCGGGAGGATATTTAGCAAGTGTTGTCCCGAGCATGGCGATTGTGACTGCCAACGAGAGGTAGCGGACAAAAAGAAACCATCGAGCGCCCCGGTTGTGCGCGCGGCCGGGAATCCAGACGTATGTGACTTCGTCGCCGAATGTCAACACGTACTGTACTATTCCGACCGGTTGTTCACATAACGGGTAACGGCCGGCTGTGAACTGAACAATTTTGGTCTCCGTAACGCATAACAGCGACTTTTTCGGCCCAAAAAGGCAAGAAAATGTCAAAAAAATTGCTCCGGCATTTGCCGGAGCCCCATATATGGTAATTTTTGCTTGATCGCCGGCCGGTGAACAATGTTTCCAGTGAACAATTAGGCTAACGCGTAACGCCCAGTGAACAACCAGTCGGAATAGTACAGTAGTCGTACGCCAAAATGACTTTGCGCGGGTCAGGAAAGTATCGACCCGGCCTTCAGAGGGAGACTGACCAAATGCGGCCAGGTAGAGCGAGACCACCAACCTCCTGCGCAGCTATGGGTCAGTTCGAGCGCAAAAAAATGCTAGTGACTAAAATACGCACCCATCTTTGGCCAGGGTGAGATCGGTTAAGGCGGGATGTGCGCTCATTGTCTTGCTGTGGAAGGATTAGGCATCGAAGGCCCACATACGTCGCCCGTGCTATATTAAATACCTGTTTCGCTTGGGAAGCTTACCCCGCGCTCGCGGCCGTGTCATTCTGATTCATATTTCCACCCAGTCAATCCACGATCAATACCTGTTTGGTAGTCAGAAGTAGTCTAGTGTTTCTCGGCGCAGTGCGAACTTACAGCAATCTCGACGGAGCGGGAGCAAATTTAATTAAAGGCCGTGATGCTGGGTGCCATATCTCTGTTCAAACAGATTTACCAGCTGTCAGATGCGGCACAGCCGATGCAGAAAGAACGGGGTGATGCGGACCCCGAGTTCGAATCCGGGGAACATCGAGGGAAAGATATGAATTATTACATACCGTGGACTTCGACGAGCGGTCGCAGCGTAATTAATTTCCAAGCGTCGGTCGCTTTTGTCTGCGACGGCGGGTCGGATTCAAGTGTTCAGAAGGTCTGACCACAGCTATACTTAGAGTGCT
Organism: Favolaschia claudopus; assembly: GCA_037176885.1. Lineage (NCBI taxonomy): Eukaryota > Fungi > Basidiomycota > Agaricomycetes > Agaricales > Mycenaceae > Favolaschia > Favolaschia claudopus. The sequence goes on from JAWWNJ010000113.1 coordinate 561,219, forward strand.
TTTGACACGAATTGACGAGTTTCCAACGCAGGACGCTCGACTTCCATTGCTGTCCTGCGCCGCTGCCTAGTACCGATCTGCCAGAGTATGGGTAAGTTCAACTTGTTGTAACATCATAAGTAATGGAACCACAGATACCACGGAATATTTTTTGACGCACGTTTGAATGGCCGTTGACGCCGCCTAGCTCTGCTCCCATATCTTCCCCCAGGAATCCCATATACGCGGACCTGTGGTTCTACCCACCAAGTTGACGACCCTCCCGGGCGTTACTTACTGGGCCGAGGTGGAGACAAGAATGAACGGCGTCGGAAGGAATTTAGGGGCAAAGCAAAGGAAACAGCGCGTTGAGAGGCGCGTCATGTAGGATGAGGGTGGTTAGAGACTCGGAGACTCCGAGCAAGTTGAAGCTCATAGACAGCGTGAGAAAAACCGATCATGATGTAACACGCTGACGTTTGTAGGGAGTAGCACGGGTCAACCCGGGTCGATCCGGGTGAAAACCCGCAGGTTTTTGCACGACGCAAGCCACGTCCGCACCCGCACGGGTTTGAGGGTACGGGTACGGGTCAGGCCCGCGGGTAAATCTGCGGGTACCCGTGGGTTATCCGGGTTAACAATAACAGAGCATAAAGTATAGATTACAGTACTTAGTAGTAGCGGTCATAAAATGAATTCAACTAATCCTCGAGCTCGTTATCAGTGCCCATCTCGACGTCCGAATCGTGAACCTCGACAACTTCCTTGGCCTTCTCCTTACCCTTCCCCTTGCTGGTCTTCGCACTCTTCTTCGTCACGCTCTGTTCACCGGTGGTCTTCTTCCCGCGCCTTAGTTTCTTCTCCATGATCTGAACGGCATCTTTGGAAGACGGCATCAAGGGAGTTCCAATCCAAGAGCCCAGCGCAACCCGAGCTTTGAAAGTCTGGGAACTGGTTTGATGCTGCAGATGGTTGAGCTGGAGGCGACCATTTGAGAAAGCACGTTCAGCATCAACAGACGAAGCTGGCGATAAATCAGATCAACATTGAAAAACATTGTAGCGGTAATGATATACCTGGGGCGGACAAGAAATCTAAAGCCATGCGGGCCAGTCGAGGCCGAGTCGGTAATGCATTCTCCCAGTAACGGAGGACGCCCACCCGGTACCCACCGTCTGCTTCCGACAGCGTGATCTCGGCCGCAGAAACTGGAGGAGCAGCCAAATAGGCTTCAATGGAGTCGGGATTGAGACTCACTCCCTGCGGCGCCTCACGTTTGCTGGCCCATCTATTGACCTGATCACAGTGAATACAATGTGTAAAGCTTGGATGAGAAGGATTGATTTACATACCTTAGCGGGGGGGGCTGGAGCGTCAACGGTTGCCTGGGTAGTCGGAGAGACTTTTGGAGCATAAGACTCTGACCAGCGCAGCCGTACGATCCTGTCTGCCTCTTTGCGATCCGCCTCGACCCAGCCATCATTCCGATTGAACCATTCCATTTTCTTGTCAGGACACATTACTTAACGGACTTGAGTATTGACTGCAACACCACGAAATTCACGCTCACCTATCGCGATCCGATACACCTCACAATCATCTGTCAATGCATAATACTTCCCAACAATCTCAAGTGCTGCCAGCGCTGCTATGCGAGTAACAGTGTGCAAGCTAGCATCTTGTGAAATATTGGTGAGCTGCGCCTCCAGGTCTTCCAGCATGGGTATGACTTCATAAACAAGCGGCACTTCTGCGCGCGAGAAAAGCCGTGTAAGCTCCTCAAAAATCTATGAGTCACAGTGTCGTTACGAGTGAGCGCAGCTGGTAACAGATACAGACAGTCTAACTCACCACCAGAACTTCGCAAAGCTCCTTCGCGAGTGCCCACTGTTTGGGAGTTAAGGCATACTCCGATAAGCCGTCCGAGGTCAGCTGTTTCACAGGGGTTTCGAATTGGATATGAGCAGCGAGGCATACAAGATCGGAGTTCCACCTGGTCGGGACTCGACGATCAAGAGCTACTTTCCCGGACGCGCTGTCGTTAGCTTGCACTAGTTTCTCAAATTTTTCCTGCAGTGTGGATGAATCATGTACACGGCGGGCAAGGCCCGCAACCTAAGCATGTCGTCAGAATAAGCATGATGTGAGATATAGAAGAGATGTCGCCTTCGGGAACAGCAGTAGAGCCTCGGTTTCCTCCTCTTTCGACATGTGAAGAAACCATTTCGACTCCGCTAACGCAACAGCTCTTGCTTTGACGGTTTTGATGGCGGAAGCATCGAACTCAGCTTTACCTTCATCCATCACCCCGGCCTCGTCCAGTTCCACGTCCGCAACGACAGGCTCATCTGCTTCCTCGGGCACGAGAGAGGTCTCTGCCGGTACGGGGGTTGGGCCAGCGGGTGTCGTTGTTGTGGTTGCTGTAGTACGTTTTCGTTTACTGCCTGCAGTTGCTTTTGGCTGAGGCTTTTTCTTTGGTTGTTTGAAGAAAAACGAAAGGAAAGCCTAGTATGAGCGGGGTAAATATTCGAGGACACGAGGTGATATAGCAGGGACACGCACCTTGGCAATTAAGTTGACAGTATGCGGGAAGCATCGTGTTCGAGACAAAGCTCCTCGGTATGTAGGAATGTTCGCGTCGTCTGCGAGGCTAGTTGCTGTAGAGTCACAGTTGCTGGCATTGTCCATGCACAATGTGTGAAGCTTATTAATCAATATATCAGACTATGTGACCGATTGAAAGGCAAAACTCGGAACGTACAAGGTGGTCAATACCGAAACGCTTAAAGCATTTGGCAATCTGCTCAGCCAGGTACTCGCCAGTATGTCGTTCTTTTAGACTATCGAGAAATCACCGCAAGCTGGCCACAAAGAAAACAAATGCTTACCGAATGAACTCGAGAATTGTGCGGTGAATCTTTCCGAGACTAAACCATATAATAACAACGCCGAGGTATGACGCTACTATTGGAGCAGTCCAACCATCAACAACGCAATGGATGGCCCCTTCATAATCCTAGAATAAACCCGTGCGCCGTCAGATACAATGAAACTGAGATAGAACACAAGTATACTCGAAAATATTCTTTCACTTGCTTTGATCCTTCCTCGTAAAGTGCACGAACATCGCGCGATACAGTAGACGGCGATGGAACGTTGGTACCGGGACGTAAAAGCTCAACCTCCTCCAGATACAACGGGTCGGTTACGGAGTTGAATGGCCGGTGCGAAGCTGCACATCGTAAGGCTATAAGGGCGCGATGGTGAGCAGGAGTGTACCGCGATACGGAGCGGTGAAGGTCCTGCTGCGCTCCTTTACTCGAATCGGCGCCAACCTCAACCTTTCGGCTCTCACAACAAGTTTTCATCGTTCGTGCGAGGTTTGAGGTACCTTGGCTATTCTGTATCCGTTTCCGCCGCTGCACGTTATGATTTTTCGGGTCGAAACGGCACGTGAAAAGAAATATTAGACAGTGTGGATTGCTATCCTTGTCGAGCTGGCGTTCGAGCGAAACAGTGTAATGGTCGTACACTGCTGACTTCCAAGATTTTCGACTGGCAGCTGGGAGGAAATCTAATGAACAGGGAAGGATTGTTTCAAGTAAGCACGTACCAATTATCTCGTCGTCTGTCAAATGCCATACTGCTTTGTCAGTCTTTTCGACGTCTTTATCTTTCGCCTTGCGGGGTTTCGGAGGGGATTGGACGACGGGTACGTCATCACGAGCGATCTTCGTCTGGGATCGCGTGTTCTTGGATGGCGAGTCGGTAAAGTTGCGTCGGGACGATGATGGTTCGGGGGTTCGCGGCGACGCTAGGAATACTTTGTCGTGAATATGCCTTGAGAATAGCAGATCAAACCACTCACCATCCGAGTCCGAATCCGAATTTGAACCACCAGGAAGCCGAATGCGAAGCTGTAGATGTGATAGAGCCCCGATGCCAAGCTGCGCCATGGTAGCAGATCCAACGAGCAACTTGGGACTGCGTCCAAGTGTTGCCAGCATGTGTGAGACGTGATAATTGGTGGGTAGATACCCGCGAAGCCAGATGGTTTCCAAAACTTCCGCAGCCGTTGTTGACTTAGAAACAACTGGGATTTCAAGTTATAGTCAAGACATGTCAGTGGAAGCGGATTTAAAAACATACTGATGGGCATCGATGTGCGCCCCGTTCCGAGAACAAATATAGTAAAAAGATCGGCCTTCACGAGCTTGGCCAGACGATCCTTCCGCATGTTTGCGGGATGTGTTCGATGGTAAATTCGTCTTTCAAACCACTTGATTTGGTTGAGAGACAAATAGTTTGGAATTAAATTCATCCGCTCGAGCAGCGCAACTGCAAGTTCTCGTTAGTTACATACATGCACAACTTCATGGATAGAAAACATACCGTAGAGGAAAAGATTGACAATAATATAGAAATAGATAGTACAAATCGTCCCAGGGAGAGACTCCCATTCAAGATCTGTCAATTCGACTTTCTGCAGAGCAGTCGCAAACTCCTTTGAGAAAACATCCCACAGTATCACGGGGAAAAAAAATAAGACAGCCAAACTTAAGACCCAAGAAACCAGTGGTCTAGATGAGACACAGAACCCTGTCGAGGCCGACAAAAGGGCCCTGCGAAACGACCGAGCCGGGCCTACAAGCCTTAGAGCAGGAGACTTGAGACAATTCGAGGAACGCTCACGAAGAAGGTATTGGATAGATATTCCGGGATCGAGCGACATGGTCCAAAATTTGCGTCCGCAGAGTATCTGGAGGTGGGGATAGTCTCTCGCTTCGCGGCCTCATAAGTACCTTCGCTAATCTTCGCTCGGAGCCGAATTTGAAAACCACATTGAATATTTGAAAATCAAGTGAGATGATCGGAGGACCACAACAAAACGAGAAAATTGAGATATCACAAAGGCAACGGACATTATGCATTCAGACAAAGCCAGGCAAGCAAAAAGTACATCCTTATAGCCTCCTTGGATGTGGCAATGACATTGCGGGCCAGATTTACAAGACGCGCCGATTCACAGAATGCCAAGAGGACACAATGAAGACAACTGATCGCGGCGTCCGCTCGTCGGTCGCGTGCTGCGGTGGAGCATATACGGGCGTCATCGATGCCACTGACAATCACAGGCACCGGATGCTAAGAAGTGACTCAGTGAGATAGAGACCGAGAATCTTGAACTCGACGGCATGCATGAAGGTGTGTAGAGGGAGGCTGAGCGAGAGACTCAGAGAGGTGCCTGAATCTACGGGTTATCCGTGGGTGGGCGAAATTTTCGAGCCCCAGCCCGCGCCCGCACGGGTAAAAATGGTGGGTTACCCGTAACCCGTGGCTGTGGCCCGGATCAATACCCGCGGGTCAAATCCACGGGTCGACCCGGGTTTCGCGCACCCGTGCTACTCCCTAGACGTTTGCGCCCACCAGTACTCACCTCTCTTCTTTTACATAGACTTGGATTCAGACTCAACGCAGCGACGTGCGACTGCTGGATTTCCGAGTTTTACCGTCAATATGCCTGGGCCGAACAACAATAAAAACAAAAAGAAGCAGCAAAAGAAGGCTCAGAGCCCTCCGACGCAGGATGCCACGCCGAATCAGTCTAGCGCACTGAATCAGCAGAGGAAGTCAACTCAGCAGCCTCGCACGCAGGAGTCGACTCGAAGCATACCGAATGACCAGATTCAGGTGGACAGCCTCTTCCTATGCTTGCTTCCACGCGAAATGCGGGACGAGATTTACTCCCATCTTTTCCTCTCGACGCGTCTCGTATCTGGCGAACGAGCTCACGGCCGCATCGACCGACGACGAATTGGATCCGCACCACACGCTCTAGCCATCCTCCGAACCTGTCGACAAGTGCACGCGGAAATCGGACGTGCATGGCTTCAGCAGATCCTCTTCAGCTTCGAAACCCCCGCCGCAATGCTCAACAAGCTAGCCAATATCCCGCTTGCGACCCGTGCCCTCGTTCGACATGTACGCGTTTCTGGCGACCCCCTGATGCTCTCCTGGCCAGAGGACAGCGTGTATTATCGTACTCACCAGGCGCTTAAGCTGCTGCCCGGCCTTGCCCTCGAGCGATTGACAGTCCTTGCTGGACGCGTACCCGAAGTCAGCTACCAGACGCTCGATAAGCTCGTTCGCCACAGCGCAGGGTGGAAAGAGCTACGGTTTCTGTCATTCAGTTCCGTTTTCCTTGGCTATAAGGACGAACCGCTTGGTTTTGGCGGGTTGGATGAGGACATGTAAGTATCTACGTGTACCTCAGCCTGCGGCATGGCAAGACGTATTGGACAAACGCGATGGTGCAGGATCTGGCGCAGCGGTCGTGATCTACCGCGCTACCTCGAAGCAGTCATGCTCCGTCCTTCTCCAGCCATCCACTCGAGCCGTTTTCGCACAAACGCTTCCCCCGGGAAAAAATCTGAAGACCTTTGGCAAGATAGAGGACTCAAAGCTGATGTCCCCGGGAGAGCGTCAGAAGGAGGTCTTAGTCGTGGTAAAGCGAGGGGAGGGGGTCGATTACGCGGAGAAGGAAGGACCACCCTACCTCGCGGACGGGGACATTCGGCAGGACATGGAGGGCAAGACGTGGAAGCAATTCAAGGCCGACCAAGACCGACTTTATCACGACGAAGATGACGACCTATTCGGTGATTTGTTGGAAGACGAGGAGGAAGAGCCTGTTGAGGTGGAGAAATACGGGCATGTGGATGAATATGTGTGGCCACCCTTGCACTTCGAGCCTTTGCGGTAGTACACAGGACTGTTCTCGCCTCATTTCTTTTTTTTGGTCACTCGCCTCGAATCTTGTTGTATAATTTCTTGTAACTTACGAATACTTATGTTCATACGTCTTGTACTTTCTCAAATTCATCTCGCAATACCACCTCCTATGCTCTCCTATGCTAGGGCTCCGCGGAGCCCGGGTATAATTCAAGTATAATTCCGATAAAACCGATAGTATCCGCCCAGATTTTGCAAATTCCCAGAAAGGGAATTTCACTCCTTTGCCTCTCGCCTTCATGGTTCAACGTCTATGGATCTCTACCGTCTCAGGCTCTCTTCAACTGTACCTGGGCTCTCGTTGATACTGTATATGTCTCCTCAAAGTCTCTAGGCAACAACTATGGCAACTACGGTCCCAGCTCGGGCCTGCAAAGTCAGATACACCTAAGACCTTCCGCACAGCGGATGGATCGAAAAGATGTCTGAGATAACGGTTCCCAGCTCCCCCAAGAAAACTATAAGTTTAGAGCCACCTCCCTGCTAGAGGACTCACAATTCGTTGCTCAACTCCCACAATGGCTCCCTACCTTGTGGCGACTACCTCGTCCTCGTCTTCTTATTCGCTTTCCCTTTCGTCGCCCGTTGTGAAGGTTCTGTTGTCGTTTGTGGCCATTATCGTTGGCGTGGGTGCGGTGTGTGCGTTGGTCGTGGTGTGTGTGCAGAAGGTGGTGAAGGTGGTGGAGAAGAGGGGGGAGATTTTGCGTGAGAGCGTCAAAGACGTTGAGGTATTTCACTGAGATATCTCTTGGTCGTCGCTCTGACATCTATCTGGTAGGATTGCTCCCAGACCATCGTCAGCGTCGTTGCAGTAGAGAAGGTGCGTTCACGCTTTTGAAAATATGCGATAAGTAGTTTGCTCACAGCGCTTCTAGACGGAGGACTCTATACTCCCGATTCCCGAGAACATTGTTTTACCTCAGGTATGCTGTGTCCCCTGCTAGCTTTTCCCTGCTTCTAATGCCTGTCTGTCGTCATAAGGATACTGCACCTACAAGCATCAATGACGGAAGGGTCCAAATTTCGTCCATGCGCTATCCATTGGCACGCGTAATCAAGACAGGCTCGACATATACCCATCCACGCCGCTCACCCGCGGTTGTCTCGCCCGGTTCTTCGCCGTTACGTGCTTGTGTGTTTTCCGAGAGCGACTTTCTGGTAGAGGTAAGAATTTGCGTTTCCGTTTGCGCACATTACTCAACGAGCTTTGCAGGAGGAAGAGGTCGTCGTGATTGCACCTCACGGTGAAGACCTGACCGCTGTGACCAAGGAGGTTCACATGTCGGTTATGCCCATGAGCACCGTGCTCGCTGTAAGTCCCATCTTCGCTCATACGTTATTCTCAGTTCTGACAATCACCAACAGACTCGCTCGTATCTTCGCCCCGTCGTCGCTGCCTCCGCTCGCTTCGATGCTATCAGGCGCACACGCTCCGCCATCGGCCCGTCGCCATTACGCGAGGTCACCAACACCTCCGCCGTTGACGCCGCTCCAGAGGCACCGTCCATCGCCGTCAGCGTCGCCGCCGTTCTTCGCAGCGCTTGCTCGGACTCGTTTGACGACATCACCTCGTGCCTCGCCGACTCCGACGACGAAAACGAGGACCCCTTCTCGTTCGACGCTGGCTTCACCGTAACCGACATCACTCCAACTCCTACATATGTTCCTGCGATTGCGCCTACACCCGACCTCGACATCCCCACCATCGTCGTCGTGTCGTGCAGCTCCGACAACCTCGCGGCCATGTCCAAGCCTACCACGGGTCGGCAGTGCAGCAATTCGTTCCTGGGATGGAAGCAAGGGCACGCTCCGGCTGCTTTGCGAGGAGGTGTCAAGCAGGAGAGTGCGAGTGCGAGTGCGAAAGAGAACGAGGGTTTCCTTGCCGTTCCGTCCGAGGTGCAGCCGAAGCCGAAGAGCAAGAGCAAGAAGCCTTCGCGTCGCAGTGCTATCCGGTTTTGGTGAGTCTTGTTTCCTTTTTCTTTTTCTTTGCTTCATCTTCCTGACCACTTCCTCCTCTAGAATCTTGTCTGTCCAGAGCAGACCACATACCCATCCGTCCCTTGCGTCGGTCTTTCATTCTCTATCATACCTATGTTCCCCTCTCTCTATGCCCATATGCCCTCTATGCAATCCCTTTTTTCTCTGCATCTTTTGTTGAGTGAACCTGAGTTTTTGATTGGCGTCAATACTTTTGCTTCTTTCTTCGACTTCCGCGTGCACTTGAAATTGGAGTCAAGGAGCTTTCGCAAGAATTTCTATTGGACGTACAGCCATCTTTCTAAATGAAAGCTACAGAGTCGTTGGGTTCTTTCAAAGTTGACGGACAGCGAGCCTGAGATATTTTCGGAGCGGAATCGTGGGCAAGTGTAAGCCGCGTTCAAAGACGTGGTGTGGAGGTATAAGTGAATGGGATATAGGCAATGCTTGGCGTCGTATTACAGGAAGCCGGGAGTCGGTGTCGAATTCAGCGCACGTCCCAAAAAGGAAACCTCCGCTTTTCTCTTGCTTTCATCATCCGAAACTTGCTCTCGTGTCTATGAAGACTAGCTATCAGCGCTCGACACCCCGAACCCGATCCCCATCTCCTTACAACTACTCCTCTTCAGACTTCTATTCCCCACCGCAAGACCCAAATAGGCACAAACTCAATTCCAAATATTTGGCAGTTCTGTCCTAGGGTGCAAAGCCTCGATAATGAGACGGCTGGGTTCCGTCAATTCTTCTAGCAATGTGTGTGCCCGTTGAGCTGTGATGCAGTGGCCTTTCGCGTGCCCTCATTCCGTCTTCGTGCCGTTTTGCCGTACGAACGCGGGTCGACTCTTATCTCTCCTTCGCTCTCCGAGTCGAATGTTCAACTGAGTCAGAATCTTGATGACCGCCTTCCGAAACGAGGCTGCGGAGGTTTACGGTATTATATGATCTGAAACTGTGCGTACCTCGTCTTATTGCCACTCATATGCGCTGTAGTTCACGCCGGCGGCCTGCATCCAGACTTTCGCCCAGGTGGTTCTCAAACTAGGACTCGGAGAAGCAGTGTACAGCGGGATGGTGTTGATATTGATTTCCGTACGTGTCTTATTGAAGTGCGGCAATTGCGATCTGTAAGAGGACGCCGCCACTGACATAAATGATTATTGACACTTGCCCAGTGGCCGGCTGTCCATAGATGCTTCTCGCATTCTGAACTTCGAAAAATCATACTCCTCTGCGGTGTACTTTTGGCCTTTCATCGTTTGTATTGCCATCTATATGACACGCCTACTGGTGCTAAAATTTTCAGAATTTCGGTCCACAGGGTTTTCACAGGTATGTGTGGTTCTTCTCCGCATTACAGCCTCCCGTGATATATCGATCTGTGTTCAAACAGATGCCTGTAAACGGTACAACTATCACGGTAACGTCAACGTTCACCTAGGCTGGCACTAGCGGTCACTAGCAAGACTTTTTCCCCGATACCCTTCACAATGACCAGGCTCATCCTCGACGACGACGATCCTTCGATCCAGTATCATGGCATTGGCTGGGTAAAAGGCGGCTATGACTGGCAAAAACTGGGTAACCCCCCCGAATTTAATGCTACGACGCATTCGTCTGGGACGCATGGCGATACTGCGACGCTACAATTTCGAGGTGTGTATTCAACATCTTTCATCGCTACTACGAAACTTTCTGAGCGGAACTGGGGCGTTAGGGTCTTCTATTGAAGTCTACGGAACATTGAATCCCAACACAGGACAATCCACTCTCGGTTTTTCTATCGACGGCGTGGACGCCGGCACGTCGACTGCCCGAGCCGTATCTGCTGCTTCATTTAATCAGCATATCTGGACGTCCCCGATTCTCGATGACACCTTTCATACGCTAGTTATCGCTGTGGATCACGAGTCAGCCATAACAACTGCGAAATCAGCTAATCGAACGTTTCATCTCGACTATTTCATCTACGAGACGGCATCTTCGTTGGAAAGCGGGACGATTCAATTCATTGACGACAGTGATGCTGCAGTCATTTACTCTTCTGAGGGTTGGCTCAGCTCGACTAATGGAACCAATGATGTGAAAAATACTCACCATACCAGCAATTACAACGGAGCATGGGTTGTTGTTCCTTTTGAAGGTGAGTCTCTCATTCACAAGTCGAATGTACACTTACTCAAGACTCGAATGTCCTCGCAGGAAATAACATATCGCTTTCACTCACGACTACGAACCCGCCGGTTAACAATGACTCAGTACGTTTGGAGCCTCCGCGCTCGTGGACGGGCAGCAAGCCGTTTTTATACCGCAACCTGGATTGCCGTTCACGCTGTGGCTTTCAAATACACTGTCTTCAGGGTCACACCAGTTGAACCTTACGGTCTCAGACGTACATCCCATCGAGATCGATTATTTCATGGTTACTGGTTCGACTGCTTCGTCCTCAGTTCCTAGCGCACCAGTTCCTTTGACATCTGCACAAGCATCGAGTCGCAAGAACCTTCCGGTACCAATTATCGTTGGTGGTGTCGTGGGCGGGATTATCATCCTAGTATTGGCAGTAACCTGTGTATTTCTGTGGAGGCGTAGACATGCGTGTGTTGATCAAAGTAAGTTATTTTGGCATCGAGTCTGTTGAAGAGCTTGAAACTAATCAATTTCGAGAATCTAAATCTACAGGATATGGCCGGTCGTGGCTGGGTCGATGGGTAACGAGAGCACAAATTGGCCGCGAGTCTGCCATTCTCCCTCGGCCATTTCGGTTGTCGTTCAGAACTCGTCGAAATACGGAGGCATCCCCTCCTCCATACCGGTTGAAATATTCTGATGGACCGTGATTTAATTGTGATTTGGACCATTGGCAGTGGTCTGGTCGTGTATTACCCTAACTCGTTTAATATCTACTTGCTCGAATAGGCGTACCAATTCATTATATAATCGAACTCCTGAAGGATCGCAATTCTAATTTCTGGGTAAGCAGATGTCGAATGCTTAAATGCTCAGCGCTAGCGCTCAGCTCCGCTTGCTATCGAAAGTATCGGATATTCCGAAACTTAGACAGCCCTCAATTTATGGTTACACCCCAAGTACCTTTGATTCTTTGAAAAGAAACCAGAAGTCCCTCCGCGAAAATTACCGAAAAAGGAAATCTCCGGTTGTGTCCTGCGCTCATCATCACCGTACACCATCTGTGTAACGCTTGGATTGGAATGTAAAGCCGTTGCGTCGAGGTATCTCGATGACCCCTAGGCTTAACGCTATCAACTCTCAACCCCCCAGTCTTCCAGGGAAATTCGGAATGACTCGCCCACCGACGCCCAGCCAGCCTTTCAATGCCTAAGTCTCCCTCGAAACGCATTACTTGCGATTTTGGTTTACCCAATCGCTTCTTGGGCTATGTGGAGTGTCCAGAAGTTTACATCCAAGCACTCATCAGTAAAACTACACATTCGTCTTTGGCATCTTATGTCTTTCGGATGTGTCTTTGGCCATCTTTGTCTTGCCGGGATCGTCTTTCGTCTTTGGAATCGCATCTTTCACAATCTTTGTCTTGGGATCTGGTCTTGCAAGTCCTCGGATGTCTTGGCGATGGAGGCAAGATCTAATGAGTTCATTTTCACAGTGGAGTTGATTGCAGCACTTCTACACAGTTTTGTGAACGAATACAAGACAAACAGTGCACCCAGCTCTCCTCCTTGCGGAGGGACGGGTATCGAGAATGTCGTGAAAAGAGACAAGTCATTCAAACTCCGACTGATGGTCATTATGAAAGCCCGTGACTACCCGTGACAGATGGCATGATATGGCAACGCGATCAAATGGTTCGTTGCCTCTTGCCTTCTCCCACCACATTCTCCCTCTCTCCCCCCGCTTTTGCCCACTGCCTGCCGCTGCAAGCTCTCCCCTCGTTGTGCATGCTTCCTGCGCCGAAACATCAAGCTCCCCCACAGCAAGCAACTCTGCAATGCTTCCCACTTGCTCTGCGCCTCGTCAAGTGTCGCCGGGCTCGGCGCTCAAGTAACTGAGCTGCAACTTGCAAGATCTCAAGAAACTCTTTCGTCGAGTGTTGTCCGCTGTTAACCTTTCATACCCCTCAAGACCCTCGAGCTCAAGTCGTCTTCAACGCCACAAGTCCTTCAAACGCTCTCAACTCCACCAAGTCCAAGACATATCCCAGCCTTCAAATCATATGATTCATCGTTTCCTTCGCAGTCGAGCTTGACCCGCTTCTGCGAGATTGGTTGGAAGTGAGTATTCATTTACTTTCAGTCTGCTCTCCCGTCCCGCGCTCACGCAAAAACTAGCTCGGCAATGCGCGCCTACGTGTTCTAGTCCCGCTATTTACCCCTCCCACATCTCCCTCCGACGTCGCTTCAGTGCGCGCGCATGGCCAGAGGCAAACAACTGCCCGAGACGCGTCGTCAAAGCTAAGGAACCCTAATTATGTATCCGAACATGTCGTAGTTACCCCCAATATAGTTGATTTGCCCTATCTTTGCGCTGGCATTTGTGTCTTTCAATTCATCTTTCAAGTCATTGTTAAGTTCTTGAGCAAGACCTAGTGCGTCTTTGAGGTCTTGACCAAGACGACGTCTTCGCTAAGACAAATGGATCTACTTAGCGAAAGACGTCCATCTTGGCCAAAAATCCATCTTTGACGTCTTTCGCGTCTTGCCCAAGATGCCAAAGACGTCAAAGACGAATGTGTAGTTTTACTGATGCTTTGGCAGAAGTAAGAATGGCCCACAACCCGAGTCCTGCTTGGTAAATCTGGGCCTCATTACTGTAACCCGCAGGTTCAGGCCATAGAGTACTCGTTAGCGCCGCGAAACCTCTCCGCGAGTCTTCTAGTTTATGTTGGGACTTCGAAGCTCTAGCGCTCTCCAACGAGCCGATGGTGTACGTTTCCTCTGAATCGTCACCGTGGCACCGCATCCTCAGTCAACCTACAGTGCGCTCTGAGTCTCGCTATAAGGGTCGACGTAGCTTTCTCTTCAAAAGAGGGATGGAATCAAAGTCCATGTCACTTGCTGCCCCTGGTATTCGGCGCTGGCGAAGCCGTTCACGAAGACTCGAGGCTGGGGGGTGGAGGGCAATTGCTTCTATCTTCGGCTGAGGCGCGTTCTCCATCTCTTTCCCCCAGTGAATAACGGATCTGAGATGTTACTACGCAGTGCAAGGCTCAAGTGCTTCCCTTCACGCTCACTTTGCCTCACGTCATTTTGCGACGGCCAGACCATCTCGTTCATGTCGACACGTCGACAGGAGCCCGTTCAGTATCCTTTTAACGACGGTCAACGTCATCAATATGACCGCCCCACCCTTCTTGGGTCCCCTCCGGCGGTCTTCGAGGAAACTACAGATATCCGACTTGTACGCTACCAACGCCGCCGTTACGACGCATCGGCCACGGATCCTGCCACAAAGAAGGATCAGATCTTGCCTTGCTCAGAGAGCCATGTAGGGGGATTCTCCGTCGCACCACCGAGGTGCTATCGTCTTCTGCGTACACGACGAGTTCTGAGCGCAGCTCTGGCGTGCATGGCGGGCGTCTAGTCTCTTGCACAGACTCAAACTCGATAACTCGTTACAGAGCGGGCGTCATAGCCTGAACTCTCACCGCATTGGGAGAGGCGGGAGACAGGGATGCGGCTGGTCAAGCTTTCCCGTGTTGCGGGTCGTGAAGCTGGAAGTGTAGGAAGAAGAGGATTACCGAGGCGAGCCAGCTCGTCGAGGCGATGATCTGGGAGGTCATGGAGGGAGGGGCGGAAGCCTGACATCGAGGCTGTCTTCAATGTCGCTTGTCGCCCAGAGCTGATGAAGAGGAGTCGAGGACACTTTGACGTCCATCAAGTTTCAGTCTCTCTCCGACCTCGTCGAATAACACCACCTACGCAGCGTCGACCCGTACACTATTGGAGGAACGTCTCGTCTCGTCGCTTCGCCGCCATCACTCCCTTCCATCCCTCCCATATCCGCGAAGGCCGAGTATCACACGTAGTCTCGTTTGACGCGTATCCCATCTCCCCCTGTCCTGCGCCGCCCCCGCCTCAGAGCGTGCGTGAATGGTCGGCACGGTATTCACAGATGGAGGCCCCGGGCTGAATGGGATCTCCAAGCGTGCAGTCGCTTGCCTAGCGCCATCTTACGCATCAAGCACCAGCGCGAGTGATTCCTCCTTTGAGGGTAGGGGAAAAGAGGATTGAGAGGAGTTCGCGCAATATATTCCCTCGCACCCTCTCTACCCGCCAGCCGCCAGTCCTGTCACGGCACACCCGACTTGATGATTCCACATGCAGTTGCGGGTTATCTAGGCGCCAGACCCGTGCCAGATCTCGGGAATACACATTCAGCGTCGGGCTCACCCTCGCGTTGTGGGAGTCGAGAGCGAGCCTCTATGAGAAGCGAATGGACGAAGACGTCGTCGACCCTATCGCTATCCAGCCGCCCGTCGACCATCCTTCTCCTCGGCAGCTAATGCACGCGTCCCCCCTCGGATAATCCAGAAAACACCTCCACCTCTTAGACTACTCTCCCCGGTACCCATATCTGTCTCATACGGAGAAGACCCTCACCGTCAGCGCACAGCTTGGATGTCATTGCGGATGAGGACCCCACGTCATGCAATAGACAGCCACATCAGGCCACAGTGCGATACTTCGCCGCACCGCTGATTGCAGGAGTCTTGCTACCGTACGCGAGCTCACTCACATGCATCGCTCGAAGCTCGACGGAGGGTGGCTGGATAGGTTGTCAGTCGGCCTCTCAATGATCATGACTCTATGTGCCGACAGGGAGACAACGCTGTCGACCGGGAACGACACGCTTTGGCCTTTCTCTGCTCTCAAGCACTAGCTTTGCGTGTGGTTAGTTTTCGTGTACGAGGGCGGTGTGTTGACGCGTATTGACTTTCGAAGCTACAGCCCAACACATCCCTCCCCGAAACGGAAACCACACGGAAATTCAAACATTACTCACTCGCATTTCGACGGATGGACGTTGACCGCGTCTTTCCGCGATGGCCGCAGACAGGCTAGGTCTGAAATAAACCCCGCATTCACCCTCAGTCCCGGCATATATCCTTCGCAACTGGTCTCGGAAACCCCGGAAATTCTACGACTGTAACAACATGAAACGGGGACCGCTGGCGCAAGTGGAAGACGTGTGAGTAAAGAGGACGTCCTCATGTCAACGACAAACCATAACAATTCATGTCTCTGTCGCTCCAGAAAAAATGTGCCAGGTTCTCGGAGTACTTTGTACGACTTCTGTTGTTTTGCTTGAATGGTGAATCAAACTAGACGTTTTTGCGCATGGCGATACCTGAGACTCCGAGGAAGCATTCCTGCTTCTCTTTGGAAGCTGATGTCAGTGAACTTCCAAGTTCTGGATTCAACATTTTCTTTTCATTTATAATTATCAATCCGTCAACTTACCAATATCTCCGTGTAGTTTCCGTACACTCCGTGTCCCAAGCTGACAATGAAGCACACCAGATCTTGACTAAAAAAATGTATTTAAACGGTTTCAAGAGCAGGTTGAGTGCTACAAATCACGCCTCCCGGCCTAGTCTCTCCTGCTACAACTTCGAAATGTCGCTTCGTATTGTCTCCGTCTTTGGCGCCACCGGAGACCAAGGTACGTTTCCAGGAACCCAAACTTTCCTTGAAACTCATGGGGTATTCACCTTTCCGAACTAGCTAGCGGAGTCGTCGATCTATTGCTCCAAGACGGAACCTTTGTTCCTCGAGCCTTCACCCGGGATGCGAACTCTGCAGCATCAAAGAAACTCAAAGATCGAGGAGTCGAGGTTGTTCAAGTTGATACCTCGGACAAATCTCAGCTGGTCGCCGCCTTGAGAGGCAGCGAGGCCGCGTTCATGGCGAGTCATGATTGCAGTCATGTTATGAAACGAACTAACTGACATCCATGATAGGTTACCACCCCCATTTTTGTCGCGGATGTGGAGGGCACGGACGAAATAACACAAGGGAAAAATATCATAAATGCTGCCAAAGAAGCCGGCGTCCAATTTCTTATCATGTCGTTCGTATATTTCCAATTTCCACGAGCGAATATTCGATACTGACTTCCAAGTACAGCTCTCTTCCCAGTCTGAACAGAATCACCGGCGGCAAATATACGAATATTATCCAGTATGACGGTTGGTCTTGAAATTTCTGACTCAGAGATGGACGATGTGATAATTAAACTCTTCAGACAAAGAAACAATACGAGAATATTTGGGATCCTCAGGCGTCAAAAATGCATCCCTTCTTCTTCCAGCATTCCTTGAGAACTGTTGGAAGTGCGCCCCTTTTGCTTCGTCTAACGAAATTTTTAACTGACGCCGACCATGATTGTCAGATTCGGACAGCTCAAAAAGACAGACGACGGGTATTTGCTTTCCTTGCCGAGATACAAAGCAGACCAGCTTCAAGCATTCACCTGGGTTCAGCGCGACGTTGCCGCAGCAGTTCTCGCTCTTCTCAAGAATTACCAAGACCCGGCCAAGGAGATTGACGGAAAGACATACCCCGTTGTCAATGGTCGGATGACTTACAGTAAGCTGGCTGAGATGATATCGAAAGGTTCTTGAACAATCTACCACAAGACTCAACCTCATCGTTATTTTGTTAGTCCTGAATGCGAAAGTTGCTTTCGCCACGGGTCCCTCTTCAGGATTGGCTGAACTGGACGATATGGTACGTTTCTGTTATCGATTTCTCTTCACGGTTGGCTAACTGCCATTTGACGAGTGGTCCGCCCTAGCAGAGAACTCTGGGCTCTATCTGGATACACCGATACCTAATCCTGAGCTCGTGGCACTTGGCGTGAAGATAAGCACCATTGAGGAGTTTTTGGAGACGGAGATTAAGGCGAGGTATGGGCGGTAGTCGGTAGGCTTTGGGGCGTCGCAATATCAGTTTGTATCATTAGACGAGAGCATCAGTAATCACATACGGTGCCGTTGGATCCGAGACGCAATTTCATGAAAGCAAATTGAAGTAAGAAGGTTGTGTTTGTCGTTCCAATATACCATCGACCAATTTGGTTTAGGGAAGAATTTACCGCCAAAAATCTATTCAGATCTGTAAACAATGGGTCTATACCAAACGTACATAGCGTGTTTCGATCGTTAGAGTAGCAACGGAGGGGAACGTGTCTCGGTACACAGTTTCAGCCATCGACGCCTCGCGTATTCGAATCTCCCACAAATCGCATCCGGAGCGCGAAACCAATTCTTCAATTGTTCGCCGAGGGTCGCCGCCAGACACAAACGGCTCGGGAAGGTCAAGGAGTCGGAGTGCAGGAACTCTCAAGCTGTGTAGAAGGTGTGCTATATCGCTCCCTTCCAAGCGAGACTTCACAGATAGAATCAGGTCGACAAGATGGATGAGCGTGATCTCCTCCGTCAGATGAGACTCGAAATCGCAGACTAGTGCCGCAGTGAAATGGACAAGGTTGGACGTGTGGCGCAAAATCTCTACACATTCGTAGTCATAAAGGCAGAGGCCTTCCAGACTTGTCAATTGCGACCAAGGTAGACGAATCATGGACAGGAGGAAGCTCTCCGAGAGTACAACATGCGTGAGCTGCGGGGCGGCAGAGAACAGTTCCGCCTGTGAGGGCCCTCCCACGCTTTCGCCCAGATCTGGGAGCTCGCTTGGCCCAAACACCAAACGTTTCAGCAGGGGCATGTCTCCCTGAATGTCATAAATAATTTGGAAAGGGAGGATGATCTCGATGTATTCCCAGCGATGACAGTGGTGGACGATGGCGCGCAGGAAATCTGAAAGGACCTTAACTAGTCGCGGTCCAGCCTGATTCAAAGGATCAATGTGGTGAAGCCGAATGGTAAGGGGGCGCGTTCCTGAGCGCGATAGCCAAAGGTTCAGAGCACCCAGTTTCTTTTTCGCCGAGGTGGGGCTTTCGTCCGGCGGAATCTCGAGCTCGATGACTTCCCAGAGCCATGGCGTGGAAAGTGCAATCTGCCGCCAAAGAGAACAGACTTCACATAGAAGTTGGGGAGAGAGGATGCCGGTAATTGGAGGATATTCCGGATCGATGGGGAGGAAATGTGTAAAGATTTCTGCAATGATTTCTGGCGGCAAGGATAAAATTCCAGAGCCAGGACAGGCCCCGTTGTGAGCCAAAACGTCGACGCTCAGCATCGATCCTGGGATTTGATCACCGGACTGCGATTCGTCCGAGTCGCTTAGGCTCAAGAGCCTCATCTGGGTCAATTTGAGTCAGTGTTGGGCGGGAAAAGTAGAAAAATCAAGAGAACTTTATCAGAATCAGGCATCTAAGTTTGCCCCCCAGATGAGAGATATCTGGTACCCTCACGGCCGCCGCACTTGAAGGACAGCTAATTGAGCGCGACGGCCAGGGCCAAAACGTTGTCAGCACTGCCAGTGGTTGCGTAATATAATCGTGAGAGCGTGACAGACTGATTGTCCCAATGTTGATCTTTCTTCTTGTCACAGTCATCCTCCTTCATCTTGACGGTCGTCGGTATCTGGTCCAGCTTTTGGCTCGGAGAAAGCTCCAGCGTTTCTGACTATCTAATGTCAAAGGTGTATCATATGCTGCTTGCCGATACTTGAGCCCGACCCATCCTCGAATATATACTGATTCGGCCACTGTTCTAGGCAAGTTCTGGGTGCTTTGTTCTTGCTAAGTGCCTTGCTTGCTTCTTGCTACCCTTTCTCTGAATTCGGTCCAAGTTTTGATTTTATAATCAGTCCTTTGGAGAAGTGCCTTTCAAATCTAAGACAGTGGCTGGACACGAAGGCTTTGTTCAAGTTGTGACCTTCCCCGCCATTGGGATCACGAGCCTATAAAATCCATTCACGGCGCGTCAGAATGCCACCGCCTGTTCTTGTTCTCTACTCTCATCTTCCGAACAAAAATCACTCCCCAGACACACATACCTGGATTCTCAAGCAATGTGAGTGGTTTTAGCCTGCCGTTAGCGCTTGAGCTCAGTTTGATTCCATTCATCCATCTCAGAACCTGGGAATGCTTAGACGCTTACAAGCTGCTACTTCCTCCAACTGGGGCCCTAGCTCTCCGGAAGAGGTCAATATGCTTCAATGCGTTCTCCACGAACTGGAGGGCAAGGTGGCATTAAATGCTCCAACAAGCAGTCTCCGACTCGCAGATTCGCTGGACGTTATCCGAGATGTGATGCAGCGTATCCGTGACATGTTATCGCCCGTAAGGCGATTGCCACAGGATATTCTCGCACTCATATTTCACTTTTTCGTGCATGAAGGAGACAGTTTCGATTCTCGTTCCAAGGCTTTGATCCTTTGCAGCGTGTCGCGGCATTGGCGGCAGGTGGCATTGTCAACTCCGGCTCTGTGGACCAATCTCGTACTGGATGTCAAGCCGGGATGGAACCCCATCTTCGAGAGAATCTGTCTCTCGCGATCTTTTCCGTATTCTGTGAACATCCAACTTTCCGCCAACCAGGAGTGTCTTCCTGTGTGGTTGGATGAGGCGATCGCACTCATTTCGAAAAATATGTGTCGGATTCAATATTTGGCGATCGACATCCAGCCGCCAGCCATCGATGATCAAATCTTCAATCGTCGGCTCGGCGGTGTGTTCCCTGCATTCAGAGTAGAAGTGACTGCGAACCGCCTCACGACTCTGATTGTTTCCGTTCCTCCTGGAGTCCTCGCTTGGGAGTGGATTTCCTCATTGTCCGGAATTGCACCGAGGCTTTCTGGGCTGTGTTTCTTTGGAGACACGTTGCCCAATGCACCTTGGTCGCAGTTGACGCGACTTGCCATCGGCCCAATTGATCTCTTCGAGAGTCTCCGGATTCTCGCGCATGCTCCCTGCCTTCGGGATGTTGATTTGACCATTGGAGCAACTGAGGCCATTGCACATTCCCCGAGCCTATTGGTCCACTCCCTCAAGTGTCTGCTGCTTGAACGCCACGAGGGAGCAAACATCCCGGTCATCAACTTTCTTTCCTACGTTCAGCTGCCACACCTCGTTTCCCTCGCGGTTGTCGGAGAAACAAATGACTTGCTTCCCTTTCCCCTTTTGTCTCTTTTAGATCGATCTTCATGCCACCTCCGCCGCTTTATCCTTGTTGATACGCCGATTCTCGCGAAGCATTTTCGGACTATTCTCGAGCATGCAGCTATGCAGAGATTGAAGTGGCTGAAGATTGAGAGGTCTATTGCTGGGGATTTTTCTCATCGGTTGTTGTACGATCTGGCTGGACCCTGCCCTTCCCTGTTACCGACCTTGGAAGTGGTCTACGTGGATCCGATGCCGTCTTCCCGGGGCCCTGTAGTATTTTTTGCGAAGCGAAAAGATGGATTGTACTCGTACCATGCGCCCACTACGGGAACTCCTTCATTGGGGGACATATTCACTTTTGATCCATCCGACAGTGAGTTGTGAGTATCAGATTCAACCATATAGGCTGCTGGAGGATATTTCGCACCTAGCGCGGATGTACGTAGTTGTATGTATAGTGCAGATATATTTGGCCCGCTGTTGGACATTCTATAAATTAACCCTTGAACGCGAAGTGTTCGGCTTGCCCTGCTCGCATTCCGAATTCCGCAATGGACGGAACCAGCCAATTGGACACTCAGTCGACTACCTCCAAATTTCGACCCTCGAATCCGGGATATCACAATCCAGGAACACAGGGCCGAATTCTGACTGTTGAATCATCTTGAGTTGAACCTCCGAGTCTCGCCACGAACAGAACCCACATACTGTCAAGCAAACGTCATTGACGGTGGGTTATTGATATTTGACAGGCATGTCAAGGGTATTCTCGACCGCATCTTACTCCAGGAACCAGGTAGAATAAATAAATTGAGGCAATCACGGCTCAGTCTCGATTCAAATTTTGGATTCTGGCTGCATAAACTGCTATATATCAGAATGATTTGTGAACACCTCAGTTGTCCTCCGCGCTGTTGCGTAGGAGATGTTGAACCAGCTTTGGCAACTTGAACCATAGTATTATTGTGTATTGACGCGAGCTTGGTCATCACCAAAACGGGGAGTTCCCCGTAAGGGCATGCGAACACCAGATCACTGATGGCGGTTTGCAAGGGCTCGCAATGTCTCAAAAGGGTTTGCGATGGGACCAGCAGCCATTCGACGGGTTGGCAATCGTTCAAAAAAGCTTGTGTTAGAATACAATACTGTTTGTCCCATTTGCATACTCGCCGAAAGGGTGTCTATGGCTTTGAAAACCAACTGTCTGACTTTTCATAAAATTACAAGTCGACACAGTGCGGCGCTATTCAAATAAACTCGAGCATTACAATTGTCAATCAGGATTCAGACGGATACTTTCTATGAGAGTTACCAGATTATCGTGCTTATATCCGAGATCCTCAATAACATCCTCCATCCCCATCCTCCAGACAAAGCGCAGTCTCGACATCGTGATTGCCCTCGGCGAATTTGACCAGCAACGTCGGTGGCCGGGCCCGCGGTCGCAGTTCGCTGATGTCATCATCAACAGCCGTCACGTGTGATTGCGTGATGTTGGTTGATGGCTTGTCGTCGAGTCACTCTCCTTCTCTTCCTTTCCCCCCATCTTCCCTCCGCTCAAAACATGGTTCTTGCCGTATTCGCCCTCCATGGCCTCAGGTGCTCATCGACTGCAAACTCTGCAACCTCTGCAATGTATCAAGACTCCCCCACCCCTCTGGTTTTCCCTCAAACAGCCCTTGTTGCCGTCTTTGTGCATGCCTTGCGCAAGCTGTCCCGTCTGTCGCACAGTTCAAGATAGATCACGGCTGCATATTCAAGATTCAAGACCCCTCAATCCTTCTCAACTGCTTCAAGGCACTCAAGTCCACCTCAAGTCAGTCAAGCTCGTCAATTCCTTCCATAAATGTACTTCACCGTGCCTCAAGCTTCCAAGTATCAAAGCTCTCCCCTACCCTCAACGCTATCAAGAGTGATCTGTCCTTACTCCTCTCCTCCTCAGCCCTGCCTGCCCAACGACGCTCCTCGAGTCACCTGTCACATCCGACGGTGCGGCGGCTTTTTTTTGGATAGGGACGGAGTTACACTTCAAGCTAGATGTCGGTGCGTGTTCATCTGTCTATCTTTCTCATCTTCCGTTCACACCTCGTTCAGGGACGCCGTCGCTATGGAGTTGTGGATGTTAAGTCCACGACTTCGCTACCCCGGGTATGTATTGCGCGCATTTTTTTGCTGGTGTTTCGATCGGTGTGTATATATACATATTAAAATTCATTTTTTATTTTACATTCATTCCCTGAATTCAAATCCATTGAAAGCTATCGTGACCATATATAATTATGGTACCCGCAGGGGGTTGCGAGGTTTCGGCTGCCTGATGTAGGGTTTACAGACCTGCACATGCCTGGCACAAATCCGAAGGTCAGATGGGTATTCGAAAGGCAGTTGGACCTTTACGGCGCTTTTTGGAAACTTTGCAGGAAAATAGTTCCGCTGTAAGGCCCTTTACTCGGCCAAAAGGCAGATGCCGATTTGCAAGGATTTTGGGTGAATCCGAACGTTGGCGAGGCCTTGCGAGGCCTTACGAGGTTCTCACTGTTTTGGTGATGGTCGAGCTTGTCCGATCGCCGAAAGCGGCTTCCAGTCTTCTTCCATCAACTTCCATGTACATTTTTTGCACTACCGCTTTCCGGCTAAAGTTGCGTCCCATTTCCGAGACCAGAATGTCGAAACTCAGTTGTCCTATCTCTTGATTCTGTTTGTTCCTTGTGCCAGCTAGCCTCGACACCATTCTTCAATTAGCGTGGCCGCCTCGACGCTTATGATTGGCCGACCCAGGCTCAAAACGGACGTTTATGCACAAGCCTGTCTCAAGCACCTCACACGACTATTCCCAATCTCAAAACGACCGATCGGGGTCCAAGCTATAAAGGTTTCAACGAATTTTTGAGAAGCCAGTCAACTCGCCTCCGGGTTGCGTGTCGTCCAAGATGACCCTATCGCATGGCAGGCGTCGATATCTTAGCCTGTCACTAGCCTACGTTCGCCTCCAAACTGCTTCTTACGCTCTCAATATTGACGCTCTGAGCAGCTGTCTTTCCGCGAAGCTCTCGCAAACCCCGAACGTCGACAATCCATCCCCGCCACACTTCCAGGCAATTGGTCTTCTGTAGGATGCTACACGTGAGTCGATGTCTTGCAGTTTCATTCCTCGTACGCTGACCAAATTCCCCGAGCATCCAGCGATAATACCGGCGCACGGACCCTAACTGGTGCAACTTTTACTGACACGGCAAATATGACCGTAGAGGTAATACTAATAGAAATTCTGCGCAATTCCAGCAGACACTGAACGATTTCCAGAACTGTATCGCGTTCTGCGATGCCAGACAATTCATCTTCGCAGGAGTGGAGTTCATGGTGTGTTGTCGTCTTCGGCTCCTTGTTGAATCATCCTTCAATTTGACATTGTGCTGTATTAAATAAAGCAAGAGTGCTGTACGTTTTCGTCTCCCTCTTTATTAATCCCTGTTCACCTGATATCAACGTCCAGATTGCGATAATTTTATCGAAAACGGCGCAACCAAGGCCGCAGACACCGATTGTGACCTACCCTGCACGGGATCCCCTGCTGAATTATGCGGTGGGGCGGGACGTCTCAATTTATTCAACAGTGGCGCGGCACCACCTCCGCTTCCCACGATACCGGCTTCTATAGGAAAATGGGTCTCTCTCGGCTGTTACAGGTACGTACTATTTCAGTTTCGCTCGTGTATGGATGCCTTTTTTTCATTTACTTACATCTCGCAGTGATAACGTGGATGGCCAGGGACGCGCGCTTCCAAACGGAGTCAACGTGGATGGTGAAGTTTCGTTGGAGACTTGCACTGCAGCGTGCTTCGATGCCGGGATGCCCTTCTCCGGTACGTTCTCTCGTCTGTCTGTATGGATGGTATGTATCTCTCTTGACGACATTCGCCGGCCCAGGTACCGAATTCGCGGACGAATGCTGTAAGCCGATCCCGTTCATTCATTCGAATATTCCATCGTAATGACAGAGCAAAAAAAAAAAGTTTGCGGACTTGCCATCGGCAATGGTGGCGCTCCGGTCATGCTCGCAGACTGCAATATGCCTTGCGCAGGGAATACTTCCGAGTTGTATGTGTTTTTTCCCCCACTTGGTCCACAATCAGTTCCACGGTTACTTAACATATGTTCTAGTTGCGGAGGCCCTAACAGGTTAACTGTGTTCAACTACACCGGAGATGATCTTCCTGCGCCGCCGCCCGTGGGTGGCGGAGGCGGAGGCGGGGCTACAGCTATCGCAACCGATCTTCCTACTCCCTGGGCCTATGTCGGATGTTTTGTGTACGTTCTAGTCTCGCTTATACTCACATTTGATCAAGCAGAACTCACCATTCATCTTTACCCTACAGCGACAACGCCAACGGACGGGTTCTCACAGTCGAGTTCGACAGTGTCAACATGACCATGGAGTCTTGTGTTTCTACGTGCGATGCTCAGAACTTCACGATTGCAGGCGGCGAATTTTCGGTGAGATTATTTAATATTCATATTCAGCTTTTTGCATGTGGTTGGTTGATTTACCTGTACTTACCATCTTCTATTCTATAGACACAGTGCTGTACGTATACGAATAACCAGATGATGTTGAATGCGCAGGCACTAATAATTTTCTCTCTGTCTAGTTTGCGGCAACGAATTGATAGACGGTGCAGTTCCCGCGCCGAACTCCGACTGTAACCTTGCCTGCGGCGGAAATTCAACGTCAGTTCAACTGAAGCCCGTGAACATCATGCATCATGTCTGAAACTTACCTTTCTTTGATTCATTCAAAACAGTCAAGCGGTATGTACGCCTTGTTCAAGTTATGATGTAGATCTCAAATCATCATTGAAAAATAATTCTCT
The DNA here is from genome assembly GCA_037176885.1 of Favolaschia claudopus. Taxonomy (NCBI): domain Eukaryota; kingdom Fungi; phylum Basidiomycota; class Agaricomycetes; order Agaricales; family Mycenaceae; genus Favolaschia; species Favolaschia claudopus. The sequence continues at coordinate 586,883 of JAWWNJ010000113.1, forward strand.
CTCTCAAGTGTGGTGCCGGAAACAGGCTCTCAATATATTCCACCTCGCCAAATATTACCATTCTCCCCGTTCCCGTTGCGCAAAACTCGAGTCTGGGCGCTTGGTCGTACCAGGGTTGTCTCGCGTACGTTTTGATTTAAAACCGTTGCAAATTCGGATGAATCACACTCACTCTTTATTTGATCTTCTCCTGGTATTTATTCAGAGACGCAGTCGGTGCCCGCGTTTTCCCTTGGCAAATCGACAACACCAACAACAATTCGGCTTCCGCTTGCCTCGATCAATGTCAAGCATTCGGATATACCGCTGGTGGAATGGAATTCGGTGAGATATCGTTGGATTCCGCTTTTCTTCTCGATAACAATTAAACTGTTCTGACATTACATTGGCAGGGTTTCAATGTTGTGAGTTTGTTTAGCTGTATAGCGGGTCCAGCAAATCTCTGGCTCAAAATTTAATTCGTATTAGTCTGCGGTGATGTCTCGGACGTTACCGCAAGTGGAGTTACTTTGCAACCCGCCGAATCTTGCAATATAGCTTGCTCCGGTGACCCAATCCATTTGTGTGGTGGGGGAGGGACTATTCAGTACTACATCTGGACCGGACCTAGCCATGTCTGGCATACGCCGAAAATCACTGGTCGATATGAGGCGAGTTCTCACTATTCTATATTCTTTTATCGTATTCAAACTTTTGATTTAGTTCCTTGGTATGTTCAGTTCATCGAATAATTGTTGTACGACGCTGCGCTGTATCCTAAATTCTTCTAGTTCCAGGGTTCGTTTGTTTTGAATTCCACTTTGTGTTGTTGCTGATGGCGGAGTTTTAGAGTCGTAGTTCCGCTGATTACCACAGTGGGCATCAACAACAAAGTTACATTCCTCGAGAAAAGCGGTACATCTGAGTACGCAAATCAATCCACAAACTCTTCTTCCTTCAAGATTTGACGATCTTCTACTAGGTTCACTAATACTACTGGAGCATATGAATTAGACTTGAGTTTGACCAGTAATTTCTCTGCTACATGGCGAGAAATGCATGTCAAGTCCGATATATTCTGTTCCGGTAGCATTACTCTACCGGACAAAGGAGGCCGGCAGCTCAACGTTGGCGGCTGGTCGCTTGATTCAACAAAGGGCGTGCGGCTCTACACCCCCGATGGATCTGCAGGCGTTAATGGGACAAACGATTGGCAGGAGAATTTCGAGGAGCTCCATTTGCAGCGCCAACGATGGTATCCAAGTAAGTTCGAGATACATAATCATTGGTTTATCTTCCTAAATTTGCTCCGAAAAATAGCTGCTGCCATGCTGCCCAACGGCACTGTTATGGTCATTGGCGGAGAAACGGGTTCGAACGCGTCCCCCGAACCTAATGTAGAAATCCTCCCCACCCCCGAGGGAGGCGACACCGTGATATTCTTGGATTGGCTGAACCGCACGGATCCTAATAATTTATATCCATTTGTATTTGTGCTCCCCAGTGGTAATCTCTTCGTTGGTATGTCGGTTCTGTCACCTACTTTTTCCATCTCACGCTCAGGATCCGCCTTCGATAGTTTATTACAACGAGGCGCGTATCATCTCGGCCAGCACTTTTGACACTATAACGACACTCCCCAATCTACCAGCTTCGGTCAATGACTGTGGGTGCCCAGTAATGTTTTGCATCTAAGATCACACTAACAGACGCAGTTCTCGGCGGACGGACGTATCCACTTGAGGGTGCGGCCGTCATGTTTCCCCAGCATGCTCCCTATACTGCGCCTTTGGAGGTTTTGGTCTGTGGTGGAAGCTCTCCAGGAGCGGGGATCGCACTCGACAATTGCCTTACCATCAAACCTGAAACAGAAAATGCCACTTGGGCATTAGAAAGAATGGTGCGGCGCTCCTCATTTACACATTAGCCCAATCTAATCGCTGCATTTTCGAAACCAAGCCCTCTCCGCGTGTGATGCCTTGCATTGCTACTCTTCCCGACGGCACATTCTTCATAGCCAATGGTGCGATTCAAGGAATGGCAGGATTCGGCCTTGCCCGGAATCCCAATTTTGGTGCTCTCTTGTATGATCCGTCGAAGCCGTTTAACCAGCGAATCTCAATCTTGAATACAACTATCGTTGGACGCCTATACCATTCCGAAGTGCGTTCTCGGATCAGATCCTCTGCTGAATTTCGTTCATTTTTTCGATAGGCGATTCTGTTGCCCGATGGTCGAGTTTTGATATCAGGTTCAGACCCAGAAGGTGAGGTTTGTTCCTACTGGAGTCATCCAGTTGATGAACGGTGTTCCACGCGATTTCTAGATGGACTAAATCCCGAAGAATTTAGAGTTGAGGTTTGGGAGCGACTTTTTCTTTGTGAGATCGCGGATCAACAACCCTTTCCAGGTTTACATTCCACCATATCTAGCAGAAGGCCGCACCCAGCCTTCTTTCAACATCACGCACACCGACTGGGCATATGGCAGTAAAAGCAGCATCACGGTCACGCTTCACCACGGTACAACATCAACGATGAGGGTTTCTCTCATTGCAGGCAAGTTGATCTGAAATGATTCAATCTTGGGCGTTTCACGAGAGTTTGCTCAGCGACGTCTTCCACTCACGGAAATACTATGGGAAGCCGAACCATCTTCCCTGCCTTCAGCTGTTTCCGCAACACTTGCACAATCACGGCGCCTCCCAACGCGTTCATTTCGCCGCCGGGATGGCATCAGTTGTTCATTCTAGATGGACCAACTCCCTCGCATTCGGCTTGGGTTCGTATTGGTGGCGACCCCGCAGGGATCGGGAATTGGCCCGACCTACCTGACTTCACCGTCCCTGGAGTATGAGTGACATGGACTACCTAGGACAGCTGGACAGCATGAACATCGTTTTTTTGTTGAATTTCGTAGCGTGCATCCGTAGAGCTTTCTTGAGCAACTGACGATTTCCTTCAATTCTCTTTCGTTAAGGGACACTTTGCGTGAAAGTTCCAACCTTGGGGTCATATTGGTACAAAGCAAACTATGGTACAAGGTAGAAGACTGTTTGGGGCACTGGCAATCGGTCAGCAAGAAAATCTACCATGTGGTCTTGCTCTTTTTCTTCGACTTCTTTTTGTTGTTATTATTCGGAGTACTAACCGCTTGCTCTTGTCTCTCGCGAAGAAAAGCAAGATGCATGAGATAGCGGGGATCGTTGTCCTTGAGTATCTCCACAATTTTCTATCGCGAATTGTAAATTGTCAGCAAACTAGAACTACTACATAAACGGAGGGGAGACTTACATGAATCATATCATTGTATGCAGCTCGAGCTTCGTCTTGATAGGGCTTATTAGCCTTCTTGCAATACCTTATGTTTGGCAGTGAAGCGTCAGTGAAGCCTGGGCTGCAAAGAAAAAGGGGGAAAAACAGACCTGATCGCTCGAGGTGACGCAAACTGACTGCAGGAGTACGGTCGCACCCAATCAAAGCTCTTCAGCGTTTTAAATTTACTCCAAAATGCGTAGAACCGATACGCTTCCGGAGGACTGCTGCTGTCGGATAGATCCCAATCGTCTTGGCTCCAGACGAAATGAGCACAGCCGTAACGAGGGTATTGTCGGACAACATGAGAGGCCTTGGAATGCCAGAGCTGTTCGTCATGTGCGAGGCAGAGGAAGAAGTTCTCAATGACTTTGTAAGCACTCTACAGTAGTGGACCAAGCGATTAGTATTCGGGTTAGCAAAAGTAGTATCGCTCACCTCTTCAGTATGGTCATCGCTGGAAAAATCGAGCGACATGAGTGACTGCACAAAGTCGTAGATTATTTTGTGGGTGATCCCGATGGGCTCGAAGCTGTGATTATTTGCAGTGTAAACGGCGGGTCTGAACCCGTTCCGACTGTACCCCATAGGATGACGGTGTATGAGACGGTATAGCCATTCAGATCATGTCTCTCCTGGGGACTCGACCACTCCATTCCAGGCGCCTGGTGGCGCAAACTTAGAGGGGTCTGTTGTGTGTCGAGACTGTTCTTCTCGGGCATCGAAAGTGTATTTACGAATTGAGTCGTACTCAGATCTTGTCTTCAGTCGAGTTAGATACTGGGATAGAAAAGAATTGCGGGAGACTTTAACTCACCGCTTCATCGGACAAAGTCTGATGAAAAGAAACGAAATGAGCGACTCAATTATCTAAAGAATCTGAGAAATTCAGACCTCGTAGGCTTTCAATACACGATTGAATCGCTTCGTAGCCCCCTCGATGTCGTTCTGGTTCTTGTCTGGGTGATGCTCTAGCGCCTTTTTGCGGTAGGCTTGCTGCAGATATTTGCAATTGAGTTGGGGTCTTCACTTGGAAAGGAGAGGATAACATACCCTGATCTCGTCAAATGTTGCATCCTCAGAGATTCCTAAGACCACGTAGAGATCCACAGAATCGAAATCGTTGCGCGACGCTGCTATGCCCATGTTTCTGACGCTCCTATGTCTGCGTCGTGCGAGCAGTTACTTGAAGCGCTAAGTTTGGTAACGCCTCGTGGTCTTCACACACGACACGGAGGAAGACGGAGTGGAAACCGGTAAGTAGCACAACCGAGAGTCTCCAATCGTTGAGAGTATGTAGCAAAATCACGGAATTGGCGAGAGGTCAAGGAGGAGAGGAAAAGGAGTCGACGCGATCACGTGAGTCATACATGCATCAATGTTCCCACGTCTTCCGTCGCGAGTTGAGCTCTTTGTCAACGTTGACTGGGATGCGAATCGAATCCGCCAGAGCGTTTATTTGAGGTCAGAGCGTTCCTTTGAGGTCCGACTATAAGTGAGTGTCTTCTTCTCTGAATTTGAATCACTAGCTGGTTTGCCTACATTTCTATTGAAGTTGGAATCTCAAGAATGTCATCCGAAGCAGTGTGATACTACTACGTGTTTGAATGCTACCATTCAAGTGCCTGAGTTACCCAGCTTCTGATTCAGCATAGATCCACATCAATGAGTCTCCTTCCAAGTCTTCTCGGCCACTAACAACGCATCTAGAGTATCGAGAACGCACTGCTTCCACGGAATATACTCCTTCAATCCCAGAATCGTGCTTGCGGGCGAAACATCCGTGATAGAGATAGGACCCGGAAGCGGTTTAGCCGTATCAAGAGCCGGAAGACGATTCTTGAGATAATCGTGGGCGACAGTAACGTATTCAGCAGCTTCCTTCCAAGTAAAACAGCCCCCACAGACTAGGAATCTCTTCTGTACTCGTACGTTCTCACCGTCGACCAGACCAACTTTGAGGCTGCGGGAATGTGCTAGTGCAACGTCTCGTACATCACAGAAGAATGGTGAGAGGAGGGGAGGGAGAGCGCGGCCGGGTTCACCAGCGATGAGGGCGTAAACCATGCCGTTGGTACCGAGCCGGGTGCGCTGGACCGGAGGGAAGTCTGGGTGGGGTGGGCCGTAGATAAACGGGGGGTTGACTAGCATCACTTGAATCAGCAACGAGCACAGGAGACGATGAGAAGAATGGGTTTAACTTGTAGTCAAGTCAATTTCAGGGTGTTCTTCGGCGTACTTCCAGGCAGCAGATTCTGCAAGGATTTTGGAACCGAGGTAGTTCCAGAACGGTGTGTGACCGCCGTCGAGAATGTCTGCCTCCGAGACGTTACCCCAATCTACAACGATCATCGGTGAAAGTAAGAAATAGTAGAGCGAATATTTCTACCTTTATTTGTGAGAATAGCTCCCGTGTACATCTTGTGAAGTGAAGCTACTCAACATTCATTGAAGCGATCCAGATGACGGGACGAATGTATACGTACGGTCCATAATGGTGCCCCAGGTGCTGGTGAGTACAAACTTTGTAACGCCGGCCTTGAATCCTTGCTGAATTATGTTCAGATTTCCGTCCACAGAGGACTTGAAGACGGAACGGTGTCAGAGTCAATGTACAGTACTAGTAAGAAACAAGATGACTTGCCTTGAGTCCGTCCGCCGCAGACGCTCGACCAGCAAGAGGTGAAGCGGTATGAACGACATATTTGACCCCTACAAACACAATTCAGTTTGGTTGAACACTCGGATTACATAGGTGGCTCGCCTTTCAAGACATTCGATAAGTCATTTGTAGCAATATCTTCCACAGTAACAATTTCAAAATTTCGATTCTTTGCGACGCTAGCTGCTTGAATCGATGCGACTTTACTTCCACGGACAGTGCTAGAGTAATCCAACTTGAGCAAACGATTTCGTCGCAGAGTAGATGTGTTGATCACCCTCGAACGCGGTACCCATCGGCTAGCAGCCGCGCCGCGACATGGGATCCAACGAATCCGGAGACGCCTGTGACCTAGTAGGGACCGCTCAGGGTTGCCAGGGAAAGAATTAGACGAAGTTACTATGGCGCAATGCGTACCAGAACTAGTTCAGTAGCAGACGATGAGTCCATATTTCAGCTAAACAACAAGATATTGAAGACGCTGAGACGGAAATCTGGGCAGTGGCAGCTGGGAAAGATTGGGAAAAGCAAGAGACTCCATCGTAGAGGTGACTTGTCACAGTGTCACTTGGACCCACTATTTAAGTCGCCAGAAGCAGACGGGCATCAGCATCATGATGAGCCAAAGACGCCGCTATGTACTAATAATGCCTCTGGAAACGACATTCGAAGGAAGGAGACGGAGTCAGATCGGGGACAAAAGCAAGAGGCTTGCGCAAGGCTTGCGAGCTCGGCTTTGCACTCGGCCATCAGAGTTTAGACCCACGGGTGCCGTATACGCCGTTTGCCTGTCTTCCTTGCTCCGTCAATTCTCCACGCGATTGTAGTTCGATACAGTGAGTTTTCCGCTCGTTCAAAAGTGCGAGTAAACCAAGCAATACTTAACTGGGTCCTCACCGTTCAAATAACTCTTCTTTATCTTCTATACTGTAGTTTAGATACTTAGCGGCTTAGCCTCAGTATCCGGACTCTTCAGTGATTAGTTCAACTGAAATAACTCATTGGCTGTTAGTTGGCTGTGAGTTCAAGTACTAGTGAGCCTACTTGGTCCTTACACTGTGACCCTATGTTGTATCTAATCCCACTCGGTTGTGGCAGAGACAGCGCGATCACGTGATGAATCTCCACTCTTCGCGGCGCGTGTGTTGGACGCTTCCAACAACGAATGGCAAGGTTGTGATAGTCATTGGTCAAGCCATGATACAGATATGTTTTACAGCGGGGTATGATACAATCCAGAATACATGCTGACCCATAAACAGGGAATGTAAATATAGCTATAGAGAAAGAAATCGATCTAAAGTGTCACAGTGATAGAGACTTCCAATCCGCAACCTTCAGTCCTTCGAAGTTCTTCCTCAAATCATGTCGCAACTGTCCCTCTATCAGCACTGTAACGTCTTTCGGTGTATACACTTTCAGGCCCAGGAAGAAACTCAAGTCCGCTTGGACCGGGGTGAAGTTTGTTGGCGCAGGACTGGGCGGCCGCGAGGGAGGCTCAAGTGGTGGTGGTGGCGGCGCATCTCCTGGAATGGTTGTGTCGTCGTCGTTTTTTATATCCCCCGCCGGACCGAAGAACACGATTTCCCTGGTATCCGTCGTCAGTGTGGTGGGACCTCGAATTGTAGTGATGGTGGTTATTGTTTTACTGCTGTTGGGGTCCTGATGGAAGTTATCCAGTTTTAGAGCTAGATCCTCATTTTTCTGGGACAGGGGATCTGGCGGCATGGTGTCTGGCAACATGGCGGCGTCTGCGTTAATACCATCGGCGATGTTACGCTTCAGCTTCAAATTAGAAGCTTTGGAGGCAAGGCCGGTGAGGTCTTGGCCTGCAAGAGTTTCGAGAGGAATCGGAAGATTGTCCTCTATGATGCTGTCATGCTGCTAGTCAGTACTTAAGGTTATGAAGCAGGAAGCCGAACGCTCAACTCGACAGTTGAATCTTGGAGAGGAAGATCAATCAGGATCTCTTCAAAAAGAAATAGAGCCACTTACTAGTTGCGACAGACTCGCTGGTTGCTTGGTTGGTGATAACATGACTCGTCTTATGGTCAGTCCAAGGTGCTATGATGTTTGCCTAGAACAGGTCGGTTGCTAATTCCATGAGATGGGGTGCCAGATGCTCACACCGTCAGTTAACGGAATTGGATCCATTCGACACTACAAATTTCGTAAAATTAATCATTATGAGCCGGGAGTCTAAAATGGAAAGCTCACATGAACGATATATTCGCCCTCCTCCAACTCCGCAAATTCAAGGCTTATGCTGCGAGCAACATCGGACGAATGATCGGAAAGATCAAGAGGCTGCTTTTCGCCTTTACGAAAGAGAGCGAAATCAATATCCAAATTGAAAGGCGAAGTGACGCCCTTGTAGTATCGGACATCCAATTGCGCCAACACAATCATGACAGGGGTAGCCTTGGAAAGAGAAAACGAAACTTCGATTTCGATGTTACTTAATCAGCAGCGGATTATGTTTTGTTGGCGGACGAACTTACAGCAGATATCACCATATCCAAACCCAGATAGTGGAAATGGTCTTGAAGGGACACGAAGCACCTCATACCGCATCGTCCACGTCGAGTCGAATAATCTACAATTGCGCAGAAGGATCAGTCAGGACTCGGGGTATTTATGCGTCGGGAGTTGAAGTCCAAAACTCACCTGGTTCGATCAATTTGCGCAAAGCAGGAGAGAAAATCTTGGTCTGCAGAAGAATTGATGGGAATCTGTTGACAAGAGGCGAAGACTCAAGCTCACATTCCATGATGAATTTGCCTGAATCACCAAAAGCATGTCCTAAGAAAGGTAACACATCCAGCCACTCGGCCGTCCATTCTTTAGAACCATCCGCCCAGCGACCATCCCAACCAGAGCGTCCCGAAGGATTTCGGATGACTAGGAAGCGCTTTCCCTTGTATTTGAGTGCTCTGAGAACCTGGTAACAATCAACTTGGCAGTAGTCATGGATAGTGAGATGTCGTACGGAATATGAATGCCTGCTTTGCAGTCCACTGATGGTGGCATTGGGTTCGCCATTCCGAGTAGAGTTCAGAGTTTGAAACGAACAGGCGATGATTCGATCCGTCCCTGCCTTTAAAATTTCCTCCTCCCAGAATCTATCGTGATCCAAGATGTCCTGATTTAGTGGGAATATTTGGTGAGTCGGAAATCGTTCAGTGCTGTGAAGGATAACATACCCGGGTATGAAAAAAAGTGGAAACTCCTCTAGACACCGACATATGAATATGCCCCACCTGCGACAAAGACATAACTTACCCTGTCAAGTCTTCAACTCCCTGCGTTCAGCGTCAGTACTTGATCAACTTCCACTGACCGCCCAACAAGCACGACTCGTACCTCGCTAGCCTGATAATCCACGCTAAGCATCATGAACAGAAGATAGAACAATATGCACTGACAAATCCGAGACTCAAGGCCGCATAGTCGCCATGCAACTTCGCATACGCCTTCTCCAGCAGCGACACCCATGTTTCCCCAACTTTCCCGGACTTCGAAAAATACAGCGTATGCGTTCCTTTCCGCGCAGATGCGTTATACTTGTCTTTATCATTCTGAAATAAGGTTTTTTCGGCGTTGGACAGCTCTTCATATTTCGGGACGGAGGTGTAAAGGACACTGGGGACGTCAATTCGTTGTATGGTACCCGAACTGGGAACACTCACTCATCTATAACTACACTGACCCATTGAACATCTCTCCAGAAAACAAATCCGTACACTCCGATCTTTTCGTCCCGCTAAATATCAATACAAAACGAGTGTCAGTCCTTGACGGGTCTGTCAAGCGAAAATTCAAATTACCGCAACACAATATTTCTCAACTAAACCCTTTACTGTCGACGTTGCAGCCATAGCTGATATGAACCAACAATTCGAGCACTGTCCTTGGATCATTTCGTTGCTATAGGGACTATCCGAAAAGAATTGCGGATTCTCGAAAAGTTCCGTGACGCGCTGGATGTCGGATGGGCTGTATGTTTCGGTGACCACCACCCCGTGCAAGCATCTTCCACGGTCGTTGCCGAGGTCGAAGTCGGCGTCGCTAGGTACACAGAAGGATCAGTTGACGAATGAGAGTGTGGAATTGAGATAGCGGCCAGGAACACACCGATATCGCACGTTCCGGGCTTTACATCGTTTGACAATACGAGCTACGGTAGCTTTGCATTCTTCAATAACGGATTCTAATTCTGGGGTAGAGAGTAGCCCCACAGGAGGCGAAGAATTCTCTTTAGGCAGCGGAGAGAGAGTTTGTTGTCCAGTAGGGTTCAAGAGCTCTTCGAAGTCCAGACCCAGAGCAATGTCCCGCGTAAAGAGCTTGAAGAAACTGGCGGGCATGCTGCTGCGGACTGGGAGGGCAAGACGTTAACGTGTTTTCGTGAGAGCGGTGAATGCCTTCACCTTTTAACGGGAGATTGACCGGCGCTTCCATTGACTCAACCACGATCATAAGCGCCGAAGAAAAGCTGTGGATGCTCATGCGCAGAGATTGGGATATGATCCGGAAGCTTTGAATGCACGTTAATATCCTCCATTCCGCCTTCCAGAGCCACACCCCGAGCAGCCAGCGGAGGGGATGTGATTGACAACGATCACTTCCTACAGCTTTCGAGTCATTCAACCTAAATATTCTTCAGACGAGACGGAGGGAATGCAACGCAGCAGAACGCAGCATACGTCGACGCGCGGCCGGCCGAGGGTCGATGTTCATGTGGCGCCCAGAGTAGAATAGGAAGTCAACGACCAAAGGAATGTAGGAGGCTGTCCTGGAAGCAAGAGACAGGCTTTAGTCCAATAGCACCGGCAGTGCATCGCAACCACCGTTGCACTGGCCAATACGTGTTGAAGACGTGAAAGTCTTGAGACCCGAATCAGACATAGTCATGAATCTTATTACTTCCTGTCTCATAACTACTCCGAGTGCACTATAAACTAGTGAGCTGGCCAGTCCAGTCCGGTCCCAGGCGGCCCAGCGGTTCACAGGGTTTGGCGACCGCGCAATCAGAATAGCATCTTCTTCAGCAGATTTACCCCGACTACACCAAGAGCTTCAGTGAGCCAAGTCTGACTCGAATTGAAGAAGTGCGGTGTGGTTGTTGGCAAGGCTGGACGGGCCGCGTGTTCCCCAATGATCCGACTGATCGGAGGACTCGAGGAAAGGAGAAAGCCAGCACGCAAGATGAATTGCGATAATACACACGGAAATCTACGAGCAGTTTATCGTACAACAACACGAGAAAACACAAGTACAATGCAGCAGAACAACAACTTGAAACAGTGACCAAAACCCAAGCCTTTCTACGGCTTACTTCGCCTTCACCAACGACGTACTCGTCCCACCATACACCTTCGACAACCGCCTATCCACCCCCACCCAGATATCATCCCTCTGCATATCCAATTTCGAATGCCTGACAACCGTATCCCGGCCCTCCAACCCACATATCCGCTTCAGCTTCCTCTCGATCTCTTCCTCGTCCTCCTCCAGCTCCCTTGCTTTCCCTTTCCCCTTCCCATTCGAATACCCCTTCGCCTTTCCATACCCCCCTGCATCCCCATTGGAACAGTGACCAGCTCCTGTCCGCTTCCTCTTCGTCCCGCCAAACACCTCTGAGCCCCCCTCGACTTTCTGCGCAAACTCCCTTACCACCATCTTCGTCGGCCGCGAATCATGCACAAGGCCAAACCCCGTATCCGTCGCCTTCGCATTCACCCTCTTATCATCCGGAACGAACAAGACCATCACGTCGCGCGGGGAGGGGGTGTCCGGCGCGAGGACGACTTCCAGCGAGAACGCTGGGCCTTCGTTGTGTGTGCGGGTGTTGTTCTGAGTGTGCTGCTCATCGCCTTCGATAAGCAACACCCCCTCCCCCACATCCCTCACCCCCGCCCCCACCAAATCACACATCCGGCCAAACGACACCGCGCGCATATGAGCGTCCGCGCCATCGAGGATTATGTGGTGCGCCGCGACGAAGACTTCGTCGATGTTGGCGGGGGAGCGTTCGGTGATGTGGAGGGCGGTCTCGGAGTGGACGTGAATTTCGTGGATAGGGTTGGTGTTGTTTCGTGAGGAGGAGGATGAGGAGGAGAGGGCAGTGAACTGCGCATCGAGGGCGGTGAGGGCGGCAGACATGTCGGCGCGGGGGATAGAGGTGGCGGTGAGGTGCGTTCCATGTTGGTTCGTCGTGGACTTCGATTTCGATTTCGCGTCCTCGACACTCCTCACCAGCCCGCATTCCACCCTCTCCTCACTCGGAACGAACACCGCCGCGATGGGGGCTACGGCTTTCGCATCCACCGCGCTAGCTCGTCCCGAGTCAACCATCACCATCATCTGCAACGAAAACACCTCCTTGCTCGCGAGCGGCTTCTCCATCGCCGCGCGCATCCGCTGCACACGCGGCGCAGGCAGCGCTGGGACGCTTTCCTTGCTGTAGGACGCGTCGGTTTCGCGCGGGGTATATTCAGAAGTGGGGCGGAGTTGGTCGAGGAAGGGAGAGGTGGCATCATCGTGTGTGGGGCGAGGAGGGAAAGGGCGAGGAGGGGGAGGAGGGATAAGGAGGTTTTGAGAGGAAGATGCCGACGCAGAGGCAGGGTTGCGCTTGCCGCCTGGGGGGATGGAGGTGGAGGTGAAGGCGTCTTGGCGTTGTATAGGGCGGGTGTGTTGGAGGACGAGTTCCTCGGAGATTGGAGGGGGTGCGCGGGGGCGGCGGGGAGTGGATTGTGATTGAGACGGACGGTGGGTTGTGCCACCCGCCTTCGGAGCCTTGGGAATGGGGGCACCCAAGGCAGGAAGAACTACACCGGAAGTCGATACATGGACGGCCGTCCTGCAAATACAAATATATTCCCGTCAGCTCTGTTTCGAAAGACCTGAACGAAGGAAGAAGAAAACACTTACTTAGCCGTGCCACCACTCCCATACTCCTCCTGCCTCCTCTTTAGCAGGGCAGCCAGAACCTTCTCCCTCGTCTCCCACACCGCCTCCCTCGTCGATAAGTCGTTGTCACTGGGGAAGTGGTCGAGGAGGTCGAGCCAGAGGTTCACTTCTGCATCGGCAGATTCGGAGTCGGGGTTGTTGGAGCTGCTGCGCGAGTCGACACATTCGACGGCGAACTGAAGGAGATGGAGGAG